>JAOPSE010000016.1:13369052-13996757 GCA_029449295.1 Zea luxurians
TGTAGGTGGTCTTGACAGGTATGAAGTGGGCTGACTTGGTTTAAACGGTCCACTACTACCCAAATGGAATCGTAGCCGGCTCGAGTGCGAGGCAATCCGACTATGAAATCCATACCGATTTCATCCCATTTCCACTGAGGGATCTGCAACGGTTGCAACAATCCAGCAGGTCTCTGGTGCTCTGCCTTAATTCTTCGACAACTATCGCACATAGCCACATGCTCTGCGATTTCCCTCTTCATTCCGTACCACCAGAATTTCTTCTTCAGATCCTGATACATCTTCTCACTACCAGGGTGAATCGAATAGGCTGTCTCATGAGCTTCCTTGAGAATCAACTCCCGAATAGACTGGACATTGGGAACACACAAGCGGTCTTTGAACCATATCACGCCTTCTGCATCTTCTCGAAAATCTTTGCCTCTGCCATCTAGAATCAGTCGCCGAATCTCACTGATCTTTTCATCATTCTTCTGCGCTTCTTTGATTTCTCGTTCCAAGGTAGGTTCTAATTCAACTGTGACTCCTCGCGAATTGTTCAGAAATCCGAGACTCAACCTGTCGAACTCCTTGGCCAACTCATAAGGCATCGGACAAGCGACCATCAGATTGACTTGACTCTTTCTGCTCAAAGCATCTGCCACTACGTTTGCTTTGCCTGGATGGTAATGAATCTCCAACTCATAGTCTTTGATCAGCTCTAACCATCTTCGTTGCCTCATGTTCAATTCTGACTGAGTGAATATGTACTTCAGACTCTTGTGGTCTGTGTAAACATCGCATTTCTGTCCATACAGATAGTGCCTCCATGTCTTCAGTGCGTGAACCACTGCTGCCAACTCTAGATCATGGATTGGGTAATTCTTCTCATGAACCTTCAGCTGTCGGGACGAGTAAGCCACAAATCTTCCCTCTTGCATCAACACGCATCCCAAACCTGTGTAACAAGCATCACAGTACACAGAGAAGGGCTTGTGCACATCAGGCAAGACTAGGACAGGCGCTGTTGTCAACTTCTCTTTCAGCGCTTCGAAGGCCTCTTGACACTTCTGGGTCCACTTGAACTCAACCTTGTTGCCTAGCAATGCTGTCATTGGTTTTGCAATCTTCGAAAACCCTTCAATGAATCGCCGATATATCCGGCCATTCCAATGAAGCTCTTGATTCCTCGAGCATCCGTTGGCGCTTTCCAGTTCAGAATGTCTGCCACTTTCTTCGGATCCACAGCCAATCCTTCTTTGTTGATTATGTGACCCAAGAACAGGACTTCACTGATCCAGAACTCACATTTGCTCAACTTTGCATACAACTGGTGCTCTCGCAATCTCTGCAACACCATCCTCAAATGATCTGCATGTTCTTCTTTGCTTTGAGAATAAACCAGAATGTCATCAATGAATACCACCACAAACTTATCGAGATAATCCATGAATACACTGTTCATCAAGTTCATGAAAAATGCTGGTGCATTGGTCAAACCAAAAGACATCACTGTGAACTCATACAAACCATACTTGGTAATGAATGCGTCTTCGGAATGTCCGAAGGTCGGATCCTGAGCTGATGATAACCTGACCTCAGATCAATCTTGGAGAACACACTGGCTCCTCTCAACTGGTCAAACAGATCTTCTATTCTGGGCAAGGGATACTTGTTCTTGATCGTGACTTCATTCAAAGCTCGATAATCGATACACATCCTCTTGGTGCCATCTTTCTTCTCCACAAACAGGACAGGGGCGGCCCAAGGCGAGGTGCTTGGCCGGATGTAACCTTTCTCCGACAGCTCATCAATCTGCTTCTTAAGCTCAACCAACTCTGGTCCAGATATTCTGTAAGCTCTCTTAAAGACAGGGGCGGTTCCAGGAAGAAGCTCTATGGCAAACTCAACTTTCCGCTCTGGTGGCATACCCGATAAGTCCTTTGGAAACACATCTGGGAATTCAGACACAACCTTGATACTCTCAATTGGGTCTGCTTCACTGCTATCGACAGCCATCTGATAACAACTTCCTTTCTTCAGCTCAGGCGGGACTAACTTGGTCACCACTTCCTCTCCTAGTGGGGACACCAACTTGATTGTCCTTTTATCACAACTGATAACTGCCTGATACTTATCTAGCCAATTCATCCCTAGGATGACATCTATTCCCTGAGTACCCATTACTATAAGGTTGGCGGGAAACGCTATCCCCCTTATTTCCACACTTATATTCAAACATATGCTATCGGCTCGAATTCTACCACCGGCTGAGTCAATTTGAATGGGGGTTGACATGGTAGTAATTGGAAGATTATGTGCTTCTACCCATGATGCAGTAATGAAAGAATGCGTTGCTCCAGTATCAAATAACACTTCTGCAATATGGGAGTCGACTGGGAACGTACCTACTATCATGCCGGGAGTCTCCTGAACTGCTTCAGCCTCCAAGTGATTCAATCTTCCATGATTATAGCGCTGCTGAGGGCGGTTGCCTGCTCCAGGCTGGGACACATTCTGCTTTGCTGGGGCATTGGGGCCTGACTGCTGCTGGGCTGCCTTCTTCGGACATTGCATCACCCAATGGCCTTGCTCTCCACAGTGGAAACATGCTCTGTTTCCAACCTGAGCTGGTGCTGCCTGATTGTTCTGCTGGCTTGCTGGGGCAGGAAGACGAGGTGTCTGCTGATTCTGCCTCTGAAACTGACCTCCTGACTGATTGCTCTGACGATTCTGGTACTGATGCTGAGGATACTGCCTTTGGAACTGCTGATACTGCTGACGCTGCTGATGCGGCTGAGGTGGACGCTGGTTCTGCCTGAACTGCTGAGGTTGATTGCCTGAAAAACGAGGGCGGCTGCTGCTTCCAGGCTGGGGTCCACTGATCTTGCGCTTACGATCCTCCATCTCCTTACGCTTCCTTTCTGTCATGATTGCTCTGTCAATCAGGTGCTGGAATGTCGGGAAGGTATGATTCATCAGCTGATACTGCAGAGGGTCGACCAAGCCTCTCAAGAAACGGTACTGTCGCTTGGCGTCGGTGTTGACATCTTCAGGAGCATAGCGAGACAACTGCAGAAACCTGTCTCGATACTCACTGACAGATGATGACCCTTGCTTAAGGGCCAGGAACTCCTCCTTCTTCACTGTCATCAGACCGGCAGGCACATGGTACTGACGAAAGCTACCTCTAACTCTTCCCAGGTGATGGCATCGGGGTTGGCATGGGTGGCGAGGTAAGACTCCCACCATGATTGGGCTGCTCCTCTCAACAGACGGGGACCATACAAGACTTTCTCCCTGTCATCACACTGAGCGGTATGCAACTCCCGCTCCACAGTGCACAGCCAATCTTCAGCATCCATGGGGTCAGAAGAGTGAGCGAACGTTGGGGGATGACCTCTCATGAATTCAGCACGCTTGTCTCTGGGCATCTGAGGCATCTGAGGCTGGGGTGGAGCCTGCTGCTGTTGCTGCTGCTGCTGCTGCTGAATGGCGGCCAGAGTCTGACCGATGGCCTGAACTGCCTGAGTCTGCATCAGAAACATCTGCTCGATCGACATCGGGGGCGGGGGTGGCAGGTGCTGCTGCTGAGGCACCTCTTCCTGCGGAGCGGCTTGCTCCTGCTGAGCACGCCTTCCTCCTCTGCGCCTGTTCTCTGACATCTGCAGAACGCAACCACACATCAGAACTGATCTGGCAGATCTTGCAGCATAAGAAAAGAGTATAGAATTCTCCAACAGCACTGAACAGATGAGCATCTTCACTGATCTCCATCGCAGACCACACAGCTTCTCAGATAAAGAGGAAAGTAGAATAAAGGGTTTCCCAACTATATAACTAACTCCATTAACATGATAGGTAAACCAAAATGCAGGGGATACCCACACTCTGGTGACAGTCATTACAAAGATCCAAACCAAACATAGTTCATCATGACAAACATAAATGCACAGGATATAGCAAACTAACCTGTCTAACTAAGACTAACTAAGACCGAGACTAACGCTAAGACTGAAGCTTCTATGTATATTTTGTATTAATTACAGGATCCAACTCTAACGATCTATGGTTCTAGATTTATCTTGGTCTTGCAGTCGGGATTGCCATAAGACTGGAGTCCACGCCGAGGTGAGCGATACGGTGCTGAGTCCCGACGGGGGCGGGGGAACCATCATCCAAGTGACGACGTTCCGCGCGCTCAGCCCGCAGCAGGGCGATCTCAGCACGAGCCCTACTCAGCTCGTCTAGTGCATGGTCCAGCTCCGTGTTTAGCACGGCGGCTAGGTTGACTGTGCTGCTCAACCTAGGATTGTCCTCACCAGCAGGTGAAACAATCACGCCTCCTGTGCTGCCAGATGGACGGCGGGGGTAATACTTCAGGTCGAGACCGTCAGCTACCCCACCGAGAACCGAGCAGTAGTGCGAAAGCGCACGCCGTGCAGCATCCTGCATGGCTGCCTCAGTTGAGTCCCACTCAGAGATAGAATAGTGCTCTGAGCAAGCCTCCGTGCCCTGGAGACTGTTCTCCGGACGGCGCACCAAACAGGTCGCCTCCCAGCGGTCCGGGTAGACCCCGCGACTATGCTGGTAGACCACACAGCGATACTCGATGGACCAAGTACGCCGGTCAAGTGCCCGACGTAGCAGGGTGTCGAGCGCGTCGTGGAAGTGACACCCGCGAGCAGCGTCGCGAGTGATGTCGAGCAACCCATCCTTCCGGCTCATGGTCAGCAGAGAAGTCGATGTCGTGGCTCAAGCTGTCGTCGCCACCTCCGTCGTCTGGGTCTCCTCCAGCAGCTACTCCAGAAGCTGGGGCGCCCAGTGGTGGTGCAGGGGGCGCCTCCAGGGGAAGCACAGGGGAGCAGCTCCTCACAGACTCTATCTCCTGCTGGAGCGAGAAGGAAGAGCCCCGCTGCTCCTGTCGTCGACGTTCCTGCTCCTCATGCAGGCGGTGGTGCAGTCTCTCCAAGTGGCTGGACTGTCCGGCCACGGGACGGCGAAGCGGACGCTCAGCAAGACGGGAGGGTAAGAAGGGAATGACGGACTTTCGTGCAGTGTGTCTAAGACGCCATCTATAAAAGACATCGCAAGCAAAAGGGTGAGAACAGAATTAATATGACCAGCAAATAATGAATCATAAATAAATGAAGGATCAGAATAAAACATAATTTTCAGCAAGGTATAATATATAGTAGAACATAGGTTTGGTCAGTAGGACCAACTTTTGAAGGGATACCAAAGTCAAGGCAGGGACAGAGGTCTATAGTCCTTAGAACGACCATTCTACTCTAGGTTAGCGGTCCTACAGTCAGCACGGCTTTGATACCACTTATGTCACACCCGGTTTTTAGAAGGTAAACCGAATGCGAACCATGTACGTGCCAGGATCAGTTATTCACGTACACAGCAGTTACATAACATGGACATCATCACACAGTGCTCAAATAGTATTAAAAGGGGGAAATAATAGTCGATTACACCATACGTCTGAGACGTCCATATAGTTCTTACAATAAATCAAAGTGCGGAAAAGAAACGTAGATAACGCGGCCTTCACAGGCAGCCGACTGGGGGTTGCCGCTAACCCACACCTAGAACTCGTCGTAGTCTTGGAACTCCTGGAAGTCTCCTTCCACAGCGTCATCTTCTCCTGAGCAGTGGTTGCAATGCTAACAACCTGGAGGGGGGGGTTGTGTGTGTAGAGCAAGGGTGAGTACACATCAACATAACTCCAGGCAAAGCATCCTGTTTGTTGTAGTGGACTAGCTTTATGTGGGGTAAGTCAAGCAGTTGCTTTTAGTTGGTCAGGTTATTACTTACTAGTAGAAAGCCAGGTTTTAACATTAACCCAAGTTATTAGCCCAATGTATCACTTTCCAAACGGAAAGAATACCACTTACCAGCACCATAATCATAATCAGAATCATCAATCTCATTGCCACCTGTACCAAAATGTCTCTGATCAAGGATCACTAATCTCTGAGCTCCCTTGGCCGCTCATAAACCGCGAGCGACGACTGATATATCAGTTTCATAACACTCTGCAGAGGTTGCGCACTTTACCCACGAAGCCGTGATTCCCTCTTGCCTCGGGCCGATCAAACCCTTAAAACACTACCAGGTGAATAGGCAGGGTCTCACCTACGTAGCCTTTACAAAGATTCCCGGGGCTGTAGCCCACCCGTTAGGTTTCCTAAATGTACAGCACTCCTCCCCAAGGGACAAATCAACCTTGGCAGAGTGAGCCACATACACCGAGCCCCATTGACGGCAACAACGGCTAAGCGAACTACACCCCGGTTCCTCTAATTATTCAGCTAAGGGGCGTCCCATTCCACCCTCATGGTTGCACTGTTTTCCCGGTGGTCAGCCATTGAACAGGTCCTTACGAGAGGCACTCGAGAAACCGCTCGAGTCCCCTTAAATGCCACAGTATGATCATAAAATAAGAAGGGAAAACAGCGTATCATAGATAATCACATCATGGTTCATTGATTAGAGTTGAGCAATAGCATCAAACTAAGCAGTAATAATCCGACCCAAATAGGTAAACAAGGACACGGATAACAAACTAGGTCAATCCTTAGGGTATACATGTGTATGGCGGGAGGTGAATTAAAGAATGAATAGACAGAAATAGGTCAAAGGACACTTGCCTCCACCAACCGACTGCTCTCAGGGGCTTCTCCTGCGAATTCCTCGGGCTCTTCGACCGAATCGTTCTCTATGCGAGCGCAAACATACATACATCCACTATAGTTAATACAAAGAACAGTACACCATACAAGGGAACAGTAAGCGAATATGCATCTAGTATGAACATTCGATATCGCATTCATTAAGGTTAGAGAAAGAAACAGGAAAGGGTCTCGCCGGGGGGGTTTAAAGCTTATGCACTAATGATTAGTTACAACTGGTTCTTAACAAAGAATTCTGTTATACACACTAATGGAAACCCAGTCATTTTAAGTCGATCAACATTGCACTAGGTAAACAATTAACTAAATGAATCAACTAGCGCAACGAAATTCTAAATTAAGCTTCCTATTTCAATAACATGAACAATGATTAGCCTACCTAAAATAAAATAACTATGATAACAGAAAGTAAAACAAAATAAATAAAAAAAGTAAAAAAAATAAAAAAGGGGGGGGGGGGGCGGTTGAACCGGCCCTGGGGCGGTTGAACCGGCCGGGGGGCAGGGCGGCTGGGCTGGGCGCGGGCGCGGGCGGCCGAGCTGGGCGGCTGGGGGCGGCCGAACTGGCGGCCAGGGCTGGCCGAGGCGGGGGGCGCGGCTAGGGGCGGCTGGGCGGGCGGCCGGGGGCCAGGGCGCGGCTGGGGGCCGGGGCGCGGCCGGGGCGGGCTGGGGCGCGGCCAGCGGCCGGCTGGGGGCGGGGCGCGGCCAGCGGCCGGGCAGGGGGCTGAGCAGGGGGCGGCCGGGGCGGCGGTTGGGGCGCGCCATGGCCGGACGGGGAGGGGGGAGAGGAGGGGAGAGGGGAGAGGGAGAGAGGAGGGGGAAGGGGGGGGGCTCACCGGCGTCGGGCGGCCGAGCTGCAGGGGGCGGCGCTAGGGCAGGGGGCGGCGGCTAGGGCAGGGGGCGGCGCTAGGGAGAGAATGGGAGAGAGGGAGGGAGAGGGAGGGATGTGGGGGGAAGGGGAGGGGCGGTTGGGCCGCCTAGGCCCAAGAGGGGGGCGCGCTGGGGGCGGCTGGGCCGCCAGGGGCGGCTGGGCCGGCCAGGGGGCCCACGGCGCGGGAGAGAGAGAAGGGAGGAGGGAGAGAGAAAGAAAGAAAAAGAAAAAGAAAAAGAAAAAGGTTATCTCCTTTCGAAATTCGTTTTTCCTAGATGAATGCATCCACGTTCTCAATCAATCCAACAGAATGCACGTTTCGGCATGGTGCATCAAACAACATAAAGTATTTAGGGTTTTTCTTACACGGGAATTCCAAACCGAATCCCGCTAGCTTTGGAAAAAAGTCAAGGTCTAGCGAGGGGAAAAAAGAAAAAGAAAAGGTAACGCCCGAATTTGGCGAGTAAAGAAAAGAAAAAATTCAACTGCAAAATTCGGGCGTTACACCTATCCACCCCCCCTCTAGGCGACTTTCACGGGCCAAGGTCCTCGACCGGAAGCAATGGAGGGCCAAGCCATCCCTCGCGCCAGAGTTACTGCCCGTGTTGGACAGGATCAAAGCCTTGGTAGCCGGTGGTCTGACCTTGATGCACGTGGTTGGCGATTTCCTGAAGCGCCGGATCATCCTGCTACAGAGGAGGCCGTGTCTATGCTGCTGGTTCACCGGCTCAAATGACATTGGCGGGATCCAGCACGGGCCGGGACCGACCTGTCCTAGTTGGAGCTAGAACTCCTGGTGAAGGGGATTACTAGTGAGATCCTTTATCCCCGAATCCTTGATACTTCCCTAGGACATCCTGGCACTCTGTGATGATCCAGGGCTGCGCACGGCGGTGCTGGCCATGCTGCCGACCCTCGATGAGAGCGGCGTGGCGGTTCGTCAGACCGACGGCCGGGACCCCCTCCGCGGGATCTAGATCCCTAGTGTACCGGCTGGGGGTCTCCAATCCGCCGGTGCGGCCCCCAGCACCCCCAACAGTGGCCCCTAGCCCCTGGGACAAGGGCAAGGGGTCCTGCAGGCGGCTCCTCCGCCCTAGGTGGCACCGGGGGGTCAGAGGAAGAGAGGCGACGCCGGCTACGTCGCGCCGACGGGTCGCTAGTTTCGGACCCTCCCCTTGTTTTTGGACCCCCCATAAGCGTCAGAGGACCACTAGCGGGGCCGAGGAGACCGGCTCCTAGGCCTAGGATGCGCAGAGGCACGTCAGTCCTCCACCACCACCACCCATCGGATCCGCTGCCACCGCGGCCACCACCACCGTCGGTCCCGCCGCCACGCCACCACCTGGGGGTGATCTCTCCCAGAGGCACCAGCAAGCAACAACCACAGCAGCAGCAACAACAACAACAACAACAACAGACGTCCCGCTTCCAGGGTCGCTGGAAGGTCCAGGGCCCCAAGTAAGTGTAGCCCCTTTTTTCCACGAGTGTAATTATCATGCCGACGGATCTTAACCCATCCTTTGCTTGCTAGGGCTTCCTCCCCCTCTGCTTCCAAGGTCGTGCCTCCTCCACCTGATACCATGCCCACCGGCAGGTCTGGCTCTCAGCAACATGCATCTGCTAGAAGTGGAGCTTGCGAGCCGCTGACAGGCTACTGCAGCCTCAACGACGGCGACGCCGTCGAGTACACCGTCGAAAGTGGTGGAGGATGGTCCCAACTTGCGCCCACCCCTCCCGTCGAGGGTGACCACAGGGGCGCGTCCAGCTCCATCCCGCCACCCACTTTGGAGGAGACTGAGGTGGTTTTTGGGCAGCGGCTCCGATCCGACGCCGAGCCAGAAGCAGCGCCGGTTCCCCTCCCCCGGGTGTTGTCTCGTGCCCATCAGGCTCTTTTAAGAGACTGGGGCAGCGATCCGACGAGAATGGGAGGCGCTGGAATCTGAGCACCAACGCCTCAGCGACTGGCGCACCCAGCTAGAGGAGCGCACCAAGGCGGCGTCCCACCAGTTCGCCTTTGAGTGGTCCGAACTGGCACGGGATCACAAAGACTACAAGAAGAACCTCCAGAAGGTGTACACTAGAGAGCTGGAGGCGAGCCGGAAGGAGAAGAGGCTGGCCAAGAGGGAGGAGGCCTTGAACTAGAGGGAGGAGGTTGTCACAGAGCTGAGCGCCAAGCTAAGCGCCATGAACACAATTTTGGAAAAGCAGCGGACCCAGCAGACCGCAGCTGTGGAGAGGATCTAGAAATGGTGAGCGGGAGCTGGAGGACAAGGCCAGCAACATTTCACTGGTTGAGGAGAACCTGCAAGGAGAAGGATGCCACCCTGGATAAGCGGGCAATGGATCTCGCCTGGTGGGAGAAGGACCTCAGCCTTCAGGGAGGAAATGTTTGAAAGGCGGAATAAGTTGCTGGCCGAGCATGAGCTTGAGGCAGAGGAGAAGGAGAAACAGCTGGAAGAGCAGATCCGGTAGTTCCAGGCGGCGCAGGCTACAACTGGGCCCCTAGGCGGTGGAGGCAACGAAGAAAGCACTTGAAGATCTCCAGGCGGAGCATCGCGCCGGGGTCCAGCGCATCGCTGCATGGGTCGGCGAGGCGACACGGCACTGGTGCCGCTAGGGATGAGTCCCATCCCGGTGTCAGAGCTGTCGTCGTCCATCTCCGATGCGCTCTCGGTGCTGGACTCCACCGCCGAGCGCCTACGTCGCCTGAACCAGATTCTTGGCGCTCGCCTGGAGGCTAAGGGCAGCAGGCTCTGTCGGGCGGTGACCGAGTATATCCTGACGTGCTTTCGGAGCCACGACGTGGCCATCTCCTTGGAGCCGGTGATTGCTGGTCCGGTGGCCGACACTGAGGACGCTGCCCGGGAGGGCGTACAAAACACCGTGGAGGTGGTGGCCGAGCGCTTCCAGCGGGATCCTACCGATGATGAGTAGCTAGATCTGTAGAAACAAGGCAAGGGTTCCGCTGGGAAGCGGCTTTGTATATTTTTTTGGTTTTGTAAGATACCTTTTGAGAAATATTAATCTAACAGTGATAGAACTTATTTGTATGCTATTTGTCTTTGCTGTGTGCGTCGTTACCAACCTCTCCCTAGTACTTGGCCCCCTGGGATGTAGGCTCGACGTGTCAAGGCTGGATGCCAGTATACTTAGGAAAGAATTGGTAACTCGGCCCCCAGGAGGTAGTCTCGACTGGGACCTGGACCTGCACATAGCTTCAGCTAGGAAGTTTTAGTAGCGCACCCATCGCAGAGTGGTATCTTCTATCCTTTGATTCATGCAACAGGACCTGCAGGACTTAGCCTGGCAAGCCAAGCCATATGCCCGGGACCCCTTGGATCATAGCTCCAAATACTAGGACACCCATCATAGAGTGGCGGAGCGTGCAGGCTTAGGGTACAGGACCAGGCTAAGTGGCTACACAGCTCCAGGCCACCCTAGGAGACAAGTGTCCATTCTTTAGAACCGGACCCCAGGTTGCCGGACTCACAGCACTATAGTTCCAAATACTAGGATACCTATCACAGAGTGATGGAGCGTGCAGGCTTAGGGTATGAAACCAAGCTAAGCGGCTACACGGCTCCGGACCACATTAGGAGACAAGTATTCGTTCTCTAGAACTAGCCCCTAGGCTGCCGGACCCCCCTGCCGAGGGGTCCCAAACTGCAAGCCTGGCTACTCAATTCGGATGTCACTATACCAGCAAGGGTGGGAACTGTATGGGTGGGTTAGATAAAGATAATGTTCGTAAATTGAAGTAGACTAAAAACACCACAAAACAAGTCTAGGGTGAATCTTTTCGTTATAACTTGATATTCATGGGTGTAGGCCAACAGACCGGTTTATGAGGGCGGACCTCACCGGGTTGACGTACATATATGCGCTACCTAGTTACAAAGGAAGAAAAACCGGGTCCCCAGGTTTATTTTTATGGGTAAAACTTACGGAGATGCTCTATGTTCCAGGGATTGGGGAAGAGGCTCTCCTTCAGTTGTAGCGAGGCGGACACACTCGGGTCGGTATATTTCCGTCACCTTTAAGGGTCCTTCCCAGCTGAGGGAGAGTTTGTGGAGCCCTTCTCGATTCAGTACTCGCCTTAGGACCAGGTTCCGACCCTGAGCTCCCTACTATGCACGAACCGTTGGTGATAGCGCTTGAGCACCTGGTTGTACCGTGCATTTCGGATCGCCGCTCGCCATCTGCGCTCGTCGATGAAGTCCACGTCCTCACATCGTAGTTGTTCCTGCATAGACTCATCGAAGCTTGGACCCATGGGGAAGGCAGGCTTTGGCCCCATAGACCAGGAAGAACGGGCTATCCCCGGTGGCTCGGCTGGGTGTGGTCTGGTTCCCCCAAAGCACGGACGGAAGCTCATTGACCCAATTCGCACCATGCTTTTTCAAGCAGTCGTAGGTGTGTTTCTTGAGTCCCCTGAGGATTTCTGCGTTTGCCCTGTCCACCTGGTTGTTGCTCCTTGGATGAGCCAACAGATGCAAAGCAGAGCTGGGTGCCGATGCCCTCGCAATACTCCTGGAAGAGCCGACTTGTAAACTGGGTCTCGTTATCTGTAATGACAACGGCTTGGGACCCCAAATCTATAGACAATCAACTTGAGGAAGGCAACAACAACACCCTGGGTGATGTTGACCATAGGGGTGGCCTCTAGCCACTTGGTGAACTTGTCGATGGCGACGAAGAGGTACCGGTACCCACTCGATGGCCCTGGGAAATGGTCCCAGAATATCCACCCCCATACGACGAATGGCCAGGAGGGCGGAATCATCTGTAGAGCCTGAGCTGGTGTGTGTATCTGCTTTGCGTGGAATTGACACGCCTTGCAGGACTTTGCCATCTCAGCTGCATCCTAGAGGGTGGTTGGCCAGTAAAAGTCATGCTGGAAGGCCTTACCGACTAGCGTGCGGGATGAGGAATGACTTCCGCACTCTCCTCCATGGATCTCCGTGAGCAACTCACAGCCCTCCTCCTGGGTAATGCACCACATTAGAATGCCATTGGCGCCACGGCGGTAGAGATCCCCTTCCACCACCGCGTATCGCTTAGGCCAACCGCACTATGCGCTCTGCGGATACATGATCTTCAGGAAGGATGTTTTCCTTTAGGTAGTCCCGGATCTCAGAGATCCCATGCATCGGGACCACTCTAAGATACTGGCTGGGCACTAATGGGTAGGCAGGACACCCTGTTGCACACACAGCCTTTGGTGGGTTCTGCAGATATAACGCCACCGGGACCGCTAGCTTCGAGGTGCTAGTCTCGCCCCCTTCGCCCAGTTCGGTAGGCTGGGCGGTGGGTCTCGGCAGCTGTCTTTTGAAGGCACCCTCGGGCATGGTGTTGGGGCGAAGGCGAAGACGCTACCCTTCGCTCCAGCAACGAGAATGTTGGGGCGAAGACCGAAGATGCTACCCTTCGCTCCAGGTCTCGTCACCATCGCCAACCCTTCACTCCAGGTCTTCGTCACCATCGCTTCACCAATGGAGGAAAGATGGCCGGCGCGGCCCTTCCTTCGACCTCCACACTGCAAGACGAAGGACCAACGGCGAAGTCCCTCCATCCCACGTCCTCACCCGACCTGGAGGCCCACGTGGGATTCGGTCCACTGTAAAAGGCCTCCGCACAGAGAAGCATGTTACGGGCCCGACTTGTAATAGCTTTTCTGTAATGACTGTCTGTAACCCTCCCTTATGGGGAATATTCTAGGGATAGTCCAGGTGCCCAAGGGCATAAACGTCCTTACATCAGGACGTTGGACACTCGGGCACCTATAAATACCCCCGTACAGTGCCTTGAGAGGCCGAATTAATAGAGCAATCGCCATCTCGAGTTAAACCTTGCTTGCGTTCTTTCCACTCCCCCGTTGTATCAACTCGCCCAGGAAAGCGAGTACCAACATTTGGCGCCCACCGTTCGTGCTACGAACAAACCACCCATGATGGCACCCAAGAGAGCTAGTTCGAAGGTAGCCCCATCCATCGACAAAGCAGCGAAGGCAGCACTGCTAGCTGAGAAAAAGGGCAAGGCCCCCGCAGACAACACCCACTAAGAAGCTGGCGAAGACGAAGCACTCAGTAAGAGACAGCACAACGATCAACACACTCCCGAAGGCACCCTCTGCACCTGCAGCTCTGGAGGGCAACCACAAGCACCACCCCCAGGCTTCGCTCCACTAGAGGGTGAGGACGCAACAGAGGATGGTGAAGTCATCGGTGTCTCAGCAGAAGAACAGCTACAGCTACGGGCCCTGCGCCTCAAGAACCGCAACTCCAAAAGCAGAAAGAAATCCTCGAAGCCAAGGCGCCAACGTGTCTCCGTGCAAGCCAAGGTGCGTCAGATGATACGAGACGAGGAGCAGAGGGCCCGGGAACTGGAGCAAGAGATTGCGCTCATGCAGAGCGAAGGCTGGCATGATCTGCAGCACATCCCACCCCTCCAACAGCGCGCCAGCCGGAGACTTATTCATTCCCCAGCGCGGGCCCTTCATCCCACACGCCGCAGCTTTCCAAAGGCATCAACTACCTTGATGAGCGAAGCCCCTGGTGCCACAACTCCAAGTGTCACCATGGCTCACCAACTTTAGGGTAGGGACCTACCCCAAGTACAACAGCAGCACCGACCTAGCACAATACATCATGAGCTATCAAGTTGTCGTCGCATCATCCAGAGGGGACGACGCCACAATGGCCAAGTCCTTCATCATCGCCGTCGAGGGTCCGGCCTTGACCTGGTACACCAGGTTGCCCCCATTGTCCATTGACTCCTGGAGAAGTCTCCGAGACAAGTTTTTGCTCAATTTCCAAGGGTACCGCCTAGACACCGATGCCTTGGCCGAATTGTCGCTCTGCAAACAGCAAGAGAAGGAAACCCTGCGGGAATACTACCGCAAGTTCCTGACTCTCAAGTCACAACTGCCTTCGGTCGACGACCAAATTGCCATACACTACGCCATCAGAGGCCTTCGGGCTGGCGTCCTATACAGTCACGGCATCAGGGACCCACCCAAAAATCTCCAAGAGCTCTATCAGATGTTCGAGAAGTACGCTAGATCCGAAGAGCTCCACCAGCGCAAGGTCGAGTCTCAGAGAAAGCCCAAGGACCCTCCACAGTCCAGCCGAACCTGGACAAGGCCTTCGCAGTCAAGCTCTGGACGGGACAACCGCAGTCAGTAGCAGGTGCATAACATATCCAACCAGCACCCCACCGGCGAAGCCGCTCACCGTCAAGACTATCACCCTCAGGGCCACGATAATGGCACGTGTGGCCGGGGCCGGGGACGGGCCGCAGCAACCGCGCAGATTTTACTGCCTGTTTTATGGCGAAGATTGCGCGCATCCAACAAGGGATTGCCCGGAAACAAAGGCCACCAGAGACAGGATGGCTCAGCACAACCAGCTGACAATCAAAGAGTCGTCGCGCACACATATCAGCACCACCACCCACAACCATACAACCACGGCCATGCCAAGCATCTACACAATCACGCATATCAGCACCACCAGGAGGTCCAAGTCATACCACCCCCGCCCCCGCCTCCGCATCAACCAATCCCACACCACCAAAATCACCCACCAACGCCGAAGCAAGAAGACTTCGCCGATCAGCCGTACCGCGGAGTCATCCACATGATCACCGGAGGGTCCAGCACAGACTTCGAGTCGAAGCGGCAGAAGGGGGATCACTACCGAAGCGTCAACCATGTCGCCCTCACCGGCCCAGTCGTGCAGACAAGGTGGTCACATGTGCCACTAACCTTCGACGCCAGAGATGTCGATCTACATAGCGCACCCCATGTCGACGCCATGGTAATAAACTGCAGAGTGGCAGGCTGGGACCTGCACAAAGTCCTAGTTGACAACGGCAGCCAGGCAGACATCATCTTCCTGCACGCCTTCGACCGCATGGGCATCAACCACAGCTTACTCAAGCCGTCGAACAACCCCCCTATATGGCTTTGGCGGCAAGGGCACCTTCCCTGTAAGCAAGATAGAGCTACCCCTATCATTCGGTGTTGCTCCCAATGCGCGAAGCGAACAGGTCACATTTGACATCGTCGACATGGTCTAGCCCCTACAATGCCATAATGGGTCAGGGCTCCATCAACAAATTTGAAGCGGCCATTCATGGCCTGTATCTCTACATGAAAATCTCGGGCCCGCAAGGTGTGATAACAGTTTACAGGAACTAGCAGACTGCGCGCAACATTGAGAGAGACTTCGTTCCAGGCCAGCGGAATGTACACTGCCTTACAACACAGCGTGAAGTCTCCGAGGCGACCCATCCAACCACCGACGAAAAAGTCAAGGCACAGCTACAGAGCAACGACGGTACGAAGACAGTTCCCCTCGACCCGGCAACGCCCAAGCAGACGGTTGTAATAAGCGAAGACCTGACTTTGCAGGACGAGGAGAAACTCATCTCCTGCCTCTCCAGAAACAAGGACGTCTTCACCTGGTCCGCCCTCGACTTGGTCAGAGTCAGTCGAACCGTCATCGAGCACAGCCTGGGCATCGGACCCTTCGGTGCGCCCAAAGAAGCAGCGGTTGCGCAAAATATCCGATGAAAAAACAGAAGTCGCCAAAGCCGAAGTACACCGCCTGCTGGAGGCCAATTCATCGAACCAATCGCCTATCCTACGTGGCTCGCCAACGTAGTCATGGTGCAAAAGAAAAGCGGCAAGTGGCGGATGTGCATCAATTTCACTAGCCTTAACAAGGCCTGCCCCAAGGACAACTTCTCGCTGCCACGGATCGACAAGATAGTCGATAGTGCAGCCGGATGCGAAGTCATGTCACTTCTTGACTGCTTCTCTGGATACCACCAGATATATATGAAGGAGGACAAGGCCAGCACCAGTTTTATCACACCCTTCGGGACGTACTGTTTCATCAAAATGCCGGAGGGACTCAAGAACGCTGGCTCAACCTTCTCTCGCCTCACCAAGACGGTGCTCGAGAGCCAAGTGGGCCGCAACATTTTCACGTATGTGGACGACATCGTCGTCGCAAGCAGAAACAAAGAAGACCACCTGGCTGACCTCGTAGAGACATTTGCAAACATGCGGGACGCAAGACTTCGCCTCAACCCTGAGAAGTGCGTCTTCGGTGTCCGCCAAGGGAAAATACTGGGCTACTTGGTGTCGCACCGTGGGATCGAAGCGAACCCGACCAAGATTCAAGCAATCATCGACGTGCAACCTCCGCAGTCAGCCAGGGACATCCAACGTCTGACAGGCAGATTGGCCGCCCTCAACAGATTCATTTCCAAGTCCGTAGAGCGAAGTCTACCTTTCCTCAAGACACTGCGCGGTGCAAAAGACTTCGCATGGGGACCAGAACAAGCAGCAGCCTTCGCATCACTCAAGCAGCACCTGTCAGAATTGGCAATTCTTACCAGTCCCGACTCCTCGCTGCCTCTGCTGCTCTACGTCGCAGCCTCGCCACATGCAGTCAGCGCAGAGTTGGTCCAAGAGCAAGTTAGAGAGGACACGACCCGGTAGTGCCCAGTCTACTATGTTTCTGAAGTCCTCACAACTTCCAAATGCAACATGACGGAATTAAAAAAAATTTCCTACGCAGTCGTCATGGCATCGCGCAAGTTGCGCCATTATTTCGAGGCATTTAAGGTGCGGGTCACCTCGGACAGGGGACTGGGCGAACTATTCAGAAACCTAGAGGCGTCCGTCTGAATCGCTAAATGGGCAGCCGAACTCTTCGGGTACCATATCACCTTTGAGCCCAAGATAGCAATCAAGTCGCAAGTCCTCGCAGACTTCATCGTCGACTGGACAGGGCCGACACAGCAACAAGAACCCTCAAAGAAGGTGTGGACCATCCACTGTGACGGCGCATCGTGCCATGCGGGGGCAGGCGCGGCTGCAATCATCACCTCACCCACAGGCGTCAAGCACAGATACGCAGCACGCCTTAGCTTTGCTCTGGAGTCCGACAGATGTACCAACAACATAGCAGAGTACGAAGCTGTCATCCTGGGCCTTCGCAAGCTAAGAGCACTCGGTGTCACCACCTGCATAGTCAAGACAGACTCCAAAGTCATTGCTGGCCAGGTCGAAAAAGAATATTCAGCAAAAGACCCCGCACTCATGCAGTATCTTACGGCCATTCGCAGTCTTGAGAGACAATTCAAGGGTTTCACCTTGCAGCATGTGGACCGCGCTAGGAACGAAGAGGCTGACGCGTTGGCCAAAGCAGCGGCCAGAGGCGAAGCCTTGCCCTCCGACGTGTTCTACCACGTCATTGGCACGCCAACCATCCGTAATCCAGAGGGTCTACAAGTAACCAATGACGCCGAGGGGCCATCGCATCGTCAACCTCATCATGACCGAAGATTGGCAGGCCCCAATAACCCTATTCCTGCAAGGATATTACGACCCAAGTGATGTCAACGAGGCCAAGCGCCTCAAGCACCGAAGCCGGGACTTCGTACTTATTGAGGGCCAGCTATACAAGAAGGGGCTCAATCAACCCATGCTTAAATGCATCACCGAAATCGAAGGCATCCAGATCATGCGCGAAGTCCACAGCGGCACTTGCGGCTCTCACTCAGGGCCCAAGGCCCTCGTCGCCAAGGTGATCCATCAAGGATTTTACTGGCCCACTATAATTTGCGCCGTGAATCGAGTCACGAGGTCGTGCGAAGCTTGCCAGAAGTTCTCTCCACGCTCGTGAAACCCTTCGCAGTTCACCAAGCTTATCGCCCACACATGGCCACTTCAATGCTGGGGGCTGGATATTGTCGGGCCACTACCTACGGCTCAAGGGAACCTCAAGTTCACCTTCGTCGCCATCGAATATTTTACCAAGTGGATCGAAGCCAGGGCAGTATCCACAATAATGTCAAAGACTGCCAAGAAGTTCTTCTGGCAAAACATTGTTTGCCGGTTCGGAGTCTCGTCCGAGCTCACAGTCGACAATGGCAAACAGTTTGACAGTCACGACTTCAGGGACTTCTACTTCTCCATCGGCACCAAGCTTACCTTCGCCTCGGTCTACCACCCGCAATCCAACGGCGTCGTCGAGCGCACCAATGGCAAGATCTTCACTGCAATCAAGAAAAGACTTCTCGATGAAAGGAAGGGTAAATGGGCCGACCAACTACCTGAAGTAGTCTGGGCACTAAACACGACCGAATGCCGGGCAATAGGATTCACTTCTTTTTGTCTACTATATGGATCGGCGGCCATGACCCCGTAGGAAATAAAGCATGGGTCACCCCGAACATGCACATTAGCCATCCCCGACGTAGATGAGCCAACGTCCAAGGACCTCATCGACGAAGACTGCGTCTTCGCCCTGCAGGTCCTCAACAAATACCAAGCTCAAACCAAGGCCTGGCATGACCACGCAGTCGTCCCAAGAGAGTTTGACGAAGGAGACCTCGTACTCGTCCGAACCACCCGGACAGAGTCACGGGGCAAACTACAGCCGAAGTGGGAGGGTCCTTTCATCATCAAGTCGAAGGCGTCCCCCAGCGCGTATAGGCTAACAACGCCATCTGGCGAAGACCTAGAGCATTCCTAGAATATTGACAATCTCCGCAAATTTTTGTTTAAACCCTCAGGGCCCACGCGCCCTTGTAATCCACCAAACAGTACTATTCCGCCCCGCACTCTTTTCCTCCCGGGGGGTGAGGTTTTTAACGAGGCGGAGCCATGTAATATACCTACAAAATCCCCCGCAAAAACCAAGATGCAACATGTCGAAAAAGACCGCATCGACGGTCTTCGGCATTCGACCACTCTGAAGTCACCGCAAGAGGCAGCGCCGACTACCCTCGCGTGCGACACTCCGCGCAAAAGTCACCTAAGGGTGCAGCCGGAATAGCACAATAAGTGCGCAAAAATCGATGCCTTTTCCTAAAAGACTCTCCGTGCAAAAGTCGCCTAAGGGTGCAGCCGGAATAGCGCAATAAGTGCGCAACAATCGAAGTCTTTTCCTAAAAGACTCTCCGTGCAAAAGTCGCCTAAGGGTGCAGCCGGAATAGCACAATAATTGCGCAACAATCGAAGTCTTTTCCTAAAAGACTCTTCGTGCAAAAGTCGCCTAAGGGTGCAGCCGGAATAGCACAATAAGTGCATAAAAATCAAAGTCTTTTCCTAAAAGACCCTCCGTGCAAAAGTCACCTAATGGTGCAGCCGGAATAGCACAATAAGTGCGCAAAATCATGCGTCAATCGAAGTCTTTCATTTAAAGACACTCCGCGCAAAATTCGCCCATGGGTGCAGCCGGATCGACGAAGGCGTGCAACCACATCATACAAATTACAGTTACATACACTCAGCGAGGGCATCATATATTACATTGGCTCAACCTTCGGGATGATACCCATCTCCCTGTAATTAAACAGCATTATCCTTAATTCCTCACCCTCAAAAAGATTTCGCAGCTCCCCTTCACCTATGCTCGCCCCAATCAGCGAGGACAACAATTCTCGTTTACCAGTCCAGTCCACACAAAGGCGGCCACGCTCCATCCCAATACGATGACGCCTACCACTTCATGAAATTTCACTCACTCTTTGTTTCGCCACCGCCCTTTGCCGCCTATACCCAGTACTCACACCCGGGAGACCCCCGAAACCCTCCACACGTAGCGAAGGCTCCACCACAGCCACATCTAACGCTGCAAAATAATCCAAGCCTTCATCCGAAGACTCCTCCGTCCACAAAATCGAACTCCCAGATTCACCATCGGACTCAAAACATGACTCAGAGCCAAACGAATTATCATCTGGCACTACGGTTGAGGCCGCCACAAAATCAATATTGTCAGTAGCGGTTGCTTGCGCAGGCCCAAACGTCGGAACCTGCGCAGCAACCGAGGTTCAGTATCACACAAACAAAAGTTTACACTTGAAATCCCTAACCCCTATTCTGTCACCTGCGAAGGCCCGGCCGCCGCCGCGGGGTCCTCGGCAGCAGGTTCGACCACCGCCTTCAAGGTGTCCTCACCCGTTGGCGCAGGGGCTAGCGCGGGGTCTTCGCCAGCACCAGTCAGCACGGGGGTCGCCAAGGGGCCCTTGCCCGCATCAGTCGAAGGCGCTAGCTCCACCCCCGAGGCCTTGGGCGGCGTGCTTTCTAGATCGCCAAGGTCCTCAACACCTTCGGCATGCGCCATCTGCAGCAATAGCACATTCATTCAGCAAAACCACACAAACCCACACATACCGACACATATAACCACACAAACTGAGCCCTTACCTGATCCATTGCTCGGTCAGACCTCTCTCGAACCGTCTCTCGGCCGTGAGGGCCCCACATCCTGTCGAAGAGCGCCCCCACCGACTGCTTAAGAACCGGGTCCTTGACCTAGAAGATTTCGCGTTCGAAGCCTTTGTCCGACTGGTCAAAGACCTCGAAATGCCCACACCCCTCGTGGGACAAAGCATTCACGGCCCCCTCGCAGGTGACGAGGGAGGCAAAGGACATGAGGCCTGTCACGATTGTCAGTAGCACCCCTAGCTCCTCCTATAGCCACTCGAGGAAGCGGAGGCCAACCTCTTGGCTGGGCGCTTCGAAGGTGGCGGTCCACGCACCTAGCTCCCGGTACGCATCCACGAGCTGCGCATGCGTCCGCTCAACCTCCACGCGCATCGAGGCCTCGGCTTTATCCACATGGTTGCGCAGGCCGCTAAGCCGCGCTTCCAGCTCCTCGGCGCGTTGGCAGGCGAGACTGGCCTTCGCCCGTGCAAGTTTAGCATCGGCTTGAGCAGCCTGCGCGTCGGCGATGGCCTTGTTCGCGTCCCTCCTCTCCTCCGCCAACTGACGCCGGAGTTCCCACTTCTCGGCCTCCACAGCGGCCAACCTCTCTGTTAGCCTGCGGCTTTTGTTTTCCGTAGCTAACTTCTCCCGGACAACATCCGTATGCTGCGCCTGGAGACGCTCGACTTCGGCAGCAAACTCCAAAGTCAAGACGCCAGACGCAACATGGTCGGCGAAGGCAGCCGCCTGCCACAAAAACCCATAAGATTCACAACCACGTAAAAACAATGAACTATAGATGCCCAACACAACTTACATGCTTCAGCTACTGCGATGCAAGCCTCAGCTGCTGGGACATAGAGCCCGCCACATCTTTAGCGGCGGCGGCCAACGAAATCTCACCGCTCGCGCAGAAGGCAGACCACGGGTCCTGCCAAGCACCCTTCACCCCACCCGCCGCCGTTGGCATGGTGGCCGCCACCGTAGTCAGGACGACAGCCAGCTGCCCGGCATCCGACCCTGCACCATGATCTTATTTTAGACCTAGTCCTCGGAAAAAAAATGCTTACCAACGAGGTAATCCCCCACGCAGATGTCCATGTCAAAGTCGGCAACACGTGTCGCCGCCACCTCAGTGAGCATCGGCGACGCTGGCCTTTGCTCCTTCGCGGCCTCGGCCGAGGGCAGCTTGCCCGCCCCAGAAGCAGCAGCCCTCGCACTCGCCGAAGACTTGCTGGGCCCGGGGGCTGTGGGCTTCACGGCTGGCGGTGGTTTGCTGCTGCCAGGGGCGGTAGACTTCGCGCCTCCCCGTGCCTTCTACGCTTCGAGGAAAGGGTCCCTAACCCTAGTGACCGCCCAGCGTTTCCGCGTCGCATCCAAACGATCCCTCTCCATCACTGCCGATACAACAGCAGTAATATTCCGCCCATAAGGAAAAATCTTCAACTCACGAGCCATACGAGACGTAAACATGTCTTCGCCGGTCGCGCGGGGGATCGGAACGTTCCTAGGCCATCGACCCCCGGTAACCCTCAGCATTCACGCCGAAGACTCCCGGAGCTCGGGCGAAGACATCCTTCCCCCGACGGCCGTGCAAGTACCCATTAACTCCACAGCAAAACGATCGTAGACCCCCAACCCTTCAGCTGTAGTACCTAATTTTCTCTTCTTCATGGCCAGCACAGCCTCGCACGATGAACCATCCCCAACCACAGCCACCGGTTTCTTCACGCGGCGATCGACGGCCACAGCAGCGTCATCCCCGGGATAGCCGTCGTATGGCAAACGATTCAACTCGAAGACCCTATTCAAATGAACATTGACTCTGTGAATATCCCAACTCCACAGAGCCTCCGTCCTCGGCACATACCGTCCCACAATCCTCACTGCTCCGTCCTCCACTTCACGCATGAACGCGGTTGAGTCCCGGCCGTGCAGATCCAACGCGAAGGCCGGACTTCGCACTTGCTGCCCGCCTAGGGAGGGCATCTGGCGAGGGCATACTTCGCCCAGTGCCTAACCATGCGCCAAGGGCTACACCCCATAACCGATGAATTCCTCAACCAAATCGCGCCCGCTACTCATGTGGGCAGCACACCGAAGGGCCCCTTCGTCCCTATAATCCTCCGCCACCTCAAATGGCGGGAACGCCACATAACAGTGGGAGCACATCACGGCCACCGGGAGCCCTGGGAGGTCTTCGACTTTGGCCCTCGACACATAAAACCAAAAATCGTACCAGTTGCCCCACTTGTTGTGGGCGTAGGGAACCAGCTCCACAACTTCCGCCGAAGTCTTCCCAGTCCTCGGTGTAAAAGTGCACGATCCAAACTGCGCAATCTTGCTCCCAATCTTTCTCTTCTGCCAGTGCAGACAATAATTCTTGGCCAAGACCTCTATGGAGGGCTGACCTCCATATGAAGTCACCGCCCAGACATACTTCGCCAGGGCCACCACGGCATTAGGTGTTAATTGATGAATCTGCACGTCATACCTCTGCAACACCTCTGCCACAAAACAATGCGCAGGTAGGCGAAGGCCGGCGATAAAAAACGCCTCGAACACAACCATCTCACCCTCCGGCTCAGGAATCTCTTCCGCCCCTGGAACTCGTCCAACTCCATTCCCAAAATACCCCAACTGCTGCATGTCCTGCACGCGAACCGAGGAGATCCTCGAAATTCCAAACTCCAATGTGTGGCCCAGGTGTAACTCCACCGCCGCCAAATCGCTCATGGTATCCTTGGACGACGATTCGCCCAACGGCGCATTCGCAGCGGACGAAGAAGAAAACGACATTGCTACGTACCATCGGCGGTGGGGCGTGGTTTGCTTGACATGGGCTAGATCACCGATGAAGAGGAGCAAGGAGGGCAGCGCGAGCGGGCAAACGGTTTCAAAATGCTAGGGTTTTGCGGCGCGCAGAAAGGTAAGAGAGCCCGAGCCGCGCCGCCCCCCTTTTTATACACAGGGCGTGACGCTTCGGGAAGCCCGCAGTCCAACAGTACCACGTCCATCAACGGTCATATCAAAAACCCCCACGGAACCACTTCGAGCGAGGGTAGCGTCTCCATCATCTAGCGACGTCTTCGGCACTAGATAACTCAGTCGAACTGGTCCCTCGGAGGGCAAATGTTGGGGCGAAGGCGGAGACACTACCCTTCGCTCCAGCAACGAGAATGTTGGGGCAAAGACGAAGATGCTACCCTTCGCTCCAGGTCTTCGTCACCTCACCACCCTTCGCTCCAGGTCTTCATCACCTCACTTCACCAATGGAGGCAAGATGGCCGGCGCGGCCCTCCCTTCGACCTCCACACTGCAAGATGAAGGACCAACGGTGAAGTCCCTCCATCCCACGTCCTCACCCGACCTAGAGGCCCACGAGGGATTCAGCCCACTGTAACAGGCCCCACACGGAGAAGCATGTTACGGGCCCGACTTGTAATAGCTTTTCTGTAATGACTGTCTGTAACCCTCCCTTATGGGAATATTCTAGGGATAGTCTAGGTGCCCAAGGGCATAAACGTCCTTACATCAGGATGTTGGACACTCAGGCACCTATAAATACCCTCGTACAGTGCCCTTGAGAGGCCGAATTAACAGAGCAATCGCCATCTCGAGTTAAACCTTGCTTGCGTTCTTTCCACTCCCCCGTTGGATCAACTCGCCCAGGAAAGCGAGTACCAACACACGGGTGCCCAAGTTGATGCCCTCGTGGAGAGTTCATCTGCCACCGAGTTGTCAGCCCAAGGAACATGTTGCAGTTCCAGGGCCATGAAGTCCTTCTCCAGCTTCCTTACATGGAGGAGGTAACCTGCGAGCCTGGGCTCGTTGCAGCTACATTCCCCACGGACTTGCTTGATGATCAGCTGGGAGTCCCCTTTCACGAGGAGCTGGCGGATCCCCAGGGATAGGGCAGCCGTCATGCCGAAGATCAATGCTTCGTACTCTGCCATATCGTTGGTGGCCTTGAACTCAAGGTGCACCATGTACTTTACTTGATCTCTGCTTGGGTCGATGAGGACCACCCCAGCCCCACCAACTTGCTGACGGACAGATCCGTCGAAGAAGAGCGTCCAGTGGGGCTCGGTGAAGACCGGACCCCAAGGGGCGCTCGGGGGAGGTGTCCACTCCATGATGAAGTCAGCTAGGACCTATCTCTTGACGGCATGGTGGGGCTGGAAGTCCAGCTAGAACTCAGCAAGCTCCGTGGCCCACTTGGCGATGTTGCTTATGGCGTTAGGGTTGTGGAGTATGGCCCTTAACGGAAAGGAGGTCACCACCACAACCCTGTGTGCCTGGAAATAGTGGCGCAGCTTCCTGGACGCAACAAGTACAACATAGAGGAGCTTGTGCGTCTCAAGGTACCTGGTCTTTGCCTCATGGAGGACCTCGCTGACGTAGTAGACCGACCTCTGAACGGTTCAGACCCCTGTAGCTAGTCCCGATTCCTCAGGCTCCATGGTGGTCGGACCAGCACCTTCTCCTGGGGGAACCTTCTGGCTCCCCTGGGAATGCTGCTCCATCCTTTCAACGACCAGCACCATGCTCACCGCCTTCGCAGCCGCTGCAATGTACAAGTACAGTAGCTCCCCTGGCTCCGGAGCTACCAGTATCGGTAGGGACACAAGGTACTGCTTCAACTCTTGGAAGGCACGTTCTGCCTCTTCGGTCCAAGAGAATGGACCGGACTTCCATAGAAGCTTGAAGAAGGGTAGTGCCCTCTCAGCCAGCCGAGAGATGAAGCGGCTAAGAGCGGCCAGGGACCCCGTAAGCTTCTGGACGTCCTTGATATGGGCTGGAGGCCTCATCGCCTCAATTGCCCTGATTTTCTCCGGGTTTGCTTCAAAGGCCCGGCATAAAACCAGGAATCCCAGCAACTTCCCAGCGGAGACACCAAAGACGCACTTGTCCGGGTTCAGCTTCGTGCGCGTCGCCCGCAGCTTGTCAAAGACTAGGGTCAGGTCTTCCACCAGAGTCAACCCCCTCCTAGTCTTGACCATAATGTCATCGACATATATCTCTACCTTGTCCCTAATCAGGTCCCCGAAGGTCTTACTCATCGCCCGTACAAATGTTGGCAAGGCGTTCTTCAGACCGTAGGGCATTACAACATAGCAGTAGAGCCCATCCACTGTTACAAAAGCGGTATGCTTTCTTTCTTTCCTAGACATCTGAATTTGATGGAAACCAGAGTAGGCATCTAGAAAGGACAAGAGGTCGCACCCGGAGGTAAAGTCCATGATTTGATCTATGCGTGGAAGTGGATATGGGTCCTTGGGACAAGCCTTGTTCAGGCTGGTGTAGTCGATGCACATCCGAAGCTTCCCGTTTGCTTTTGGAACGATGACTGGGTTGGCCAGCCACACGAGGTGATGGACCTCTTCGATGAAGCCGGCATCAAGCAGCTTCCGGACCTCCTCGCGAATGAAGTCATGCCGCTCAACGGACTGTCTTCGAGGCTTCTGACTCACTGGTTTGGCGTCAGGGTGGATCTTCATATGATGCTCAATCACCTCCCTAGGGATCCCAGGCATCTGTGATGGTTCCCATGTGAAAACGTCAACATTTGCCTGGAGGAAGGTGATGAGCGCGAGTTCCTATTTCTCTCCCAGATTGCCCGCGATGCGGGTGGTCTGGGAGGAGTCCGTGCCAACCTGGATGGTCTTGACGGGTCCGTCGTCTGCTCTGGACGGCTGCACCTTTGGCACCTTAGCAGACGCCTTGGTACCAGAGGTTGAGGGGTCCTTCCCTCTGTTGTCCGGGCGAGTAGCTTCTGTCGCTAGGGCGTGCAGCTTCTCGACAGCCGTCACCGCAGCGAAGCGATCGCCCCGCATGGTGAGGACCCTAGCAGGGGATGGCATCTTGAGGACCAAATACCCGTAATG
Organism: Zea luxurians; assembly: GCA_029449295.1. Taxonomy (NCBI): domain Eukaryota; kingdom Viridiplantae; phylum Streptophyta; class Magnoliopsida; order Poales; family Poaceae; genus Zea; species Zea luxurians. Next base: position 13,395,722 of record JAOPSE010000016.1, read on the forward strand.
GGCAAAGGCCATGAACCGGTACAGGGCCGCCCTACCAATGATGGCGTTGAAGGGGAGGTTAACCTCCGCGACGTCGAACTAGACGTTCTCAGTGCGGAAGTTTTCCTCTGTCCCGAATGTAACCGGGAGCGTGATGCTCCCAAGGGGATACACCGGTTGAGCGCCCACTCCGGAGAATGGACGAGAGGGTCCTAGACGGGACCCTAGAATCTGCAGCTACTTGAATGCAGCATGGCTGATGACGTTGAGCCCTACCACGCCGTCGATCAGCACATGGTGCAGCCGCATGTTGGCGATGACAGGGTGACGAGCGGTAGTATACTGGCCCCCGCCATGTTGTCGGGGCAGTCAGATGTCCTGAAGGAGATAGTAGTGCTCCTCCACCGCTGGTGTGGAGCAGCCTTCGGGACCCTTGGGGTCGCCGACAGGACCTCGCGGCGCAGGGACTTGACGTTCCTGCGGGAGGTGAGCTCCCAGCTCCCGTCGTACATGACGTACAACTTCTTGCGGCGGTCACTCTCGCCACCGGAGTCAGAGTCCCCGGTGAAGATGTCCTTCAGGACCCCCTCGGGTGACTGATACCCGAGGTCCCGTTCTCCGGTGGCCACACCACCGTCGTCGACCCTCTCCTTGCCAGGCCGGCGACGAGGTGGGGAGCCATCCTTGGAGTTCTGCTCGCGTCGTTCGCTAACGCGCTTCGTGAGCTTGATGATCTCGCGGCACTCTGCGACATTGTGGCGACTGTTGGGGTGCAAAGGGCATGAGCCGCTGTTGCCCCCCTGTGGCCGTGGGCGCTTGTTGCGCTCGTTCCGGCCCCCAGTCGTAGTTGCGACGACCGGAGCAGCAGCCTGTGGCCTCTCGTGGCTGCGGTTCTTCTTCTTCTTCTTCTTGCCGTCCTGGGCGACGGCACTCGAGCCACCCGTCTGGGTGACTCCGGTGTGCTAAGTGCCATGCACTGCCCTGGGCAGCTCTGGCACACTTGTCAGCTAGAGCGAAGAGCGTGGTGACAGTTTCCACGTCATGCGTGGCCAACTTCTCCAGCATTTTCTCATCACGCACCCCCTGGCGGAAAGCGGTGATGATGGAAGCATCTGAGATACGAGGTATAGTGCCCCGTACCTTAGTGAAGCAGGAGATGAAAGCCTGGAGAGTTTCCCCGGGTCCCTGCCTCACTACATGGAGGTGAGCCTCCACGCCATGCTGCTGATAAGCACTGGCGAAGTTCGATGTGGACCGCGCACAGAGCTCTTCCCAGGAGTAGATCGATCCCAGGGTGAGGTTCACGAGCCAGGTCCGGGCTGGCCCAGATAAGGCTACATGGAAGTATGTTGCCATTACAGCAGTGTCTCCACCTGTTGCCGTAATAGCGGTGACGTATACCTGCAAGAATTCCGACGAATTTGTCGTACCGTCGTACTTCTCCGGCAGGTGTGGCCAGAACTTGGATGGCCAAGTCGCCGCGCGGAGATGATCTGCCAGTGCGGCGCAGCCTACACCGGCCAATGGGACACTCGCCTGGATCCGTGTAGCATCCCAAAAATTCAAATCTTGGAATTTTCTCAAACTCGCTCTAAATTCAAAATGAATTTCAAATTTCATTTCAAAATGTTTGTTTGCGAGTTGATATCAACAAATAAAATTATAGTGGTCTATATTCTCTCTAAAATCTCCTCAAAATATCCTACAAATATTTCCCCAGTGACCACCCTCAAACTCTTTCAGAAATACTGCCCAAATATTGCACCGATATATCTCCAAGTATTTTCTTCCTAAGAAATACCTTCCGAATCATTTTTAAAGTCCCCACAATATTTTCTTCATAACTTTCCTCATGCCCATACGTGTACGTATGCCTCCGGTGTCATACGGTGAGCTCTACAAGCTAATTACACTCATATAAGACAAATCCATGCTAATCTCCCACTAATCCTCTCATCCTCCCACTAATCCTCTCATCCCTCCCCCTAATCCCCCCACCATGGCTATAAATAGAGGGGCAAGGGCCTCCTCTCATCCCACCCCAAGCCATTTCATGGCAACTCCCTTCCCCCCCCACACACCCACACGCCCACTCCCACTCCACCTCCCACACAAGCACACACTAGCACAAGGATCGTTCGATCGTTCTTCGATCGTTCGACCCCCTGTTCTTAGTTTGTTCGTTTGTTCGTCCGATCGTTCGATCGTTCGTCCGATCGTTCATGGTTCGTTCGTCCGATCGTTCGATCGTTCGTCCGTTCGTTCGTTCGTCCAAATAATCTTTTTCCTGCTGTTATGCTGCTGAAATTCCGATCGTTCGTTCGTCCGATCGTTTGATCGTTCATGGTTCATTCGTCCGATCGTTCGATCGTTCATCTGTTCGTTCGTCCAAATAATCTTTTTCCTGCCGTTGTGCTGCCGAAATTCCGATCGTTCGTCGTTCGATCATTCGATCGTTCATCGTTCGTTCATAGTTCCTATTCATCGTTCATCGTTCGTTCATCGTCACTATTCATCGTTCATCGTTCATTCATACGAACTATGCACCATCACTATTCATCGTTACTATTCACCGTTACTATTCATCATTGTTACTATTCATCGATGATACCTATAATCACTTTTCTGTCGTCACTATTCACCGTCACTATTCATCGTTACTATTCATCGATTATCTGATCACCCCAAATTTCAACTACTCATCCATCATGCTGTCCAGTCCACCTAAGATCAGCCAGACCCATATTTCAGTCATACAAACTCTGGTGACTGTGATTTTCATTCCAGTAGGGAACTTCTCATCTGGTCACCCATCCTAGATTTCTCCAAGTTGAGCACGCTTAACTTTGGGATTCTTTCAAGCCAGACTTCCAAAAAGAAAGGCAAACCATGTTTGTATGGATACGTCTTCAATCCTATAAAACCTGGCCCAAGATACCACAGCCCACTCGGACCAGAATACCACAACATTCCAGTTATTTGGGTCCCGCCTCACTGCTGTCTGATGTGACACAGTAGGTAGGAACAGTTTCCACCAACATAAACCTCTGCCCAAGAAAAGCCCAAAAATAATCCCCCGCACCCCGCTCAAAAATACATTTGTATTTTTGATTTTCCAAATATCTCTAAATATTCAAATTCTAGAATATTCCAAGAATATTCCTTTCCTTTTCTTTTTCTTCCTATGATTATAAAATCCAAAACTCCTCCATCCAAACTCAGATTCCAATCATTCTTGTTTCTAAATTCTTGTCAAATTATTCCCTATCCAACCATGTCATACCTTAAGCATGGTTCATATTCCAAAAAACTCCCAAAATACTCATGTTCCATATCCTGCCTATAGTTTCCCTATTCAGACTAAGTCAGACGATTCATTCGTCACCATTCTCACCAATAGTGAACTTCACTATGCTAACCACATACACCTAGCTATAAATATACCTAGCTACCCTCTCCCACTCCACACACTCAACACCCTCAGCCAAGGCAAACACCCCACCCACTTAGTTACTCCGCTCTGCCGGCTACACGCATAGTGTCGCTTCGCCTCCAGTTCACCCTCCTGGTAAGCACCTCCGCTCCACCACTAGTAGTATCTCAACACCACATGACACATATTCTACTCAAGACTCTACCCATCCATATATCGCTATTCTGACCACTATACTAAATATTTGTTGGTATACTTGCTTGTTTGTATGTTTGCTTGTTCATGTTGCATAGTTATCGGAGCGTTCGTACCGTCTCGTGGAGGCCAGATCTGCAAGTCTACGCCAGGCAGTGGAGCTAGAAGCCAGTTCCGTGAGCTCCTCTTCCCCCTTCGTCGGATAAGCACGGCAAGCTCACTGGATCCCTTTGATGCATAAATTACCTATGCTTTTACAACCACAACCCTCAGCCTGTTATTTTATGCATGATATGATTTTGAGACAAGTTATTATGGCCACCCAGCCGCTTGCCGCAATCAATCCTTGATATATTTGTTACAAATGATTTGAGGAAAGGTGTGAGTTTTCAAAAGAAAATGCTTTTCAAAATGTGTATGATGAAGGGTTTTCACCCTTATCACCTTTGAGTAGGGATGATCAGGGACTCCCTGGTTTAGGGGAGGGCCTAAGGTGATGGCTCAGCTGGTTTAGGTGTGAGCAGAAGGATTGTCCCCTCACATAAGGACCGGTTTGTCATCCTTCACTACCTGTACTCATGATAAGTACAACCACTCGAGACTGTGTGGGCAGTCACTCAATCTGAACTCGTACGGTCCAACCCCAGGGTTATGAAGGCTGGGGAGCACCGGGAGGATAAGGAGGGGGAATGTTTTGTCCGGTTTGGACATGGCGGTGGCCTGACTCCCTCCGGTATAACCGTTAAGGTTAGGACGTGCGAGGAAAGAAAGAGATTCAGATTCGGGTCTCACTAGCTATGGGATCGCAGAGCCGGACTAGTGGGTAAAGTGTACACCTCTGCGCAGAGTTTGAAAACCTATTCGAATAGTCCGTGTCCACAGGAATGGACGAGTCTGGTATGGTATGGCAATTAATGTCTTGTTTTCAAAAAAAGGTGCATTTGAGAAAAATGGTTTTTAAAAGGTCCAGCGGTTGAGCCATGAGCTATGGTGGACGGGAAGTCCAGTAGCTGTTTTTGAAAATGAAAACCAGTGGAAAACTGCTGAGATATCTGGATGGTTTAGTCTAGGGGATTTTGTTCTAATACCGAAAAACTTCCTACTCCTTTTGGAGAGGATGCGCTTTGCAAAATACAAAATGTTTTTTTCAAAACAACCCTGCATAAAATATTGTTGTTTCTGCAAATATCCTGAGCTCCACATATTCCATGCATTATATCTGGTTTCCCCATTCCGCGGGTGAAGGTGGGCTGCTGAGTACGTTTGTACTCACCCTTGCTTATTTGTTGTTTTTTAGAAAAAGGAGATCGGGTAAGAGTTACGGCTGTTCCCAACCTTGCCCGTGGCTGTTGGACCGCTGATTTGCTTCGCTGCGTATACCGGGCTGCTTCAGCCCCACTCTGATGATATGTCCCGAGTTGTGGACCAACTCTTAAAGTTGATCGCCACCTTTATAGGTTTGTCTCGTTTAAGCAGATCTGAAATCATCTGTGGTATAAATGTGTTTACTAGCCTCCTGGGACTAGTAATTGTATCACATTTGAGTCCCAGAGGATTGGGGCGCTTCAGGTGGTATCAAAGCTGTTAGGTTGGCCGCAGGACGTAACCCTTAGCCTGATCAAAAGTTTTTGAGTCAAAACTATTTTCTTAAAAAAATTCTTGCTCTCATCCCTTCAATTCAAAAATGCTTTCCCCCTTTCCTTCTCTCAGAAGTCAGATGGAGGTCCGTTGCCAAACCAGCTTTTGCTAGAATGAAGATGGTTTCCCCAAGTTGTTGAGAGCATGCACAGTCCGCCTCGGAATCAGGAGCCAGCCAGAGTATAATGGTCGTGAATTCGTCGAGCATGGCATGGAGAAGTGTGTCGTGACTGTATACATTGGATCCAGTCCACACCATGTGGAATGGAGTTTCACTACTGCTGGGCACAGATTCAAAGACACCTGCCAAGTTGTCGCTCGCAAGGCATTGAGGGTCCTGTGTCAGATCTATGAAGAAGAAGTGGCCGACACCCCGCTCAGATTCTTTCCGCCCTTTCAGAGAGACCGTCCCGTTTGGATGGCCAGGATGCGTGCATTGGAAGAGCAGCAGCTGCTTGAGGACAACCCCTCAGTCGTGTACCTCACTGCATACCTGCTCACCCTAGATGCCCAGTATGATTTCTTGGCTCGGCACCACCGTCAGATGATTGCCCGAGCAGAAGATGCAGAGAAGCGCAACCGTAAGCTCCATGTGGATCTCACCTCAGCTCAAGCCCGTGCAAGTGCCTTGGAAAGTCGTGAAGTCATTACTGTCGAAGCCCTAAAGAAAGCCAAGGATGAGCATGTCCAGGAGTTGATGGAGGCCTACTTGGTAACCCATAACCAACGTAGAGCCCTGCGGATCCAAGAGCCCGCTCCATCCAACCCAATTCAACCCATCAGAGCTGAAGACCCCCAGATTCTTGAAGGTCACCCGGTCTCTGCCAGAGGAGAAAAGAAGGCTTGGGAACTCCCGGAAGGAGCCATAGTCTTGGAAGGAATTCCAGTCTTCCCTCAGGCTATGAATAAGCAAGAGCACCCAAAATCCTCCCAAGATCCCCCGCCAGAGTTGTTTGAGCCCCTCACCATGAAGAAGATTCCAGCACCATCCCTTGAAGTCAAAGAAGAAGCTGCAAGCACCCCACCAGCACCGCCGCCCTCTGAGGAGCTACAAGAGCCAGTCTCGCTTGAAGAAGAGTTCGACCCCGTCTTGCCATCTCAGTCTTCGCCAGAAGAAGTCATCAACATCAGCTCCCTTTTGACCCATCTAGGAGATGTCTCAGATTGAAGTTGTGTGCAAGCCTTGCCAGAAGAGAAGCTGCCTGGTCTGAAGTTAGTTATGCCCAGTCCTCTGCGTGCATTGGGTAGTGAAGTTTTTCTTCACTTTGGCTAGAGCCCTGCATGTATGAGAGGTAATCGTGTAGACTCGTGTTTTGCAAAACTCTAATTGTGTGGCCCCCTAGGGCATTTCAAAATGAATTTCGCTTGATGTTTTCTTCCCGTTTGAGTGCATATGTGATGCTTTAACGTTAGTGCTCATAAGTCGCATTTAGCATAGTTCTCAATTCAGGAGCTGAGCAATAATAGTTATGCTTAGCCCCCGAGTTTGAGTAGTTCGTGCTTTGGAAAAACTCTATCCTTCCCTTATTCAAAACATTCGATTTGTTTGTGCTTATCATTGTTGAGCTTGTGTGTTTTCTTTTTTTAAGAAAGGCTTTCTCTAAAAACATAGATCACAAATTAGATCTAATCCTCACCTTATGCTTCCATTCTCATCTTAACCCATCTCAAGAGAAAAGTGTCTTACCCAAGAAAATACCGAGAAGCTTACCCTTGAAGCCTGGAATAAGCTACCAGAGGAACCTATCCAGTCGCTCAGTCAAAAGGACCGACCGTGAGAATCAAAGCACTGCCCCTGAGTCAAAGTAAACAGGAAAAGAGGACAGAAGGAGTTATTACCATACAGAGAGGCAAAGATTCTTGGAACCAGAGACCACAAACATCAGGGTCATCGACCCCACCACTCACCCGTGCCCCCCGCATGCGTGACCGCCTCCATGCGCACTAGCACTGCCGCCCATGCCCCCTTTGCAGCGCACTACCGCCGCCCACCCCCCTTTGCAGCGCACCCACCGCCGCCATCATCGCCGGCACCAGGCCCCCCTTCCCCTCCGTCGCACCTGTTGCCACGTAGCCCTACTCCATCACCACTACTCCGCAACCGAACACCAACGCTCGCCTATAAACCCCCCCACCAGCCCCCTTAACTCCCAACTCGCTCAAAGCACACTCCAGATAAATCCCCTCTGCCAAATCGCAAGCAACTCCATTTTCCACTCCCTCGCCCCTAAGATCACAATGCTTGGTGATTCTTGGGTTGAAGACTGTTGCACATGGTTCATAGTCTTTGGTTTCCTCCTTTGTATGATGGTAATACTCTTTGATAGAATCCTCTAGTGGGAAGAGCAAAGAAAAAGAAAGAGACAGTGAAAAGTGAAAAGTGAGAAGAGAAGAGAAGATAAGAAGAAGGTTGTCCCAAAATCAATCCTGTGTCAGTCATCTCTCCGTAGCCTGGTCAAGCAGCAACAGCAGAAGAAGGCCCCGTAACACCCTTGTTATGAGGTACTTCAAGGAGTTCAAATCCGCAAAAATTCAAGAGATCTACCCTCATTCTTTTTAAGTGGGGTAGTGTTCCGGCAAAGTTCCTGCTATGGAGAAAAAGAAGAAGGCCTGTAGCAAGCTTGTGGAGGACCAGATCATCGAAGCTTATGAGTTTCTATATGAGAAGTGGTCACCCAAGTTCCATTGATGAAGCACTAGAAGACTAATCAAGGAAGGAATCCATGTGGGAGTTCACAAGAGAAAGGTTTGCGTGTTGGCATCAATGCTTCCTCAATAAGCTAGTTGTCAAGCGAAACCTAGAAGCCTGAAGATCATATTTGAGTAGCCAGAATCAGCGTTTGCAATTAGCAACCGGATGCTCTTGAAAGGCCAGATTTTGTTGAAGTTCCATCTCCTCGAAGAGTCTGCAAAGTGAAGATATGTAGCTGAAGTAAAGCTATACCCATAACCCTTCTAAGCCGAATCTCGAGGACGAGATTCCTTTTAAGTGGGGTAGATTTCTAGCATCCCAAAAATTCAAATCTTGGAATTTTCTCAAACTCGCTCTAAATTCAAAATGAATTTCAAATTTCATTTCAAAATGTTTGTTTGCGAGTTGATATCAACAAATAAAATTATAGTGGTCTATATTCTCTCTAAAATCTCCTCAAAATATCCTACAAATATTTCCCCAGTGACCACCCTCAAACTCTTTCAGAAATACTGCCCAAATATTGCACCGATATATCTCCAAGTATTTTCTTCCTGAGAAATACCTTCAGAATCATTTTTAAAATCCCCACAATATTTTCTTCATAACTTTCCTCATGCCCATACGTATACGTATGCCTCTGGTGTCATACGGTGAGCTCTACAAGCTAATTACACTCATATAAGACAAATCCATGCTAATCTTCCACTAATCCTCTCATCCTCCCACTAATCCTCTCATCCCTCCCCTAATCCCCCCACCATGGCTATAAATAGAGGGGCAAGGGCCTCCTCTCATCCCACCCCAAGCCATTTCATGGCAACTCCCTGCCCCCCCCCCACACCCACACGCCCACTCCCACTCCCACTCCACCTCCCACACAAGCACATACTAGCACAAGGATCGTTCGGTCGTTCTTCGATCGTTCGTCCCCCTGTTCTTAGTTTGTTCGTTCGTTCGTCCGATCGTTCGATCGTTCGTCCGATCGTTCATGGTTCGTTCGTCCGATCGTTCGATCGTTCGTCCGTTCGTTTGTCCAAATAATCTTTTTCCTGCTGTTATGCTGCCGAAATTCCGATCGTTCGTTCGTCCGATCGTTTGATCGTTCGTTCGATCGTTCATGGTTCGTTCGTCCGATCGTTCGATCGTTCGTCCGTTCGTTCGTCCAAATAATCTTTTTCCTGTCGTTGTGCTGCCGAAATTCCGATCGTTCGTCGTTCGATCATTCATCGTTCGTTCATAGTTCCTATTCATCGTTCATCGTTCGTTCATCGTCACTATTCATCGTTCATCGTTCGTTCATACGAACTATTCACCATCACTATTCATCATTACTATTCACTGTTACTATTCATCATTACTATTCATTGTTGTTACTATTCATCGATGATACCTATAATCACTTTTCTGTCGTCACTATTCACCGTCACTATTCATCGTTACTATTCATCGATTATCTGATCACCCCAAATTTCAACTACTCATCCATCATGCTGTCCAGTCCACCTAAGATCAGCCAGACCCATATTCCAGTCATACGAACTCCAGTGACTGTGATTTTCATTCCAGTAGGGAACTTCCCATCTGGTCACCCATCCTAGATTTCTCCAAGTTGAGCACGCTTAACTTTAGGATTCTTTCAAGCCAGACTTCCAAAAAGAAAGGCAAACCATATTTGTATGGATACGTCTTCAATCCTATAAAACCTGGCCCAAGATACCACAGCCCACTCGGACCAGAATACCACAACATTCCAGTTATTTGGGTCCCGCCTCACTGCTGTCTGATGTGGCACAGTAGGTAGGAACAGTTTCCACCAACATAAACCTCTGCCCAAGAAAAGCCCAAAAATAATTCCCCGCACCCCGCTCAAAAATACATTTTGATTTTCCAAATATCTCTAAATATTCAAATTCTAGAATATTCCAAGAATATTCCTTTCCTTTTCTTTTTCTTCCTATGATTATAAAATCCAAAACTCCTCCATCCAAACTCAGATTCCAATCATTCTTGTTTCTAAATTCTTGTCAAATTATTCCCTATCCAACCATGTCATACCTTAAGCATGGTTCATATTCCAAAAAACTCCCAAAATACTCCTGTTGGGGGCTTGTTCTCAAATGCTAAGAGTTAAGAACAAGGCAACATAGAAAATGTTAAATGTTAAAGTCCTTCGTCCTTCAAAACATTATACCCCTTCAGGATATAATGAATTTCGGACGAAGGTTACGTAAGATGTACCTTCGTGAGTATAACATTAAGCAACGAAGTATTCATACAAATTATGAGATATAAAATAAACATTTAAATATCATCATAGAGTCATCTCTATTTTTATTATCATGGATGAATATAAATAACTTCAAATTAGAAATATACCTTCGGTCCTGAGGAAGGCAAAAATACAAGTGTGGTGCGAAAGCAAATGACAGGTTCGCGTGAACAGTATGGGGGTACTGTTCATTTATTTATAGACACAGGACACAGCCTGTGACGAATTACAATTATGCCCCTTACAAAAGTTTACAACATTGACTCAGACCTTCATGGATTAAAAGGTCATTCTATCTCTATGTCGGTTTGTAATGCCGAAGCTCCATGAAAAGGAACCTTCGGCCATCTCCTGGGGACAACTTCAGCCGAAGCTGCTTCTTCGTGTAAGACCTTCGGCGCAACGAAGCATGGCCCCAACAGTAGCCCCTTTCACGGTGCTAGATCGTTTTTCGTAACGAGCTTGATCCGTGAAAAAAGCCTCTTTAAGCTTCGGGAAGCCGAAGGTCCAAAAAACACCTTCCCTGAGCTCGTTGCCGAGAAACGATTCAATTTCCGAGCTCGTGTCGGACCCACCTTGCAGAGTTACTGTTTAATCTTTGCGGTCCACCGCGCAGCGAGTACAAGTGACTGCCCGCCTGGTGTAAAAATCCTGGCGCTTCGCCTTCTTACCTGCAGCACTATATAAACAGACGAGTAGGTGTGAAGTTACCACAGCATTCATTGCTATTTGCACTGTTTTGCTGCCAAAATTTTTAACTATAGCCGAAGCTTGATTCTCAGAATCGAACGAAGGTCCATCTCGAAGTCTGCTTCGTCAGAAAGAAAGGCTTCGGGAGAAAAGGAAAAAGAAAAAAGTTTTTAATTTCCCCAAACCCAGAATCAAATGGCCAGAGTGCGATCTACTGCCAGAGTTGAACGTGAAGGAGACGAAGCTGAAGGTTCGGAGACTGTGCCCATCTCCGAAGCAATGCAACGTTCCGGACTGGTGACTGCGGAAGAAATGCCCGCTGCTGAAGCAGACCCGACAACTGCCGAAGGAGAAGAAGAGAACATTGAAGAAACTGACTCCGAAGATGACTATCGCATTGCCATGCCCAGCAAGCCCAGCCACTTAGACTTCGGAAAGTCGACTGTTTCAAAGGCTGATCTCGCCAAGATGGTAAAATCAGGTTATTTCAGTGAAAATCAGAAGAAACTACTTCGCTTCGGGGGAGAAGAAACTACCCCGAAGCCAGAGAAGGACGAGATTGTCATTTTCAAGAGCTTTTTAAAGGCTGGGCTGAGATTCCCTCTTCATGGAATTATTGCAGATGTATTGAAAAAGTTTGGTATTTACTTTCATCAATTGACTCCTAATGCTATCGTTAGGCTTAATGTTTATATCTGGGCCCTCCGAAGCCAAGCAGTGGAGCCGTTTGCCGACAGTTTCTGTCGAGTTCATGAGTTACATTACCAAACGAAGGCCAGAAAAGATGGATTACATGATAACTTCGGTTGCTACAATTTCGCCTACCGGAAAACAACAAAGTTCCCTGTTATCAGCTACCGAAGCAAGTGGCCGGCAGGCTGGAAGTCTGAGTGGTTTTATGTGAAAGTTGACGAAGACGAAGAAAAGTTAGTACAAAGCCCACTTGAATTAATCTTCGGAGAAACAAGGCCGCGATGCCACATGACATTGGAAGGTCCCACCTGGGCTGCACTGGGTGAATTTGAAATTATTTCAGAGCATATCGGTACCAGGGATCTGGTTCAAGAATTCTTGGCGTTCAGAGTCTTCCCTACCCTAAAAGAATGGGAAATGCCAAAGCTAGAGGGGGAGAAGAAGAAGGGGGATCTTGTCCGGCTTCCTTACCATTTCAAATTCAAGAAATACTTTAAAAAGCCTTGCCAAGAGTGGCTGGACACAGTTGAGGTGATGTGCAATGAAATTCTTGGGAATTATTCCAAAAAAGAAGATCAACTGATGACCGCGGCCTTCGGCACCCGTCCGAAGCGAAGGCTGAACCGAGTGCTTGATGCCCTGGGCTTCGAGTACCCTGACTATGAACGGCTGAACAAGGGTGCTGAGGGCCAAAAGAGGAAAAGAGTGGCCGAATCTTTGAACAAGGATGAAGAAAAACCAGCAAAAGAGAAGAAAATTCCCAAGAAGAGAAAAATATCAACTCCAAAGCGAAAATTATCCGATGAAGAGGGGACCCCCGCACCACCTTCTACCAGCGACGTGGAGGAAATCTTAAAGGTAATGACTGAACCCCTGCCCACGAAGCTAAGTCCATTAGGGCCTCAACTGACGAAGCTTTTTCGAAAGGTGGAAGAGCCGGAAAAAACGAAGATATCCAAAACAAAGAGGCAAAGAATTATTGCAGTGACCGAAGTTATTGACAAGACGCCACCAAGGGCGTCAATTCAGAAAATGCCAGCTGTTGAGGGCACAACAAATGTCGAAGCCGCACCTTCGGAGGTCGCGGCTACCGAAGCCGCTCCAGCCGAAGATGTGAACTTAGAAACTACCATTGAAGACATCGACAGAATTTTGATAGACATGGCTGCAGAAGAAGCTGCCACCGCTGGTGAAGAAACCATGGCCACAGTGCCTGGGAAGGGAAAAGAAATAGCCGAAGACACTTCGGAAGACGAAGCCTACATATTTCAAAATTTAGTTGGGCAAAAACTGTCGAAGGCTGAAATAGAAGAGCTTAAGGAATATGCCAAATCTTGCGGATACAAGCCAGGAGCTCTTCTATTTGGAGGCATTGATGATGAGAAATTGGGCTGCATCCGGGACCAAACTGGGGCTAAGGTCATCGGTACTCTATCAAAGAGTATCGGTTTTCCGAAGCTAGAAACAGATATCAGCCGCTATCGACGACAACATATCGTCGGCAGCTTATTTTATTCCAATTTCAAGGTAAACAACTTTTCTCTGGCTTTTATTGCTTTTAATAATGAAAATGTTACTAACGAAGGTTGTTTCTGTGCAGAGCATGCTACTGAGCAAAGCTTTGAAGATGCAACAAGATCTAGAGGATAAGAAACACGAAGCTATAATTGAAAATCTAGAGAGCAAGATAAAAGAGCAGTCAGCTATTATTGAAAAGAAAGACTTTGAACTCCAAACGACTGAAGGCTTGCTGGCAGAGACTGAAGCTAAAGTATCAGAATTAAATTCGAAGCTTATCTGGCAATCAAAACAATTTGAACAAGAGAAGCTAGAGCTTAATTCAAAACTTGAGGCCGAAGTCCAAACCAGCTCAGATTTGAAGAAATTATTAACGAGCCTTCAAGACAAATGTTTGAAATTTAGCAACAACTGTATTGAACAATTAAAAAAGATCTTTTACTCAGTTGGAGCCAGCAGTGGGAAGTTTACCCCTTCAGCTGAAAATTTACCAAAAGCCTTCGATCATATTGAAGCTGAAATTGATGAGCTTGACGAAGTTATAGCCGGGCACGGTGACTTCTGTGCCTGGGTAGCTTCTCGGGGTACCGCTGCAGCGTTCCTGAAGGCCGGCTGCGAGCATGGAAAAATCGTCAACAGGCCTAATTTCGCTCTGTCTCCATCAATTCTAGACGATATTCCTGACCTCGCCCGAAGCATCTCAAATAGATTTATAAAAATGATATGGACAAAAGGCGGGCGAGAGAAGGCTGGAGACGAAGCTCGAAGTCATCTTGAACCAGTAAGAAATGATACCTTGTGCTTACCTTCTCCTTCACACTTGATTTTTACTCACGATACCTTGATTCATGTAGGATGACGAAGCTGAAGATGATGCTTAATTTATGTCGCCGAAGCTGAAGCTCAGTGAAGATCATTAGGAGTATACTATAGAAAAAACTCAGGAGACTTTTGTAACAACTTTTGTAAATACAATTAAACTGTTCTCAATGAACTTTGTACATACCTTGTAATATATTCTTACCCTTCTATTAAGGCGCTTTGATGTGGACGAAATTAGTATTTTGAGCCGAAGGCGAAAAAACACCTTCCCTTCTTTTCGTACACAACGAAGCATAAAAGACCGCTTCTTCTTTTTGCCGAAGCTTTTCTTTTTTACACAACGAAGCATAAAAGACCGCTTCTTCTTTTTGCCGAAGCTTTTCTTTTTTGTACACAACGAAGCATAAAAGACCGCTTCTTTTTGCCGAAACAACCACTTAGGAACGCAAATGCTATGAATGAATGCTTATGAATGCAAATGCTATGATGTAATGTAATGTGCGAATGAATGTCCAAAACATATATCCGAAGCCACACTCTCAGCCATTATTTCCTTAGAAACAACCACACATCAGCTCTGCATTCCCTTAGGAACGACTTTGGAGCTTCTTCGCCTTTTACTTAGGCGGTATCAGCGTTGACTTTTCACTGTAAGCTCTGCATCCCCTTAGGAACGTCTTTGGAGCTTCTTCGCCTTTTACTTTCGGCGGAATCAGCGTTGACTTTTCGCTGTGAGCTCTGCATCCCCTTAGGGACGTCTTTGGAGCTTCTTCGCCTTTTCAGTTTCGGCACTCGATGGTGCGTTCTCAGTTTTTACATTTACATTTTTTGGGGGATTTTGCTCTTATAAGACTAAAAAGGAAATTACACATGATGGCCCCATTAAAAACCTTTCTCCCCCTTTAGAAAGGAAAAGGGTGCCATAAAAAAGAAAAGAAAAAACATAAAAAGTTACATCAAGTTATACATAATATCGCCGAAGCTCATCCGCATTCCAAGATCTTGGAATTTCGTTGCCATCCATGTCCTTCAATCTGTACGAACCAGGCCTTGACGAAGATGCTACTAAGAAAGGTCCTTCCCATTTCAACTGTAGCTTGCCCACTGTATCTGGGTTGGCTACTCTCCGAAGTACCAAGTGTCCCGGCTCAATATTTTTTAACCGGACCTTTCTATCTCGCCACTTGATTGTTTCAGCTTGGTATTTATTGATATTCTCCACGGCCTAAAGCCTGATCCCCTCTAAGGCATCTTTTTCCACAAGGCAAGCATCTTCGGGACCTGATTCTACCGAAGCCACTACTCTTATTGATCCAGCTTTTGCTTCTTCCGGAGTTACTGCTTCGTCGCCGAATAATAATTTGAATGGAGTAAAGCCTGTAGACCTTGATGTTGTTGTATTGTGGCTCCACACCACTTTGGTTAACTGATCTGGCCACTTTCCCCTGGGTTGATTGAAGATTAACTTCATTATTCCTGTCATTATAATGCCGTTGGCCCTTTCAACAAGCCCATTTGACTCCGGATGCCTGACTGATGCAAAGTGGATCTTCGTACCGATTTGATCACAAAAATTTCTGAAAGCTTCAGAGTCGAACTGCGTTCCATTATCTACAGTGATGGCCTTCGGTACCCCGAAGCGACAGACAATATTCTGCCAGAAAAACTTTTGGACAGTGGCCGAAGTTATCGTGGCTAATGGCTTCGCCTCAATCCATTTAGAAAAATACTCCACAGCTACTATAACATATTTTAGATTCCCTTGAGCCGGTGGTAATGGACCTAACAAGTCAAGGCCCCACCTTTGCAATGGCCAGATGGGTTGTATCAGCTGTGTCAAAGACGAAGGTTGCTTTTGATCTCTTGCACATTTCTGACAACCTTCGCACTTTTGAACTAACTCCGCTGCATCCGAAGCTGCCTTCGGCCAATAAAACCCTTGGCGGAAAACTTTTCCAAGTAGCGGCCTAGATCCAATGTGGAACCCACACAGGCCTGCATGTATTTCTTTCATCAACTCTATACCTTCGGTTCTAGATAAACACTTGAGCAGCGGAGCGCAAACTCCATGTTTGTATAACTCCCCTTCTATCATGACATACGGACGAGCTCTTGCCTCTATCCTTTTATTATAAGCTTCGTCATCTGAAAGGAACTTACCCTGAAGGTAAGAGATGATTTCAGTTCTCCAATCTTCGCTGTAAACAGGAGATATGTTGAGGACTGCTCTTTCGAGGAGGTCCACTGAAGGTGCCTTTATTGTTTCGAAGAACACATCCGAAGGTAACGGCAGCCCCTGTGCTGCAGACTTGGCTAGCAAATCAGCATGCTCATTTTGTCCTCGAGGGATATTCTTGACAGAAAATCCTTCGAAGGAGGCTTCGATCCTTCGAACCGTGTCTAGATATTTTTCAAGCTTCGGATCTTTAGCCTTGCAACTTTTGTCAATATGACCCGAAACAACCTGGGAATCAGTTTTAAGAATCGCCCTTCTGATTCCCATTGCCTTTAATTTCCGAAGGCCCAGGAGCAGGGCTTCGTACTCAGTAATATTGTTTGTACAGCTGAAATCAAGTCTTGCTGCATAACAAGTTTTAACCTTGGATGGTGAGACCAACACAGCGGCTGCACCTGCTCCGAAGGTTCCCCAAGAGCCATCACAAAACACTGTCCACACTTCGGCATCTTTATTTGCTTCTTCATTCTGAGCCCCTGGCGTCCAGTCGGCAATGAAATCTGCCAATGCTTGAGACTGGATCGAGGATCTATGCACATAATCAATGTAAAATTCATTGAGCTCTGCGGCCCATTTTCCAATCCGTCCAGTAGCTTCTCTATTTCTCATGATATCCTTCAACGGCTGCGAAGAAGGAACAATGATATTGTATGCCTGAAAATAATGCCGAAGCTTCCTGGATGCCATTAAAACGGCATACAATACCTTCTCCAGCTCTGTATAATTTTTCTTTGATATACTAAGGACTTCAGATACAAAATATACTGGAACCTGCTTCTTGACTTGTCCATCAAGCTTCTCCTGGACAAGTGCTGCACTTACTGCCGAGTGCGAAGCTGCTACATATAACAACAAAGGAGCCCCTGGCGTTGGTGGAGTTAATGTTGTTAGATCTATCAAGTATTGCTTCAGCTCTTCGAAGGCTTTTTGTTGACTTGGGCCCCATTGAAAGACTTCAGCTGACTTCAGCACCTCGAAGAATGGTAAATTTCTTTCTGCTGATCTGGATATGAATCTATTGAGAGATGCCAGCCTTCCTGTCAATCTTTGGGCTCCCTTTCTTGTAGTTGGTGGCTCCATTCGAAGTATAGCTTCGATTTTATTTGGATTAGCTTCGATTCCCTTTGTTGAAACCAAGCATCCAAGAAATTTCCCCTTCTTTACTCCGAAGACACATTTTTCTGGATTCAGCTTCAAACCAGCTTGTCTGAAACTGGCGAAGGTCTCCTGCAAATCAGCAATATGATTTTCCTGCTTCGTGCTTTTTACAATAATGTCATCAACATAAGTCAACACATTTCTGCCTATCTGAGACTGGAGGACCTTCGCAGTCATTCTGCTGAAACTTCCTCCAGCATTTTTGAGCCCCTCAGGCATCCGAAGATAGCAATATGTGCCACTTGGGGTTATGAAGCTAGTCTTCGGCTCATCTTCCTTCTTCATCCAGATTTGATGATAGCCTGAGTAGCAGTCCAGGAGACTCATGAGCTCTGAAGAAGCTGCTGCATCGACTAAAGAGTCTATCCTCGGCAGCGGGAATTCATCCTTCGGACAAGCCTTGTTGAGATCTGTGAAATCGATACACATTCTCCAGTTGCCATTGGCCTTCTTCACCATAACAGTGTTAGCTAACCACTCTGGATACTTTACTTCTCTGATAACTCCTGCACTGAGGAGTCTTTTTACTTCATTGCGAGCCCCTTCGGCCTTGTCATCCGACATCTTCCGAAGCCTCTGCTTTCGGGGTCTGAAGGATGGGTCAACATTGAGCGAATGTTCAATAACATCCCGATTTACTCCACAGAGATCATTAGCTGACCATGCAAAAACATCTTTGTTGTTGAATAAAAACCTTATCAAGGTTTTCTCCTGGTCTCCAGATAATTGCGAGCCCAACAGCACCTTCTGCTCTGCTATGTCCGCACACAATAGCATGGGCTTCGGCTGATCTGCTGAAGCTGCTTTCTCCCTTCTGAATTTGTACTGTTCACAAGCTTCAGCTCCATCTATGTTATGGATTGCTTTGGAGTCAGTCCAGCTTCCTTTGGCCCTTCTAGCAGCTTCCTGGCTTCCATGAATAGCAATAGGCCCTTGATCCGAAGGTATCTTCATGCAGAGATAAGCTGGGTGAAGAATTGCTTCGAAGGCATTAAGAGTACCGCGACCAATGATAGCATTGTAAGGATACTCCATGTCAACAATATCAAACACAATTTGCTCAGTCCTTGTGTTGTTAACAAATCCGAAGGTTACCGGCATGGTAATCTTCCCAAGTGCTACAATCTGCCGCCCTCCGAAGCCACAAAGAGGGTGCGTAGCATCATGGATCTTGTCTTCGGGCTCTTGCATTTGTCTGAAGGCCTTAGCAAATATAATATCAGCTGCACTGCCTGTATCAACTAAGACATTGTGGACCAGAAATCCTTTGATCACACAAGAGATAACCATGGCATCATTGTGAGGATAATCCTTAAGCTAAAGGTCTTCCTGAGAAAAAGTAATTGGAATGTGGGACCATTTTGACTTGATGAAGGGTCCCTGCACTCCAACATGCTGCACCCTTCTCTGAGCCTCCTTCTTCTGCTTCTTGTTAGCCGGCTCTGAGCAAGAACCGCCTGTTATCGGGAGCACCATCTTCGAAGCCGAAGCAGCTTCAGCTTGATTGTTGAACGAAGCCATCAGCTCAGAAAAGTGGAAGTGAGTTCACCGGAGGTGGGCGCCAATGTTGGGGGCTTGTTCTCAAATGCTAAGAGTTAAGAACAAGGCAACATAGAAAATGTTAAATGTTAAAGTCCTTCGTCCTTCAAAACATTATACCCCTTCAGGATATAATGAATTTCGGACGAAGGTTACGTAAGATGTACCTTCGTGAGTATAACATTAAGCAACGAAGTATTCATACAAATTATGAGATATAAAATAAACATTTAAATATCATCATAGAGTCATCTCTATTTTTATTATCATGGATGAATATAAATAACTTCAAATTAGAAATGTACCTTCGGTCCTGAGGAAGGCAAAAATACAAGTGTGGTGCGAAAGCAAATGACAGGTTCGCGTGAACAGTACGGGGGTACTGTTCATTTATTTATAGACACAGGACATAGCCTGTGACGAATTACAATTATGCCCCTTACAAAAGTTTACAACATTGACTCAGACCTTCATGGATTAAAAGGTCATTCTATCTCTATGTCGGTTTGTAATGCCGAAGCTCCATGAAAAGGAACCTTCGGCCATCTCCTGGGGACAACTTCAGCCGAAGCTGCTTCTTCATGTAAGACCTTCGGCGCAACGAAGCATGGCCCCAACAACTCCTGTTCCATATCCTGCCTATAGTTTCCCTGTTCAGACTAAGTCAGACGATTCATTCGTCACCATTCTCACCAATAGTGAACTTCATTGTGCTACACCACATACACCTAGCTATAAATATACCCAGCTACCCTCTCCCACTCCACAAACTCAACACCCTCAGCCAAGGCAAACACCCCACCCACTTAGTTACTCCGCTCTGCCGGCTATACGCATAGTGTCGCTTCGCCTCCAGTTCACCCTCCTGGTAAGCACCTCCGCTCCACCACTAGTAGTATCTCAACACCACATGACACAGATTCTACTCAAGACTCTACCCATCCATATATCGCTATTCTGACCACTATACTAAATATTTGTTGGTATACTTGCTTGTTTGTATGTTTGCTTGTTCATGTTGCATAGTTATCGGAGCGTTCGTACCGTCTCGTGGAGGCCAGATCTGTAAGTCTACGCCAGGTAGTGGAGCTAGAAGCCAGTTCCGCGAGCTCCTCTTCCCCCTTCGTCGGATAAGCACGGCAAGCTCACTGGATCCCTTTGATGCATAAATTACCTATTCTTTTACAACCACAACCCTCAGCCTGTTATTTTATGCATGATATGATTTTGAGACAAGTTATTATGGCCACCCAGCCGCTTGCCGCAATCAATCCTTGATATATTTGTTACAAATGATTTGAGGAAAGGTGTGAGTTTTCAAAAGAAAATGCTTTTCAAAATGTGTATGATGAAGGGTTTTCACCCTTATCACCTTTGAGTAGGGATGATCAGGGACTCCCTGGTTTAGGGGAGGGCCTAAGGTGATGGCTCAGCTGGTTTAGGTGTGAGCAGAAGGATTGTCCCCTCACATAAGGACCGGTTTGTCATCCTTCACTACCTGTACTCATGATAAGTACAACCACTCGAGACTGTGTGGGCAGTCACTCAATCTGAACTCGTACGGTCCAACCCCAGGGTTATGCAGGCTGGGGAGCACCGGGAGGATAAGGAGGGGGAATGTTTTGTCCGGTTTGGACATGGCGGTGGCCTGACTCCCTCCGGTATAACCGTTAAGGTTAGGACGTGCGAGGAAAGAAATAGATTCGGATTCGGGTCTCACTAGCTATGGGATCGCAGAGCCGGACTAGTGGGTAAAGTGTACACCTCTGCGCAGAGTTTGAAAACCTATTCGAATAGTCCGTGTCCACAGGAATGGACGAGTCTGGTATGGTATGGCAATTAATGTCTTGTTTTCAAAAAAAGGTGCATTTGAGAAAAATAGTTTTTAAAAGGTCCAGCGGTTGAGCCATGAGCTATGGTGGACGGGAAGTCCAGTAGCTGTTTTTCAAAATGAAAACCAGTGGGAAACTGCTGAGATATCTGGATGGTTTAGTCCATGGGATTTTGTTCTAATACCGAAAAACTTCCTGCTCCTTTTGGAGAGGATGCGCTTTGCAAAATACAAAATGTTTTTTTCAAAACAACCCTGCATAAAATATTGCTGTTTCTACAAATATCCTGAGCTCCACATATTCCATGCATTATATCTGTTGGGGGCCTTCGTCCTCCGAAGGTCCTCAAAAACATGATTTGACAATGTTTTCCAAGTGGATTATATGAACAGGTATCTTCGGACTCAGAATTATGAACATGAAGTACGGTCAGGACGAAGCCTGAACTAGACGAAGGGGGATTGAAATGGAGGACGGGCTGATTACCAAGCTCTACGAAGGATGATGCACAGCCGAAGCTGTGCGCAGGAAAGCTTCATCGTGATAGCAGAAAGGGGAACCGACTTAAAGATGAAAAGACTACTTAGGCCTTGACAGATTTCCATAAGTCATTAGCAAATGTAATGGACATGAATGTAATTTTGTATGGGCTGTGTCTCACGCCTATAAATAGATGAACAGTACTCCCGTACTGTTCACGCTGACTTGGCATTTGCTTTTGCGTCATTCGTGTACTTTCGCCTTCCTGCAGTCCGAAGGTACATTTGTAATTTGAAGTCATTTCTATTTTTACATGGTAATAAAATAGAAATGACATTGTGATAAAATTTAAATGTTTACATTACTATTTATGTTATGCATAAGTCCTTCATCATAACTTATCGTGCTTACGAAGATATGTTGTTTATGACCCTCGTCCGGAGCACGTTATATCCCGAAGGGAAATAATGTTTCGAAGGACGAAGGACCTTATCATTTAACACTTTTTATGTTGCCTTGTTCTTAATCCGAAGCATTTGAGAACAAGTCACCAACATTGGCGCCCACCTCCGGTGAACTCACCTCCACTTTGAGTTTTTTGAACACCTTCGGAAGCCATAGACCCTCGCTATGGCGCCGAAGAAAGCTTCAGCGACTGGAGCTGCAGCACTGCAACCGCTGGACCCCAACCAGGAGACCGTCTCTCTTCGGGAGGCCCGAAGCCAGAAGAGGAAGGCCGTCAGCCCGACGCTTCAGGAGGATGAACTAGACCAAGAGATCAGGGATATGAGGATGCTTCATCAACAGGTGCAGAGGAAGAAGGAAAAGATGGCCAGGCTAGCTGAGCTGCAGAGGCAGATAGACGAAGCTTCTGAAGAAGTTCGCCATCTTACTCACGATGAGCAGAACAGAAGGCCTCAACAAAAAGACCTTCATCAGGAGGGCTTCTTCAACGAAGATGACTGGTATGATAATTTCCATCATGGAAATTTTGTTTTCGATGATGCTTCTCCCCTGTCCGCTGAGCTGCAGGCTACACCTTGGCCTCCATCCTACAAGCCACCCCAGCTTCCCATGTTCGATGGCCATTCAGACCCGAAGCAGTTTTTGATGAGCTACGAAGCAACAGTGTCTTCGTATGGTGGCAATGCTGCAGTCATGGCAAAGTCTTTTGTTATGGCTGTCAGGAGTGTTGCTCAGACCTGGTATTCCTCCCTTCGACCAGGAACGATTACTTCATGGCAAAAGCTGAAGGATATGTTGCTAACTAGCTTTCAAGGGTTTCAGACGAAGCCGGTTACTGCTCAAGCCTTGTTTCAATGCACTCAGGATCATGAAGAATACATTCAGGCGTATGTCAGAAGGTTCTTACGTTTGAGGGCGCAGGCACCAACGGTGCCCAATGAAATTGTCATCGAAGCCATGATCAAGGGGCTCCGACCTGGACCTTCAGCTCAATACTTCGCCAGGAAGCCTCCTCAGACTTTGGAGAAGCTGCTCCAGAAGATGGACGAGTACATTCGTGCCGACAATGATTTTCGCCAAAGAAGGGAGGAGGCTTTCAGATTTTCTGAAATGACCAGGGGCTTCGGAGGAAGATTCTATCCGAGGCATGTCAGGTCCATCCACAACTCTACTCAAAATGATGATAAGGGGAGTCAGCAGAACAGGCCGCAGTGCTCCTCACAGGCTTCGGGGCAACAGCAAAGTTTCTTCCGGCCACCAGCTCCAAGAGGCAGAGGCGCCAGGGGCTTTGGCGGAAGATTTGGAGATCAACCAAGGAAACTGTTTTGCTTGTTCTGTGGAGAAAACAAGGGCCATACCACCAGGACGTGCCATGTTACAATCCAGAAGCAAAAGGAAATAGCCGAAGCTGCAGCGCAACAAACTCAGCCGAAGCAGGTCATGCATACTGCTTCGTATCATCCGCCTTACATCCCACAATACATAGACAACCACCCTGCAGCTTCTGTAGCTTCGGCAAGTCAACCTCAAGCTTCCTGGCAACAGCCTCCGCCTCCACCTCCACTGCAACAAGGTCAACAGCCAGAAGGGAGTCAATATGCCCCACACCAAAGGGACTTCAGAGAACAATCCGAAGCTCGCACAGTCAACAGCACTGTGCCAGAGTCGAAGCACATTTATTGACACATATCCTACCTTTGATAGCAGTCTTTTCTATTCAGTTCTATTTTCTGTGTAACAAAGAACATTGTTAGTTTTCATATAATAATTTCGTTGTTTCCCACGAGGAAAACCTATTTTCTCCACAGGCTTAAGTTGCTGAAGCTTAAAAAATTTGCGTTAACAAGGAGGACCTTCGAATTATTAAAAATCCTTCGAAGCAACAGAAAGTCGTTCTAAGGAACGCAGAGTAAGTTGATGAAGTCACAAAAAGCCGTTCCAAAGGGAGCGCAGTGTAAGTTTTCTGCTCAAAAGTCGTTCCAAAGGGAATGCAGAGCTTACAGCGAAAAGTCAACGCTGATACCGCCTAAGTAAAAGGCGAAGAAGCTCAAAAGACGTTCCTAAGGGAATGCAGAGCTTACAGCGAAAAGTCAACGCTGATACCGCCTAAGTAAAAGGCGAAGAAGCTCCAAAGACGTTCCTAAGGGAATGCAGAGCTTACAGTAAAAGATTGTGTGTTTCACGGGAATATGTGTGTATCTTCGGAATCAAATTCATCTACATAACATAGCATCATCACATCATTTTGCATAGCATAAGCATCATACATCATATTGCATATGGCAAAAGAAGGGAGGACAGTATCAACCTTCGGAAGAGTGCTTTGAGAAAGTAAAAACCTTCGGAATATAGCTTCGGAAAATGTTCTCACGAAGTTTGGATATTTTTCATCAGAGCGCTACGGGTTTTGTGACGCATAAAAGTTTTTCTATCTTCACGAAGCATGAAAAGAAGGGAAGGTGTTTTTTCGCCGAAGGCTTAAAAACGGTACGTATGTAAAGTTTCATGCATCGTAAAGAATTGAATAATGAAAAGAAACTTATATATTACATTCAAATGTACAAACTATTACATAGATCACATTTCAAATGTTCTTTCTAATGCCATCTAGTCTTCTCTTAGTACTACTTCGGCAGCCTCATTTAGAAGTTGTTCAACAACTTTATCCATGATAGCTTCGGCCATTTGTTTAATTTCGTCATCCTCTTTCGTGTGAGGGTCAGCAGACGATCCACTAGGTTCTGAGGGAAGGGAATATGTCTACATTACTATCACAAACCGCGAACAAAGTTTGAAATAAAAATTACAGCACAACAAGAACGACTAATTAATACCTATTTGCCCTTCGGGCTCTGTACTTTTTTCGGCAACTTCTGTCACTTTCCTAGCATCATGGATGCCTTTTTCACTCCTTTGAATAATTTCTTGCGCCATTTCTCGGCTGCCGTTGTCCCAGATATCAGTAAAGAATTTACCGCCAACCATGCTTGCTTCGGTCGAGGGGTCTTTGATGTCTTCAGAGGACAGGGCAGCTTCGGACTGAGCTAAGGATTTTACATGCTCACAACCTTTCTTCTCCAAAACAGCAGCAACTCCTCTAGCGCCTGAAAAAGCGCAGATGTCACCGCGGCTGCTCAGGATTTCCTCGAAGGCTTCTGCTTCGTGACTGATCCAGTCCAGTGGACCTTCGGGATTGCCTCTTGAGAAATTCTCATCACTAGAAAAGGCGCCAACGCTGGCGAAGCTGGATTTTATCTTCTTGACGCATTCTATAGATTTAACATAGCATTTCCTCTGGGATGCACGAAGCTCCTTAACACTTAACTCTAAATGATTGACCAACTGATCACTAAGCTCTCGTTTTGTTTCCTCAAGCACACGTTCCTCTTTAGCTCTAGCTAGTTGTTTCTGAAGATCTTTAATTTCACGTTTTTGGGCTTCGGCCTGGACCTTTGAAGCAGCTTCGTCCTTTTTTACCTTATCTACCAATGTAAGCAGAATTTTATCCTTTTCCAGAGCTTCGTTTCTCAGTTTAATAACTTCTGATCGAAGGTTGTTGAACGCAATTTCATAGCTCTCATCTTCGGCACTCTTTTGTGCTCTTAATGCGTTGCTTAGGATTAAACCCTATATGTAAAGAAGTTGGTATAAGAATAAAAGAATGAGTTACGAATTAAAAAAAATTTCAAGCGCTTAATTCCCATACCTTTAGACTATTGTACGCAAGACTGTCCGCGAGATCCTCCTTCGTCATAGCACATAATCCAGCTTCGAGCTTCGGGAAACCCATACTTCTAGCCATCTCCCGGCAGACAGATAATTCTTTGTTATCAGGGAGGCAGTATAGGAAGTCATCTTCATTTGTCCCATTGAACACTACTGCCCCCTTCGGATACTTTAACTCTCTAGCATAGTGATTGGCTTCATAAGTCTCTTCTTCAGATAATTTCTTCCCCGAAGCATGTCGCACGATGTAATCGCATATGCTGGAAGGAGCTTCGGGGGCGGCAGTGTCAATTTCTTCAACCAAAACTGGTTCTGATATTTTCTCGGTTTCCAAAGATTGTTCCTTGGTGGGCTCTGAAGGCCCAGCTTCAGCTTCAGCTTGTTGCTTCGAAGCTTCAGTAGACGCTTCAGCAAGTTCAACAGTCTTCTTTGGAGTTGTGCTTGAAGACTTAATTGTCTCCAAGACATCTAGTACGTTCACCATTCTTTTTCTTTTTGGGGTCACCAATGGGCCCTTTTGATTTTTTATTGTTTCGACATTTGCTGAAGGACTTAAGATTTCTGATATTTTTGGCACTTCAATCTTCGATTTTTCTGCTTTTTCTGCTGAAGGCGCTTCAGTTTTCTCTTCTATCTTCGGCACTGGAGCTGGTTCTGTAGCTTCAGAGGCCAAAGAGACTTCACCAATAAATTCTGGCAATGTGGCCGGCTCAATAAAACGCGCTCGGTGGGTGAGCACCTTCATCTTTTTCCTTTGCGGCGCTGGCTCACTAGTGGCACTCGTGGTAGCTTCTGTCGCAGGAGAAGTATTTTTTCTTTTGCGACCCAATACCGGATAGTGATAGTCAGGGTAGACAAACCCGACTGCGTCAAATACCCGGTTGAGCCTTTTCTTCTTTCGGCCTCCGAAGGCTGCTGATAACGCAGTGTTCTCGGCCTTCGAATATGCCCCAAGCAGTTCGTCACTCAATGTTTCAATGCTTTTCAACCAGTCGTCATCAGGTTCAACAAACTTATCCCCGTATTTGAACGTGTATTTCAGTCTGACCAGTCCGCCTTCGTCGGACTCTTTGATGGTCTCCTTCGGCATTTCCCACTTTCCTGCAAGTGGCCACACCCTGAAGGCAATATGCTCTTGGACCAAGTCCCTTGTCCCAATGAAAGAGCAGATTACGCCGAAGGCTCTTTGGCATTCCTCGGCTGCTTCATCCATTTCAACCTTCGGCCTTCGAAGTCCGAAGCGTTGCCAGATGGGGCGCATAATGATACTCTTGACATCTTCTTGCGCTGTTAAGTCATTCTTTACATAGAACCACTCTGTCATCCAGGCTCCGGGCCACCTCTTCCAAAAGGTTGGCACAGGGCGGCTTGACCCGGAGCGGGCACCGAAGCTGTAACACCCAAAGTTGTTGTGATATTGTTCTTTCCCCCAGGGCTTCGTCTCATATAACAACTCATGAATGTTGCAAAAGCTTTTAGCATTTGGTTCTAAACCTTGGCTTCTCGCAGCCCAGACAAACATCCCCATTCTTATGATAGCTTCGGGAGTAATTTGATGAAGGTAGACTTGAAATGTCTTCAGGACTTCAACAACAAAGTTGCTTAGGGGGAATCGAAGCCCAGCCTTGAGAAAGCTTCGGAAGATTACGACTTCATCTTCTTCGGGGGTGGGAGAAGTCTTTTCTCCAGCATCAGCCCTCACAATAGATATATCTCGAAAATACCTCCCCCTCATATTATCAATATGACTCTGCTTAATAGTGGTTTTCCCGAAAACCGTGTGACTTGGCCGCCATGGTCGATCTTCGGACTCTTCCCCACCACTTTCTACATCATAACTGTCACTGTCACCAGTATCTTCAGACAAACCTTCCAGAATCTCCTTGGTAATTTTTTCCGTATTGGTCTCTGCCATCGCTATAAGGAACCCCAAGTTCTTCTCTTCGTCAAGGCTCAGTTTCATCTCAGCAGCAACCTTCTTATCTTCAGACATCTTCGGAAACACTAAAAAACTGTTTTCAAAGCCGAAGCTTCAAAACCAAAATATCAGCGAATCTTAGTGCGCAAGAGCTAAAAATTTAGTGGGCGAAAGCAGATGGCAAGCGAGAGTACCAAAATGAGTTTGCGTTACGATCTTATTTATACGCCCAGTGCGTTGAAAATTGAAAGACCCCGCTTGTCAGTGAATGTTGCTATTCTAGCAAAGGGAAGGTGTTTTTTCGGACCTTCGGCTTAAGGCCTTCGTCCATATCGCAATCTGAATTTGTCATTAACAAATTAATATTGCGAGGGGCTACTGTTGGGGGCCTTCGTCCTCCGAAGGTCCTCAAAAACATGATTTGACAATGTTTTCCAAGTGGATTATATGAACAGGTATCTTCGGACTCAGAATTATGAACATGAAGTACGGTCAGGACGAAGCCTGAACCAGACGAAGGGGGATTGAAATGGAGGACGGGCTGATTACCAAGCTCTACGAAGGATGATGCACAGCCGAAGCTGTGCGCAGGAAAGCTTCGTCGTGATAGCAGAAAGGGGAACCGACTTAAAGATGAAAAGACTACTTAGGCCTTGACAGATTTCCATAAGTCATTAGCAAATGTAATGGACATGAATGTAATTTTGTATGGGCTGTATCTCACGCCTATAAATAGATGAACAGTACTCCCGTACTGTTCACGCTGACTTGGCATTTGCTTTTGCGTCATTCGTGTACTTTCACCTTCCTGCAGTCCGAAGGTACATTTGTAATTTGAAGTCATTTCTATTTTTACATGGTAATAAAATAGAAATGACATTGTGATAAAATTTAAATGTTTACATTACTATTTATGTTATGCATAAGTCCTTCGTCATAACTTATCGTGCTTACGAAGATATGTTGTTTATGACCCTCGTCCGGAGCACGTTATATCCCGAAGGGAAATAATGTTTCGAAGGACGAAGGACCTTATCATTTAACACTTTTTATGTTGCCTTGTTCTTAATCCGAAGCATTTGAGAACAAGTCACCAACAATATCTGATTTCCCCATTCCGCGGGTGAAGGTGGGCTGCTGAGTACGTTTGTACTCACTCTTGCTTATTTGTTGTTTTTCAGAAAAGGAGATCGGGTAAGAGTTACGGTTGTTCCCAACCTTGCCTATGGCTGTTGGACCGCTGATTTGCTTCACTGCGTATACCGGGCTGCTTCAGCCCCACTCTGATGATATGTCCCGAGTTGTGGACCAACTCTTAAAGTTGATCGCCACCTTTATAGGTTTGTCTCGTTTAAGCAGATCTGAAATCATTTGTGGTATAAATGTGTTTACTAGCCTCCTGGGACTAGTAATTGTATCACATTTGAGTCCCAGAGGATTGGGGCGCTTCAATCCGGGCGCCCGTTGGAGTGTGCGGTGCAACCGCAGCGAAGTCGTGGTCGAGGTTGCGACCCTCGATGTTCTGTCGGCGCTCATGCGCCCTCTCCATAGAGACACAGGCATCCTCGCCCATACACCTACGGTTGAGTTCTGCCCGCAGGTCATCAGGCCTCTCCAGAGAGACTGGAGCGTCCTCTCCCGCGCGCCTGCGGTTGAGCTCTGCTCGCAGGTCCTCAGTCGGTGTAGCCCTCACTGAAGGCGAGCGCACCGATGCCGACACTTCATGTTGACACCGGGATGACTGAGGCCTAGTCCTGGCTGAGCCAGAATGCGCCATACCGAGCAGACGGTCGACATCGTCATGCCACTGCTTCATGGCCCCCAGCGAGGCCGTGGAGCTAGGAGGGTGGCGTAGCAACTCCTTGGCTGCAGACAAGGCCCTAGGCGCAGCCCTTGACGCTCTAGACGTCTGTGCAGGAGTGTGCTGCCGTGCAGAGCGCACAGCAGCAGCACCAGGCGTAGGGCGGCTAGAGGCCCGTGGCGTGGAAGACGCAGCCTCTTCCTCCATCGGAAAGTCCTCGGGAATAAAGTCATGGTGCTCGACGATCTGGACCATGGTGTCGAGCAGGAAAATAAGCAAAAACCTAATGCCAAGCCCCTACCTAGCACGCCAAATGTCGGAGAGGAAATTCTCCGTCCGGGTGGCGGAATGCACCCGCCCTAAATCCTGAGATGAGAAGGGGCCTTAGCGGTTTGCCTGTTACGTGGATTGGTGGATGAACATGCGAGGACACAAGGGTTTAGAGTGGTTCAGGCCGCTGGAGCGTAAAACCCTACTCCACTGTGTGTTGTATTGTGTGTCTAAGTTGCGCCTGAGTGACTTGCCTTGTAACGTCTTGTGCCTTCCCTTTTATAGGTCAAGGGAGGCATATACAAGGATGCTGAGCCCCGACATGTGGGCCTAGGAACATAATGGAAGGAACACCTAGAGCAACTAATGCAAGTAGCGCTTGTGCAATCTCCTGGCGCCATGTTGTTCGCAGCCCGCGCAGTATTGATGTGCAGCGGTAGCTTCCTTAGTAACGTACGAGTGATGATGAGCACAGTGCACGCGGCAGTATGGGCGTGCAGCCTGCCAATGGAATGGACAGGCATGCCGCCTGCAGAATGGACAGGTCGCCGCCTGTCAGCGGAATGGACAGGTCACCGCCTGTCCGTGGAATGGACAGGTCTCATTAAATGCCGAGGTGGCACATCGCCTGTTAGTGGAATGGACAGGCGGCGTGCCTTATCTCTACTAATAATTAAGAGTGCACTGTAGACTGCCCCCGCCATCACCTTCCTCCGCGGATCCCGCGATCCCGCGCGCGCCCAGCCAACATGCCGCTCCCGACCCGCTCCATCCGCCATCCTCTACCTCCCGTCCCTGCCCCCCGCGGGTCCCGCGCCGCCATCGCCTACTTCCGCGAGGATCCCGCGCGCGCCCAGCCGCCATCCCCTACCTCCCGTCCCTGCCCCCTGCGGGTCCCGCAGAGCCGTCCCCTTCCTCCGCGGATCCCGCGCGCCTCCACCCGCGAAGCAGCCGCCGCGCCTCCCGCGAAGCAGCCGCCGCGCCTCCTGCGCCTCCCGCGAAGCAGCCGCCGCGCCTCCACCCGCGAATCCAGCGCCGCGCCCAGCTGTGAATCAGCCGCCGCGCCTCACGCGGAACTCGCCTCCACCAGCGAATCGCCCGCCGCGCCTCCGCCTGCAAATCACCCGCCGCTCCTCCATCTCCGCGAACCGCCCAAGCGGATCCCGCGCGCCATCCGCGAAACGCCATCGCGAAACACCCGCCAGCCATGCCGCGAACCCCACGCCGCAAACGCCCACACGGCCGCGCGCGCTTCGCCCCAAGTTCAATACCCCGCTCATGGCCCCAAGCTAGCAGCGAAAAACCGCCATCCTCTGAGCACCTTAGATCCCCTGCTCAATCCCCTGAACAATCCCACACCACTTCATTGCCCCGCCCGCCCTAGAGGAAGGACGAAGGACGACGAGCTTGCCCCGCCACCGGATCGACCAAGGTATGATCTTCATGCTCAGGGATTTTTGTTTGAGGTGCTTGGTTGTTTCTTTTCTATGGATGTTCTGTGAATGCTTGTAAGCTGGTAACCCCAGAAATACTCATGTTAAGCTTTCAATATAAGCTGGACCGTTTGGTCCTTGGTCTAAAAAGATTAAAGTCAATGAGTTATTTCTTCTCTGTGCACCTTCTCTTCGTGTATCAGTGGTGATGCCGCAATGACAAAAGATGGATAAAGTAGTATTAGAAGGGAACAAGGATTCATGAACTCAAATTGATACCTCATCCCTGATACCAGTATTTCGATCCCTAAGTTGCCAGAAAAAATAGAAATGTCAGAAAGGCGTTGATGTTAAAAATAGTATAATAGAATGAAAACAGGAAATAAATAAAAAAAACTTGCTGTTGCAAAATAAGTAAAAACAAATACAATACTTTGACTGGTTACATAAGTGCAAGAGAAACAAAAGTTGGTAATTAGTTCTAATTATTTGTCAAAGATTCAGATATTGCAGCAGTCTTCATTTCCTATTTCAAAATCCATCTCAAACCTGCTAATACGAGATTATAGGTGGTAGGTGCTCAAAAGACCAACTCCTATAATCTAGCACCTATAATCCAAGGATCCAAACAACCCAGATTATGTAACCAATAACCAATAATCCAGATTATTATAATCCCATTCACAATCCAGATTTTGAAAATCCAAAGGTGATCCACACAACCACTAAAAACAACTGTCAATTCAAAAATTATAAATAGAAGAATTCACTATTCAGAGGATAACACACCTCTGGCCGAAATACTTGTCAGCTGCTCGCTGAAACCTTTGAATTGGCTCCAAAACTTTGGTTGCATGTTCTTCCTTGAAAAATACCTGAGCATATTCGTGCTGTGCAGCAATGTCATTATCAGGAGCTTGCTCCAGTATGCCAGGAATTTTCTGTTAGAATTCGGCTCTTTTAGCCTATTTATGGCTGGCCCAATTCATTTTAGGAAGCTAATATGGTGTGCAGAGATGGCATAGAGGTTTAGAAAGCTAATCGGTGTGTTGATATGGCACTGGGTGTGCCGGTGTTAACAGCGCGTTGCATTTTATAATCTCGGGTGAATAAGAAGAAGATCAATATCAGATTTGTGAACACGC
Organism: Zea luxurians; assembly: GCA_029449295.1. Taxonomy (NCBI): domain Eukaryota; kingdom Viridiplantae; phylum Streptophyta; class Magnoliopsida; order Poales; family Poaceae; genus Zea; species Zea luxurians. The sequence goes on from JAOPSE010000016.1 coordinate 13,427,657, forward strand.
GTGTGGCTTTATAGTTTTTTCTATTGAATGCTTGGATGTATCCTATATTCCTTCTGATGGTGATGCTTTTCTTCTCTCAACCTGTATGTCAGTCGGCCTTTTTACTTTACATATGCAACTTGATGTTTGTGAACATGCATGCATGTGGCTTTTTAGTTCTGCTCAATATCTTTGTAGTGGTGAAACTGAACTTAGACCATGTTTGACTGGTTACATAAGTGCAAGAGAAACAAAAGTTGGTAATTAGTTCTAATTATTTGTCAAAGATTCAGATATTGCAGCAGTCTTCATTTCCTGTTTCAAAATCCATCTCAAACCTGCTAATACGAGATTATAGGTGGTAGGTGCTCAAAAGACCAACTCCTATAATCTAGCACCAATAATCCAAGGATCCAAACAACCCAGATTATGTAACCAATAACCAATAATCCAGATTATTATAATCCCATTCACAATCCAGATTTTGAAAATCCAAAGGTGATCCACACAGCCACTAAAAACAACTGTCAATTCAAAAATTATAAATAGAAGAATTCACTATTCAGAGGATAACACACCTCTGGCTGAAATACTTGTCAGCTGCTCGCTGAAACCTTTGAATTGGCTCCAAAACTTTGGTTGCATGTTCTTCCTTGAAAAATACCTGAGCATATTCGTGCTGTGCAGCAATGTCATTATCAGGAGCTTGCTCCAGTATGCCAGGAATTTTCTGTTAGAATTCGGCTCTTTTAGCCTATTTATGGCTGGCCCAATTCATTTTAGGAAGCTAATATGGTGTGCAGAGATGGCATAGAGGTTTAGAAAGCTAATCGGTGTGTTGATATGGCACTGGGTGTGCCGGTGTTAACGGCGCGTTGCATTTTATAATCTCGGGTGAATAAGAAGAAGATCAATATCAGATTTGTGAACACGCATGTGGCTTTATAGTTTTTTCTATTGAATGCTTGGATGTATCCTATATTCCTTCTGATGGTGATGCTTTTCTTCTCTCAACCTGTATGTCAGTCGGCCTTTTTACTTTACATATTGTCGGCGTTCCGTGACCGGGGGGTCCTCGAGCCGACGAGTGAGAGTGCCGCGTGCCCCAGCCCAGATGGGTCGAGCGCGTGGAGCGAGCGCAAAGGGGGGAACGGAGTGGGAGAGAGGTCGGTGGCCGGAGCCGGATCGCGAGGGAGTCGGAGAAATTCCCACGGCCTTCGTGTTCGTCCCGCGCCCAGGTCGGGTGCGCTTGCAGTAGGGGGTTACAAGCGTCCGCACGAGGTGAAGGGAGAGGGCGGCCCCGAGAGAGCGCCTGCCCCTGCCTTTCGTCCCCGCGAGGCCAACCTTTTCTAAGAAGGCCCTGGCCCTTCCTTTTATAGTCGTAAGGAGAGGGTCCAGGTGTACAAGACGGGGGTGTAGCAAGGTGCTACGTGTCTAGCGAGGGAGAGCTAGCGCCCTATGTACATGCCCAGGTGGCAGCCGGAGAGATCGTGGCACCCTGTTGGAGTGGCGTCGTGGCTGTTGGAGGAGTAACGGAGCCGGACGGGGGGACAGCTGTCGAGGTGGCTGGGTCCTTGCTGACGTTCTCCTGCTTTCGTAAGGGAGCTGGGAGCCTCCGTCGTCATGATCTAGCGGGGCGCCATCATGGCCTATCTGGCATAGCTGGCCAGATGGGACGCCGGTCTTGTTCTCTGCGACCCAAGTCGGCTCAGGGCAGGGTGATGATGACGCTTCCTGTTGACGTGGCGGTCTCGTATCCTAGGTCGGGTGTCGTGGAGGCTCCTCCGAGGCTGTGGCCGAGTCCGTCCTGCAAGACAGAGACAGAGTCCGAGCCCTGGTCGGGCGAGGCGGAGATTATTCGGCAGAGGCCGAGGCGGAGTCCGAGCCCTGGGTCGGGCGAGGCGGAGGTCGCCGTCTTCCGAGGCCTTAGCCTGAGTCCGAGCCCTGGGTCGGGCGGAGCGGAGTTCGCCGTCTTCCGAGGCCTTAGCCTGAGTCCGAGCCCTGGGTCGGGCGGAGCGGAGTTCGCCGTCTTCCGAGGCCTTAGCCTGAGTCCGAGCCCTGGGTCGGGCGGAGCGGAGTTCGCCGTCTTCCGAGGCCTTAGCCTGAGTCCGAGCCCTGGGTCGGGCGGAGCGGAGTTCGCCGTCTTCCGAGGCCTTAGCCTGAGTCCGAGCCCTGGGTCGGGCGGAATCTCCTATGGCACCACTGGCGAAGTCTGGCCGCCCGTCGGTCTTACCTTTTGCGTTAAACGCCCTGGTGACTCGGTCGGTTTGTGCGGTGATTTAGTCAGGGTTTCTCCTTATCGGAGGCGGGGCCTAGGGCGAGCCGGGGATGCGCCTGCCGTGAAAGAGGAGACCTCAGGCGAGACGGAGTCATCTTAGGGTCGGCTGCCCTCGCCCGAGGCTAGGCTCGGGCGTGGCGTGGTCAAGTCACTCGTGTGGACTGATCCCTGACTTAATCAAACCCATCAGGCCTTTGCAGCTTTATGCTGATGGGGGTTACCAGCTGAGAATTAGGCGTCTTGAGGGTACCCCTAATTATGGTCCCCGACAGTAGCCCCCGAGCCTCGAAGAGAGTGTTAACACTCGCTTGGAGGCTTGCATCGCACTTTTTTGCAAGGGGACCAGCCTTTCTCGGAGGTACCTTGTTCCGGTGGGTGCGCGCGAGCGCACCCGCCGGGTGTAGCCCCCGAGGCCTCGGAGGAGTGGTTTCACTCCTTCGAGGTCTTAATGCCTTGCGCAATGCTTCGGCGTGACTAGCGGTTCCCTCATGCGAGCAGGGCGTAACCCAGGTGCACTGTCGGGGCCCAAGTTCTCGGGCTGGTATGTTGACGCTGTCAACGGTTCGGCCGGAGCCGGGTTTGCGAGAGCAGCCCCCGAGCCTTCGCACGGAGCGAGAGGACGATCAGGGACAGACTCGACTTTTTATATACGCCCCTACGTCGCCTTTCCGCAAGGAGGAGGGGGGGAGTGCGCCATGTTACCCTCGATGGGCACCGAACATGGTGTCTCCGGTGAGCTGCGATCGGGTAATCCGAGTGGACGTCCGTGCCCCGTTCGTTAGGGGTCGGCTAGGGGCCCGGAGGCACGCCCAAAAGTACCTGCGGGTGATCTGCCGGACCCGGTCCCCTAGCGACGGGGTCCGAGGGCTCGTTGCCTCCCTCCGATGGGATTCCGTTACAGAGTCGTTCCCGCTGGTCTCGGAAATGTCCTAGGGTACCTCGGGAGCGCAGCCCGAGCCTTGGTTATGTATCGAACGTACCCCTGGTCATCCCTCGCTCGGCGTCTGAGGCGGCTGTGAACCCTTCGACAGGCCAGCCTTCGAACCCCTGATCAGTAGGGGGCACGGAGCCCTAGTAGCCTGAGGCGGTCATGGAACCTTTCGGGGGCCGACCTTCGAACCCCTGACCAGTAGTGGGTGTCGGGCCCACGCGATCTGAGGCGGCTGTTGAACCCTTCGGGGGGCCAGCCTTCGAACCCCTGATCAGTAGGGAGGCTCGGGGCCTAGTTCCTTCACGGGGAAGGATCCCTTTGGGGTTATCCCCCTTCTCGGTCCCTGTTGCAAGAGATAGAGAAAGAAGGAAAAGGGAAAAAGGAATTCGAAATTGAACTTCGTGGCGTACCTTTCTCGGCGTGGCCGTTTTTGGCGGAGGCGAAGCGCCGCCAGCTGCCCCTGCCAGAAACGTCACCTATTTCGCCGTGGAGTTAATGCGCTGGGGTGAGTAGTTGGCGAGGTCGCCGTTGTGCGCGCGCGGGCCGTTCGAGGTACGGGTCACGGACGCGTCGTCTTCACGCCGTGAGAAGGGTTCTCTTGCTGCCCCCGGATGGGACGTGAGCCTGGCCGATGGCGTGACCGCTGCCCTCACACGCCTGCCACCGTCATTACTGCCGGCCCATTTTTGACCGCGTTTGACCGCTGCGCCAGGCTGGCGCCGCTGGATCGCAGGCTGGGCGGCCTCGAGTCGCGGTATCGGTTCCGCAATCGAGGAGGTGCGGTGGTGGAGCGAGAGGCGCAGCGGTTCGCATGCAGCGCCTGGCGCGCCAGTTGAACGACACGTGGTCTTGAGCCGTCGCGCTGGCCTGTCAGGAGTCGGGGAGGCGCGTCCACTTGGCGTGGTTGCATGCCGCTTGCATGGCCGCTCGCCCCCTTTGCCCGTTGGTCTGGGCAAAAGTGGAGGGTTACTTGTAACCGCTGGGCGGTTGCGTGCGTCGTGCGCGGCGGTTTGGCTCCCTCTGCTTGGAGCTGGTCTGCATGACAGGCGGGCCCCAGCCCCCGCGCCGCAGGGAAGGGCCTTGGAGGCGTGTTGGAGAAGACTCAGCCCGTGACGGTTGAGGGCGCTAGCAGGGGGAGTTGCCTTTAAAAGGAGGGCGACCCCCTTCGTGAGGCGACCATGTCTCCTTTCTCCCTTATGCATTGTGTCTCTCCATCTTCCAGGCCCCCGGATGGAGGGAACCGCCGTCTTTTCGCTCCATCGTTGGAGGAACGCAACCCCGTGGGAGTTGGTACCTTTCAGCCATCGTTCGGCTTCAAGGATTTTCATCAGGCAGCCCGGTTGCCCCCCTCGGCTGGGGGTCACCCGAGACGGTGACCACCAGCCCCTGGGTGGGGAGGAACAAACCGGGCTGCGATCTTGGTCCCACCCTCAGCTTCAAGGATGTTCATCATCCTCGCTGGGGTGGGTGCCGGACTGAGCCGGCGCTCCTCCTCCCGCACGGGTCCGTGGGTCATCCCCTCCCACGACATTCGAGGGAGAAGGCGCTCCCTGGCCCCGCGGGCGGCGCGGACTTCGACGACGCGGGATGGATCGGCGGCGAACGCCGTCACCTCCGGCGTGTCGGGTCCGCTAGCTCGGCTCCGGCGGGCCCCTTTGTCGGGGGGGGCTGCCGCGCCGTGTACACGGGGGGTCCACCCTAGACACCGCACGCTGCTAGGGCGGCGCTCGTGTTCTGGGGTGGGCCTGCTTTTGCACCAGGGCGGCGGCTTTGCGCGGGGGCCGGTGCCCCACTCATCGGGGAGGATTTGAGTGGGGATCTGGCGGTAAGCAGGCGGCTCCTGGCGTCGGTGCCGAGGTGGAGGCGGCTCGAGAAGTCCCCGTCAGCGACGGGATCACCGCCACCATCGGCGCTTTGGGCCTTCGGCTCTTTGTACTTGTCCTCGCCCCTCGGGTGGCGTTATGGGCGAGGGCAAGACAGCAGCTGTGCCTTCCCCTGAGGTCTGCGCCGCCGCAGAGGGAGGAACCGGAGTTCCGCCTGTAGTGGCACTTTGAGTGCCGGGTTTTTTGTTCATTTCGGCTTTCGGGGCCTGAACATGTATGTAACTCCGGCACAGAGCCGTGTTTTTTCCTCATTTCTGAGCAATAAGACTTGCCTATCGATTGTCTGAATCGCTTCACCAAGCACGAGTCGCCCCGTGTCCAGGTGACGAGTGAGGTATCCGTATCCCGGAGGCGTAGGAATCCCTCGGCTCGGTCGGACCTGTTGTCCGAGGCTCTTCTAGCTTGGTTAAAAAGACCCCTCGGTCGCTCTTCGACGAGCCGAGGCCAGGGGTAGCGATATCAGCGCAAGCAGAGGCGTTGTTGGCTCGGAAATGGAACCTGGTTGGCCGGAGCCCAGCTGGGTCGTCTGCTGGCAGGCTCGGCGCCGGAGTTGATTGGCCGAGGCCTCGGACCGAGCTGGCGCCCTCGGAAGGGGTCGGCCGAGGCCCCGGAGGTGGCCGGCCGAGCCGTCCGCTCGGGCCGGATTCTCGGGGAAGCCTCTGGCGGAGATTGCTCGAGCGCGGTGTCGACGTCGTCCTTTGGAGCGGAGGCCTTCGGACCGCGTGGCCACCCGAGGCTAGGTCGGGTTTTGCCGAAGGTGCTGCTGATGCCGAGGGTGTCGTCACCCTCTTCCAGCGCCGAGGTCCGCACCTGCAGGGTCAAGTCGTTCTGTAGCGTGGGCCTTGTGCGGCCGTTGAGGCCAGAACACACACCCTTGTCGCGTTATAAAGCTGTGTCTCTTTTCCTCTTGCTTCGAGTATCTGGACTTTTTGTCGGTAGCAGGGATGTTAGTGCGAGCAAGAGTTGCTTCTCGCGGGAGGTGATGAGTGAGGTATCCGTATCCCGGAGGCGTGGGAGTCCCTCGGCTCGGTCGGCCTCGCCGCTTACGCGTACTTTTACCCATCCATGAGGCCCTGTCACCGACTCGGTCGAGAAGGCTCGAAGAACCTGCTTCAACAGAAGAGCCTCCGTACGTAAAGACTCATTCGATCCGCGGAGTCACCTTATCCGAACGCGAGTTACTTATCACAGAAGGTGACGAGTGAGGTATCCGTATCCCGGAGGCGTAGGAGTCCCTCGGCTCGGTCGGCCTTGGCTGTTTACGTGTACCCCGTCGTTTCTAGGACCCACTTTTCGAAGTAGTCGAGAAGCACGAAAGATGTTCTGGTAAAAGAGGTTTTTTGTTCGAGGAAAATTTTGACGCAGAGGGGGTTAACCCCCTTTTAGCCCCCGAGGGAGGGTCGGGCTCCGCCGAGGCGAGGCCGACCCTTCCTTGTTGACTAAACTTCGCGTGGGTACGGGGTATAAGAACAACTTGGAAACATTCTTAAGGATAGAAGCGACGTAGCTGTTGGATGTTCCAAGCGTTGCCGTAGACCTCGCCTTGACTGTTGGCCAGCTTGTAAGTTCCGGGCTTCAGAACTTTGGCGATGATGAACGGCCCCTCCCAGGGGGGCGTTAGCTTATGCCTCCCTCGGGCGTCCTGCCGCAGCCGAAGCACCAGATCGCCCACCTGGAGATCTCGGGGTCGGACCCCTCGGGCGTGGTAGCGTCGCAGGGACTGCTGATACCGCGCTGAGTGTAGTAGGGCCCTGTCCCGAGCCTCGTCCAGCTGGTCCAGCGAGTCTTCTCGGCTGGCTTGGTTGCTTTCTTCGTCGTAAGCCCTCGTCCTCGGGGAACCGTATTCCAGGTCCGTGGGCAGGATTGCCTCGGCCCCGTAGACCAGGAAGAACGGCGTGAAACCCGTGGCTCGGCTTGGAGTCGTCCTCAGGCTCCAGACCACCGAGGGGAGTTCCTTCATCCATCGCTTGCCGAACTTGTTGAGACTGTTATAAATCCGAGGCTTGAGCCCCCGTAGAATCATGCCATTGGCACGTTCCACTTGCCCATTCGACATGGGGTGAGCTACGGCGGCCCAGTTCACCCGGATGTTGTGATCGTCGCAAAAATCCAAGAATTTTTTGCCGGTGAACTGGGTGCCATTGTCGGTGATGATGGAGTTCGGGACCCCGAAGCGATGGATGATGTTGGTGAAGAATGCCACCGCCTGCTCGGACCTGATGCTGCTTAGGGGTCGGACCTCGATCCATTTGGAGAATTTGTCGATGGCGACCAGCAGGTGCGTGTAGCCCCCGGGTGCCTTCTGCAGTGGGCCGACGAGGTCCAGACCCCACACAGCGAAGGGCCAGGTGATGGGTATCGTCTGCAGAGCCTGAGCGGGCAGGTGGGTCTGCTTCGCGTAGAATTGGCACCCTTCGCAGGCGCGGACGATTCTAGTGGCGTCAGCCACCGCCGTTGGCCAGTAGAAGCCTTGGCGGAAAGCATTCCCGACGAGGGTTCGAGGTGCTGCATGATGACCGCAAGCCCCCGAGTGTATTTCCTGCAGGAGGTCCTGACCCTCGGCGATGGTGATGCATCGCTGGAGGATGCCCGAGGGGCTGCGGTGGTAGAGCTCCTTCTCGTCGCCCAGCAGGACGAACGATTTTGCTCGTCGCGTTACCCGCCGAGCCTCAGTTTGGTCGAGGGGCAGCTCTCCTCGGCGGAGATATTGCAGGTACGGGGTCCTCCAATCTTGATCCGGCACGACCCCGTTCTGCTCCTCCTCGACGTGCAGCGCTTCGCGCTCGGGCCCCGAGGGTTCCTCGGATTGAGCCGAGGACGGCTCGGGCTGAGCCGAGGTCACCTCGGACGAGGCCGAGGGTGCCTCGGGTTTGGGCGCGTCGCCTATCTTGACTGAGGGTTGGTGCAGATCCCGGGCGAAGACGTCCGGGGGAACCGTTGTCTGCCCCGAGGCTATCTTCGCCAGCTCGTCCGCAGTCTCGTTATAGCGTCGGGCGATGTGGTTAAGTTCGAGCCCGTAGAACTTGTCCTCCAGGCGTCGAACCTCTTCGCAGTAGGCCTCCATCTTCGGGTCGCGGCAGAGGGAATTCTTCATGACTTGGTCGATGACGAGCTGCGAGTCGCCGCGTGCATCGAGGCGTCGAACCCCTAGCTCGATGGCGATTTGCAATCCGTTGATCAGAGCCTCGTACTCAGCTACGTTGTTAGACGCCGGGAAATGGAGGCGAAGCACGTAGCGCAGGTGTTTTCCGAGGGGCGAGACGAAAAGCAGGCCCGCGCCAGCTCCCGTCTTCATCAGCGACCCGTCGAAAAACATGGTCCAGAGTTCTGGTTGGATCGGAGCCGTTGGTAACTGGGTATCGACCCATTCGGCTACGAAATCCGCCAGTGCCTGGGACTTGATGGCCTTCCGAGGGGCGAACGAGATCGCCTCGCCCATGATTTCCACCGCCCACTTTGCGATCCGTCCCGAGGCTTCTCGGCACTGGATGATCTCCCCCAGGGGGAAGGATGACACCACAGTCACCGGATGGGACTCGAAGTAATGTCGCAACTTTCGCCTCGTCAGGACCACAGCGTATAGCAGCTTCTGGACTTGTGGGTAGCGGGTCTTGGTCTCGGACAGCACTTCGCTGACGAAGTAAACTGGCCTCTGAATGGGCAAAGCATGCCCTTCTTCCTGCCTTTCGACCACGATCGCGGCGCTGACCACCTGAGTGGTTGCGGCGACGTAGACCAGGAGGGTCTCTCCATCAGTTGGGGGTACCAAGATGGGCGCCCGTGTGAGGAGTGCCTTCAGGCTCCCGAGGGCTTCTTCGGCCTCGGGAGTCCAAGTGAAGCATTCGGCCTTCCTTAAGAGGCGGTACAGGGGCAGGCCTCTTTCGCCGAGGCGCGAGATGAAGCGGCTCAAGGCCGCGAGGCATCCCATGACCCTCTGTACGCCCTTTAAGTCCTTGATAGGTCCCATGTTTGTGATTGCTGCGATCTTCTCCGGATTGGCTTCGATGCCCCGCTCGGAGACGATGAACCCCAAGAGCATGCCTCGGGGCACCCCGAAGACGCACTTCTCGGGATTGAGCTTGACGCCCTTCGCCTTGAGACACCGGAATGTCAGTCCGAGGTCGGAGAGAAGGTCGGAGGCTTTCCTCGTCTTGACCACGATGTCGTCGACGTAGGCCTCGACCGTGCGACCAATGTGTTCGCCGAACACATGGTTCATGCACCGCTGGTACGTTGCACCCGCGTTCCTCAACCCGAACGGCATTGTGACATAACAGTACATGCCGAAGGGCGTGATGAAAGAAGTCGCGAGCTGGTCGGACTCTTTCATCTTGATTTGATGATACCCTGAGTAGGCATCGAGAAAAGACAGGGTTTCACACCCTGCTGTGGAGTCCACAATTTGGTCGATGCGAGGTAGAGGGTAGGGGACCTTTGGACATGCTTTGTTGAGGCCAGTGTAGTCTACACACATCCGCCACTTCCCCCCTTTTTTCCTCACAAGTACAGGGTTGGCAAGCCATTCGGGATGGAATACCTCTTTAATGAACCCTGCTGCCATCAGCTTGTGGACCTCCTCGCCTATCACTCTGCGCCTTTCCTCGTCGAATCGGCGCAGAGGCTGTCTGACCGGTCGGGCCCCGGCCCGAATATCCAGCGAGTGCTCGGCGACTTCCCTCGGTATGCCGGGCATGTCCGAGGGACTCCACGCGAAAACGTCGGCGTTTGCACGGAGAAAGTCGACGAGCACTGCCTCCTATTTGGGGTCGAGCCCCGAACTGATCCGGATCTGCTTGGAGGCGTCGCCACTGGGGTCGAGAGGGACGGCCTTAACCGTCTCTGCTGGCTCGAAGTTGCCGGCATGCCGCTTCACATCCGGCACCTCTCGGGAGAGGCTTTCTAGGTCGGTAATGAGGGCCTCGGACTCGGCGAGGGCCTCGGCGTACTCCACGCACTCCACATCGCATTCGAATGCGTGTTTGTACGTGGGGCCGACGGTGATGACCCCGTTGGGGCCCGGCATCTTGAGCTTCAGGTAGGTGTAGTTGGGGATGGCCATGAACTTCGCGTAGCATGGCCTTCCCAACACCGCGTGGTAGGTCCCTCGGAACCCGACCACCTCGAACGTCAAAGTCTCCCTTCGGAAGTTGGAGGGTGTTCCGAAGCAGACAGGGAGGTCGAGCTGTCCGAGGGGCTGGACACGCTTCCCGGGAATGATCCCGTGGAAGGGCGCAGCGCCTGCTCGGACGGACGACAAGTCGACGCGCAGGAGCTTGAGAGTCTCGGCGTAGATGATGTTGAGGCAGCTGCCCCCATCCATCAGGACCTTAGTGAGCCTGACGTCGCCAATGACAGGATCGACGACGAGCGGGTACTTCCCCGGGCTCGGCACGTGGTCGGGGTGGTCGTCCTGGTCGAAGGTGATGGGCTTGTCGGACCAGTCTAGGTAGACTGGCGCCGCCACCTTCACCGAGCAGACCTCCCGACGCTCTTGCTTACGATGCCGAGCCGAGGCATTCGCCACTTGCCCTCCGTAGATCATGAAGCAGTCGCGGACCTCGGGGAACTCTCCTGCTTGGTGATCTTCCCTTTTGTCGTCGTGAGCCTTGCCACCCTCGGCGGGTGGCCCGGCCCGATGGAAGTGACGCCGAAGCATGACGCACTCTTCGAGGGTGTGTTTGACGGGCCCCTGATGGTAGGGGCACGTCTCCTTGAGTGCCTTATCGAAGAGGTTTGCACCTCCGGGGGGTTTTCGAGGGTTCTTGCGCTCGGCGGCGGCGACAAGGTCAGCATCGGGAACGTCGCGTTTCGCTTGCGACTTCCTCCTGCCTTTCTTCTTGGCGCCACGCGGTGCAGACGCCTCGGGAGCATCTTCCGACGGGCGGCCCTGGGGCTGCTTGTCTTTTCGGAAGATGGCCTCTACCGCCTCCTGGCCGGAGGCGAACTTGGTAGCGATGTCCATCAGCTCGCTCGCCCTGGTGGGGGTCTTGCGACCCAACTTGCTCACCAGGTCGCGGCAGGTGGTGCCGGCGAGGAACGCGCCGATGACATCGGAGTCGGTGATGTTGGGCAGCTCGGTGCGCTGCTTCGAGAACCGCCGGATGTAGTCCCGAAGGGACTCTCCCGGCAATTGCCGACAGCTTCGGAGGTCCCAGGAATTCCCGGGGCGCACGTACGTGCCCTGGAAGTTCCCGGCGAAGGCCTGGACCAGATCCTCCCAGCTGGAAATCTGCCCCGGGGGCAGGTGCTCCAACCAGGCACGAGCGGTGTCGGAGAGAAATAGGGGGAGGTTTCGGATGATGAGGTTGTCATCGTCCGTCCCACCCAGCTGACAGGCCAGGCGGTAGTCTGCAAGCCACAATTCCGGTCTCGTCTCCCCCGAGTACTTCGTGATAGTAGTCGGGGGTCGGAATCGGGGCGGAAACGGCGCCCGCCGAATGGCTCGGCTAAAGACCTGCGGACCGGGTGGTTCGGGCGAGGGACTTCGATCCTCCCCGCTGTCATAACGTCCCCCACGCCTGGGGTGGTAGCCTCGGCGCACCCTTTCGTCGAGGCGTGCCCGACGGTCACGATGAGGGTGCTCGTCGCCGAGGTGGCCCGGGGCCGCAGGCGCGGTGTTGCGCGTGCGCCCGGTGAAGACCGAGGCTTCCCGCGTGAGTCGGGAAGTCGCGGCACGAGGATCCGGGGTGTATCCCTGCCTTCGAGAGGCAGAGCTCTCTGCCCGCCGGGCCGCAGCGCCTTCCAGGAGATGCCTGAGTTCTCCCTGAATCCGCCGTCCCTCGGTGGTTGATGACTCCGGCATTGCGCGGAGGAGCATTGCTGCAGCGACCAGGTCCTGGCCAGTCCCGCCGGATGCGGGTGGCGGTTTGTCCCTGGCATCGTTGGCGATGCGGTGCTGGAGACCTTGGGGCAAGTGACGTATTCCTCCGGCCGGGGGTTGGCTCGCCCATACCTGCCCGATGTTCTGACGGATTGCCTCGAGCGCTCCTGCTTCTTCATCGAACCCGGCCTGCGCCCCGCGGACTTGCTCGAGCTGTGAGTCGTGACCTCCCGCCGAAGCGGGGACCACAGCTAGCTCCCGCGGGATGTCAGCGCGAGGCGCTGGCCTAGGGGGATCACCATCCTCCGGCATGCCGAGACAGCCGCCTCCGGAGGGATCCCCTAGCTCGATGTGGAAACATTCGCGACTCAGGCCGCAGTCCTTGTCGCCAAGGCTGCGGCTGCCGTCGGAACAGTCGGAGAGGCAGTAGTCACATGCGGTCATGAAGTCCCGCATGGCACTAGGGTTGCCAGATCCGGAGAAATCCCAGCAGATGCTGGGGTCGTCGTCTTCCTCGGACCCAGAGGGTCCGTAGGTCGAGACACCCGTCAATCGGTCCCAAGGCGACCGCACAGGAAACCCCAGAGAGGTTGCACTCGCCTCAATGTGAGCGCCCGCCAAAGCGAGATCGCCAGGCGGGCTGAGGCCGAGTCGAAATAACGAAAGATGGGTAGCAGTCGATACCTTTTTGTCGACGAGGAGCGATGAAGTCGCGTCGGGGGCTGACCGCGTCGTCGTCTTGGGTCCGAGGGCGACGTCCTGCAGGCCTTCCGTGAGCGTGCTGGCGTCGTCCACTTGCTCGGAGTCGACGTGTTGCGGGGGGATGGCGCTCGCGTCTGCCTTGAACGCGAGGGCGACGCTTGGCGTGTCCTCCGTCGAGGCGCCGGGGATGTCGATTTGCCCGACAGCCGTCGGAGCGCGACCTCCCGCTCGGCCCCGGTTGCCCTGCCTCCTCCTCCTTCGACGGCGAGGGAGAGGATGGGGCGAGCTCGAAAGTTGCCCTTCCCCTACGCGGGAAAGACGTCGTTGATTCCGCCGCCAGCGGGCGGGCTGTCCGCCATCAATGTCGCCGTCGCGCGGCGGTGGAAGGAGTATCATGTCGTAGTCGCCGTCGAGCGAGATGAACTCGAGGTTCCCGAAACGGAGCACCGTCCCGGGTTGAAGAGGTTGTTGGAGACTGCCCATCTGGAGCTTGACGGGAAATCAAACGTCGACACGCAGCGTGCCCCTACCTGGCGCGCCAACTGTCGGCGTTCCGTGACCGGGGGGTCCTCGAGCCGACGAGTGAGAGTGCCGCGTGCCCCTGTCCAGATGGGTCGAGCGCGTGGAGCGAGCGCAAAGGGGGGAACGGAGTGGGAGAGAGGTCGGTGGCCGGAGCCGGATCGCGAGGGAGTCGGAGAAATTCCCACGGCCTTCGTGTTCGTCCCGCGCCCAGGTCGGGTGCGCTTGCAGTAGGGGGTTACAAGCGTCCGCACGAGGTGAAGGGAGAGGGCGGCCCCGAGAGAGCGCCTGCCCCTGCCTTTCGTCCCCGCGAGGCCAACCTTTTCTAAGAAGGCCCTGGCCCTTCCTTTTATAGTCGTAAGGAGAGGGTCCAGGTGTACAAGACGGGGGTGTAGCAAGGTGCTACGTGTCTAGCGAGGGAGAGCTAGCGCCCTATGTACATGCCCAGGTGGCAGCCGGAGAGATCGTGGCACCCTGTTGGAGTGGCGTCGTGGCTGTTGGAGGAGTAACGGAGCCGGACGGGGGGACAGCTGTCGAGGTGGCTGGGTCCTTGCTGACGTTCTCCTGCTTTCGTAAGGGAGCTGGGAGCCTCCGTCGTCATGATCTAGCGGGGCGCCATCATGGCCTATCTGGCATAGCTGGCCAGATGGGACGCCGGTCTTGTTCTCTGCGACCCAAGTCGGCTCAGGGCAGGGTGATGATGACGCTTCCTGTTGACGTGGCGGTCTCGTATCCTAGGTCGGGTGTCGTGGAGGCTCCTCCGAGGCTGTGGCCGAGTCCGTCCTGCAAGACAGAGACAGAGTCCGAGCCCTGGTCGGGCGAGGCGGAGATTATTCGGCAGAGGCCGAGGCGGAGTCCGAGCCCTGGGTCGGGCGAGGCGGAGGTCGCCGTCTTCCGAGGCCTTAGCCTGAGTCCGAGCCCTGGGTCGGGCGGAGCGGAGTTCGCCGTCTTCCGAGGCCTTAGCCTGAGTCCGAGCCCTGGGTCGGGCGGAGCGGAGTTCGCCGTCTTCCGAGGCCTTAGCCTGAGTCCGAGCCCTGGGTCGGGCGGAGCGGAGTTCGCCGTCTTCCGAGGCCTTAGCCTGAGTCCGAGCCCTGGGTCGGGCGGAGCGGAGTTCGCCGTCTTCCGAGGCCTTAGCCTGAGTCCGAGCCCTGGGTCGGGCGGAATCTTCTATGGCACCACTGGCGAAGTCTGGCCGCCCGTCGGTCTTACCTTTTGCGTTAAACGCCCTGGTGACTCGGTCGGTTGGTGCGGTGATTTAGTCAGGGTTTCTCCTTATCGGAGGCGGGGCCTAGGGCGAGCCGGGGATGCGCCTGCCGTGAAAGAGGAGACCTCAGGCGAGACGGAGTCATCTTAGGGTCGGCTGCCCTCGCCCGAGGCTAGGCTCGGGCGTGGCGTGGTCAAGTCACTCGTGTGGACTGATCCCTGACTTAATCAAACCCATCAGGCCTTTGCAGCTTTATGCTGATGGGGGTTACCAGCTGAGAATTAGGCGTCTTGAGGGTACCCCTAATTATGGTCCCCGACACATATGCAACTTGATGTTTGTGAACATGCATGCATGTGGCTTTTTAGTTCTGCTCAATATCTTTGTAGTGGTGAAACTGAACTTAGACCATGTTTGACTGGTTACATAAGTGCAAGAGAAACAAAAGTTGGTAATTAGTTCTAATTATTTGTCAAAGATTCAGATATTGCAGCAATCTTCATTTCCTGTTTCAAAATCCATCTCAAACCTGCTAATACGAGATTATAGGTGGTAGGTGCTCAAAAGACCAACTCCTATAATCTAGCACCAATAATCCAAGGATCCAAACAACCCAGATTATGTAACCAATAACCAATAATCCAGATTATTATAATCCCATTCACAATCCAGATTTTGAAAATCCAAAGGTGATCCACACAGCCACTAACAACAACTGTCAATTCAAAAATTATAAATAGAAGAATTCACTATTCAGAGGATAACACACCTCTGGCTGAAATACTTGTCAGCTGCTCGCTGAAACCTTTGAATTGGCTCCAAAACTTTGGTTGCATGTTCTTCCTTGAAAAATACCTGAGCATATTCGTGCTGTGCAGCAATGTCATTATCAGGAGCTTGCTCCAGTATGCCAGGAATTTTCTGTTAGAATTCGGCTCTTTTAGCCTATTTATGGCTGGCCCAATTCATTTTAGGAAGCTAATATGGTGTGCAGAGATGGCATAGAGGTTTAGAAAGCTAATCGGTGTGTTGATATGGCACTGGGTGTGCCGGTGTTAACGGCGCGTTGCATTTTATAATCTCGGGTGAATAAGAAGAAGATCAATATCAGATTTGTGAACACGCATGTGGCTTTATAGTTTTTTCTATTGAATGCTTGGATGTATCCTATATTCCTTCTGATGGTGATGCTTTTCTTCTCTCAACCTGTATGTCAGTCGGCCTTTTTACTTTACATATGCAACTTGATGTTTGTGAACATGCATGCATGTGGCTTTTTAGTTCTGCTCAATATCTTTGTAGTGGTGAAACTGAACTTAGACCATGTTTGACTGGTTACATAAGTGTAAGAGAAACAAAAGTTGGTAATTAGTTCTAATTATTTGTCAAAGATTCAGATATTGCAGCAGTCTTCATTTCCTGTTTCAAAATCCATCTCAAACCTGCTAATACGAGATTATAGGTGGTAGGTGCTCAAAAGACCAACTCCTATAATCTAGCACCTATAATCCAAGGATCCAAACAACCCAGATTATGTAACCAATAACCAATAATCCAGATTATTATAATCCCATTCACAATCCAGATTTTGAAAATCCAAAGGTGATCCACACAGCCACTAAAAACAACTGTCAATTCAAAAATTATAAATAGAAGAATTCACTATTCAGAGGATAACACACCTCTGGCCGAAATACTTGTCAGCTGCTCGCTGAAACCTTTGAATTGGCTCCAAAACTTTGGTTGCATGTTCTTCCTTGAAAAATACCTGAGCATATTCGTGTTGTGCAGCAATGTCATTATCAGGAGCTTGCTCCAGTATGCCAGGAATTTTCTGTTAGAATTCGGCTCTTTTAGCCTATTTATGGCTGGCCCAATTCATTTTAGGAAGCTAATATGGTGTGCAGAGATGGCATAGAGGTTTAGAAAGCTAATCGGTGTGTTGATATGGCACTGGGTGTGCCGGTGTTAACGGCGCGTTGCATTTTATAATCTCGGGTGAATAAGAAGAAGATCAATATCAGATTTGTGAACACGCATGTGGCTTTATAGTTTTTTCTATTGAATGCTTGGATGTATCCTATATTCCTTCTAATGGTGATGCTTTTCTTCTCTCAACCTGTATGTCAGTCGGCCTTTTTACTTTACATATGCAACTTGATGTTTGTGAACATGCATGCATGTGGCTTTTTAGTTCTGCTCAATATCTTTGTAGTGGTGAAACTGAACTTAGACCATGTTTGTTTCGGATTATAATCTCTATAGATTATATAATCCAGCGCAAATAATACAACAGTTAAACAAACACTTAAATTATGGCTGGCCGAAATACATGACTTTGAGAGCATTATTCAGTTTTACAAAATAGAAGACCATTATTCAGTTTTACAAAATAGTGAGTAGACATGAACTCAGTTATATAATTTAAGAAGCATGGTGAGTTGGTGACGCTTCAATTCTGTCTAGGTGCACTGATTTTGGCGTGTGATTAGTAACCAAAAATATGAGTTTGTTTCATAGAAGCATATTAATTGACAATAAGATCCTTCACATTAGAAGCAAGCTCATCGAAATCCCTTTTATTCGCTGCCGGAAATATGAGTGTCTTTATCGCACTTCTCCTTGCCGCAATTGTTTTCTCTTTTACCTGATATAGAGAGAGAAACATAATGCACAAGAGTGAGTATGCAGTGATCAGACGCATGAGAGCATATTAATATCACCATGGCATGCTGAAGCGCATGGATGTTAACATTGTAAAGATTAAGGCAACACTGTCATCTGCTTGGATGTCACCTAGCATCTAAAAACTAAGCTTATCATTATATCAAGAGGCAAGGAGAAGAAACAAGGAAAACCACTTCACATTTTTCAGTCAAACGACATTTCCTCGTTTCACATGCATAAGTCATTGGCTGGCTGGTCATGTTTGTCTAAAAACAAAACATTTAAAATGTAAAGCCAAGCTTGAGTAGGGAACAAAAAAACATACCCCGCCGATTGGGAGGATTCTTCCGGTTAGTGTTACTTCTCCCGTCATTGCGAGTTCCTTCTTGACAGGCTTTCCCATAGCTAAGGACATCATAGATGTTATCATGGTGCATCCAGCACTAGGGCCCTCCTTAGGGGTGGACCCTGCAAGGAACATGCAAGTGCACCTTCGAGTTTGCAAAAAAATGGTTATCTGGCTCTTTCTCCAGTAATACAGCTCTACCAACTGTGTGTGCAATCTGGGCACTCTCTTTTATGACATCTCCAAGTTGTCCTGTAAGCTAACATTTTTGCATATGAATAATATCCTAAGGCTGTGTTCTGTACCAGTTCTGTTTTTCACCATTGGTTAAAATAGTTTTGGGGCTGATAAACTAAACACCTCTAAAACTAACATTTTTTTCTCTGGTGAAGGCATATGTGCAGCAGCTGGAGAGCATTAAGCTGAAGCTTGCACAACTGGATCAGGAATACTAGAAAAGCTCGCCAGCAGGTAACTCCACTCAAAATATGTTCACTGAAGCTTTTCTGGCCCCTTCATGTTAGATCAAGCTTCCAGTCATACTCGTTCAAATACCAACTACTATGAATGTTCATTTAACAGTTCATATACTCTTCTTGCTTGATCTAACATCAGACTTTGCACTGTCATGCATGAATGGTTGCATACTAGGACACCAAGAAAGTGCCCTTTCCTAACTACCCATTTATCATCCCAATTTGGCACAAGTTCCATCGGTGCTCCAATTCCCATGTCCTCTTATGGTCTAGGAAGTTCAAAGGGGTGGTCAGGCTCCCAAGTTAGCTCCCTATCCCATTTTGGACATGTGTCCCACTTTGGTTCACAATCCCAAATAGGTCCTGGGTCTGATATTGTTGAGGAAATGTCTTCCTTATCGTGCATTAATGGGGCTGCCCAAGACGACCGTGTGTCATTAGTAGACGTTATACCAACTGAATTTCTATCAGCCCTTGCTTTGGACATTGAAGCTTTATCACACAGAAATCATCAACTACCTTATTGGGCACATCCAATCCCATCCTTCAACCGTGTGCTTGCTACAATTACAGCATACATTTATTTTTGGAGGTGTTCTCTCTTGTTGAGAGAGCCCCAACAATGCTAAATTAAATTTTACATGATTTGCTATTAAATTTTATATGATTTACCGAGCTCTAGCATTGGTGGTTTGTATCCTTTGATTTTGAAGGTCTTTCTTTAACAATGCTAAATAAATTACATTTTATATACTTTCGAAATTGCTGCTTGTGATTGGAGTACGCAACTGGTCTGTTTGATGTCTATAGTTAACCTTATGCCAACTAAGAAACCAAGGGTATACATCTAACACAAAAAATATGCATCCTTGGATCAACTATTATTGTCCTAAGGGGCTTCACGACAATTAAGCATTGCATTTGCCCTCACTATCAGAATTTACAAACATATCCAGCAAAAAAAGTTCTTTTTTATCCGTTCAGATAGCAGGAAACCAAAATAACTGAGAAAATTTTGGTTGCTAACATTAGCTCCAAATTATGAAAAAACTAAAATACATGAATTATACTTCAATTACTTATTTAAAACGTGCATTTATTTGCTGCCTAAAATGCTTCGTTCCTAAAATTTCTTGACATCTGGTTAGTTCAGTTAGAATCGAAAATGAACTAAAATAACTGAAACCAAAATGCTCAGTTGGTCGTTTTCTAGGAACCAAATCTCTAAAATAACCGCCGAAAACGGAATGCCCACACCCACACCTTTCATGCTATAGGCGATGAGACGATTACATGTGGAACTGGCGTTTTAGAGTCTAGGAACGTCGTGCTTTTCGCTCTAGCTTCACAATAGCTAGGAGGTTAAAAAAAGGCGCTCCAGATTCACAACCATCACGTGAAGAAGAGTCAACACGGTGCTGCAGAAGTCCAAATTGCAACACGAACTATTGAATGGAAGACAATTTAGTATCTATTTCAAGTTTCTTAGAATTTCAACTGGACAGGCTAAAGCATATTTTCTCAAGTATGACATACCATTTGTTCATTGGCTATGATGCAAGCTACACCAAAGTATTGGACTGTCGTTGTCGAGTTATTTTCAATGAATTATTGAAGTGATAAATTTGTGCGGTTTCTGGTACATTTCAGATTGTGTGAATTTGGTAAAGGGAGCCAAGGACAATCATTTGAGGGTTAAGGGACCTGTCAGGATCCCTACAAAGGTTCTCCACATCACCACTCCCAAGTCCCCTGGCGGTAAAGGTATCAAGCTATTTCCTATCCTCTGCTGTTGAAACTGTTCTCCACATAACTTGCATTGGAGATATAATCTGAAGCAGAGGTGAAGGCTTTACCAATGTACCTTGTTTTATGTTACCCTGTTTTCTGTTAAGTATGTTTGGGTCCTTCCATGGTCCCTTTTCAGCCTTAAGGCAGCCTCCTTATTCAATTCACTGAGCATTTTTTAACAAATTAAATAATAATCATAAGAGATCAATTAAGAAAATATTATGCTATTGTTAATTTTATTTTGGATTCCATTTTTTTCCTTAAACAGATTTTTCTTACTGCTATAACATGTAAAACTATTGTATCTATCCTGCACCATGGGAGGTGATTTTTGTTATTTTTACGTTATTATCTACTCCCTGTGTTCCTAATTATTGGTCACTTTGGCTTTTCTATAGTATAATATTCCAAACTTGTGTGTATTTCGGGTATTTATTGGGGTAGTCTAAAGTTTATATGCATACTTCCTGTATATAGAGGTTGATGCTATTTATCTAATGATATTGGTAAGGCTTAGCTAATAGTATGATTTGTGTACGGTGAGTTGTATCCGTTCACAATTCTCTTTCTCATATGATCCTCGAACCTTCTATTTTGGATCTGCCATTAAGTACAAGAACAAACACCATTTACTGCTCAAATAGAAAACACCATCTAACTATCAAATTTTTGCTTCAATAAAATTCATCTACAACGTATACGTAGATGTTAATTCTAAAAATCCATTAATAACATGATGCTATTTTTTTACATCTTGGAGCAACTCTAGCCCCCCATTTCAGCATAAATCAAATCTTTGCAGTCTGTTAATCTTCAGACTGATAGACGGCACCTTCCGAGCAATGGCCTTCCATATCATCTGCATGACATCATCGGTCTGAGATGGGTATTGGTACTCAAAGTGCTTTTCCACTTCCTTTAGCCTGTTCCACATGCGTGTCAACTCTTCTCGGCTGATCCCTTTGATCAGGTTCATTAGAAACCCCTTCTTTCTCGTCTTTCAGAAGGTAATACAGTTCTTGCCAGATGAAACCACCCTACAACATTGTGAGGTAAAAATGTGAGTAGAATAGCAAATATATTATATATATATATATACTAGATGAGTGCATGGTACTCGAATTAAATCCAAGACATTATAATTAAACAAAGTTTGTTCCAACAGTATCTAAAACATTTGAAGGATAAACAATTTATTATTTATCCCTGTACAAACGATAATATCTGTTTCATGAAATGAATAGAACAAACAGCTCCAAGTAGAAATCATCAACACGCACGCCACGCTAGGGCACTGGCCACCAAATGCAAAACCTGTTCCACATACTGGAGTGCAGAAATGGACCCAGATCTCACAAAGACGCAAACTGCACGGGCGACAACCGACACCCTTGCATTGTGTAAAAACCCAGACCAACTGCGCACATCAGGAACATCCTAATTGTGCCACACGAAGCTCATTGTAGAAGGTGTGGTGCTAGATCTTCTCCATGTCATCTCAGTTGCTGACAATGCCATGCTCAATTGGGTACTTCAGTGTTAGAATACCTCTTTTGGACTGAGCTTCATCGCCCACATATGCATCCTTTTGGCCCATGCCCACCATCACACCAGTGTGGCGTGGCCTGCCTACAATGCTAGGAAAGACAGCCCTCGGTGTGTCGTCACCAGCGAAACCCGCCTGTGTTTGGCATCAAGATCCCATCAGTTTATTAAATCAGAAATGCATAAACGGGCAAAAGGAAACTGAAACACATGTATGGTAGCTAAAGGATTGACAACAGGACAGGAGAACCAACCTTGACCATTTCGGTGCCATTGTCACACACAAGGGGCTGGACATCCTCTTCATCCATTTCTCAAAGTGTTCTGCAGCAGAATGCTATATTCAGAATGTATTTGAATGTATCTGTGGCAGTGTTAATCGTTAAAATGTCCATGGAGTCAGGTAAACCCCACAAAAAAGTATGATGACACCAAATCGCAACATGCCGGTCATCAGCCAAAACTAATGTGCACAAGTGTTCATGATTAAGAAACTGAACTTGACTTTGTGTTAAAAAAAACTGATACTTGACTCATGCGAGTATAAGCTTTCAAGCAATTCGCAGAGACAACCAGACTTTGGTGCTAGCTGATAATACAAATTATTCATTATGTTGATACTTGATTGGCCGTAAATTTGTCTGCTGCCATCAGACCATGCACGTTTCATTTTTTATGGCCAACAAACATATCACGTATATATACCCATTACATGAATCGTCTGAAACCATACTCCTATTTAGATGCTTGAAGTCATCTCCAGTTCTTCACCGAGTGATCTGAGAGCAATTTCCCGGTTCCGCTACTCTGTTATGGATCAGCAGAGCATGCAGCTCAACGCACTCTGAATCATATATACTCCCATGAACTGACTGAGTAACTGGACTGGACATGGTTAACTTCCATCACATAAACCAGAGAATCCAATCAAACAAAACACAACGGATGTAATGTAGAAATCATAGGACACGCAGTACGAGTACAGGACTACACGTACGCCAGTAGCTTTTGCTCGTTATGCTGGATAAATTTATAGCATACCAGACCACCTATCTGAATCCCAGAGCCGAGGCGAGCATGACAAAAACAGCAAAATCGACACGAAAAATCGAAGTCAACACCGACGGGAAGTTCGAGCGGGGATCTATCGAACTGACTGTCTACAATGAATCGTGAACTACAAGCCTTAATCACAGTCACACCTACAGTCCAAAATAAGTGCTCAACCAACCAACCCACACTGCTCCTATGTCATGCTATATCAATGCATTGGACTATTTTACAATTTAGTTTAAAATATTTTCAACTGGTAATAGGTTTTGATGGAGCCAGCCGTATTGAACCGTGAAAGAGTTGCATTGGACAAGAAAAACATGATGCCTGAGTAAGTTATATTATAAACAATATTTAACACAAGATTTCGCTATCAAATTTATGAACGTTATTTAGTTGCATGTTTAATATAGCTTCAGGTTGTTCGATGACTATAGCGATGAAGATTTTTATGGGGTACAACGGAAGTATAGTATTGTCGCTCGAGTTGAAGTTAAATTCTCGATTGAATCACGATATCATGACAGGCAACATTACATTTTGTCTGACATCAATGTAAGACAACCCCTCTCTAGGCATCATTTACATAACTATATATAATGTTCGTACCACAATCTATTTTGTGCTGAAATCAAATTAGGGAGCCAAGATCGAGGCCATTGCAAATCGGTATGAGATAGTCAAATACTTCAACAGTTTGCTCCATGAAAAGCATGTCTACAAGATGCACAACGTATGGTTTGGTCTTAATCCGGGTGCATTTAATTTTCGACATCTAAATGGTACCATGGAGTTGTATTTCACCCACCAAACTGTCGTAGAGCCATACACTGTCCCAGTTCAAATGCCGTCATTTCCAAAACATATATTCTTGAACCTTGATGATATTGCCGAGCTGCCAAACAGGACTTTAGTTGGTAAGAATATATCGATCTACTAACCCTATTAAAAATTCCTTTACACAAAATTGAGTATTAATCCATATTAAATTGTGCATTTTGTAGACATTATGGCTATTGTAGTCCATTTGGATACAATCCATCGCACAATGTGGGGTACATTCAGGAAGATTGTTATAATGGATGCTAGGTATATTACATTAATATATTACCAATATGATGTTAAATCTATTAGTACTAATCTATTCTTCACAAAATCAATGTCACAAGGTGGTCTTTACATACCATTAAAGTTTGGGGCGATTTACTAAACAAAAATGCACTACGCTGGGCGTTGGCTAATGAGAATTATAGCATCATAATTGGGACCATGTTTCGGCGGTTCAGAAAACAAGGTACAACATATGTTTACGCCTTGCAAACACATTATTCACTAATTTTTCTTTTATAATGATTAATATTGAATATTTAAATTTGCTATTCTAGAGTGTCTCGAATCAACTGACCATACAACAATACACTTCAAACCGTTCCATCACAACACCCATTATTTTGAACCTAAGTATTTTATAAGATTACCTACATCAAAATTATGTACTTGTTTTCATTATATTGTGAACTGAGTATAAATGTGATTAAATGTTGCACTCATTGCAGCAATTCAAAAGGCTTTGGTGGCGCGGAACGATCGTCAGTTTGCCGTTAGATATCTTGACGACCAAAGGCGTAGATAGAGTCTGTAACTTTTGCAGATATGAATTTTATGATGGAATACATGTACTGTTATTGATGCAACTTACATGTGTCAAGATTTGTAAAACATTTTGTTCTACTGTGACATATCAGTGAATAAGTGGAACATCAAATCGTTTAGCCCGTACGTTTTCCATTTAGAACACTAATATTGGTTTAATGTTGTGTCATGTTTGACATTAAATTAGTAACTTCGCTCGTGAAATTACGTCAAATATACAGATCAAATCCAGAACAAATTTAATGTACATTCGGTATACCGAAGCCCATCTATAGGAGCTAGGCGTGCACCAGGAAGATATTCCACATCATCAGAGTTATGAAAACAATTACTTAGCGCGTTACCCATATCTATCTATGCAGTTCAAACTTGGAATATAATACAATATCTTATACGGACACCAAAATCGTTCTCCTATCACCTCTCTCTAGATCTTATCTCTTTACTCTTGGTTATGATGCTTGTTTCTATAACCTCTATTACCAAGGGCATCTTTTTTGATCTTCTATTCGCTTCGTTTATTGCAGTCATATCATTTCACCCTTGGTTCTTGCAGTATTATTTTTATGCTCATGTTTTCTCGGGTACTGTTCTTGTTATAGATCAGATGGGACATAATGCCGGTCGCAAACCATTCACAGACATCTCTAGCAATATCATTAGAGGTAAAGGTCAATACACAAACTAACCATACATCGTCGAAACGTAGTAAGTAGGGAACACTAATACACTAACTTACATTATAGGTGATCAAAATGAATTGCTCGGACCAATGGTCGATGCTAAGGAGCGTAAGAGGAAACGGGATAGGGAAAGATATGCAGCGATGTCCGTTGAACAAAAAAACGAGAAGAATAGGAAGCGTCGTGAAGCACGTCAACAAAACAAAGGACACAATGTGATGCCCAATGTGTCAGGAGGTGATGAAAAACGTCCAATTTTAATTAATAAATCTGCGCATAAACCTACAATTGGAAAGTAATTGTGTTCATATTTTATAGGTGACCAAAATGAACAGCTTAGGTTGTATAATCAGACACCAAGGCGGAAAGAGGGAAAGTTAGAGTACATAAGAAAACGTAGAGCACTGCAAGCAAGCACTTTGAATCAGGGGTCCATCGCCATGGAGGTCCCAACATATACCTCTGAGGTTGTACACCCTACAGCAGATGTATCGGAACCTGATTCATCCTCTGATAACGCATGCGACTGGGTTATCCCTGAATACACCAGTACACCTTTCATGTCAGCTTCAACACAAACTGAGGATGTCGATTCACCCGATATGTCTACTGGGCCACTAAGACGTAAACATCATGTTCTGTCTGGTGAAAGACAAGCTATCTTAGCCCGTCAAAACAAGAAATTTGAAGCAAACATTGCACGTAACGTGGCTACTTTGACTGAGGATACTATCAGTGACGTCGGACAAATGGATGATTTGACACAACCCGGTTCAACTATAGAGATCAACAACACTGGTAATTATACTAACCAGTTTTAAATGGATCTTGCACGACGACGATAAAATGTAGTCCGACTAAACGTGTGTTTCCATCAGTACAATATAGGAATACACGCCAAAGTGCGATCGTGGCAACAAATGGGAGTGCAAACATGGTCGAACAAAGAAGTGGGTTGGAGCAAAGCCCGTCGATCCCAAGGATCATTTCCAATGGTAATTGTTAAAAATCTTTATTGAGGTTATATATTTTCTCAACCCTGAATGCCCTGTCTTTTACTTGGATTGTATTTTCACGATCCAGTTGATGACGATGATGAGGGTGTCATATTCGGAGAGGATAATGATGAGAACGAGGGATATCTATTCGCTGGTAAATGTACTTATGTCAATTTCTATTACAATACCAATGCGTATCTAAATTCAAATGTCTCAATCGTTCTTTTCCAAAAAAATATCAGATGAGGACACTAACGAGGACTTCGAGATAGATGGTACTCAAGATCAATCTGTTGTCACTGATGTGCCTGACCCGTATGACAAGGTCTACAGTAACATCCCTGAAGAAACACATATGCTGAAGCACGTTCCCGACTGTGGTTATTGCACTGCGAAAAAGTTTGAGTATGAGCCGCCTGGGTTTTGCTGTCGAGGTGGGAAGGTTGAGCTAGCCCCACTAGAGACCCCTCCCCAGCTCAGGAGGTTGTGGGATAGTACAGACTCTGATGCTAAGCACTTTCGTGATAACATCAGGTTTTTTAATGGACATTTTTCTTTCACTTCCCTGTACTGTTGCCTCGACAGTATGACAACTAATATGAGGGATTCTGGTATATACACATTCCGTGCACAAGGCATGATGTACCATAATATCAAGTCATTCGGTAGTGAATGTGGGGCAGAGCATAAGCACCTAGAGCTTTACTTTTACGATGACGATCCCAGTCTCGAGCATCGATACCGTAAGTGTCGTGAAGATCAGATTCAGAAAGACCAAGAGGTTATTAAACAGATAGTTGGCATACTTCGTGGAAATCCGTACTCTAAGCACCTTAGGAGCATGGGTCATGTTGAGAACCTTGCTGACTATCACATCGCATTGAACCTTGACCAGACGTTGAACCAGAAGACATATAACACACCTCTCACTTCGGAGGTGGCCGCTGTCTGGATCGAGGGGAGCGAACGGCGAGGCCAGTTCAGCAAGAGTGTTATGCTACATGGGAAGGATAGGTCAAGCCACGGCATCCGCTCATACCATGGATGCTACGATGCGCTATCATATCCACTGTTCTTCCCTAGAGGTGAACTTGGATGGCATGCAAATATCCCAAAGGTTGGTGTATCCATGGACGAAGTGGATGCATACCGGGCGACGCACAGGGCAAGTAATGCAAATGATGAAGATGCGGGTTAGTTGTTTCTTTGTAATTTCTAAGTTGTTCACATTATTAAATATGTTTTCGGCATCACTAAATAATCAATTCTTGCGTATGCAGAACCTCCTACCCATCTATGTGTGTCCGTGCGTGATTACTACTGCTACAAATTTCAGATACGTCCAGGGGTATTCAATCCAATACTTCATGGTAAACGGCTTTTCCAGCAGTTCGCGGTCGACACATACATTAAGATTGAGAGCTCCCGTTTAGATTTCATACGTAAGAACCAGGATCGGTTAAGGGCAGACCTATACCAGGGCTTGGTGGATAGCATGTTAGATGGAGATGTTAGAGGAGAGAAGGTTGGAAAGCGAACTGTGTTGTCACCATCGTTTATTGGCGGTCCTCGTGACATGAGACGTCGATATATGGATGCTATGGCTCTGGTGCGGAAGTTTGGTAAACCAGACATCTTTCTTACCATGACATGTAACCCTAACTGGGATGAGATAAGGAGAGAGCTTCTACCTGGACAGACACCGCAAGATCGTCCGGATCTTGTAGTGCGTGTCTTTCATGCGAAACTACAGGAGCTAAAGCATAGGTTGACTAAACAGGATATTCTCGGTAAAGTCCGAGCCTATGTCTACGTCGTGGAATTTCAGAAACGAGGTTTGCCACATGCCCATTTTCTACTCATCATGCAAAGGAAGTACAAGCTCACGTGCCCTGAACAGTATGACCTTTTGATCTCAGCTGAGATCCCATCCAACAAGTACCCTGAACTGCGAAAGATGGTTATCAAGCATATGATGCATGGCCCGTGCGGGTCTCTAAACCCTAACTGCCCATGCACTAAGGGTCGTGCATCGTGCAAGAATCAATACCCACGACATTTCCGTGAGGCAACCATGCAAGGGAAGGATTCATATCCTAATTACAGACGTCGTGACGATGGACGTAAGGCAATTGTTCGAGGATGTGAATTGGACAATAGATGGGTTGTCCCTTACAACCCTTACCTCCTTCGGCTCTTTAACTGTCACATCAATGTTGAGGCGTGTGGGAGCATCAAGGCTGTTAAGTACTTGTTCAAGTACATATACAAAGGCCATGATCGTGCGTCGGTTGTTATGACAGATGCGAGTAAGGAAAATGATGATGTAGATGAGATCCAACAGTATAGAGATGCAAGGTGGGTGACTCCTCCGGAAACCTTATGGAGGATATATGGATTTGAGCTTAGTCAGAACTCTCCATCTGTGATGCAGCTGCAACTCCATCTTCCAAACATGCACATGGTGACGTTTCACGAGCGACAAATGGTCGAGCGAGTCGTCAACCGTCCAGGTGCTGATAGGTCAATGATTACAGCATATTTTGAAGCGAATAAGCTATACGAGGAGGCTCGGGGCATCCTGTATCGTGACTTCCCTGAGTGGTACACTTGGAAGCAGGGCAAAGTGTGGCAAAGGAGGAAACGAAATACGGGTGGACAAGTCGGTAGAATCGTCTCTGCTCTACCATCTGAAGGGGAGCGCTTCTATCTTCGGCTCTCCTAAACCATGTGACTGGTGCTACCTCCTATGTGGATCTAAGGACAGTAGACGGTGACACACTACCATTGTTTCGTGAGGCAGCACAAAGAAGGGGATTACTTGAAGCAGACAACACAATAGATGAGTGTCTCAATGAAGCTGCTCTTTACCAAATGCCATCAGCGCTACGGAGGTTGTTTGCAACGATACTGGTTTACTGCGAGCCGAATGATGTGGCCGAATTGTGGCAGAGACACCTTGACACAATGTCCGAGGATTATCATCGTATTACTCAGAGCAAAACCCATTTGCAGCAGATGGTCTTGATTGACATTAGAAACATGTTGCAGTCAATGGGTAAAGACATAAAGACATTCCCTCTCCCTACTATCATCGATAGATATGACGATTCACAAGGTATTGATAGAGAGATTTATGAGGAGGAAAGTATCGAGGCGACGACAGAAGATGTTGCTTTGCACGAAACCCTAAATGAGGAGCAGAAGTCTGCCTATGAAAAGATCTTATCTGTTGTTGACACCAGTAATGGCGGTGTGTTCTTTGTGGATGGGCCTGGTGGGACTGGAAAGACTTATCTGTATAAGGCATTGCTTGCGGTGCTACGTAGTCAGGGCAAGATTGCAGTTGCAACAGCTACATCTGGGGTTGCGGCTTCCATAATGCCTGGTGGGAGAACTGCCCATTCACGCTTCAAGATACCACTTACTATTGATGATGGTGCTATATGTACCTTCACGAAACAAAGTGGGACATCAAAGTTGCTACAGAAAGCGTCGCTCATTATTTGGGACGAGGCATCAATGGCTAAGAGACAATCA
This sequence comes from Zea luxurians, assembly GCA_029449295.1. Classification (NCBI taxonomy): domain Eukaryota; kingdom Viridiplantae; phylum Streptophyta; class Magnoliopsida; order Poales; family Poaceae; genus Zea; species Zea luxurians. Next base: position 13,456,725 of record JAOPSE010000016.1, read on the forward strand.
ATTGAAGCGTTGGACAACAGCATGCGTGATATCATGGGACACCCTGGTCTGCCCTTTGGTGGGAAGACTATTGTGTTTGGGAGAGATTTCAGACAAGTACTCCCTGTTGTACGTAAGGGGTCAAGGGCTCAGATAGTTGCTGCCTCTCTACGGAGTTCTTACCTATGGGAATCAATGTGCCACCTAAAGCTTGTTCGCAACATGAGAGCAAAGAGCGACCCATGGTTTGCAGAATATTTGTTGCGTGTCGGTGGTGGAACTGAGGAAGTGAACAACAATGGTGATGTTCGTCTTCCAGATGAGGTATGTGTGCCATATACCGGTGATGACCACGACCTTGACAGATTGATAGATGACATTTACCCCAGTCTAAACGAAAACATGTCTAATACAAGCTACATCACTTCAAGAGCAATATTGACTACTCGGAACGACTGGGTGGATATGATAAATATGAGGATGATCGATCGTTTCCAACGGGAGCAGATGATGTACCATAGCTTTGACACCGCGATGGACGATCCTAATAACTATTATCCATCAGAATTCCTAAACACGCTGAGTCCTAATGGACTACCCCCGCACGTTCTAAAGCTCAAAATTGGGTGCCCAATCATGTTACTTAGGAATATAGACCCTGCTAACGGACTTTGCAACGGTACACGGCTGGTGGTACGTGGTTTCCAAAAAAATAGTATCGATGCTGAAATTGTCCTTGGTCAGCATGCTGGAATGCGGGTTTTCTTGCCTCGTATACCCCTGTGTCCTTCTGATGACGAGATGTTCCCTTTCCATTTTAAAAGGAAGCAGTTTCCAGTAAGACTAAGTTTCGCCATGATTGTTAACAAGTCTCAGGGACAGACGATTCCTAATGTTGTTGTTTACTTGCCCGAACCAGTGTTCTCTCATGGCCAGCTATATGTTGCTCTCTCAAGGGCCACAACTCGATTGAATGTGAAGGTACTTGTAATTCCAGTCACTGATGATAAAATGAAGAAGGGGGTGGAAAAGAAGTCAACAATAAATGGCGTAACATACACAAAGAATATTGTCTATAAGGAGGTCCTTACGCCGTAGCTGGACTGTGAATTTATTTCTGTTGGTATAATGTCTATGAACTCGGCCAACACTGTATGTGAACACTATATTTCTAAAGATGTGTGTGCTGGTATCGGATGTCGTATGCATCTTGCAGAACATGTGCGCGTTCGTGCGAGCGGCCTCATGGCGGCGCCGTCCTCGCCGTCGCGGCGATCCGCGTCCTCCCGGACCCGCGCCTGCGCCCGCTTCTCCGTGTCCTCGTCCTCGGGCAGCAGCGACACCATGTGTGTACACCTCGTCTGTCGTCTGCCTACACGGAACAAGACAGGTTTCTCTTGTCAGCCAATAGCTCGAGCACATTGCGCTCGCAGACCCCCCCCCCCCCCCCCCCCCCCGCGCACGCCGCACGAGCTCACGTGGAGGGTGACGTCGACGACGAGGCAGAGCACGTGTGGCGTGAAAGAAAGTGCTTTGCTCTACCAACCTGTTTCATCTTCCCATGGGAAGCAATTATTGGAGAACCTTTAAGCGAGTTAATTAGTGGAAGAACAACAGCCCAATAATCTACACAAGCACATGTTGCAAAATATCTGCAATTTATCACGATAGGAATATTCAAAAGTTAGCACAATGCTACATAGAACACAGAATAAAGAACTAAGAGCTATCAGCATAGCACGAGCGATCGCAATACGTTGTTTCTGACCACTAGAGAGCTGGATGCCTCGCTCACCTACCTGTGGATGGAAAAAATGAAGAAATTAACATTTAATTGATTAGACCACACTTACATGTATGAGGAAAAAAATAGACGCACCATTGTGTTGTAACCATTCGAAAGAAGAGAGATAAAACTATGAGCATTGGATGCAGTCGCTGCAGCCTCAACTTCTGCAATAGTTGCATCTGGCTTTCTATACAGTATATTCTCTAGGATTGTTGTTGCAAAAAGAGCAGGTTCTTGGTTTACCAGACCAATCTGGTCTCTCAGAACACCTATCAATTGAACAAGTCAGCTTTTTGTAGGCCAACCTCCTGTACCATACAACATAGCAGGTTTAATCGTTGTCCTATAAAACTTGGCCTTTTTGGTACCCTCTTGCCATATAGAACATCATATTTTATATCATTTTATTTGCAATATTAATTTTTCATTATTATGTTATCACTAATGCATGTAAAATTGTTTAGCTGGTTATAGTAGAAACATTTGAATCGTGTATCAAATAATACATAGTAACAATGATTATAGGTTTTTGTCTCCTGTGGATGGAATCTAAAGAGGATAATGTTGCACTTACAATCATCCAAAGAGATAATACATTATCTATAGATGAATCTCTACTAATGTCCTTGTCTCATAACAAGCCAAAAAAATCGGTGACTACTACAATAGTTCCGAAAGGTATGATAACTTCCATACTACCGTATGGATCAATTTGTATTGTTTTTATTGCAAGTGATTTATGTTTGATCTCATGACTGTTTCGTTTGTAGATTATATTTGCACGCAGGGTGATCTTGCACTCATCGATTGGATTAAAGAAATCCCTTGTGAACCAAGGGTAGAAGTCGTGCTTATTGATGATGCTTTTGTGGAAAGGAAGTGGATGGAATGCCTATTTCAACCGGACGCATATCTAGGTGATGAGGTAATTCATGATAATTCAACTAGCTAGGAGCACCACACTTCCAAGATACTCACCCTGGAATTTTAAACCATAACTTACATACTTGCAGGTGATAGACTGTTACATAAATTTAATAAAAGCTCAAGAGCATCTAAAATGCCGATCTGGAGGTCGTGTACACATAGAAAATGCTTTTCAGTTCAACTTTCTAAAGCGAGACGGTGATGTTGAAACTAAAACAGATGAGTTATATCCAAGTAAAGACATGTCACAAATATCTAGCGCTGAAAGAATGGTTTTACTTTATCTAGACCATGACATGGTAAATACGAGATTGCAATCTTCACGGTTAGTGTTTACATGTATTATTATGCAATATTTATAATCGACTTGTAGGTGTTTATTCCAATAAATATCCGAGAAATGCACTGGTATCTTGCCGTGATCAATGCAAGAAATATGGAGATACAAGTGCTCGACTCACTTGGTACATCATCCGGTCGCAATGACCTCATTGACACTGTGAGTATACACAAACTCAACAATTACGAATCTCTTATTAACTTAAAATCTCAACTTCTAATTCTATGTTTTTATAATAATAATAAAGATAAAAGGACTCCAAAGACAAATTGATATGGTATCTCAGCGTAAGGAGTTAAAAGATCATAGGTGGCCAGACCTCCGAGTTGCTTCTTGGCCACTTAGAGAAATAGAAATGGAATATGCAAAGCAAACAGATAGGTACACCATATATTCTTATGTGTTGCTATTAATATTCATTGCTGTTAATCTTGACATTTTATCATCTGGTTGATGTAGCTCCTCGTGTGGCCTCTTTCTACTAAACTATATCGAATACTGGACAGGGGATGAACTATCTGATAATTTTACCCAGGTATATTATTACTACTATGACATTATACGTGCATCATGGACGCCGTGAATTGTGGTAGAGCTTTCTTTCAGGCTACAGACTTGTTTGCATCCCTACTGTTCCAAGTCGTGCTCGCTTTTGTTGTTTGTTGTACGACCGGTGATTTTTTATGATTGGTTTAGTCGTTTTGCTTTGCATACACTGTGAACATAACTGCAATCTGCATATTTATCACATGCACAGATTTTCTTGTTGGCAGTTTGCACTTTCTGATGGGTCTCTTTTTTAACAATACATTACATGTGGTTATAACATGAATATCTGTTTGCTGTCTTCTGTTATTATTATGTTAATCCAATTGATACATATAATTGCTAAATAAATTGTTTCTTATTTGCAGGACGACATGTCACACTTTAGGAAAAAATTGGCTGCTATATTACTATCTTCAGATATAAACAAGAGAAAGGGGTGTCCGTTATACAAGTATGACAAAGAAGTCGATGTTGGATGCTCCTCTGATGTTCAGATATTAGATAGTCCCACAAATCCTAAGAAGAGGAAACTACTTTGTGTATCTGAAGAAAACGAAGTATTGATGGAAGATGATGATGGCCCCATCACTCAAGCAGACTTAGAAAGGTGGTTTGTTCATGATTGGGATAAAAGAACTCCTATAAAAATCCCGACCGATGAGTGCACTAATGAGTTTTTACTGAGTGGCCTTTCCACAAAGGACATGCCAGTGACCAAAGCCGATTTAATAGATGTTCTATGTGATTACATCATGACAATCCAAGATGATACGACATTAGAGTAAGTGCTCATTGTTTTATCTATTTTATATGTACCAACTACGTAAAGTTTTGATATATACTTTTGTCATGTTGCATTACAGGATGACATGGGTGCGAAGTTTCAACCCTTTTAAGATAGAAATATCTGTCAAAGACCTGCAAAACGTATTAAGGGTAAATCTAGATATGACTCTAAAATGTTTTGACATGGCTGTTCGATTGTTGGCCATTAAAGAGTCACATATGTCGAAAGATGAAATGATAAAGGATAAAAAACATTATATGGACATGCGCTTCTGGGTAAGTTTGTTTCCAATCAATAATATAGTAATATATTGTATCCATACATATAATCCTCATGTGGACATGTATATATATTTATCTAGAGAATGGTTGGTTTTGGTAAACTTCCAAAGTACCATCAGGATCCTACAGCAGAAGAGTTAGCCAAAACACTCGACTGTTGGCCTTCATTGAACTATTATATCACTGGTTGTAAATATGTAAGTATGTGTTCATTTCGAATGTATTTATAAAAGGCACTTCGTTGCAATCCTAATGACTGGTATTTTGTAGGTTCTTATGCCATGGAAATTCAACGGATGCTATGCACTTTTCATAATCGATCATGGTAAAAAGCACGTAACTTTTATAGACTTTACACCCATTGAAGATTGGTGTAAACACATGCCATACAAGAGGTATGCAGAAGCAATTATCATGGCCTCCAAGAAATATAAGATTGCCTACAATAAGAAACGTTCTGGATGGGCAGATGATATTTTTAAGTGGGAACATACAATTCGGTCTGGTCTTCCATTGGACTTAAAAGGGTATTTTCTTAATACCATGTTCTCAACAGTTTAAATTTTTTCTATGATAACCATTGTATATAATATAGTTGGCCAAACATTATTCTGTAGGGTTAATACAAGCTACTTCGTTCTACAAGCTATGGTCATGTGGGGGAGTGGTAGACGAATGGAATTTAATAGGGTGAGTGGAGTACGTTTGGTTCATGTTCAAACATACATTTCAGTTACATAATATAAATTTGACGTTTTGTTCTCTTATTTCTTTGTGTGTAGGATACAAAGATTCTTCGAAGGAACTTTGTAATTGATCTATTAAGTTACGAGGAGAATTCATGCCGCTATGCTATCCCTCCAAACATACAACAACGACTTATCAGTATCACTAAAAAAGATTAGATTAATGTACGGTTATCGACATATTTGACTATTATTAGAAATTGTAAGACAAGTTGATTCGTGCAATACCGATGGTGCATCAACAATAGGCGTGTAGAACTACATATTTTCCATGTCTTCTTTTTCTCGTGTATTATTTTCCAAGTCCGAAGAACATCTGCCATGATATACACTTTCTTGTGCAGGCCACTTTTTTGTGTGCTTGTAATTGCAACTCTATTGTCTTTTCGTCCTGTGGAGACATTAGTCCACCTAATGTTTTCAGGTCCCAGTAAATGCATAGGCTGTGGCTTTGTTTTCTTTCCTAAACATTATAACACATTTGTAACCTTTTTCTATAATATTATAACACATTTGTATATGAGTTATCATGATATTTTATCTTCCCGTTGCAACGCACGGGCATCCACCTAGTCCACAATAAATACAAAGGCCATGTAACCCAGAGGCCTTACGTCAGGCTCCGCTCGTTGGCTTATGTCACGTGTAGTAGGCCACGTGGCAGCATCGGGTCTCTGCCTGGGCGGGGAGCAGAAGTGTAGGAGGACAGGTCCGCACTAGACTGGGTCCGAACACATGTCGGTACCAGACCCTGTCTGGGTCCTGTTCAAGGCCCGTGTATGTTCTATCCTAGGACCTTGGGACCCCGCTGTGGGCGGCCCGGACCCATACGGGGGGGGGTCTGGATCCCATTCCAGGGGTCCGGCTTGCACACGTGGAGGTCCGGGACCAACCTTGGGGGTCCAAACTGTATATCCGGGGGTCCAACGCTCTTCCGTGGGGGTTCGGACTCGTTGTTGATGCTTTGGAGTATGCCACCTTCTCTGGACACATGGCGGCTTTGGACCCACCCATGTGGTGGAGTCGGGCGCTGCTGTGGACCCAGAATAGCCGCCTGAGACTGGGGCGAGCCGTGGCTTGGTCCCACACAGCGCTTCTACCACGCGACTAAGTGATAGCCACGTGGGCACTGCGTCTTTGCACAGTAGTAAGGGGTACCCTAGTTTCAGGGTACCGACAGTCGTCACTGCTTGCTCTTGCACGGACAAGGAGCAGTTTGGATGATTTATATACAAGAAGAAAGGGGAGGGGATCAGGGGAAGGGAAGGATGATGGGCTGAGGTCTCTGGTGGATGGATGGACGATGCAGGCATGGTTGAGGTGCAGAGGCCACAATGCATGGTACCAGTATTCTTCTGCCCAGTTAGTTGCTGACATCGTTTCAGCACTCCTTCTATTCCAAAGACAAAAACATGGCACCGAGTGCTTCTAAAATAATAATATTTTTTTTCTGATATCATTGGATGTAACATGAAATTTATTTTGACCGTGTGGTACGACGGGGAGCTATGGTACGACTCTCTCTCTTGTTTTTTTTCTTCTAAATTTGGTCGTGTGCTTCTACTTGTTGTGGAGAAGCGTGTTCTAGACCTTTATTCTACCCTAACTGTGCTCAAGGTTGCCTGTTGTCGAGTATGTTTTTATGTTATCGAGTAGAGTATGTTTATAGATGTCTTACTATTAACTGTTTGCCTGATTTGCTTGCGGAAGAGCCTTTGGGTTGCTTGCAATTGTTTCTTCATCTAATCGGTGATATAGTTGAATGGTTCAATCTGTGGCAATCTGGAAACATAGAAACGTAAGGATTACTCAAGATAGAAGGAACATTAAGATGTTTTCGTGCGTCAAGCGCATCCTGGGCGTTTGCTTCGGCCACCAGGTGCTAATCCCATACCTGTGCATCTGCGCGTCTCCCATTCTTGCATACTCGTTGTTCAGCTGTTGGTTTTCTTGTTTTGCCTTGAGAAAATCAACGGAATCATGTTTTTGATATCATGTAGATCCATAGCCTTTTGGGAACTCAGATTGAGTGGATATTTCATACGTTGCAAGCTTTCAACTCTGGGAATCTTTCCTTATTTCTAGAAATCTACAAAGCTCGTAGCACCGCTTTGAGTGTACAACTTGCATTGGTACAAAATGAGAGGAGTCTGCTTGAAAAGATCAACATTCTTTACTTTGGTCCATATCATTAGCTATTTTCCCCTTTTGTGGAAATCTGTTGCACATTTCCCCTTGTTTCTGGCAACCATTGTGTTTTCTTTATTCATAAATATTTTTCCTTTTCCTGCAGAAGCCAATAATGGAAGCGTAGACTCAGACTATGTCTATGATCCTTCTTCAAGGGTAGCTATAGTTGTTTCTATGTTGCTTTTCATAGATTTTTATGGGTTGTTTCAAAAATAAAAAAAATGATCACCACACTAACTGTTCTAATGTCTATACAAATTGCACGTGATGTGACTGGTCACCGTATCAATAATGAACAATCTAGATATCATGACATTGGTTTATTGTTTATATTTATTTATCTGAATGGAGACTTGAACTTGCTATAAGCTTTCAGTAGACCCGCCGAGGAGCAATCTCTGTCCAATTATCAGTCAGTGTCTTCATGCCCTACTACTTTCTGATTACTTTTGTTTTAGTATATTATTGGTGACTAGCAGCTTTTAGATTGCATGGGATTGTGGAGGCATCTATCTTACTACTTACAGGTGGATCTGTTGTTGGTGTGCTTGTAGGTGATTAGCTAGATTGTGTTGTTTTAAGTCCTAGCAATTTAGTTTCTATACATGCCCGCCCTTTCTTGAATCTACCCTTATAGGTATTGCTACTAGGCCTATTGTTGATCGAAAGGAACAAGCAAGCAACATAAGTGGACTACCCTTGAAAATTGTGACCTAGTAAGTCCAGTAAGTGATGCTTGCATCACAATGCATTCACTTGAGACTACATGAATGTCCTCCCCTAATATTTTAAAGATGAGACAGCGAGGAATAGCCCTCTCACTATCTTCATCTACATTTGAAGATATGGTCGGGCAGGCCATCCAGTTCCATTCTCTTCTGCTTTTGCCAATATGAAACCGTTGCAGCTAATCCTTTGTGAGGCCTCACCACAGCTTACAAGTACATAGCCGAGTTCCTCTCTAGCTTTCAAGAACGAAAAGTAGTGTATGACACCAACCTGTCAAAATTAGAAAGCAACGCCAGATGTATTTGTTTACAGATCCTTGCATATTGGCATTCGTACCCTAACCTTTGTTCAACATCAAACAAAAATATTATTTGCAAGTCTGTTGTCCTAATCAAATGTTGTTGAGTAGAGAGATTCCTTGAAAAGAAACGCTTTTTAAACTAGCAAAAAAATTGACATGACTGGTCCACTTATATCTTACCATTATATTCATATTTCAAAACTATACTAGGGTAGGTAAACTGCCAACACAAGAGCAAACATGAACCTGCGTAGTGTACTCATGACAAGAATAATTTTGTTTGCGTGCATTTTCGAATCAATATAATATACAAGGTTTGTAATTATTCATAAATTTTGATTATTGCCAGTTGCATCCGATTTTTTTATTATAGCTGAATGAATTGTTTCATGTTTGGGCTCTATGCAGGGTCCAAACCCTCCTTTAACTTCAGTTGAGCTAGGCCACATTGACTCTAGAAGGGAAGGGAAGTGTTGGTTCATAACTACGATGCTCGATTGGGATTAGGGACATCTAGAGATTGTCAGGGGTCGACCTGAGCTAAGGGAAGATTCCTAAATCTGCCCATGAAGTGTCGTTGTCCACTTGCTTTGTTTGCTTGTTGTACTGTGTTTGCTGCTTGCATGGAGTGGGAGTGTTTTGCTATTTTTGAGCTAGAGGTCTTGCAATTAGGGGTGGTAAGGATCACACAAAGAATCATGGTCTGCAGGTAACAAACCATCTTGTTGTTTGTTAAGATGAAAACCAAATAGAGTTGGTCTATTGATCAAGATATTTATGTTATTTGTGAGTTTCAATGTATTCATTTACTAAGATAGGAAACAACTAAATTATTTCACGGTATAGCCATATGGTGAACATGTAGGGTGCATGTGATATTCCTTATACTTCCTGTTCTTTTTTTACAGACTGATGAAGGAAGTTTGTAAGTTATGATAACCTTTTTCTACAGTTTATTTTTGAAGGTATCTCATGACTGGATTCAATCTTGATATCGCACGATGCGAGGAAGGGCATTCTTTTCCTTGATTCCCCCATCTTTTGCAACTACAGCTGAAGCACTCTGAATACGATTATATGAGAGATACCACGATTAAGATTTGTTCTTATAACTTGCACTTTGTTCAATTAGTTGTATTGTTCATGTACTTTAGGGGACGCTTGATGTGTGTAGTAATTACAATCAGTCTAAATAAAAAAATTAACACTTACTTTTTTGCTGATATTGTCATGTTTATTAATACTTGCTTGCCAGATTAATGATCGCACTGAGTTCACGCTGTAACTTGATCTGGATAGAGATGGTGGCAAATACATTGTTCCAAATGCAGATCGAAGTACACGAAACCTTTACATTCTTCACATAGAATGGCTTTTAACACATACTTTGCATCTTTCTATAGCTTCAAAATGAACAAATTTATTTACCGTCCGCAACGTGTCCTTTTTTCATGAACACTATGATATATTCTTTTGTTATAGCTTTTTAGAGTTTTGAGACAGTGTGCAAAAATAGAAATGATTTCTCCATGGCATATAAACACATCTAACATGTATGTACTGGGCTACGGCATTTAGATTTGTAATTTGTGGGAATTTATGAGCCGTCGCAACGCTCGGGTACCTATCTAGTTAGATTATAAGCTGCTCTAATCTTTTTAGGTACACAATAAACATTATCTATCTAGAAAAGTTCCGGCGATTTACAATTCACAAGAGTTCCTCTCATCTGTTTCCTCGGTACTTCTATGATCCAGACGTAGCCTGATTGATTTGGTTTGGGAGTGCGGTGGGTCAAGGGCTCAACCGCTCAAGGCAAATCAATAGTTTTCGGGATCCGCTATCTAGATGACAATATACGGTAAATTTTACGCTATCACTTTTAACAATAGGACTAGAATGGAACTCTATTTTTATTTATTTTTAAATTAAAATTATTTATGGTTATAAAAAATTATAAAAGAACACCTCTGATTCATGCTGGTGGAGCAGGCGACCGGTTGGGAGTTGGGATGTCCGGGAGACGTGCATCCACGATTGTGCAGCACGCCAGCACCAGCAGTCCAGGTCCAGCACGATATCACTCACCCCTGTCGCGTCCTTTGCCACGGTTGCGTTCGCTGCCGCGAGGCGGCAGCGCTAGGTGATCGGCTCATCGGAGAGGTGATTTATAGTCTAAATCGCGGCTCTGATCTAAAGGCTTTTCCATCCCAGCCAACCGCCACCGTCAGTCCGTCACCTTTTGGCCCGCGGCTCGCCGAGACCCGAGAGAGTTTAAACACTCATCAGCTTTCGGCTTTCCCACCGCATCAGCGGCCCCCACGCGTCATCCAGCCATCCACGCTCCACATCTGACGGCCACCTGCAGCAAGCATCTCACAATCACAACCCGTCCCCGTCCTCCCGGCCCCTCTTTCTTCCAAGTTTCAAACCCACGCAACCACGGATACCAGTCCACCACCACGGCAAAGGTGGCAACGAGCAAGGCACCACCCGCAGGCACCAACCCAGCAGACTGAGCAGATCAGCAGAGCACGATCGTCCCCGCCCGAAGATTCTCCCCATCCCCTCCTCCCCACCCACCCACCCTCCCATCTCAGGCATGACGGCGACGTCCAAGGCTCCGCGGCGGCCCCGCATCCGCCCCCGCGGCCCGCCGCCGGCGCCGACGCCGATCCGCACGGCGCGCGGCGCGCGCACCGCGGCCGCCGACGAGCGCGTCCTCGCCGAGTTCCTCGAGGCCTCCCTCCGCGTGCCGGACCTCTCCCTACCCCCGCGGAAGCGCTTCAGCTTCCCGCCGCCGGCGCCGGAACCGGACGGGATCCCTTCTCACGCCCTCGTTTCGGGCGACGCGGACGCGGAGCAGCGGGCGATTGCGGCGGCAGCGGAGTCCGGCGCGTTCCGCGTGACCGGCGCGGTCGACGCTCGCGAGGCGCGCGACGCCGTGGAGGTGGCGTCGGGGCTCGTGTTCGCGGCGCCGGAGGAGGTGAAGCGCGGCCTGGAGAGATGGTACCGAAGGAGAGATCGGGAGCCCCGGGAGGAGTTCATCTGGTTCCGGCCGATGAGCGCCAACGAGGACAGAGCGTTGGAGGCTGCCTTCCCAGGCTCCACGTACCGTGCGTTCAGGTATGTGGTGTCAATTTATACCTCCTTTGTAGTGTGTTTTGTCTCTTTCCTTCATTCCTTGTCACCCAGCCAGTTAACCACATCCGTATGTCCGTATATCGGTGTAGTGATAGCTTGTGCTAGCTCGGTGCATGTAAATGCAATTATGCATAGAATTTCAGAAGCCAAATCTATTAAGAAAAAATATGGGTTCAGTTGTAAGCCAAAATAGATAATGAAATCAAAATACGGTTTGAGCCTATGATAGAACGCACTTGCATTGTTGGGTGTATACCAGTTACCACGTATTGTCAAACTCTATATAAGGTGTGAATGTGATGATATAAGGTGTGATGATATTGGAACCCATACCAATTGCAGATATAAATTCTCTCACCCATGTCCGTGTTCATGCGGGTAGGAAGTACCCGTGGGTTGTCAAGCCCAAGAAAAAAACTACATCATTATCATTACACAATTACCATTATTAGCGCAGGAGCAAGCATATGCTGAGTTAATAACATGACTATATGAACTAATACAAATATCACCAGGGGCGGAGACAGGGGGAGAGGGGCAGGCACGGGCCTAGCCCCCCCAAGGTTGCTCAGTATATTATACTACTACTTTTTAGTTGTACTAATTATGAACAATATAGGTAAAATAGCACTCGAGTTAATGTAACTAAGTTTAGTTAAAATAACATACATCTTCCTATTGTGCTTTTCTTAAATTATATCTTCTTACCGTATAATTCTAGGTTAGATAAAATAAATATAATGCGAATCATTACTTTTGTGAACAATGTTCTATTTTATCTTCAATGTAAACAATTATTACTTGTCTGAAATAAAAAGTAAAAATATTAAAGATGATTTATAGTTTTGAAGTTAATATTAAGTTTAATATTTTAAAACCGATATTGATGTTTGACATTGTTTTCCTATTTTTTTGTTTACACTTATAGGCTGACTCTCCGCATATCTAAATTTTAGCTTCACCCCTGCATATCACACAATCATAAAGAATCGTATGCAGCAAAAGTGCAAAACAACTCAAATAGGCAAGGTAATATCATAGTTTGAATGAGATACTAGTAGCCAATCGTGTTATTGAATCTCTATCTGATATGCCAACATCCATATGATATTTGGCTTTAGTAGTCGGCGTCACCATTATTATTGTTTTCTTAGCACCCATTTGGTATAGCTCTAGTTCTGAGATCTATGACGGATCTATAGTTTATAGACTAAATTAAGTGGTTAGAATATTTTTATTTAATCTAAAATATAAACAAAATGAGTCATATAAATAGTCTAGCTAGGGTTTCCTCGAGCTAATGGTGAACGGCTGTAGAAAATCCACAGATTTCTAGAGCTCTGGCAAACAGGGTCTTAATCTCATGACTTTGCTACTTTGTTGTAGCAAATATAAAAAAAAATAGCAGCAGTTCTTATTATTCATGTCAAGCCATAATACTCGAAGTCTTCACAAAGTAGCCATGTAATTTGCATCGTAGTAGTGTCATACGACTTCATCAGAAGCACACTAGTTCAGAATGATACCATCAAATGAAGATTAAGTAGTGGCTGTACTGCTGTAGTAGATGATTGGCCAAGTGGCTTCAGAAACAAATATAGCTAACTTGGTGCTCACATTTTGACGTGTTTCCGTGTCTTCGTGAATTCCACGACCGATATTGAAGACCTATTTGGAACGGGAATTTCAAAAGAATCACATAGAAATTTTATAGGGATCAGTTTCTGTTTGACAGGGAGGTCTGAATTATCATGATAGATATCGAGCGAGCAGTCAAACTTGTAAGCACTGCAAAACAGCCAATTAGGTAGATGAAGATGTGTGTTTACTTGACAAAACCAATCCCCAAAGGCCTTCTTGTGGAAAAAAAAACTGAAGGACCAACTATGCAAGGAGCGTGGTAGGCCCATGTGGATATATATATACACACGACCGAATTCAGCACAACGGCCCATGCAAACTCTGACTGTCGTGACAACCACACTAACATAAGCCCGTTCGATTTTGCCAGGGAGAAGGTGGACAGCTTGGCGTCCAAAATGGAGGATATAGCAAAAGCTGTCATCAGGGTTCTACACGATAACGTCAAAAACCCTAAAGCCTCTGCCGAGCCCAGAGAAGCCGCCCCCCCGTCAATCCTGCGCCTGGCACTGTACAGCAGTGACACGTCGAGTACATGCTGGAACGAGCTTGACAGCACCACTGCTCCTAACTCGCACGCTTTGAGCGTCCACCTCTGCGGACAAGACCGGCGGATCTGTCTGCGGCGGAGTCTGGGGGGCTCGACCGTCTCCACTCTACCTGCGGGCTGCATGCTTGTCACAGTCGGCAAGCAGATTCAGGTAACAAGCACACCGTCGTTACTGTCTGATTTAAGAACTGACAAACATCTCGAATTATAGCACGTAAATAAATGGATTAGCCTAGCTACTACTGTCGCGTGCTGTGAGATACGTCCAGCGCTTTCAGTTCGGGCAGTGTGTGTATGCTCCACAACTGTCGGATGTTCTGTCCCAGGTCTGAAACTGAAACCATGACAGTGCGCTTGCTCTGAACCCAGGAATGGTCCAACGGGCAGTTCAAGGCCGCTGTTGGAGGAGAGGTAGTACTGTTTGAGACGACCGACGAACCAGGCCCCTTCGTCTCCGCGGAACTCGTCATGTACTGTTACTGTCCACACGACCTGCGTCTCTCTGAGTCTGGCCGGTACGCCAGCCGCGTTGACCGTGCCACGATCGTTTCCTTTAGGGACCAGATACTGGTCGCTCTGGTTTTGCTGTCTTTGTTCTACCTCTTCCGGGGCTGATCCGGGTGGATCGATCCGTTTGGACTGGATTGTTGTCGATTCCTTTGCGACGTCCGAGATGGCTAGATTTTACAGCCTTGTCGGACCTGTGACGACTGCCTGCCCTTCTCTGTTGGCTGGCTACGGAGATGACGGGGGAAATAAAACACCGCGTGGATTGCGGTGGCAACAGGTGGTTCGAGTGTTTGTGGTGATTTGCATTGCTTTCCTTTTCTTCGAGGGATAGGTCCGGTACATACTGCTTTTAGTTTGTGACTAGGTAAATACCCGTGCGTTGCAACGGGAAAAAATAGTGCAATAATTACATATGTATGACCATGTGTTGTGTTGTTAATCAACATTATGGTGCCTCTAGAATTTTATAGAGACAATTGGTTGTAACCTTAAAGGTTGGGAATTGTTGATGTTCTTGATTCTACCTGCGCTCCATATTTGCTTGCCGGATTCATCTGTGGCTTGAATCTTGGCTGTGAGGAGAAAATGACATGTTGATAGAAAGTCAATAACAAAGCAATGTCTTAAGGTACCAATGCCAATTAGCACAAGACGAAATGGTAAAATAGTCAGACAGTATGATTTTGATGAACGCAGACAAATCAATAAAATTATCTCTAAAAAGATTGCTGGGCATTTCAACCACACAACTACACAATTAGTAAGCGAAGACGGAGTGTGAATGAGGGTATATGTCCGTGCGTTGCTACGAAACCAATTTGATAAAATTATATTGATGTGTAAAAACAACCAATTAGTAAGCGAGAAACCAATTAGTAGACATTGACCCTCAGCTCCTCAACAGTGAGCTCGCTGACATTGACCCTCACATTTCTATTCTATTTTCCTCCGTCCGACCATTTATCTACACAGCGAAATTGTCGCTGACGGCCCTGAAAAAGGCTGCACTTTCCCCACTCATCACTAACCCCAACATGACACGGTATTGAACCCTAGGGGCAAATGCAGGATCCGTTCCAGACAACGCTCAAATATCGTCCCGACAGCGGTGCCACCAGAGCATGGCCGACATCGACCAGGATGAGCCCCTCGATCCAAAGGCCCTCGCCGACCCCGACAACAGCTTCTACGAGATCAACGGCGTGAGGCTGCTCACACAAGCAACAAAGATTAGATGCCATATTCACATATACCCCCCACAAGAAAAATGTCAAATAGGGTTGTACAAACAACACAAAAGAATGGTGCAGTGCACAGGCAGAACCGTGCGTGTGGACGCCATCCTCAATTACTGATAACACAGATAGAAGTGTAAATTTAAATAAGTCAAAATTTACAGAAGAGACTAACAACTAAAATTCAGATTAAGATAGCAATGCTTAGCAAAATGTAAACATGGAATACATAACAACGCAATAAGGGTTGAAATCATGAAGGGACCTTCCTGCAACGCTCGCATGAAACGACTTTTGCACATTGCCCTCTTTTGCGGCTTTCTACTCCTCTTTGTTCCCCCTTAGAGATGGTGGTGGTCTGACCACAATGCTCTGCTTCCATTTCCTATCAAGCTTCCTAGACAATCTTTTATTGATTCCTTGTTCAATTTCCTGCTCTCTTTTCTCGGTCAGCATACGAGCAATTTGAAGATAAAAATGTGAGTGAACAGAGAATTCTAAATACATGGTTAACTGGAAAGGAAAAGTGGGAAGTGCAAAATCAGCATTAACTTGACAAATTCCTTTGATCAGACCATGTTAGAGGAACAAAGGTTTTGATCAATCTGCAGCGAATTGTTTGTTCTAGTTCTAGGCATGCATATGTCTAGTCCAGTGACAAGAAAGTGACAAGTCACTTAAGACAAAGAAGGTGATAAGTGTGATTCCTAACATCTCGTTGTAAGACATTTGTTTCTATGCCTTGCAGGTCTTTCTCATATGCTGTGAACAATATCTGTATCATTCTGTTGCTTACAAGATTCTTTTATCTGCATTTAGATGTCCACAGAAACAAAAAAATTATCCATTTGTAGTGTAGATTGCAATATAAACATATAAAAATTAAGCTTTGGAATATCCTTGTAATCAACTAATACAAAAATCAGGCATAGAACCTTTTCTTCATTATGAGTTATGACTGAGTTAGAACTCAAACTATATTAAACTCATTATCACCGAATAATACAGATTATAAAGTGAGCAATATGGGGCAGACCCCGTCAACCATATACCATCCATCGTTTGACAAAAGAAACTATCGGTTTGTTTTTCATATAACTATATCATAGGATCGACACATTTCCACCAAACTATGCAACTTACTCAGCTGAAGTTCCCAGATGAAGTTAACAAATCTGTCGATAAAACTCATACAGCAATGAATAGAGAGAATAATGTACCCTCTTGCGCATGCGACTGAACTCGCTATTCTTGAACTCCTGGCGCGCCGAGCGCTTAAGGCGGAGCAGGAAAAGCTCCCCCTTGAGGTCTACCACATCCTCTTCCATCTGTTCCGTCGTCATGGCCCAGATCTCCTCCAGCTCCTGCTCCCTCTTTGCCATCGCGACCATCGCCGCCGCACGACGCCCCGCTGGCTGCGAGGCCGCCACCAGTCCAGCGAACCGCGTCGCCGTTGTGCCACCTAATTAAGTCACGGTTTAGCAGAAAGGAGGTGGAAATCCAACCAAGAAATGAACCTGTACGGCTGTGCCAACCCAAGAGCTTACCTCGCCACCGCTGCAGAAAAAAGACCAAAAGAGCTTACCTCGCCGCCGTTGTAGATCCTTCAGGAGGCGTCGGCTCAATCCGAGGATCTGAACCGCGGGGGAGAGACATGGCAGTGGCGTCTGACCGAACCATCCTCGTGCCGAGCGCGCCGCCAGGGCGGATGTACTTGAGCCTAGACTCGACGCACTGGACCCGCGCCAGGTCGTTGATCGGTGCACGCCAGCACGCGTCTCCTCGTTGCGCACGAACACGAGCGCGGCAGGTCGTTGATCGGTGCCGTTGCGCTGGTCGTCTCCGCCACGCTGACCTCGATGGTAGCATGCGACGGCGGCCACAACCTCCACACAGGCGTCAAACTCGCGCTGCGACTGCTTCAAAGCTAGGTTGTACAGGGAGATCCGCGGACGGTGGTCAGGGGGGAGATCCATGGTCGTGCAGGGAGATCCGCGGATGGCAGGGTTGGGGAGGAGCGCCCAATGTGGCGCTTGACGGTCGGCGACGGGAGGCGCGGTGGCTAGAGGTCCGGGCGGCGAGCTCCATGGCGACCAGAGGGGCGCAGGGAGAGGAGGTTGAGGAAGATCCGATTCGCCGTCAAGTGCCACGCTAGATGCACTTGACGGCGACGAGCTCTCGAATCTCGCGGTTGCGCATCAGCCGCGCCACCCCCGAAGTTCCCCGACCCGATGTCCCGCCACCGCCTTGTCGCTGCCTCCGCCCCCGGCCCCCTGGCTAGCGGCTAGCCCAGCCCCGCGCGTTCTCCTCGTCCGGGAGCAGCCTGCTGGGTTTGCTGCCGAAGCCTGGCGATCAGCGAGTGGTGGTGGAAGCGCAGCGTGGGGGCAAGCCGCCATACGGACCGAGCAGGGAGGGGGAGGGAAGGAAGGTGAGGAGAGACTGAGGAGCTTGACGGGGAAGCGGCAGGATCCGGGACTCGGTCGCACGGGAGAGGAGGCGCCGATGACGGGGGCGGGATCCAGATCTGGGCGGACGGGGTGGGAGCGCTACGTGATTGACGAAAGCGGGTGCGGGGGCAAGGTGTCGCGGCAGCAGAGGCAGAACCGTGCGTGTGCACGCCTACACTATTACTACTCTATAGAGCGCGACGTAAACGCGCGCACCCGTGCGTCCACGCCGGCCAAAAAAACGTGTGCGCAGGATGTTCCATCAATGGACGAGATTTCTTCTCAGCCTCCTCGGGCCGCTGTAAACGCCTGGAGAATTCTAGCGAGGTGTAGCATAAAAAAAAAATCAATGTCGTCGTTTCCTAGAAGGGCATGTCAATACTCAATAGGCACCACGTGCCTAGCGCCGGCTACCGCGACTGTGGCGTCGGCGGCTGGGACCAGCGGCCGTGAGTCCCCTCTCTGAAAGCTCCGTCTGTCTTCACCATCTGTGTCTTCACCATCTGTGCAGGTTCGGCGAAAACACCATAACCTTTTCTTCCCCAACAATGCATACTCTTAGCTAGGGTTTCAACGCATCTGTCGACGGGAGCTAGGGCGTCGCCGCCGTCAATGTCGCGGCACTCCCACTCTTTTTCGTCAACCGCATCGAGAGGAGGGCCACCTGTGTCGCCGCTTTCTTGCATTTGTTTTGCTTCGCATTTCGAACAGGTAACTGTCCATCATTTCCATATGACCTCCTTGTATCCTCCTTCGTTCCGTGATGACGGCATACAAACTGAATAAGATTCTGTATTTCGAATACGATTCTGGAGATGCACACACCTTGTAATTTTGAATATGGCGGAAAAAATCTCTTTCGTGACAGTTTGTGGTATATTTTAATTTGTTAGGCAATGATAAAGAAATGCAATTACTTTAAGTAAAATATGGATTGTTGAAGTTGCAGTCTATAAGGGACACATTCCTATACCACATCATATGTTTTCCCCCATATTTAAGCTTATCCCAAACTTAATACCGCATATAAATGCAGATAGAAAATTCATATTAAATGTGATAACTATTTATGCCGAACATTTAGATCCCTTTCTTGTCTACACCATAAACAAACATATTAAAACATTTTATTTTCCATCTATACAGGTTCAGAGATGGACCCTGCGCATCAAAGAAAAACCAGACGCCAAATCTTTTAGGAACTGAAGATTTTCTCGGATCATCAGCAACCTTTTAAGTTGTGGAATGCTCTCTGTATAATTATATATACCTGCTCAACTCTTTTGAAGATAATGTAAATATAGCAACTAGCTTCAAATATTGCAACAACTATATTACCTCTTGCCACTGCTCACTTAACTTTGTTTTATATTATTATATAAGCCTATGATGCTCTATACTGTCTTTCATGCTGTATATTATCTAAAAAAACCTCCCTCGCTTTATTCGCCTAGCAATATATGAAATGCAACAAACATTAATAATTAACTTAGAGACAATATTGCAAATCATTTCCCATGTGCGCAAGGCGCGCGCACGTTACTAGTTAACATAATAGTAGTAGAGATAGTTGAGGGGAAATGGGGACATGCTATGGGGGGGTTGGTTGATTTTTTTTCCCCCGATTGAGAGAGTTGACGACGCTGCGATTGAAGTGTTACTGATTCTCTTTTTTTGTAAGTACATTGCTGAATCATGTATGTAATAATTGTATGTGTGTTGGTCTTTGTTGGCTGTATGGCAAGGATATACTAGGGAAATTGCTTCCTTGCAATGTGAAGACCGACCTGTAGTGTAATTATGGTCACCTGAAAGAAAGGATTGTACTGTAACTATTTCTTAACGAATAAAGGAATCGCTTCCTTGCATTTCGTTGTCTTCGTGCTATTGCTGCTATAATAGTTTGTCGATATTGTCGGTCCGGCAAGTGACAATGGCCGTACTGCTGACCAAGCGGTGCAAACAGCGCCGATGCTGTTATCACCGTGGACTCTTGGTGGTAGACTGACTGGTGGCTAGGCGGCCTCTCGCGTGGTCATTCATCTGCGCCGTGCGCCTGCCTGCCTTGTCACGTCCTTTTTTCATGCTGGTACAGTACAGCGTCCGTTGGGTTGGCACTCTTTCGGTGGCAACAAAAAACGGCACGTCCGATCCTGACTAATCACCCGGAGAGACGGTACTGGTGTCCGCTGTGACGGGATCGCGGCCGCCAGTGTCCTGGCCCCCGTGACGTGAGTCCGTGACGGAACGGGGGTCCAAGTGAATTGAACGGCCACCAGCAAGTCTGCGACGCAACGCTCCGGCCTACAACTGCAGACAGACAGTAGGGGGTCTCTCGGCTCTCGCACTCACACACACAGGTGCACACTGCCACCAGCCACGACCACGACGCGAGAATGCAAAGCGTCAGGTCCTTGTCTCGCCAAATGCATCCGTGCACCGCCAGGTGCCCGCCCGCGCCTGTGCGGCTGGAACTTGAAGTCGCCCAGGCCGTGGCTGTGGGTGTGGCTGCAGTGAAACCCCTGCGGCTGCGGACCGTGAGCCCTTCCTTCCCTCATCAATGCGGAGGGGGATCTGCCCTGCCCGGGCCAAGCAGCAAGCACAGGCGGAGGCGGTGGCTGATGCCGATCTCTCAACCCCCACCCCGTCCTTCCATCCTGTTTGTTGTGTGCCTTGCGTCTTGCTAATCATTGCAATCATTGGCGCCATCTCTGCTTCGTCAAGCCCTTTCTTTTTGGGGGGTTCTTGCTTTATGTTTTTCTTTTGCCCATTTTGTCATGTCCTTGATATCCTTGTCTGTGTTTCCAACGCCGTGACGAAGCAAGCAATGCTGGGTCAATGTAAAAAAACACTGGGCTTGTGCTAGGCAAGTTACGCCGGTCCGAGTAAAACCCTACTACTGTCTCTGTCAATATCGCACAGACAGTGGTGTGCAGTGCGAGCCTAGCTCTGCCTCCTGTTGTCAGACCGCTGCCGATGGAGAGAGCAGCAGCACCATGCTCCAGTCAGTGGCGTTCACTGGCTACTGTGTGGCGGCGAGTCCAACAAACAAAAAAAGGCCCGCTCCCACTCTTTTACACCTGCACTCGTTCGTTGAACTGCTAATTAACCTCCAAAAAGTTTCGCTTGTTCATCATCACTCCTGCCGTTCCTGATGTGATGTCTCAAAGTTAAGGCGCTCACTGAGGCCACCGAAGTAATAAATGAGCGATAATGTGCAGCCGCAGAGCCTTCTTGCGTTGCGTTGCGTCGCGTCGCATCTACTCCTGCTGATGCTGCTGTAGGCTGCACAGCCTGCAGCTGTACAATACATGTGTATCTGCTAGCTCATCTCTGCGGCAGTGGAAGAGGTGTCAAGTGTGTTGTTTACTTTCGGCAGTTGGTCCATCTTGTTGATCGCAGTAAAATCCTCTTCCACTGCTGGTCCCAGCCGAAGCTTCTTCCGACAGTAACAACCTTGTTCCCCTGCACCAACAAAACAAACGTGTCCTCGAATCACTCCTCAGTACCACCGTAGTACCGTACCCAAGACATATAGACGCCGTACCGTACGCATTGGCGTTGCGTGTGGGTTCAGGTGGTTCGGACATGACGACCGACCACGACCGGTTTTGCGCTCAACACTGTTGGCGAGGGTATTCGTGGACGGAGGACAGGACCCCGCTCGGTTGGAAAACACGGCGAACTCCGTAATTTCTTTTTTCTTCCTACCTACTGAATTCGTTACCGCGACCAAACTTTGGTGGCTTGGACTCTTCGAACAGCAGCTAGCCGCTAGCCGCTAGCTCCCCCCGTCGCACCAGGACACAGGGTTCGCCGGCTGTTCTCATAGTTCCATGACGTGGACCGGCGGTGGTTGTCTCCAATCATGCTCTATTGTTTTTTTTGTTATGCCATGCATACATACACGGCGCCTCTCTTTTTTTTCCCCTTTCTTTCTTCTTCTTCCTAATCGTGCGTGGGACCATATACGCTACGCTACGCTGCGCTGCGCTGCACGCTTGGGACAAATGGCGGTCCTGCTGCTACATACAGCATCTACAACCATTTACAGGGGTATCCCATGTTCGTCGTGTGGAAGGATCAGGAAGGAGACTTTTTTTTTTGTCGAATACGCAGGAGAGCTGCGCATCTTTGTTAATAGAAGAAGATTACGAACACAAATACAAAAACAAGAGCTGGCCAACCAGCTCAACACAGAGCCGACTACTCGCTCAGAATACAACCAAGGGCTTTCGCGCCCGCTCTCACCCACTCGCTAGCAACACCAAGAGCGGAAGAAACTACGGCGTCAACTGAGGATGCATCACTCCGGAAGCACCTTGCATTTCTCTCTTTCCAAACTTCCCAAGTCACCAACGCAAAGAGAGAAGGAGACTTCATTGTTTGTTCCATTAACAGTAACAGACTATAAAACTTTCAGAACGCAGTAGTTTGCACTCTACCGCATCGGACAGAGACGCCTACAAGTATTTCTCGGACACACAACACAAGCGCTTCTCGTCGTCGCTGGGAACGGGAACCTGCGACGCTCTCACAGGCCCGTCTCGCACGGCTCTCTCTCTCTCTCTCTCTCTCTCTCTCTCTCTTTCTCTCTTGTAGTATGTACATGTCGAGCAGCAGTAGAAATGCCTGACGGCCGGCTCGAAGTCGAAGCAGCAGCACCATTGCCAAGTGTTTTTTTTAAAATAAAAAAAAAACTTGCTAGCCTTTTTTTTTTGTCTTCAGCTGGTGTCACGCTTGTCCCCTAGCTAGTTCTGCAGCCTACAGCTGCGAGGCTCAAGGAGAGATCCCTAGGTGTAACAAGTACCCAAAACACCACGCAAGCTGCGCACCCAAAAAAAACACCCCCGTCCTTATCAAACGGAGGAACAAGAGGTAAAAAGGCACAGGGAGTTTACTACTGTACTCCTGGTCCTGAACAGTTTTTTTTCCCAGAAAGAGACGGAGAAAAGCGAGGGAAGAACTTGATCTGTAAAATATATTCTACTGAAAATTGAAATTTGTGCAGTGACTGAGGAAGCCAAGTTTCCCTATCGATACTTCAAGAAGTAGACAGATAGTACTGTTCCCTATCGAATCTCTTTACTCAAACGCAAGTGCCTGTGGTGAAATCGGAGGCAAGTTCAAAAAAAAAAATAATCCTTCATGTCTTGAGGAGTTGGTCTCATCAAGCGTCTAAACTAAATACAGTAGCTAAGACAGTGGAGTGGATGGACATACCACTGTGCGATTGACCCATAAACATCTGGACTCGAATATAGTAGTAATATACCAACACGATATACCTACCGTTTATTGCCTCGGTATTACTATTACACTGCTGTATATGCAGTCCCTCTCCGACAATGCAGAATTGCAGAGTACAAGTAGGAAGGCGCTGGGTATTCAAGAAACAAGAGAGGCAGACGGCACAGACATCGGCCTCGGATGCTCGCCCGACTTCAATTCTTCAACCAGACCGATCAAAATGGTATGCAGTTCCTTACCCCAGTTTTTTCTTTCTTTTAACAGGCAGCAGTGTCGATTTCCAGATTAATACCACACGCCCACAGGCCACAGCATATATATCGCTTACGGTTACAGTGTACTGTACCTGGTAGGTACAGTGCGCAGGTGTCGTGTTAGGCCCGCCCAACCAAGCGCCACTGTATCATCGAGGTAAAAAAAAGAAGAAGAAGAAGAAGAACAGCATGGTTGGCGTCACAGGATTTGGCAAATATATCTGCATACCTAATTTAGGATCATTGACAGGAACGTAATTACGATTTACAACCGCCACTCTTGCTCTTGAGGCCGTTTACTTCACCATGCAAAAGAGTGCGTTGCGTTGCGTTCTGCATGAGCTCTGCAGCTACACTACAGTACTACACCTTGACGTCAGAGAGCGTGACCCAGATGTGCTCGAACACCTCGACGATGAGGTCGTGGTACTCGGCGGCGTTGAGGGACAAGTAGCACGCGAGGAGGTCCTCGAGGTCGGCGGCGGCGCGGATGCCGTTCTCCGCGATCATCTCCTCCATGGACTCCCGGAAGTCCCGCCTCGGGTCCCGCGACGACTTCACCACCGCGAAGCTCTTGGCCAGAGGCGGCGGCTTGGACCGCGCGGCCGTGGGTGACTTGCACTTCTTGGACGACGCTAAGCGCGGGGTGTTCGCGCGCGTCTTGAGGCGGCGCGCCGACGACACGGACCGCCGTGGCTTCAGCGTGCTCTTTTCGGGGACAGCAGGCGAGGTGCGTCGGGCCGCGTGTGTGAGGACGTCGATGTGCTTGTCCTCGAGCTGGCATACGTCGGGCTCCCTCCTCGCCGCCGGCTTGGTCGCGATCGGCGGGAGCGACTTTGCGGGCCTCTTCTTGGTCCGCAGGTCGAAGATGATATCCGTGGCGGAAGTGATCACCTTGCCGTCGAGCCTCTGGTGAGCGCGGACGGCGACCGTCGGTTTCTTCACGCACTCGTCGTCGCCGTCGCTACTGTAACCGGCAAAAATGTCGCGGCGGCACGGCGGGGTGTCGGGCGCCTCGACCACCACGAGCTCTGCCCGCCGGCGGCAGCGGCAGGCGGCTGAGGCCGGCGAGGACGCGACGCCGCTGCTGCTGCTGCTGGCCGAGGGCGGCGGCGCCAGCTTGACGGACCGCCTCCGGTGGCGCCGCCTGGACCGGCGCGGCGGCGACAGCTGCAGCGGCGGGAAGCGCGTGTCGGAGGCCCTGGGGTGCAGCGGCGAGCCCGGGCCGCCGAGGTCCCCTGCCCGAGGCGTGTAGTAGTGAGACGCCCTGTGCGGGAGCCATGCCGCGGCCCTCGGCGTGCTCGGGGGCGGCCGCGACGCGGCCACGCGCGGGCTGGTCGCCGCGCCGCCGCCCCGCGCGCGCATGTCCCGGAGCTTGGAGAACCACGCGTTCGGCATCATGTCTGACAGCCGGAACTTGTGCCGCCCCATGGCTCCTGCGCCGGGGTGAAGCACACACAAGCTGCAACGGCGACAAAGCTCTGCCCGCGCGTGCGCTGCTGTGCTTCTCTTTGGTGGCTTGCTGCTTCGCTAAACTTTAGCTTGCTCGGTTGCGAAGATCAGAGGCGCGGCTCGGCGAGGATGAGGACGAGGCGAGGCAGAGCATTCAGGAGCGCAGGAAATGGCGCGCACTGCACTGCACTAGAGTGGGGGAGCGGGAGGAGTCGAGGAGAGGAGGGGATGCGAGGCGCCTTTTGTCCTCGCCCTCGCGCCACGCCTCTCTCCCGTTCCTCTATGCGGCGTGGACCCCCACACCGGATACGGACGACGCGGGAAAGCCACCGGCACGTTTGCTTGGGCGTTTGTCCTAATTTCAGGCAACTTTTTTTTTTCAGCTTCTTCTATTAAATAAATCATGTCGAAACAAATCCTGATGAAGTTTTTCGGCTTTACATAGTTTTCTAGGTAAAGCTGGGAAAAGTTTTAAAAAAACTAAAGGCACCTCCTTAATCTCAAATGAAGGGAAGACGAAGGCACGAAGATCACACTTGATATTTCTTGTTATCATTTGGGTTATCCTCTATCCTTGTTCTTACATCTCATCAATCTCAAATCAAAAGAAGTGTGAAGAATTGAAGAACAATTTTACCCTTCTCCCTAGCGTCTCCAAATCTTGGGGTGAGAACTACTACGCAAAGCATAAATATTATTCGGTTCGTGCTTATGTGTTTTTTTTTTTGGAAATTGCTAACTACATTAAACCCATGCCTCAAACTTTTACTAGTACGTATGTACCTGCGTTTGTTTGTAAATTAAGCTAGCAGAGGCTGGAAGAGGAGATTAGTAGTTATCCCTCTAGCTACACTCTGATACAGTGATATATAACTGTAACTATGTTTTTCCCCGCTATGTAACATTGTTTCTAATATCCTTACGTACCTTTCGTTGTTGTATGTGTGGACTTTCTGGGCACATGTATATAAAATGATATGACGAGCCTGTTATGTTTTGAAAACTATATGGGAGGGTAAAGGCTGGCAGGCGGGAAACACGGCGACGCACGCAGGGCAGACACCTTCTCTCGGCGTCGCTCGTGCTACGGAGGTCGAATCAGATTGTACTGTGTGTTGGGCGACCGATGTGCCGACGTGAAGGCCTGCTGGTGAGGGATAGGGGGATGGCGGGCGCAGAGGGTGTTGTTGGTCGGACAGAGATCCCTGCCTGCTGCGTGTAGGAGTAGGACGTAATAGATAGGAACGGCGGCAGCCTTCCTACCCCCCCCCCCCCCCCCCCCCCACCATCCGGCTTTCAATTACGCGCTGCGCCTGCGCGTCAACAGAGATGCCCTGCGTCGTCGCTAGCTGTTGTTTAATCGTCGTTTCATTGTTATTTTTATTACCGGCGTCGTCGACTGCTACGCCACCAGGCAGTGCAACAGTACGTATATACCGTGCTGATCGATACAGAGGTGGATTGGATGGGCGAGCCGCGTTTTCCTCGCCGTCACCGGTAGTAGCATGGCAATGGCACCGCACTGCACGGGGGCAAGGCGGATCGCATGGGCAGCCACGCCAACGCCTCGTCCAGTCATCCCACCGAGATCAGCCCGCCGTCGCCGTGGGGGCAGGCACCGGCACCGGCACCGTACGCGGCCCGCGGGGATTATTTTTACCCGGCCTGTCGGGCGTTGCGGTGAGCGGCCCGCGGCAGCATCCCGCACCTGCCCCCACTGATTTACTTCTGCTCGCCACTAGAGATGGCAATGGCCCGTGTCAAAAGTGAATGGAGGAACACCTGATGCCACGTACTGCGTACTCCTCCTCTTGTCCTACTACTATGATGATTATTGATTAGCACCCGTACTCGTGTACACCAAAATGTACTGCTGGTGGTAGTAGACTCGTAGACGGAGAGAGAGAGAGAGAGGACAACTCAATTCCTGTCTCAGTAGACTTTGACCCGATGTGACAACACACGTGCGCTACCTTGTCTTTAATCCATATCGATATCTATTGATTATAGCTATACACCGGTTTCAATTTAAACGGCTGATTTTAATCAAAGTGAATAGGTTTTAATTCTATTTTTATAGTCAGAATATTGATGACGTGGCTCGTGACGCTGAGGCAATAGATTCGATCCGTAGACCATAACAGCAAGGTTGGAAGCCACCAGGGCGCCAGGGCCGGCGCTCGGCACGCATAAGCTATCTTTGATCCATACAGCGCAGCGGGAGAGCAGTAGGTAGCGCGCGCTGTTGCGTCGGCAACCCTTCAACTCGTTCTCTAAATATGTACCTGTGTTGTTATTAGAGCAACTCCAGTAGTTCTCTAAAAGACTTCCTAAATCAATAATTTAGGTAGTTAATATGAAAACTATTCTCCAACAGTTCTCTAAATGAACTTTCTAAATTTAACAACTTGTCATCTAACCTCATTTTCTCTCTACATTTGGCAACCATTTAACAAGTCCCTAAACAAAAATGTTGACTGCATTATATAGTTTTTGTAACTTATTTTTTATGTGGATAAATACAAAACAAAATTACAACCTATATTTAGAGAACTATTGGAGAACTCATATTTTTTTTTACTCTAAAAGTCATTTAGTAACTTCTTAAATATGTGATTTAGAGAGCTAAAATTTACATAACTACTGGATGCTCTTATAGTTGAGATATAAATTATGCGTCGCCTAGGAAGATCAATCACCGAGATCATGCACCCCGCCGCCGTCGCCGGCCTGGCCGTGGGGTGCAGGCGTCCCCGCGGGATTATTTTTAATCGGCCTGTCGGGCGTTGCGGTGAGTATAGGGGCGATACGCCATTAGTCTAATTAGGAACGTACGTGGACGGAAGGTGCACCCATGCATGATGTCCGTCGGCCGGGACCGTCGCGTTTAGTACCGTACCGGCTCGGCTCGGCTCGTGATGTGGACCTGACACCTGCTACGTACGTACGCATTGGAAATTCGGAATACGGATGCTTTCAGTTCAGTCCACGTACGGAAAGCAACGTATAACAGTACGCACGTACATACAACCGTGTTCCAAAGGCCCATTATTGCCTCGGCGATCCTTCACCCTCTCGTCCTCTAACTCTACTACTACACGTACCTGTGCTGCTATTATAACTCACATATAAAATATGCATGCCGTATTTTTGTTTACCTGCTTTAATTTAGCGTCCAAATATACAACGACGACCCACGTCTGTCGGCGACGATGGCCGGTACGATAGAAAAAGAAGGACCGGCAACTAGCTGTTCGCCGGGGACATATATGCATGGCGCCATGATTGTTCCAGCATTGATGCTAGCTAGCTACGACGACCTGATTGGGGGAATGCGACATTGCTACGATACGAGGCATGCCATCATGGAGATTGCGGCACCTGATGAGGTCCACACGACCCACATGCATGCTTGTTCAAATGTTTTCCAAGTGACCGCTCACCTTCACCAACTACCACACCATCTAATCTCAAACACTCCTGCCGAATCACACTCCCTCTCATCAGCAACTAGCTTAGCAAGCATAGCTGTCCTGTCCATTAAACTGAACAAAAAAAAAAGGGCTGCTGCAGGCTGCAGGGTCCGGCGTCCCGCGCGTCCAGGCATTATTATATATGCACGAGTAATTGGAGATCTGAAACAGGTTGCTTTAATTTCCAGCTAGAGCTCAAGTCGATCGCACGAGTTAAAGCAGAGCCAGGGCTTCTCGGGGCTCTATTCTATGCAATGCCAGATTATTGTCAGTGTCCCACCTGGCCACCTTGCTCTTATCGGGAGAAACAGTATCTCCAGCATCATGAAGCTGTGAGAGTAAGGATCCCATCCATGCACACATCTGACACATGTCCTGTCCCCTCCTCATTTCTGAATCCTGAACACACACCCACGTCGCACTGGGCCAAAATTCCCGTCTCGTTTCAGCAGGCCTGCCGTGCACCACGTAGGCCCAGCCCACCACAGAAGACACGCATGGAGTACGGGTAGACAGCGCACCGGATCTTAAAGCCCGGCATCACTGTAAACCCTATTAAGAAACCTTTCTTAGGTCAGGAAGGCCCATGTGGCCCATATGACTGAAACTCTAGTTTTTGTCTATAAATAGAGATGCGATCTTCATATCATAGAAGCTGAGACAGCAGCACCAAACAGCAATAAAGAATCAGTCCCTCTCTACACTCTTGTCTCCTTATGTTCTATTATTATTCAGTTAAGGAGTCCTTGGACTACACTCGGTAGCAAGAGGTTCTTAACACGTTATCACGCACGTGGCTCTACTAAGGAGATCGAGCAAAAAGGTACTGAGAAAGGTGTTGAACTCATATATTTTATGCATAGTATGTTCTTTATTTTCTATTAAACACATGCATGAAAAGTACACATCCCAAGCTGATTTATCACCGACACGAAGTCGATGGGGTGTACATGTGACTGATGTTGACTTGAAGTCGCCGATACACGTCGATCAATCACATATGATGCAAAAAAAAGCAACACAATGTTAGCTCTGCGTCACTGCTCCGGCGAGCGAACGCTGCACCCTTGCCGATCCAGAACGAGGACGCGCAGGAGAGTCGTAGCCGCCGTCTCGCCGTACGAGCACGCGGGCACGCGCACAGCCATAGCCTCGCCGCTGACGAAGCGCGGGTACGGGCGTGCATAGCAACTGTAGGCCACACCCACCACAGAAGTAGCCTCGTCGTCCAGCTCGCAGGCTCGCAGCAGTCATTGCTTGGACATGTGCTCCCTGCAGTCCTGCACGGCTGCACCAACCAGAACCACACGCCGCAGTGGCCCTGCACACCCTGCATAGTACACATTTTGTAGTGGAAGCTACAGATTTGCGACGTGCAAAAAAAGAGCTTTGCATTTTATAGATGGAAGCATGGGCACCATCCACGTATGGCGTCCCACACATGTCAAAAACATAGCATTTAATGCATGGGAACAGCTAATTGGTGCCTCGGTCTCCCAACCATCAAGGCTAGTATAGTATGACTACGCATGTACCGAAGCGGCAAAGCCGAATTTTTTACATTTTAGCCCTTTTTTAGAAAAAAAATCACGTTTAGACCCTAAAAAATTTTAATAGCAATTTTGGACCCTTTGCTCGGCGCCATAGGCTATGGCGCCGAGGTAACACAGCTCGGCGCCATAGCCTAATGGCGCCGAGGTAACACAGCTCGGTGCCATAGCCTAATGGCGCCGAGGTACGTGCTACGCTGGCACATCTGGACGCCGTGGCGCCGACGTGGCACCGAGCTCGGCGCCACAGATCTTGACGCCGAGCTCGGTTGTGTTTTAACAGTTTTGTTGGAAAGTTATAAGCACAAATCTTGTCTAGCCCAGTTGGTAGAGCACAAGGCTCTCCACCTTGTGGTTTGGGTTCAAGCCCCATAGTTTGCATTTCAATATTTTTTTTGTTTTTATCATTGATTTGTTTTTTTATGTCGCTGATGTGTCCATACAAATTTATTTTTGGTACCATGATTCTCGTTTTTTTGGGTAAATTAAAATGCGAGCAGTATAAGCATGACACTTAAACCTCTCGATTCACAGCAAGCATGGCTAGTATTTTCCTTTAGAAATAGAAGAGAGTGCTCAATATAAGCAGTGCTCAGCCATGCCCATACGCCCATAAAGCCAACCATACTCGCAGGCCATCGGCCATTAGCCATGCAACATACTAATAATACTACCTGACCACTTGTAGAAATAGAAGAGAGCGGCTGAGCACTGCCTCGACGGCGATGAGCTTATAGATTAGGCAGGCTGGCAGGCAACGAGCGTTAGGGAGTGAGACTGTGAGGGAGATACGGTGGTTGTGCGGCACTGGGCATGCTTGGTGCGAATCGACAGGTTTAAGTGTCATGCTTATACTGCTCGTGTTTTAATTTACCTAAAAAAAACGAGGATCATGGTATCCAAAAATAAATTTGTATAGACACATCAGCGACATAAACAAAAAAACAAATCAATGATAAAGACAAAAAAATATTGAAATGCAAACTATGGGGCTTGAACCCAAGACCACAAGGTGGGGAGCCTTATGCTCTGCCAACTGGGCTAGACAAGATTTGTGCTTATAACTTTCCAACAAAACTGTTAAAACACAACCGAGCTCGGCGCCAAGATCTGTGGCGCCGAGCTCGGTGCCACGTCGGCGCCACGACATCCAGGTGTGCCAGCGTAGCACGTACCTCGGCGCCATAGGCTATGGCGCCGAGCTGTGTTACCTCGACGTCATAGCCTATGGCGCCGAGCAAAGGGTCCAAAATTGCTATTAAAATTTTTAGGGTCTAAACATGATTTTTTTTCTAAAAAAGGGTTAAAATGCAAAAAAATCGGGCGGCAAAGCACCACAATCATGCACACAATCCACAAAGCACACGCACCTAAATCGAAGCGTTGGTACTATTCTCAAGAAAAGAAAAAGAAGCAGCCTAAATGAGTTATTTATATTAAAAAAGCATTTTGCTACCGATTTACTTTACCGCTGAAATATTATAAAAATATATACAAGAATTATTAACACTTAGTAAAAAAATGTTTCTATACATTTATGTTTATTATGTCATTTATTTTCTTGCATTTTTTCATTCTCTGAAATGATTACCAGAAGTAATCTAATTATAAAATTTATCACATGTAGATGACTGGTATTGTGAGCCGTGAATTCGAGATGTTGGCCCCGCATGGCCAAAACTACCTCACGTGGGCATCTGATGTTCAAATTGTGCTTGGAGGCAAGAAGCTCAAGGCTGCAATCGGGCTTAGCCAAAAAGATGAAATGGCCACCGACGAGCAAAATGACCAATCATTGCATTTTCTGCGGCATCATCTCTCGCCAACACTAAAAAATGAGTATATGTCAGAGAGAAAGGCAAGCAACCTCTGAAATGCATTACAACAACGTTTTGAGAGGTTAAAGTACACAGTCTTGCCCCAAGCACAGCAAGACTGGGCTCACCTTAGATATGCTGACTTTAAAACTGTGGGAGAATACAATGCAGCATTGCACCGAATATGCACCAAATTATCTCTTTGCGGTAAGGTGATAACAGATGAGGAAAAGATTGAAAAAACCTTGTCTACCTTTCATCCAAGCGCCATCCAATCTGCTCGCAACTATCGACAAGACGCATACAAGCAGTATAGCGATCTTATCGATATAATGCAAGTAAACGAGGCACAAGATGATGCTTTGAAGACGAACTTCAATGCTTATCCAAATGGAAAGGGCATTAGCACTGAAGTTAATGTCGCCTCGTACAAGACACGAAAGCCTATCCAGAGAAATAAAGGCAAACATGGTGCTGGCAAGAGAAAGAAAGAAACCACAGTCAATCCTATCAATGCTCACAGAAAAAAAACAAGCAAAGAGAAGCCACAACATAAGCCATATGGACTTCAAGACCAAACATGCTACAAATGTGGCGTGTGGGGACATTGGTCTAAAATATGCCAATCACCAAAGCATGTCATAGAAGCATACAAGGCAAAGAACATGCACAAACAGAAACCTGAGGCCCACTTCACCATGGCAACCAACAATGAAGCTATGGAAGAAGACCCCACACTTGAATCATTTGGCTTGCCTCTTGATCTTGCAAGTGCTGTGAAGATGATTGTCACCGAAGAGAATACCTCCACAACTCTAGTGGAGGCTGACACCAATGCCTTCCTTGATTCTATTTGAGTGCTTGCATGCATATTTATTTTCATTAGAGCATAAATTATGGTCTGTAAGCTCTATGAGAGCATTATCTTTATTTCATGAATGTTGAACTATTTTAATTTACTATGCAATATTTCCCTTATGATAATTACTAATTGCAATAATTTTATTATAAAAGGTCTATGGAGGATATATGTATTGTTGACAGTGGCACGACAAATACCATTTTAAGGGAAACAAAATACTTTCACACGATCATGAAGAACGTTGGAAGTATTAACACAATCGCCGGAAGCGATTCGTGCGTAATAGGCTCCGGTAAAGCCACAATTACACTCCCGATGGGTACTCAAATCGAAATCAAAGAAGCACTATTGTACCCCGAATCAACCATAACTCTCTTGAGTTTTAGGGACATTCGTGCAAATGGTTTTCATGTAGAAACCACAAAGGAAAATGGTAAGGAATACCTATGCATCATAAAGTATGGGGAATACGACAAGAAGTCATAGAAAAATTCCCATCGCTAGAATCAGGGTTATATTATACTAAGATTAGTGCACCTGCAGTGTACACTTCCCTAAAGACGGTGTTTAGACATTCTGAATTATTCTCTCTCTATGGCATTGTCGACTAGGGCACCCTGGTCTTAGAATGATGAGAAATATCATCAATAACTCACAAGGACACTGCATAAATGTGAAACACTTCCCAAATCAAGAAGATTTTGTGTGCCATGGGAAAATTGATAGTTGGGAAAATTGATAGTGAGACCATCCCCCTTGAAAGTAAAGAATGAAATTCCCGCCTTCTTGGAATGAATCCAGGGGGACATTTGTGGTCCAATTCAACCACTTTCGGGACCTTTTCGATATTTTATGGTCTTAATCGATGCATCCTCGAAGTGGTCGCATGTATGCTTACTATCAACTCGAAACCATGCATTTGCAAAGTTGATCTCGCAGATCATCCGGATTAAAAATACTTTCCCTGACCATCGAATAAAGTCCATTAGAATGGATAATGCTGGAGAATTTACCTCTAAGGCATTTGATGATTATTGTACCGCATCGGGAATTGCAGTTGAGCACTATGTGCCTCATGTTCATACGCAAAATGGACTAGTCGAAGCTTTGATTAAAAGAATAAAGCTAATTGCTTGACCACTCTTGCAGAGTTGTAACCTACCCAACACATGTTGGGGCTATGGCATCCTGCACGCAGCAGCACTTATCAATTTCCGTCCATCAGCATACAACATTCACTCACTAATGCAACTAGTGCAAGGAGTCATCCCAAAAATCTCTCACCTAAGAAAATTTGGATGCATGGTATATGTACCTATACCACCTCCACAACGAAGTGCAATGGGTCCTCTCCGGAAAATAGGGATATATGTTGGATATGAGAGTGCATCCATAATTAGACACCTTGATCCAATGACCGGAGAATTGCATACGGCCCGATTCGCTGACTGTATTTTCGACGAGGATAATTTCCTGTCATTACGGGGAGCAAAAGAACCTTTGGATGAGAAATGCCGAGAAATTATATGGCAATCCACGGGAATCACCGCTCATGACCCTCGCACCAAAGAAGCAAATCTAGAAGCTCAAAAGATAATCGATTTGCAAAACTTAGCAAATGAACTGTCTGACCATTTTTTGTGATTTGAAGAGCGTGGTTAAGTCGCATGTTCTCGCACGGAATGCACCAGGGAGGGTTGAAATACCAAAGAAAATTGAAGGTATACCCGATCCTGTTAAGAGGCCTCGTAACAAAAGGACAGGAACTCTGGCTTCTCAAACCCCAAGTACTTGGAGACGTCCTGGGAAAAGAGGGTGAGAGGACTTACCACAGCCAGTCACGAAAATGCACCAAAACAAGAAGGAGAGCCAGACGAGACCTGGCACCGGGAAGGAACACATGAAGAAAAGCATTCCAGACTTAAACCTTCCCGTTGAAGAAATCGCCAACCCAAACATGTGCGCACACAAAGGCGATGAAAAACTAAAGGAACTCGCTCCCGCAACAAGAAGCAGCAGGGAAACGCAAGAAGAAATACAAGAAGCATCCCATGATGAAATAGCCATAAACTATGTATTAACTGGAGAATGCACGAACAGAGCAACAGCCAACATAGACATATATTTCGCAAAGAAAGTTGCCTCGATCATTGATCATGACCCGAAACCGGCATCTATCGCAGAGTGCAAGAAAAGATCGGATTGGGATAAATAGAAAAAGGCAATTACCACGGAATTAATTTCTCTAGACAAAAGAGAGGTGTTTGGGCCCGTAAGCCGCACACCATCCCACATACACCCTATAGGTTATAAGTGGGTATTTGTCCGCAAGAGAAATGAAAATATTGAAATATCAAGGTACAAAGCAAGGCTAGTCACTCAAGGTTTCACTCAACGCCCTGGAGTTGATTATGAAGAAACTTACTCTCCAGTCATGGGAGGAATTATCTTTAGATACTTGATCTCATTGGATGTGAACTTAAATTTAAAAATGAAACTAATGGATGTTGTGACAGCTTATCTTTATGGAAACTTGGATACAGACATCTATATGAAAATACCAGAAGGAATCCCAATCCCAAATTGAGACGAGAAAAATAGAGCATTATACAGTGATAAACTTAAGAAATCATTGTATGGATTGAAACATTCAAGAAGAATGTGGTATAATCGCCTGAATGAATTTCTAAGCAAGAAAGGCTACACAAACAACAAGGATTGCCCTTGTGTCTTTGTACAACGATCCCCGAATGGATTCTATATTATATCAGCATATGTTGATGACTTGAACATCATAGGAACACATGAAGAAATTGAAGAAGCAAGCTCATACTTGAAGTCTGAATTTGAGATGAAAGATTTTGGGTAAAACCAAATTCTGTTTAGGCTTGCAGCTTGAACATTTTGAAGGTGGCATATTGAAAGTCGCCTAGAGGGGGGTGAATAGGCGGAATCTGAAATTTATAAACTTTAAGAACAACTATAAGTCGGGGTTAGCGTTAGAAATAAAATCGAGTCTGAAAGAGAGGGCAAAAACAAATCACAAGCAAATGAAGAGTGTGACACGGTGATTTGTTTTACCGAGGTTCGGTTCTTGCAAACCTACTCCCCGTTGAGGTGGTCGCAAAGATCAGGTCTCTTTCAACCCTTTCCCTCTCTCAAACGGTCACCTAGACTGAGTGAGCTTCTCTTCTCAATCAATCGGGACACTTAGTCCCCACAAGGACCACCACACCTTGGTGTCTCTTGCTTTGATTACAAAAGTCTTGGAAACAAGAAATGGGGAAGAAGAAAAGCAATCCAAGCGCAAGAACTCAAATGAACACGAAAATCTCTCTCTCACTAGTCACTAATTGATTGGAGTGATTTCGGACTTGGGAGAGGATTTGATCTTTGCTTTTGTGTCTTGGAGTGAAGTCTAGAGCTCTTGTATTGAATGCAATGGCTGAAAACTTGGATGCCTTGAAGTGTGGTGGTTGGGGGGTATTTATAGCCCCAACCACCAAAGTAGCCATTGGTGGAGGCTGTTGTCGACGGGCGCACCGGACAGTCCGGTGCGCCAGCCACGTCACCCAACCGTTAGGGTTCGACCGTTGGAGCTCTGACTTGTGGGGCCACCGAACAGTCCGGTGGTACACCGAACAGGTCCTGTTCACTGTCCGGTGCGCCTTCTGTGCCTGCTCTAACTTCTGCGCGCGCAGTCCGCGCGCCGTAGCTCACTGTTCACCTTTTGCATACGACCGTTGGCGCGCTAGCCGTTGCTCCCGCTGGCACACCGGACAGTCCGGTGCTGCACCGAACAGTCCGGTGAATTATAGCGGAGCGGCTCCCCGAAAACCCGAAGCTAGCAAGTTGGAGTTGATCCACCCTGGTGCACCAGACACAGTCCGGTGGCACACCGGACAGTCCGGTGCGCCAGACCAGGGCAGCCTTCGGTTGTCTTTTGGTCTTTTTTGGAACCCTTTATTGGACTTTTTATTGGTTTATGTTGAACCTTTGGCACCTGTAGAACTTATAATCTAGAGCAAACTAGTTAGTCCAATAATTTGTGTTGGGCAATTCAACCACCAAAATCATTTAGAAAAAGGTTTGACCCTATTTCCCTTTCAATCTCCCCCTTTTTGGTGATTGATGCCAACACAAACCAAAGCAAATATAAAAGTGCAGAATTGAACTAGTTTGCATAAGGTAAGTGCAAAGGTTGCTTGGAATGAAACCAATAATTATTTCTACTAGATATGCATGGTTGGTTTTCTTCTTGTTTAAAATTTTGGACCACGCTTGCACCACAAGTTTTGTTTTGCAAATTCTTTGTAAAATTCTTTTCAAAACTTTTTGCAAATAGTCAAAGGTATATGAATAAGATTAAAAAAGCATTTTCAAGATTTGAAATTTTCTCCCTCTGTTTCAAATGCTTTTCCTTTGACTTAAACAAAACTCCCCCTCAATGAAATTCTCCTCTTAGTGTTCAAGAGGGTTTTACAAATTTTTGAAGATACTAGAACTTTCTCCCCTTTTGAAAACACATTAAGATACCAATTTGAAAACTTCATTTTTAAAATTCGGTGGTGGTGCGGTCCTTTTGCTTTGGGCTAATACTTTCTCCCCCTTTGGCATGAATCGCCAAAAACGGATACTTATGAGTGAAATGTAAGCCCTTTTACTTTCTCCCCAATGGCAAACAAATAGATATGAGTGAAGATTATACCAAAGTGGAGAACTGGCGGAATACCGGCAAAGAGTAGATAATATCGATGGAGTTGAGTGGAAGCGTCGTCTTTGCCGAATACTCCATTTCCCTTTCAATTCTATGACTAAGCATAATAATACACTTGAAAACACATTAGTCATAGACATAAAAGAGATATGATCAAAGGTATACAAATGAGCTATGTGTGCAATGTTTCAATCAAAATTCCTAGAATCAAGAATATTTAGCTCATTCCTAAGTTTGGTAAAGGTTTTCTCATCTAGTGGCTTGGTAAAGATATCGGCTAATTGATCTTTGGTGTTAATATAGGCTATCTCGATATCCCCCCTTTGTTGGTGATCTCTCAAAAAGTGATACCGAATGGCTATGTGCTTAGTGCAGCTGTGTTCAACGGGATTAGCCACCATACGGATTGCACTCTCATTATCACATAGGAGAGGGTCTTTGCTAAATTTGTAGCCATAGTCCCTGAGGGTTTGCCTCATCCAAAGAAATTGCGCGCAACAATGGCCTGCGGCAATATACTCGGCTTCGGCGATAGAAAGAGCTACTGAGTTTTGTTTCTTTGAAGCCCAAGACACCAGGGATCTCCCCAGAAACTGATAAGTCCCTGATGTGCTCTTCCTATCAATTTTACACCCTGCCCAATCAGCATCTGAGTATCCTAATAAATCAAAAGAGGATCTCTTGGGGTACCAAAGGCTAAACTTAGGTGTATGAACTAAATATCTCAAGATTCTCTTCATGGCCCTAAGGTGAACTTCCTTAGGATCGGCTTGGAACCTTGCACACATGCATACGGAAAGCATAATATCCGGTGGAGATGCACATAAATAGAGTAAAGATCCTATCATCGCCCGGTATACCTTTTGATCTACGGATTTACCTCCCGTGTCGAGGTCGAGATGCCCATTGGTTCCCATGGGTGTCTTGATGGGCTTGGAATCCTTCATTCCAAACTTGGTGAGTATATCTTGAATGTACTTCGTTTGGCTGATGAAGGTGCCCTCTTGGAGTTGCTTGACTTGAAATCCTAGAAAATACTTCAACACCCCATCATAGACATCTCGAATTTTTGTACCATGATCCTACTAAACTCTTCACATGTAGATTTGTTAGTAGACCCAAATATAATATTGAAAGTCGCCTAGAGGGGGGTGGATAGGCGAAACCTAAAAATTAAAACTTTACACCCAAGCTAGATCCCTTGATTAGTGGTTAGAATAGGATACACAATTATAGGAGTATAAAAACTAAGTCCTTTGCTTGTAAAGAGTATTGCTTTCAAATAATGCGGAATTGATAAATCAATACAACTAATAGGTCTATGAGAATAAAGCAAGAGGGCTTAGATAAGAAGAGCAATAACACAAGTTCTTTCTTGCAAGGTGTTGCTTCACTAAATGAGAATTTACTTTGAAGCAATACCAAATAATGTTAGCAAAGAATAGTGCAAGAAAACTTAGAGTGAGGGAAAAGAAACAAATCATAAGAAATGAACACAAGAGACACGGATGATTTGTTTTACCGAGGTTCAGCCCTCGAAGGCCTAGTCCCTGGTTAGGAGTCCACTAAGGACGGGTCTCTTTCAACCCTTTCACTCTCTCCACCGATCCCACAAGACTGACGAGCTCTTCTTCTTCTCAAGGATCACTTAAGACCCCGCAAGGACCACCACCCTCTTTGGTGTCTCTTGCTAGCTTTACAAGCCTCCAAAACTTTGGAGGAAGTTCAATGGGAGTCAAAACTCCACGCGCAAATAAACACAAGATGAAGCACACACTTTCTCTCTATGAATCTCACAAGGCTCTAGTGCTAAACTCAAGCGAGTAGCTCTCTCTTGCTTGCTCTCTCTTTTGTGGCACTTGTGTTGGTTGTAGTGGTCTAAATCTTGTGCATAGGATGAATCAATGAATACAGGTGGTTGGGAGGGCTTGAGTATGTCAACTATATGACTTGGAATGTTGCTTGGGCTCCCACACCTTGAAGTGGCCGGTTGGGGTGGTATTTATAGCCACCATCCAAATTGTAGCCGTTAGAGAAGGCTGTTGGCGATGGGCGCACCGGACAGTCCGGTGCGCCACCGGACAGTCTCCGGTGTGCCACCACGTCATCCTCCCGATAGTGCTTGGAGCTGGTCGACCGTTGGAGGCTTTGTCCTCATGCGGCACTGGACAGTCCGGTGCGACACCGGACAGTCCGGTGCCCCTCTAACTAACTGCTCTGACTTCTGCTGCGATCACTGTGCTGCACTGTTCACTGTCAGAGTCGACCGTTGCGCGCAGATAGCCGTTGCTCCGCTGGCACACCGGACAGTCCGGTGGCCCACCGGACAGTCCGGTGAATTATAGCGGAGCTGCGCCTGAGAAACCCGAAGCTGAAGAGTTTGAGGTCGATCCTCCCTGGTGCACCGGACAGTCCGGTGCGCCAGACCAGGGAGCACTTCGGTTTCCTTTGCTCCTATCTTTTGAGCCCTTTTTAATCTTTGTATTGGTTTTGAGTTTAACCTTTGGCACCTGTAGAAAATATACTCTAGAGCAAACTAGTTAGTCCAATTATTTGTGTTGGGCATTTCAACCACCAAAATCATTTAGGAAAAGGTTTAAAGCTTATTTCCCTTTCAATCTCCCCCTTTTTGGTGATTGATGCCAACACAAACCAAAGCAAACATATAAGTGAATAATTGAACTAGTTTGCATAAGGTAAGTGCAAAGGTTGCTTAGAATTAAACCAATATTTTTCTTTTACTAGATATGCATGGTTTGTTTTTCTTCTTTATTTAATATTTTGGACCACGCTTGCACCATGAGTTTTGTTTTTGCAAATTCTTTGTAAAATTCTTTTCAAAAAAACCTTTTGCAAATAGTCAAAGGTATATAAATAAGATTGAAAGAAGCATTTTCAAGATTTGAAATTTTCTTCCCCTGTTTCAAATGCTTTTCCTTTGACTAAAACAAAACTCCCCCTCAATGAAATTCTCCTCTTAGTGTTCAAGAGGGTTTTAGAAATTTTTGAAGATACTACTTTCTCCCTCTTTTGAACACAATAAGATATCAATTTGAAAACTTCATTTTTAAAATTCATTGTGGTGCGGTCCTTTTGCTTTGGGCTAATACTTTCTCCCCCTTTGGCATGAATCGCCAAAAACGGATACTTGTGAGTGAAATGTAAGCCCTTGTACTTTCTCCCCAATGGTAAACAAATAAATATGAGTGAAGATTGTACCAAAGTGGAGAACAATGCGGAATACCGACAAAGAGTAGATAATACCGATGGAGTTGAGTGGAAGCATCGTCTTTGCCGAATACTCCATTTCCCTTTCAATTCTATGACTAAGCATAAGATTACACTTAAAGACACGTTAGTCATAGACATAAAGAGATATGATCAAAAGATATATCAATTAAGCATAATCATAGTTCTATATAATATAGATTGCTCCCCCTAAATATGTGCCTTGAGAGGAATACAAATTAGGGCCTTAAATGCCAAGTGCACATAGTTAGGTTAATGAGATTAAGTATATATCATAGAGAATGTGAAGTGCATTGTGTCATGGTATAAGTGTGATGCTCATGACTGTTTATGCACTTAGGAAAGCATGTTATAGACATCTTAAGCATTTACGCTTAAGGATTTCAAAGAGGCTTAAGGACCATCCACCTTTGGAACAAAGGCAGCTTATCCTCGTTACAAGGTTAAGCTTTAAGCTCTTTGACAATAAAATCACTTCATCTAGTTTTAACAAAGGATGCATTAATGCAGGAGTGAGATTTTTGAGAAGTTAAACTAGGTATGAAGCAGGGTTAATGCATGGACATGCTTTCTCTTCCTTTTATACAAGATATGCAAAGAATGTATATAAAAGGGAGATTTAGGTACATGTATAAATGAGATGAAGTAGTTTTACCCTTTTGTACCTTCACATAGAGACACTCTCTTCATTGTGCTTTGTCCTTAGTCTTAGATGCTTAAGACCTATACTCAAGACAATATATGGAAATATTTTGCACAAGAGAGAGTTTTACAACTAGTGATCCTTTTCTAAGTTATTGTCAGCATATATCAAATGGATCACAAATTGCATAAATGTATCATGAATTCTCCTTTTAACTTAGTGCATATCAAGAGAGATATCGATTGATAGTGAATGCTGCACTAAGAAACATAATTGCTTAT
Organism: Zea luxurians; assembly: GCA_029449295.1. Lineage (NCBI taxonomy): Eukaryota > Viridiplantae > Streptophyta > Magnoliopsida > Poales > Poaceae > Zea > Zea luxurians. The sequence goes on from JAOPSE010000016.1 coordinate 13,498,418, forward strand.
TCCATGATCAAACAAATAACAGATGTGATCAAAAGAACAACATATGCATTAGATAATCAATTAAGCTTAGAGTAGGAGAATTCAGCAAATATGCTATTTTAGTAGTGAAAGATACAATCCGTGATTATTCTAACAAGATGGATTGATATGTAGTAGCATACATCATGAGAAACTTATTCTCATGCACGAGACTATATGAGATTACTAGGATAAAGCGATAGTCTCAACGTAATCAAGATATAGAAATAGACTCCCCCTAGAGATATGCATCAAGAATTTGAATGAGATGAATAGATGCATTCATTTTAGAGACGTGTAGGGAGAAGCATTATACATCTTGATCAAGGCTTATAAGATTTGCAATAAACGCCTTATGCCTGATATTCTCTCAATGAAAAGGATTTAGAATACTCACAACCACACCATTGATTGTTTTGTAGAAGTAGGTGGTGTTGTTCTTGATGTCCTCCTCTTTCATTTGAGAGTCCTCCCTTTGCAGTGGCTCCTTTTTCCAAACTTATTGAAAATACTCAAGAAAGATGTTAATAGCACAAGGGAGTATATAATGAAGGATGATTTCTTTAGTTAAGAAATATAAACAATTCATCATTCATAAGTCACATAGACATGAAGTAAAATCCTTAATATTAGTGCATTTCATTGAGAAAGAGGAATATGCACCTTTTAAACATTTTAATCAATCATTGGAAATTTACTTCTTCATATTGAATTTAGTAATTATTACTTAGAAGCAAATCAATATGAGAACATATATATATAGCAAAGGCATGAATTGGATTCTAATGGACAAGAGCATTTATGAGAATGAGATTGAATGCATACTTAGTTAATTTAAGTCCAATAAAGAATCTATTCTTCACATGGATAGAATATCATAATTTAGAGTAAATAACCAATGATGGGAAAAAGAGTTCCCATACCTTTGCTTTTACCTTTCTTCCTTTGGGTGAAGAGCAACCCTTGAGGCTTGTGCACTTTCTCTTTTGTAGATATTCATAAGTAAGCTTAAGAGATACGTTGTTAGTAACACAAGCACTAGTTTCCATTTTTGTAATCATTTTTGATAAGGAATGAAAAACTAGATTACTAAAACATGGAAACTTCATAGCATGAACTAGATTATCCTATAAATGATGTTATGCTCAATTTAACTCATAAAACAAGCATAAATAATTTCTTTAGATTATGGAATAACTCTAGTTCATAACATGGAGAGCGATAAATGTAGAAGAATCATATCCAACTTAAGCAAGTAGAAATACATCATAAATCATTGGATTGATTTTTCTTTTTATGTTAGATTACGCATTTCCAAAGAGAAACTTATTCTCTACAAGTGAGACTACTTGGGATACTTAGATAAAAGCATTAGTCTCACTATTCTAGTTATAGAGAGAGTTTTCCTTTTATAAGTGTCCTAAGGATTTGAATTCCTTACATGACACCTTATTCTTTTAAGAACATGAAATATCTCTCTATATCTAGAAGCATGGCAATAATAGAATGACTAGCGAAAAACATGCCATGAGGTACTTACAATGACTAAAAGCATGTAGATTGCCAAAGAATAGAAATGATGAATATGCAATCTACCATATGAGAGGAATTTCTTCAAAGAATGGTGATATAATTTAAAGATATTTGAAGTGCTTCATTTTTCTATGTGACTACACAAGACACATGAGAAATAGTAATTTAAGATACTTGCACTTAAAAACATAGATGTTACCATCCTTTGGCTTTCCTCCACGTTGTAGGCCTTGTTGTTTCCGCACAGGATAATTCTTTATTTCCTACAACATCAATACTTTCCCCGAGACGATATGAATTTTGAATATAATAAATTTAAATAACTTTGGGTCAATCTTGGATATATAGATCATTGAAGATTGATAGCTTGAGTTAATTGAATTGACTCTCTCAAGCACCCCCAAAGCTTCATATCATCTCCTTCTCCTGCAAAGCTTGCCAAGCATATTTTGGTACCCATCTCTTGATGGGTCCATCAAGGTTAGTCAACAAAAATCTAGGAACCCAAACGTCCTTTGTGTTAGCACTAGGTAAACTCATTACCTTTCTAGCACAAGTTGCAATTTTGGGTTGCCTAGTTACATGAGAATTAATTGACAAGCTAGGAGTGGGGTTGTTACCAATGGGACAATCTTTGCATTGATGTCCCTTCTTTCGGCATATGTAGCATAGGTGATCTTCAAGCCTTGAAGATTTCTTCCTTCCTTGTTTCTTGCTTGCTACATGGTTAGTGAATATTTTCTTTTCTAACATTATGCCTTTTTGTTTTAAATGGGGACAAGATCTAAATAAGTGTCCATTCTTGGAGCATTCAAAACAAACTTTATCATCCTTGTTAATAATCAAGTCATTTTTAATATAGGGACATGACCTAATCGAGTGCCCCTTTTCAAAGCATTCACTACACTTCTTACTTCTCTTAGTGTGAAGTGTGACTTGATTATTACCTTGGATGTTACCTTTTATGGAGGCATGGTTGAGGCTTTTGGAAGAGGAATTGATTTTCTTCTTTTGTTCCTTCCTCTTGGCAATCCTCAAGTCCTTGACATTTTCTTCAAGGGATTTAGTGCATGCCACGGTTGTTCCCGTCTCAAGCTTCTTCACCATGTGACCATGGTTATCTTGAGAAGGTTGAGCAATGCGCTTCCCTTTTAGTTGTGTCAAGCTCATCTTTAGCCTCTCATTTTCTTCTTTGAGCTTTTGATATGTATCATCTTTCGTTCCTGCAAATTCTAGCTCAAAGGAAGATTTGCTTGTCGACGGACAACAAGCATTAGCACATGGAAATGTAGTTTCAATTTGAATACATGTGCATGAGTGAGGTTGTTGTAATTTTAAGTTTTCTATCACAACCTCATGAGCAATATTTAATATGATATGATCATCCATAAGATTTTTATGAGAACATAGAAGCATATCATATTTTTCTTGAAAAGCTAGATTTTTAAATTTTAGCTTTTCTACTTGGTCCTTAAGTAAGGCATTCCTATTTACTAATTGAGTGATACAATGTAAAGAGTTATCTTGCTCAATTGAAATAGTTTCATACCTTTGGACCAAATCAACATGAGAGCACTTTAGCTCCTCATGTTCTTTAGTCAACTCGTCAAAGCTTAGCATTTTTATGGAGAGAATATCTTCTAGCCTTTGATGAGATTTGCTTTGCTCTCTTGCTCTTTTTAGAAGTTTGAGCATGACCGCCTTATCTTCTTGGCTTAGGTGAGCATAGAGTTGCAAGAGGCTTCTTTCCTCCTCCTCATCCTCATTTGTGCTTCCGCTATCATTTTCATTAGCCACACAACATATGTGGGAATCAAAATGGGAAGACAAACCTTTTGGAGAGGTGGATTCATTGTTTGGTCTCCATCGTTCATTTTCTTCTTCTTCCTTCAAAGAGTTAGTTTCACAAATACCAAAGGAAGTAGAGGCACAAAATGAACTATCATGTTTGGACTCATCATATTTGCTTTTAATTCTAGTCCAAATATCATGCGCATCATGAATGGATTCATTATAATTAGATATGAAGGCATGATAATCTTCATTGCTAAGAGAATTACTTAAGATGTCATAAGCTAGATAGTTTAAGCGAAAACATCTTTGATCCTCCTCAGAAATATTTTTCTGTTATAACTAGAGGGCAAGATACTCTTGTCTATAATTTGTTCTAATTGTGGATCTACGGTTCTAAAAGCATTTATCACCCTAGTACACCAAGAATCATAATTAGAACAATCGGAAAGTAATATCTCAAGAGTTACCTCCTTGTTCTCCTTCGAAGTTGTCTTCTTGTTCTTTTGGGATCTTCTACGAGCCATCACTTCGAGTTGTTAGACTCAATATGAAGTGCCTACCTCTGATACCAATTGAAAGTCGCCTAGAGGGGGGTGGATAGGTGAAACCTGAAAATTAAAACTTTACACCCCAGCTAGATCCCTTGATTAGTGGTTAGAACAGGATACCCAATTCGAGTGAGGGAAAAGAAACAAATCATAAGAAATGAACACAAGAGACACGGATGATTTGTTTTACCGAGGTTCGGCCCTCGAAGGCCTAGTCCCCGTTGAGGAGTCCACTAAGGATGGGTCTCTTTCAACCCTTTCCCTCTCTCCACCGATCCCACAAGACCGACGAGCTCTTCTTCTTCTCAAGGATCACTTAAGACCCCGCAAGGACCACCACACTCTTTGGTGTCTCTTGCTAGCTTTACAAGCCTCCAAAACTTTGGAGGAAGTTCAATGGGAGTCAAAACTCCACGCGCAAATAAACACAAGATGAAGCACACACTTTCTCTCAATGAATCTCACAAGGCTCTAGTGCTAAACTCAAGCGAGTAGCTCTCTCTTGCTTACTCTCTCTTTTGTGGCACTTGTGTTGGTTGTAGTGGTCTAAATCTTGTGCATAGGATGAATCAATGAATAGAGGTGGTTAGGAGGGCTTGAGTATGTCAACTATATGACTTGGAATGTTGCTTGGGCTCCCACACCTTGAAGTGTCCGGTTGGGGTGGTATTTATAGCCACCATCCAAATTGTAGCCGTTGGAGAAGGCTGCTGGCGATGGGTGCACCGGACAGTCCGATGCACCACCGGACAGTGTCCGGTGTGCCGCCACGTCATCCTCCCGATAGGGCTTGGAGCTGGTCGACCGTTGGAGGCTTTGTCCTCATGCGGCACCGGACAGTCCGGTGCGACACCGGACAGTCTGGTGCCCCTCTAACCAACTACTCTGACTTCTGCTGCGATCACTGTGCTACACTATTCACTGTTAGAGTCGACCGTTGCGTGCAGATAGCCGTTGCTCCGCTGGCACACCGGACAGTCCGGTGGCCCACCGGACAGTCTAGTGAATTATAGCGGAGCTGCGCCTGAGAAACCCGAAACTGAAGAGTTTGAGGTCGATCCTCCCTGGTGCACCGGACAGTGTCCGGTGGTGCACCGAACACTGTCCGGTGGCACACCGGACAATCCGGTGCGCCAGACCCGGGAGCACTTCGGTTTCCTTTGCTCCTATCTTTTGAGCCCTTTTTAATCTTTGTATTGGTTTTGAGTTGAACCTTTGGCACCTGTAGAAAATATACTCTAGAGCAAACTAGTTAGTCCAATTATTTGTGTTGGGCATTTCAACCACCAAAATCATTTAGGAAAAGGTTTAAAGCTTATTTCCCTTTCAAATATCATCAACATAAATTTGGCATACAAACAAATAATTTGCAATAGTTTTAGTAAAGAGAGTAGGATCGGCCTTGCCGACTTTGAAGCCATTAGTGATAAGAAAATCTCTTAGGCATTCATACCATGCTCTTGGGGCTTGCTTGAGCCCATAAAGCGCCTTAGAGAGTTTATAAACATGGTTAGGATACTCACTATCTTCAAAGCCTGGAGGTTGCTCAACATAGACCTCTTCCTTGATTGGTCCATTGAGGAAGGCACTCTTCATGTCCATTTGATAAAGCTTAAAGCCATGGTAAGTAGCATAGGCAATTAATATACGAATTGACTCAAGCCTAGCTACGGGTGCATAGGTTTCACCGAAATCCAAACCTTCAACTTGTGAATATCCCTTGGCCACAAGTCGGGCTTTGTTCCTTGTCACCACACCATGCTCATCTTGCTTGTTGCGTAAGACCCACTTGGTTCCTACAACATTTTAATTAGGACGTGGAACCAAATGCCATACCTCATTCCTTGTGAAGTTGTTGAACTCCTCTTGCATCGCCAGCACCCAATCTGAATCTTTAAGTGCATCCTCTACCCTGTGTGGCTCAATAGAGGAAACAAAAGAGTAATGTTCACAAAAATGAGCGACTCGAGATCGAGTAGTTACCCCCTTATGAATATCGTCGAGGATGGTGTTCACAGGGTGATCTCTTTGAATCGCCTAGTGGACTCTTGGGTGTGGCGGTCTTTGATCTTGTTCATCTTCCTTGTCTTGATCATTGGCATCTCCCCCTTGATCATTGTCCTCATCTTGAGGTGGCTCATCTTCTTGATCTTCATTTTCATCATCTTGAGCTTGATCCTCATCTCGGGTTGGTGGAGATGCTTGCATGGAGGAAGATGGTTGATCTTGTGCTTGTAGAGGCTCTTCGGATTCCTTAGGACACACATCCCCAATGGACATGTTCCTTAGCGCGACACACGGAGCCTCTTCATCATCTAGCTCATCAAGATCAACTTGCTCTACTTGAGAGCCGTTAGTCTCATCAAACATAATGTCACAAGAAACTTCAACTAGTCCAGTGGACTTATTAAAGACTCTATATGCCCTTATGTTTGAGTCATAACCAAGTAAAAAGCCTTCTACAGCCTTAGGAGCAAATTTAGATTTTCTACCTCTTTTAACAAGAATAAAACATTTGCTACCAAAGACTCTAAAATATGAAACATTGGGCTTTTTACCGGTGAGGAGTTCATATGATGTCTTCTTAAGGATTCGGTGTAGATATAATCGGTTGATGGCGTAGCAAGCGGTGTTAATCGCCTCGGCCCAAAACCGGTCCGGTGTCTTGTACTCATCAAGCATGGTCCTCGCCATGTCAAGTAGAGTTCTATTCTTCCTCTCCACTACACCATTTTGTTAAGGTGTGTAGGGAGAAGAGAACTCATGCTTGATGCCCTCCTCCTCAAGAAAGCCTTCAATTTGAGAATTCTTGAACTCCGTTCCATTGTCGCTTCTAATCTTTTTGATCCTTAAGCCAAACTCATTTTGAGCCCATCTCAAGAATCCCTTTAAGGTCTCTTGGGTTTGAGATTTATCCTACAAAAAGAATACCCAAGTGAAGCGAGAATAATCATCCACAATAACTAGACAGTACTTACTCCCGCCGATGCTTATGTAAGCTATTGGGACGAATAGATCCATGTGGAGCAGCTCAAGTGGCCTGTCAGTCGTCATGATGTTCGTGTGTGGATGGTGAACACCAACTTGCTTCCCTGCTTGACATGCGCTACAAATCCTGTCTTTCTCAAAAGGAACATTGGTTAGTCCCAAAATGTGCTCTCCCTTTAGAAGCTTATGAAGATTCTTCATCCCAACGTGAGCTAGTCGGTGATGCCAGAGCCAGCCAATGTTAGTCTTAGCAATTAAGCAAGTGTCGAGTTCAGCTTTATTGAAATCAACTAAGTATAACTGGCCCTCTAACACTCCCTTAAATGCTATTGAATCATCACTTCTTCTAAAGACAGTAACACCTACATCAGTAAATAGACAGTTGTAGCCTATTTTGCATAATTGAGAAACAGAAAGCAAATTGTAATCTAATGAATCTACAAGAAAAACATTGGAAATAGAATGGTCAGGTGATATAGCAATTTTACCAAGTCCTTTGACCAAACCTTGATTTCCATCCCCGAATGTGATACCTCTTTGGGGATCTTGGTTTTTCTCATAGGAGGAGAACATCCTTTTCTCCCTAGTCATGTGGTTTGTGCACCCGCTATCAATGATCCAACTTGAGCCCTCGGATGCATAAACCTACAAAACAAATTTAGGCCTTGTTCTTAGGTACCCAAACGGTCTTGGGTCCTTTGACATTAGAAACAAGCACCTTGGGTACCCAAACACAAGTCTTTGACCCCTTGTGTTTGCCCCGAACATATTTGGCAACTACTTTGCCTGATTTGTTAGTGAGCACATATGAAGCATCAAAGGTCTTAAATGAAATGTTATGATCATTTGATGCAATAGGAGATTTCTTTTTAGGCATTTTAACATGGGTAGAACGCCTAGAGCTAGAAGCCTCATTCTTATAAATAAAAGCATGGTGAGGAACAGAATGAGTCTTCTTTGCATAAATTCTCCTAATCTTATCCTTAGGATAACCAGCAGGATATAAAATATAGCCCTCGTTATCCTGAGGCATGTGAGCCTTGCCCTTAACAAAATTAGACAATCTTTTAGGGGCATTAATTTTGACATTGCCTCCTTGTTGGAAGCCAATGCCATCCTTAATGCCAGGGCGTCTCCCACTATAGAGCATGCTTCTAGCAAATTTAAAATTTTCATTCTCTAATTCATGCTCGGCAATTTTAGCATCTAATTTTGCTATATGATCATTTTGTTGTTTAATTATAGCAATGTGATCATGTATAGCATCAACATTAACATCTCTACATCTAGTACAAATAGAGACATGACTAACAGTAGATGTAGAGGGTTTGCAAGCATTCAATTCATCAATCTTAGCATGTAAAATAGCATTCTTATCTCTAAGATTGGAAATAGAAACATTGCAAACATTCAAATCTTTAGCCTTAGAAATTAATTTATCATTCTCAATCTTAAGGCTAGAAAGTGATTCATTAACTTGTCAATTTTAGCAATCAAACTAGCATTATCATTTTTAATCTTGACAAGAGAATCATCACAAACATTTACTTTCTCAACCTTAGCAATTAATTTGGCATTTTCATTTATAAGGTTAGAGATAGTGTCATGGCAAGTGCTTAGCTCACTAGTCAATTTTCACATTTTTCTAACTCCTGAGCATAAGCATTTTTAACCTTAATATGCTTCTTATTTTCTTTAATTAGGAATTCCTCTTCGCTATTCAAGAGTTCATCCTTCTCATGAATAGCACTAATCAATTCATTCAATTTTTCCTTTTCTTGCATGTTTAGGTTGGCAAAAAGGGTGAGCAAGTTATCCTCATCATCGCTAGAATTATCCTCATCACTAGAAGTTGCATACTTAGTAGAGGATCTAGATTTTACCTTCTTCTTCTTGCCGTCCTTTGCCATGAGGCACTTGTGGCCGACGTTGGGGAAGAGGAGACCCTTGTTGAGGGTGATGTTTGCGGCATCCTTGTCGGAGGAGGAGTCGGTGGAGCTCTTGTCGGAGTCCCACTCCCAGCAAACATGGGCATCGCCGCCCTTCTTCTTGTAGTATCTCTTCTTCTCCTTCTTCTTTCCCCTCTTGTCGTCGCCCCTGTCACTGTCACTAGAAATAGGACATTTTGCTATAAAGTGACCGGGCTTACCACACTTGTACCAAACCTTCTTGGAGCGGGGTTTGTAATCCTTCCCCCCTCCTTTGCTTGAGGATTTGGCGGAAGCTCTTGATGATGAGCGTCATTTCCTCGTTGTCGAGCTTGGAGGAGTCAATGGGAAGCCTACTTGATGTAGACTCTTCTTTCTTCTCCTCCGTTGCTTTGAATGCGACAGGTTGTGCCTCGGGTACGGAGGAGGCGCCTTGCTCGATGATTTTCTTGTAGCCTTTGATCATCAATTCAAAGCTCACAAATTTTCCTATAACCTCCTCGGGAGACATTAGCTTATATCTAGGATCACCATGAATTAATTGAACTTGAGTAGGATTAAGAAAAATGAGTGATCTAAGAATAACCTTGACCATTTCATGGTCATCCCATTTGGTGCTCTCGAGGTTGCGCACTTGGTTCACCAAGGTTTTGAGCCGGTTGTACATAGCTTGTGGCTCCTCCCCTTGGTTGAGCATAAACCGACCGAGATCTCCCTTGATCGTCTCCCGCTTGGTGATCTTTGTCACCTCATCTCCTTCATGCGCGGTCTTGAGCACGTCCCAAATCTCTTTGGCGCTCTTCAACCCTTCCACCTTATTATACTCCTCTCGACTTAGAGAGGCGAGGAGTATAGTAGTGGCTTGGGAGTTGAAGTGCCGGATTTGGGCAACCTCGTCCGAATCATAATCTTCATCCCCGGCGATGGTACCTGCACTTGAGAGCACCTAGAGGGGGGGTGAATAGGTGATCCTGTAAAACTTGAAACTTAGTGCCACAAAAACTTGATTAGGAGTTAGCACCAATAAGACCAAGTGGCTAGAGAGGAGTCTTAGCAAAACACAATAACCACAAGGAGATCAACACAGAGATGGCACAGTGGTTTATCCCGTGGTTCGGCCAAGTCCAACGCTTGCCTACTCCACGTTGTGGTGTCCCAACGGACGAGGGTTGCAATCAACCCCTCTCAAGCGGTCCAAAGACCCACTTGAATACAACGGTGTTTTGATTTGCTTTACTATATCCCGCTTGCGAGGAATCTCCACAACTTGGAGTCTCTCGCCCTTACAAAGATGTTCAAAAAGAATCACGGAAGTAAGGTTGGGATGAGCAACACACACAAGACACAAAATCAGAGCAACACGCACACAAGTCACAACACGAGCTCTCAACACAACCCGGAGAGTACACTACTCAAATGGAGCTCTAGTTGCTATCACAAAGAATCGAATGCGCGGAATTGAAGCCTTGGTGCTTAGGAATGCTTAGAGAATGCTTGGTGTGCTCCTCCATGCGCCTAGGGGTCCCTTTTATAGCCCCAAGGCAGCTAGGAGCTGTTGAGAGCATTCCAGGAAGGCAATTCTTGCCTTCTGTCGCCTGGCGCACCGGACACTGTCCGGTGCGGATTTCTTTCCTTATTTGGCGAAGCCGACCGTTGCAGATTCAGAGCCGTTGGCGCACCGGACACTTTCCGGTGCACACCGGACAGTCCGGTGCCCCCTTCTTACCGTTGGCTCGGCCACGCGTCGCGCGCGGATTACGCGGCCGACTGTTGGTTCGGCCGACCGTTGGCTCACCGGACAGTCCAGTGCACCACCGGACAGTCCGGTGATTTATAGTCGTACGCTGTTAATCACTTCCCGAGAGCGACGACTTCGCCTGTGAATGCCTCACCGGACAGTCCGGTGATTTATAGTCGTACGCCGTTGATCGCCTCCCGAGAGCAGCCAGCTGACAGTCGCCAGCCTGCACCACCGGACAGTCCGGTGCACCCAGACTGAGCAGACTTTGGCTGAAAGAAGCTATCTCCTTCCCAAAGAGATTTTCCTGTTTCCAGCACTTAGACACAATACATTAGCTCTTAAAACAATGTACTAAGTTTAGAAACATACCTTTAATCTTGATTTGCACTTAGTCCATCACTTGGCATAGATAAACACTTAAGCACTTGTGTTGGACACTAAATCACCAAAATACTTAGAAATGGCCCAAGGGCACATTTCCCTTTCAATCTCCCCCTTTTTGGTGATTTATGCCAACACAACACAAAGCAACTAGAACAAGTGCAATATCAATGCAAATAAGAACACAAATTGTTTTGATTCAACTTTGGCATATTTGGATCATACTTTGCCACCACTTGGTTTGTTTTTGCAAATCAAACTCAATTTCCTATCTCTAAGTCAAACACACTTGTTGAGATATAAAGATAGTTGTTCCAAGAGAAATTGATCAAAAACTCCCCTTTTTCCCATAATCAACTATTCTCCCCACAAGAAGCCAACTTTTGACAAAAGAGAAAACAAGAGAGTTTTGACAAAACAAAGGCTCTATTCTACTGTTTTCAAAATTCTCAAGTGGTAGCTGATCCATTTCTTGCTTTGGCCTTATTTTCTCCCCCTTTGGCATCAAGCACCAAAACGGGATCAATCTTGGCCCTTAAACCTCATTGCCTCACCAAAATCTTCACATAAGAGTACAAAGGCAATAAGAAGATGGAGATGAACTTGGAGTGAGTTACCCTCTCATCGGAGTGCAGTGGAAGTCTTTCATGGTCCAAGTCCACCTTTCTCTTTCAATCCACCTTTCAGACTAAATCAAGCAAACTCAAGCACACAGTTAGTCTCAAAGGGTCAAGTTGTAGCACATCTCCCCCTAAATATGTGCATCACTCACACATGGACTTTTGAGGTCCGGGGAGTGTTTGTACAACTTGAGCACCATAAATAAACAACAAAATGCATAAGGGAACATGATCAAAGCATAATACACATGTATGCTACAAATCAATCCAAGTTCCGTGAATCTAAGACATTTAGCTCACTACGCAGCCTGCAAAAGGTCTTCGCATCTAAAGGCTTGGTAAAGATATCAGCTAGCTGGTTCTCGGTGCTAATATAGAACACTTCGATATCTCCCTTTTGCTGGTGGTCTCTCAAAAAGTGATGCCGGATGTCAATGTGCTTTGTGCGGCTGTGCTCAACAGGATTGTCCGCTATGCGGATAGCACTCTCATTATCACATAGGAGTGGGACTTTGCTCAGATTGTAGCCAAAGTCCCGGAGGGTTTGCCTCATCCAAAGTAGTTGCGCGCAACACTGTCCTGCGGCAACGTACTCGGCCTCAGTGGTGGATAGGGCAACGGAGGTTTGTTTCTTAGAGCTCCACGACACCAGGGACCTTCCTAAGAATTGGCACGTCCCTGATGTACTCTTCCTATCGACCTTACATCCAGCATAATCGGAGTCTGAATATCCAATTAAGTCAAAGGTAGACCCCTTTGGATACCAAATCCCGAAGCAAGGCGTAGCGACTAAATATCTAAGAATTCGCTTCACAGCCACTAAGTGACACTCCCTTGGATCGGATTGAAATCTAGAACACATGCATACACTAAGCATAATATCCGGTCTACTAGCGCATAAATAAAGCAAAGAACCTATCATGGACCAGTATGCTTTTTGATCAACGGACTTACCTCCTTTGTTGAGGTCGACGTGTCCGTCAGTTCCCATCGGAGTCTTTGCGGGCTTGGCGTCCTTCATCCCAAACCGCTTTAGCAAGTCTTGCGTGTACTTCGTTTGGGAGATGAAGGTGCCGTCCTTGAGTTGCTTCACTTGAAACCCAAGGAAGTAGTTCAACTCGCCCATCATCGACATCTCAAACTTTTGAGTCATCACCCTGCTAAACTCTTCACAAGACTTTTGGTTAGTAGAACCAAATATTATGTCATCGACATAAATTTGGCACACAAATAAGTCACCATCACAAGTCTTAGTGAATAAAGTTGGATCGGCTTTCCCAACCTTGAAAGCATTAGCAATTAAAAAGTCTCTAAGGCATTCATACCATGCTCTTGGGGCTTGCTTAAGTCCATAGAGTGCCTTAGAGAGCTTACATACGTGGTCGGGGTACCGTTCATCCTCGAAGCCAGGGGGTTGCTCCACGTACACCTCCTCCTTGATTGGCCCGTTGAGGAAAGCGCTCTTCACATCCATTTGGAACAACCTGAAAGAATGGTGAGCGGCATATGCTAGCAATATACGAATAGACTCTAGCCTAGCCACAGGAGCAAAAGTCTCCTCAAAGTCCAAACCTGCGACTTGGGCATAACCTTTTGCCACAAGTCGAGCCTTGTTCCTCGTCACCACCCCATGCTCGTCCTGTTTGTTGCGGAACACCCACTTGGTTCCCACAACATTTTGCTTGGGACGCGGCACCAGTATCCAAACTTCATTACGCTTGAAGTTGTTGAGTTCTTCCTGCATGGCCAACACCCAGTCCGGATCTAGCAAGGCCTCTTCTACCCTGAAAGGCTCAATAGAAGAGACAAAGGAGTAATGCTCACAAAAATTAACTAATCTAGAACGAGTAGTTACTCCCTTGCTAATGTCACCCAAAATTTGGTCGACGGGATGATTCCTTTGAATCGTCGCTCGAACTTGGGTTGGAGGTGCCGGTTGTGCTTCTTCCTCCATCACATGATCATCTTGTGCTCCCCCTTGATCACACACCTCTTCTTGATGAACCTGTTCATCGTCTTGAGTTGGGGGATGCACCATTGTTGAGGAAGAAGGTTGATCTTGCTCCTTTTGTTCCTGTGGCCGCACATCTCCAATTGCCATGGTGCGCATTGCGGCCGTTGGAATGTCTCCTTCATCTACATCATCAAGATCAACAACTTGCTCTCTTGGAGAGCCATTAGTCTCATCAAATACAACGTCGCTAGAGACTTCAACCAAACCCGATGATTTGTTGAAGACTCTATACGCCTTTGTATTTGAGTCATAACCTAACAAAAACCCTTCTACAGTTTTGGGAGCAAACTTAGAACTTCTACCTTTCTTCACTAGAATATAGCATTTGCTCCCAAATACACGAAAGTAAGACACATTGGGTTTGTTACCGGTTAGAAGCTCATACGAAGTCTTCTTGAGGAGGCGGTGAAGGTAGACCCGGTTGATGGCGTGGCAAGCCGTGTTCACGGCTTCCGACCAAAACCGCTCGGGGGTCTTGAACTCTCCAAGCATCGTCCTCACCATGTCTATGAGCGTCCTGTTCTTCCTTGCTATGGTATGTAGGGAGCGGAGAACTCGTGCTTGATCCCTTCCTCCTCAAGGTACTCCTCTACTTGAAGGTTCTTGAACTCGGACCCGTTGTCGCTCCTTATCTTCTTCACCTTGAGCTCAAACTCATTTTGAGCTCTTCTTAGGAAGCGCTTGAGGGTCCCTTGGGTTTCAGATTTATCCTGCAAAAAGAATACCCAAGTGAAGCGGGAAAAATCATCAACTATAACAAGACCATACTTACTTCCTCCTATGCTTAGATAGACGACGGGTCCGAAGAGGTCCATATGAAGCAACTCCAAATGTCTTGATGTGGTCATCACATTTTTGGTATGATGAGAGCTTCCCACCTATGAAGCGTCCCGATCCTTTGGGACTCAAATGTGATACAATTACTAGTCCCAGGAGGCTAGTAAACACATTTCTTACTTCAAATAGTACAGAGTTTAGATAAAGGTTATTACAATACTGGGGTATAAGCTCAAGAGAGCCAAAATAAAAAGCGTAGTAGGAAAATATACTAGCCCAGGCCACAGGCAGAACTGGGTGCAGACACAGCCCTCTCAATCAAGCATAGCAGAAAAGAAGTCTTCGGCTGCTGAAAAACATAAATGAATCTAGGTGAATACACTAGGTATTCCGCAAGCCCACCCCGCTCCCATAAAGAGAAAGAGACCTATATCATACATGCTTTATTTGGTGGGGTTGAAGTCACTCTTTATTTTCTCAGAGGAAGGCAGTTGCTGTAAGGTTTTTCCCAAGGACTTAAAATAACAAAAATACTCAACCACCACTGAGCTTCCCGCTCCCGTGGCCTTGTTTTCTTTCTCACTACATACTTACACACACATTTCCCTGTTCATGGAACTTATAGAAAAATCTCTAATTGTCATACCATACCAGACTCGTCCATACCAGTGGACACGGACTATTCGAATAGGTTTCAACTCTGCGCAGAGGGGTACACTTTACCCACTAGTCCGGTTTCTGCGATCTCACCATCGCGAGACCCGAATGCCGGATCTCTTTCCTTCCTCGTACGTCCTAACCTTAACGGTTATCCGGAAGGAGTCAGGCCACCACCATGTCCAAACCGGACAAAACTTTCCCCCTCCTTATCCTCCCGGTGCTCCCCAGCCTTCATAACCCTGGGGTCGGACCGCACGAGTTCAGATCGAGTGACTGCCCACACAGTCTCGAGTGGTTATACTACGAAGGAGTACAGGTAGTGAAAATGACAAACCGGTCCTTATGTGAGGGGACAATCCTTCTGCTCACACCTAAACCAGCTGAGCCAACACCTTGGGCCCTCCCCTAAACCAGGGAGTCCCTGACCATCCCACTCTCAAGGTGATGAGGGTGAATACCCTTCATCGCACATCCTTTTTTTAAAAAAAAAGAGACCTTATTTGAAGAAACATATTGCCCTTTTTCCCAATCCACATTTCGTATCCAGAATATATATAGGTCAATGCGGGCCATCTCTCACTCACAATGCAATTATCCCACCCTGAATTCCCGGCCTAGGCAGTGGTAGAGAGAATAGGTAATTTATGCATCAAGGGAAGGATGGACTTGCCTTCGTCGAAGCTTTCCTGGCACAACAGATCTACTTCCGGGAGATCGGGCTCCGGCCCTTCTTCCGGGGCTACGGGTTCCGGATCCGCGGTCCCCGCTTCTTCTATTAAAACAGTCAATAAACAATACATCAACAGTGGTCTACTAATTGGAGTGTGTCATTTTACCAACATTATTATTACTTAGGACTTTAGAAATTATTTGGACAATTTTTGGAGCATAAAATATTGAAGAAAACTAATTAAATGAGAAAATGGTGAAGAAAGAAAAAGAAAAGAGGTTTCTCCTCTTATGAGCCAGGGGGGTTTCGGCCCAGCCAGGCGCGAGCGCGAGCGCGGGCGCGCTTGCAGCCCAGCTGCGGCCCACGGGCGAGGGAGACGGCGCGGCGCGCGGGAGCGACGGCGTCGCTGCGGGTCCACCCGTCAGCGAGAGCAGAGGGGGAAACAGCGCCGCGATCTGACGGCGCGGGCGAACCGGCCGAGCGGGCGGGGGGGGGGGGGGGGGGAAGCCGGCCACCGGTGGGCTCGACGGCGGTTTGCCGCCGGTGGCTCGGTTCTTGGCCCACGGGGGGTGGCTTAGCACGGGCAGGGGCTGGCGATCCTCGGGGTAGGCTTAATTTGGCTAGAGGGGGTTGGGAGGGGACTGTCCGCGGGGAGGTGGCGGAGCTCCGCGGCGGGGATCGCCGCCGGTGGGCTCTGGGCGAGGGATTGGGGCGGAAGAGTGGTGTGCTGAGTTCGTGGCAATGCGAGGAAACTAGTAAGCTACCTTAATCGCTTGCTGGACTAACAGAGAGGGAGAGAGGAGAGGGGGGAGAACTCACCGGAGCGGGAGAAGACGGTGGCTCTCTGCGAATTGCGCTCGGGCGAGGGGAGGAGAGGGATGGCCGAGGCCGGTGCGGGGCAAGGAAGTGCTCGGGGCGACCTTTTTATAGGCGCCTGAGGGGAGGGGAGCGGTGGAGCTCGGCGGACGCAGGTGAGGTGCACAACGGCAGAGTTTAATGCCGCACAGCGGCGACGACGAGACCGCACGGCGGGGCGGTACCGGGCAAGGACGCGGTCAAGCGGCGAGGACGGGGTGGTGCCAAACTTCTCTGTGCGGCGAGGGGATGGGCGAGGGGACGACGGTCGGAGGTGACCGCGGCGAGCCGTACGCGGGGAGGACGACGAAGCGGCTGATCGGTGGGGCCGGTCTGCCAGTGGGAGCGAGCGTGCGAGAGAGCGCCTGGTAGGTGGGGCTGGCTTGTCAGGGAGAGAGAGGCGGAGTGCGGAGCGGGATGGCGCGCGCGCGGAGGCAGGCCGGAGATGGGCCGAGGGGGGGAGGATGCGCGGGCGCGGGGGAGGGGAGGCAGCCGCGACATGGGCCAGAAGTGGCCCAGCAGGGGGGGAAAGCTTTTTCGTTTTTCGTTTTCTTTTCTAAAACTCATTTCATTTTTGTTTCTTTTCTTTTTGAACAAAATTATTTAGTGGATAATCTAGGTGTTGGAAGATAAAATCTAGGTGAGGTGCTTGTGATCAAACAAAGTGTATGCATATGATGGGAAAATCTAAGGGAGTTTTTGAATAGAAGATAAAAAGAGGGGAGGGGTAGATTAGGGTTTCAAACCTGGGTTAGAATTTTGGGATGTTACAACCTGTTTACCTGCTTGACAAGCTGCACAAGGTCTATCTTTTTCGAAAGTTACATTAGTTAGACCTATCACGTGTTCTCCCTTTAGAAGCTTGTGAAGGTTCTTCATCCCCACATGAGCTAAACGGCGATGCCATAGCCAGCCCATGCTAGTCTTAGCAATTAAGCATGCATCTAGACCGGCCTCCTCTTTTGCAAAATCAACTAAATAGAGTTTGTCGTCTAATACACCCTTAAAAGCTAATGAACCATCACTTCTTCTAAAGACAGACACATCTACATTTGTGAATAAACAATTATATCCCATATTGCATAATTGACTAACAGATAACAAATTATATCCAAGTGACTCAACTAAAAATACATTAGAAATGGAGTGCTCGGATGAAATAGCAATCTTTCCTAACCCTTTCACCTTGCCTTGATTCCCGTCACCGAATATGATTGAGTCTTGGGAATCTTTGTTCTTGACGTAGGAGGTGAACATCTTCTTCTCCCCCATCATGTGGTTTGTGCATCCGCTGTCGATAATCCAGCTTGAACCCCCGAATGCATAAACCTGCAAGGCAAATTTAGGCTTCGGTTTTAGGTACCCAACTCTTGTTGGGTCCTACAAGGTTAGTCACAATGGTCTTAGTGACCCAAATGCAAGTTTTATCTCCCTTGCATTTAGCCCCTAATTTCCTAGCAATCACCTTTCTATCCTTTCTATAAATTGCAAAGGAAGCATTGCAAGCATGATAAATTGTAAAAGGTTCATTGATCTTCCTAGGAACATGAGCAACATTTCTCCTAGGCATATGATGAATGACATTTCTCCTAGGCATATGTAACACCCCAGGTGTTTATATTCCGCTCGACAGCGAGTACGGGTGTAAGCACGTAATCAGTGGATAAAACGGATGCTAAATTTTAATCATCCTCGTCTATCGCGATTTTAATATCGCATCTGTGCCGTTTGTCGCGAGTGCGACATCGTTTTTATTTTCGTCTATTCGGGCTCTTCCTAAATTTTTGTGATGTTCGGAACATTGTTGTTCCGAAATCGGTGCGTCCGGTAATTATATAAAATATATCGCTCGCGCGAATACGAAATCGGAAGCTCGATCTATTCGGATGATTTTATCGCGGACAAATTAATTAGAACGGATATTGAGTATTCATAACTAATCTGTTTCCCTGTTCAGACAGCAGATAAAATTATTGAGTTTTGAATTAAATCAAATTAAGAAGTCTTAATATATCGACTCTGATGTCGTTTGGTTTGGTCCATCGACATCTGGTTTAAAACACTATCTCATATATCGCCTGCTTTTCTATCCATTTGGACTATTCTAAATATTTTACGATGTTTGAAATTTTAAAAAAAAATCCTTCAAGATGTCGAGTCTACGCTGTTCAAATAGCATGTGATCTTCGTCTGAACTCAACTGGGTCAAATACAGTTTAAAGTATCGGTCCTGACCTCGTTTGGTTTGGTCCGTGTGTTCCTCGCCCAGATCCAAATTTTTGGATATATATAACGGTTAGGAATTCATCTGACCCCCAGAATATTTACTAAATAAAATCCTATCCGAATATCGTGGTCAACCTTATTTTGGTTCGACCCTTTTGTACATCTTTTAGAACTTAATTTCAGTCTCGATCTCGTTTGATTCATTCTGTTTGCGTTTTATCCGATCCCGATATTATCCGAGACAAAGATATTAACATTTGATTTTATAGCAGATAATACTGATCTGAAAGTATAATCCGGATCGCTTGCGTTACCAAGAAACCGTGCGCAAGATTAATAATTGGGATTATTCTTTAATGTGAGAGAAATCAAATAGGTTCGAAAAACAGATAAATTTTTATCCTGGTTTAACTAAATTAATAGCATCTTGAGTATCATATCTTGATTGTGTTTTGATTTGTTCCATTTATATCTCACCCAACCTCTAATTCTAATACCAGTATTTTTGAGAAAGAAGAAAAGATCAAATAGAAAATATCTGAAATCCTTCCACCGTTTAGTATTTTTGGCCACCGCACGGAACTTTTCCACGCGTTTCTCAGCTCCTGAAAAATCTTGTCGTTCTTATCTCTTCCCGGATATTTTTTCACTACTCGGCAGCCTGTGGTTTTATCCCCCGCGAGATCATCTTTAACCTCTGCCGTTGAGCTCTCGTGGCCATCGATCTCTTTCCCCTGCGCGCTGCCAGCTCCCTGCTGCTCTCTCCTCCCTCCATCTCTCTCCAGCTTCTGCGCCCAAGCTGCCGTGCGTCCGGCCGAACGGCTCTTCCATGCGCACTCCTTCTCTGCCCCTTGTTTCTCTGTGGCCGCGCCGGCGCTTCTGCTCGGCTTCTCAGGCGCCGGTCTGCGCTCCTGCAAGCCGAAGCTGCTTCCCTTCCGCACCCCCGTGGTCTCTAGTTCGCCGGCCGCGAGTCCCTGCCCATGGCTGCCGAGTCTCTGTGCGCACAGCTCGCGCCCAAGCTCGTCCCAGCCGCGCCCCTGTTCCCTCACGGAG
Source organism: Zea luxurians (assembly GCA_029449295.1). Lineage (NCBI taxonomy): Eukaryota > Viridiplantae > Streptophyta > Magnoliopsida > Poales > Poaceae > Zea > Zea luxurians. The sequence goes on from JAOPSE010000016.1 coordinate 13,518,224, forward strand.
AGCCGGCGACTTTCTCTCTGCTCCATTTCCCTCGCGGCGTCAAGCAGGCCGACGCTCAGCTTCCAGCTCCTGCGCGTGTCTCTCTGCTCGGATTTAGCCCAGCCGCGTCGCTCCCTCAGCTTGTCGCGCCGTCGCGTTGCTGCTCGCCCTGCGTGCTCTGCTCGTCCATAGAGTTGCCTAGCTTCTCTGCTCGCTGGTCGAATTCTTTGCGTCGCGCGCGTAGCGTTTCGTTATTCCTGCGCGTACGCCGTGAAGTCTCTGCGCGCCGCGGCTCGATTCGTTCATCCCGCGCGCGTCAGATCGTTGGGTCGCGTCCTGCTCGGCTCTCTGACATTTGGCCGTCGTTGCTCCTATGTACGCGCGTGTCCAGGTTCCAGCTCACGTTCAATTCACGGTGAGCAGTGCACGGTTTTCATCCTCGTCACGTCAATTCGTCGCCCTGCTGTGTCGTGTTCCAGGCCGTTGGATCACCGTTAATCTTGTCGACACCGCCTCGAACCCGCCACATCCGTTGTCGGTTGTTGTTTTCATCGTCGCCTGGCCGGGAGTGTCGTCACTAGTTCACTTTCACCGCGGATGCTTAAGTCTCTGGTCGCGCGTCTTTCTATCTCGCGCGCGTGAGTTTGAAGCTCTGCACGTTCGTCGTCGAACCCGTCTGTCGGGGACCATAATTAGGGGTACCCTCAAGGCTCCTAATTCTCAGCTGGTAACCCCCATCAGTATAAAGCTGCTAAGGCCTGATGGGTGCAATTAAGTCAGGGATCAGTCCGTTCGAGCGACTCGATCACGCCTCGCCCGAGCCTAGCCTCGGACAAGGGCAGCCGACCCCGGAGGATTTCCGTCTCGCCCGAGGCCCCCCTCCGACGGCGAACATATTTCCAGCTTGCCCAAGGCCCTGCCTTCGCTAAGAAGCAACCCTGACTAAATCGCCGCACCGACCGACCAAATCGCAGGAGCATTTAATGCAAAGGTGGCCTGACACCCTTATCCTGACATGCGCCCCCCGGCAGAGCCGAAGTGACCGCCGTCACTTCGCCGCTCCACTGACCGGCTTGACAGAAGGACAGCGCCGCCTGCGCCGCGCCGACTGCAGTGCCACTTGATAGAGTGAGACTGACAGACAGTCAGGTCCTGCAGAAGGCACCACAGGAAACTCCGCTCCGCCCGACCCAGGGCTCGGACTCGGGCTAAGTCCCGGAAGACGGCGAACTCCGCTCCGCCCGACCCAGGGCTCGGACTCGGGCTAAGTCCCGGAAGACGGCGAACTCCGCTCCGCCCGACCTAGGGCTCGGACTCGGGCTAAGTCCCGGAAGACGGTGAACTCCGCTCCGCCCGACCCAGGGCTCGGACTCGGGCTCAGCCCCGGAAGACGGCGAACTCCGCTCCGCCCGACACAGGGCTCAGACTCGGGCTAAGTCCCGGAAGACGGCGAACTCCGCTCCGCCCGACCCAGGGCTCGGACTCGGGCTAAGTCCCGGAAGACGGCGAACTCCGCTCCGCCTGACCCAGGGCTCGGACTCGGGCTCAGCCCCAGAAGACGACGAACTCCGCTTCGCCCGACCCCAGGGCTCGGACTCCGCCCTGGCCTCAGCCGACGACCTCCGCCTCGCCCGACCAGGGGCTCGGACTCGGCCTCGGCCACGGAAGACAGACTCGACCTCGGCTTCGGAGGAGCTTCCACCTCGCCCAACCTAGGGCGCAGACCAGCCACGTCAACGGGAGGCGCCATCATCGCCCTACCCCGAGCTGACTCGGGCCGCAGGAAACAAGACCGGCGTCCCATCTGGCTAGCTCCGCCAGATAGGCAATGATGGCGTCCCGCATGCTCTGTGACGACGGCGGCTCTCAGCCCCCTTACGGAAGCAAGAGGACGTCAGCAAGGACCCAACCGCTCCGACAGCTGTCCCTCCGCCAGGCTCCATCGCTCCTCCGATGGCCACGACATCACACCAGCTGGGTGCCAAAATCTCTTCGGCTGCCACGACGGCATGTACTTAGGGCGCTAGCTCTCCCCCGCTAGACACGTAGCACTCTGCTACACCCCCGTTGTACGCCTGGATCCTCTCCTTACGCCTATAAAAGGAAGGACCAGGGCCCTCTTAGAGAGGGTTGGCCGCGCGGGGACGAGGACGAGACAGGCGCTCTCTTGGGGCCGCTCGCTTCCCTCTCCCACGTGGACGCTTGTAACCCCCTACTGCAAGCGCACCCGACCTGGGCGCGGGACGAACACGAAGGCCACGGGATTCCCACCTCTCTCACGCCGGTCTCCGGCCGCCTCGCTTCTCCCCCCTTCGCGCTCGCCCTCGCGCTCGACCCATCTGGGCTGGGGCACGCGGCGACACTCACTCGTCGGCCCAAGGGACCCCCCGGTCTCGGAACGCCGACAGTTGGCGCGCCAGGTAGGGTCCTGCTGCGTGTTGACGAGCAGCTTCCCGTCAAGCTCCAGATGGGCAGTCTCCAGCAACCTCTCCAGCCCGGGATGGTGCTCCGTTTCGGGAGTCTTGAGTTCATGTCCTTCGACGGCAGCTACGACATGATACTCCTTCCACCACCGTGCGACAACGACAATGGCGGCCGACAGCCCGCCCGCCGGCGGCGGAATCGACGACGTCTTCCCCGCATGGTGGGAGAACAACATTCGAGCTCACCCCGTCCTCTCCCTCGTCGACGGAGGAGGAGGCGGGGCAACCAAGGCCAAGCAGGAGGCAGCGCCCCGTCGGCTGTCGAGCGAGTCGACAGCACCGGCACCCCAACGAGGGGCGCACCGGACATCGACCTCGCGTTTGAGACGAAGACGAGCGCCATCTCCCCGCGACACGCCAATCCCGAGCAAGCGGACGACGCCAGCGCGCTCGCGGAGAGCTTGCTGGACGTCACCCTCGTACCTGAGACGACGGCGCAGTCAGTCCCCGACGTGACTTCATCGTCGCTCGTCGACCAAAAGGTACCGATCGATTCCCATCCTCCGTCATTTGGATTCAGCCTCAACCCGCCTAGCGACCTCGCTTTGGCGGACGCTCTCGTAGGGGCGAGTCCAAACCTTCTGGGGTTTCGCATGCGGTCTCCTCGAGACCGGCTGACGGACGTCTCGACCTACGGGCCCTCTGGGTCCGAGGAAGACGACGAGCCCAGCATCTGTTGGGATTTCTCTGGACTTGGCAACCCCAGTGCCATGCGGGACTTTATGACCGCGTGTGACTACTGCCTCTCCAGCTGTTCCGATGGTAGCCGCAGCCTCGACGACGAGGACTGCGGCCCGAGCCGCGAATGTTTCCACGTCGATCTAGGGGGTCCCTCCGAAGGCAATCTTCTCGGCATGCCGGAGGACGGTGATCTCCCTAGGCCGGTGCCCCGCGTTGACATCCCACGGGAGCAAGCTGTGGTCCCCGTTCCGGCGGGGGGTCACGACCCACAGCTCGAGCAAATCCGCGGGGTGCAGGCCAGGCTCGACGAGGGAGCAGGAGCGCTTGAGCCGATCCGCCGAGATGTCGGGCAGGCATGGGCGAACCAACCCTCGGCTGGAGAAATACGTCATCTGCCCCAGGGTTTCCAGCACCGCGTCGCCGACGACGTCAGGGTCAGGCCACCACCCGCGTCTAGTGGGGTCGGCCAGAACCTGACTGCAGCAGCGATGCTCCTCCGCGCGATGCCGGAGCCATCCACCACCGAGGGTCGGCGAATCCAGGGGGAGCTCAAGAATCTCCTGGAAGGCGCCGCGGTCCGACGGGCCGAGAGCTCTGCCTCCCGAAGGCAGGGATACCCCTCAGAACCTCATGCCGCGACTTCCCGATTCATGTGGGAAGCCTCGATCTACACTGGGCGCACGCGCAACACCGCGCCTGCGGCCCCGGGCCGCCTCGGCAACGAGCACCATCATCGCGACCGTCGGGCCCACCTCGACGAGAGGGTGCGCCGAGGCTACCACCCCAGGCGTGGGGGACGCTACGACAGCGGGGAGGATCGGAGTCCCTCGCCCGAGCCACCCGGTCCGCAGGCCTTCAGCCGGGCCATCCGACGGGCACCGTTCCCGACCCGGTTCTGACCCCCGACTACTATCGCAAAGTACTCGGGGGAGACGAGACCGGAACTGTGGCTCGCGGACTACCGTCTGGCCTGCCAACTGGGTGGAACGGACGACGATAACCTCATCATCCGCAACCTCCCCTTGTTCCTCTCCGACACCGCTCGCGCCTGGCTGGAGCACCTGCCTCCGGGGCAGATCTCCAACTGGGACGACCTAGTCCAAGCTTTTGTCGGCAATTTCCAGGGCACGTACGTGCGCCCCGGGAATTCCTGGGACCTCCAAAGCTGCTGGCAGCAGCCGAGAGAGTCCCTCCGGGACTACATCCGGCGATTCTCGAAGCAGCGCACCGAGCTGCCCAACATCACCGACTCGGATGTCATCGGCGCGTTCCTCGCCGGCACCACCTGCCGCGACCTGGTGAGCAAGTTGGGTCGCAAGACCCCCACCAGGGCGAGCGAGCTGATGGACATCGCCACCAAGTTCGCCTCTGGCCAGGAGGCGGTCGAGGCTATCTTCCGAAAGGACAAGCAGCCCCAGGGCCGCCCATCGGAAGATGCTCCCGAGGCGTCTACTCAGCGCGGCGCCAAGAAGAAAGGCAGGAAGAAGTCGCAAGCGAAACGCGACGCCGCCGACGTGGACCTTGTCGCTGTCGCCGAGTACAAGAACCCTCGGAAGCCCCCCGGAGGTGCCAACCTCTTCGACAAGATGCTCAAGGAGCCGTGCCCCTATCATCAGGGGCCCGTCAAGCACACCCTTGAGGAGTGCGTCATGCTTCGGCGCCACTTCCATAGGGCCGGGCCACCCGCGGAGGGTGGCAGGGCCCGCGACGACGACAAGAAGGAAGATCACCAAGCAGGAGAGTTCCCCGAGGTCCGCGACTGCTTCATGATCTACGGTGGGCATGCAGCGAATCCCTCGGCTCGGCATCGCAAGCAAGAGCGCCGGGAGGTCTGCTCAGTGAAGGTGGCGGCGCCAGTCTACCTAGACTGGTCCGACAAGCCCATCACCTTCGACCAAGCCGACCACCCCGACCACGTGCCGAGCCCGGGGAAATACCCGCTCGTCGTCGACCCCGTCATCGGCGACGTCAGGCTCACCAAGGTCCTTATGGACGGAGGCAGCAGCCTCAACATCATCTACGCCGAGACCCTCGGGCTCCTGCGTGTTGATCTGTCCTCCGTCCGAGCAGGCGCTGCGCCCTTCCATGGGATTATTCCCGGGAAGCGCGTCCAGCCCCTCAGACGACTCGACCTTCCCGTCTGCTTCGGAACGCCCTCCAACTTCCGAAGGGAGACTCTGACGTTCGAGGTGGTCGGGTTCCGAGGAACCTACCACGCGGTACTGGGAAGGCCATGCTATGCGAAGTTCATGGCCGTCCCCAACTACACCTACCTGAAGCTCAAGATGCCGGGCCCCAACGGGGTCATCACCGTCGGCCCCACGTACAAGCACGCGTTCGAATGCGACGTGGAGTGCGTGGAGTACGCCGAGGCCCTCGCCGAATCCGAGGCCCTCATCGCCGACCTGGAAAGCCTCTCTAAGGAGGTGCCAGACGTGAAGCGTCACACCGGCAACTTTGAGCCAGTGGAGACGGTTAAGGTCGTCCCCCTCGAACCCAGTGGCGACACATCCAAGCAGATCCGGATCGGCTCCGGGCTCGACCCCAAATAGGAAGCAGTGCTCATCGACTTTCTCCGCGCAAACGCCGACGTCTTCGCGTGGAGTCCCTCGGACATGCCCGGCATACCGAGGGATGTCGCCGAGCACTCGCTGGACATTCGAGCCGGAGCCCGACCTGTTAAGCAACCTCTACGCCGATTCGACGAGGAGAAGCGCAGAGCGATAGGCGAGGAGATCCACAAGCTAATGGCAGCAGGGTTCATCAGAGAGGTATTCCATCCCGAATGGCTTGCCAACCCTGTGCTTGTGAGAAAGAAAGGGGGGAAATGGCGGATGTGTGTAGACTACACTGGTCTCAACAAAGCATGTTCGAAGGTTCCCTACCCTCTGCCTCGCATCGATCAGATCGTGGATTCCACTGCTGGGTGCGAGACCCTGTCTTTCCTTGATGCCTACTCAGGGTATCATCAAATCAGGATGAAAGAGTCCGATCAGCTCGCGACCTCTTTCATCACGCCCTTCGGCATGTACTGCTATGTCACCATGCCGTTTGGCTTGAGGAATGCGGGCGCGATGTACCAGCGGTGCATGAACCATGTGTTCGGCGAACACATTGGCCGCACGGTCGAGGCCTACGTCGATGACATCGTAGTCAAGACGAGGAAAGCTTCCGACCTCCTTTCCGACCTTGAAGTGACATTCCGGTGTCTCAAGGCGAAAGGCATCAAGCTCAATCCCGAGAAGTGTGTCTTCGGGGTGCCCCGAGGCATGCTCTTGGGGTTCATCGTCTCCGAGCGGGGCATCGAAGCCAACCCGGAGAAGATTGCAGCCATCACCAGCATGGGGCCCATCAAGGACTTGAAAGGTGTACAGAGGGTCATGGGATGCCTCGCGGCTCTGAGCCGCTTCATCTCACGCCTCGGCGAAAGAGGTCTGCCTCTGTACCGCCTCTTAAGGAAGGCCGAGTGCTTCACTTGGACCCCTGAGGCCAAGGAAGCTCTCGGGAACTTGAAGGTGCTCCTCACAAAAGCGCCTATCTTGGTGCCTCCAGCTGCCGGAGAAGCCCTCTTGGTCTACGTCGCCGCGACCACTCAGGTGGTCAGTGCCGTGATTGTGGTCGAGAGGCAAGAAGAGGGGCATGCATTGCCCGTTCAGAGGCCAGTTTACTTCGTCAGCGAGGTACTGTCCGAAACCAATATCCGCTACCCACAAGTTCAGAAGCTGCTGTATGCGGTGATCCTGACGTGGCGGAAGTTGCGACACTACTTCGAGTCTCATCTGGTAGTTGTGGTGTCATCCTTCCCCCTGAGGGAGATCATCCAGTGCCGAGAGGCCTTGGGCAGGATTGCAAAGTGGGCGGTGGAAATCATGGGCGAGACAATCTCGTTCGCCCCTCGGAAGGCCATCAAGTCCCAGGTCTTGGCGGACTTCGTAGCCGAATGGGTCGATACCCAGCTACCGACGGCTCCGATCCAACCGGAGCTCTGGACCATGTTTTTCGACGGGTCGCTGATGAAGATGGGAGCCGGCGCAGGCCTACTCTTCATCTCGCCCCTCGGGAAACACCTACGCTATGTGCTACGCCTCCATTTCCCGGCGTCCAACAATGTGGCTGAGTATGAGGCTCTGGCCAATGGGTTGCGGATCGCGATCGAGCTAGGGGTCCGGCGCCTCGACGCCCGCGGTGACTCGCAGCTCGTCATCGACCAAGTCATGAAGAACTCCCACTGCCGCGACCCGAAGATGGAGGCCTACTGCGATGAGGTTCGGCGCCTGGAAGACAAGTTCTACGGGCTCGAGCTTAACCACATCGCTCGGCGCTACAACGAGACTGCGGACGAGCTGGCTAAAATAGCCTCGGGGCGAACAATGGTTCCCCCGGACGTCTTCTCCCGGGATCTGCATCAACCCTCCGTCAAGATCGACGACCCGCCCGAGCCTGAGGCGCCCTCGACCCAGTCTGAGGTACCCTCAGTCTAGCCCGAGGTACCCTCGGCACAGCCCGAGGCACCCTCAGCTCGGCCCGAGGCGCCTTCAGTTCAGCCCGAGGTACCCTCGGCCTCCGAGGGTGAGGCACTGCGCATCGAGGAGGAGCAAAGCGGGGCCACGCCTGATCGAAACTGGCAGACCCCGTACCTGCAGTATCTCCAACAAGGAGAGCTACCCCTCGACCGAGCCGAGGCTCGGCGGGTGGCACGGCGCGCTAAGTCATTCGTCTTGTTGGGCGATGAGAAGGAGCTCTACCACCACAGCCCCTCAGGCATCCTCCAGCGATGCATCTCCGTCGCTGAAGGTCAGGAACTCCTGTGGGAGATACACTCGGGGGCTTGCGGCCATCACGCAGCACCTCGAGCCCTTGTCGGGAATGCTTTCCGACAAGGATTCTACTGGCCGACGGCGGTGGCCGACGCCACTAGAATCGTCCGCACCTGCGAAGGGTGTCAATTCTATGCGAAGCAGACCCACCTGCCCTCTCAGGCTCTGCAGACGATACCCATCACCTGGCCCTTTGCTGTGTGGGGTCTGGACCTCATCGGCCCCTTGCAGAAGGCGCCCGGGGGCTACACGCATCTGCTGGTCGCCATCGACAAATTCTCCAAGTGGGTCGAGGTCCGACCTCTGAACAGCATCAGGTCCGAGCAGGCGGTGGCGTTCTTCACCAACATCATCCATCGCTTCGGGGTCCTGAACTCCATCATCACCGACAACGGCACCCAGTTCACCGGCAGAAAGTTCTTGGATTTCTGTGAGGATCACCACATCCGGGTGGACTGGGCCACCGTGGCTCATCCCATGTCAAATGGGCAAGTAGAGCGTGCCAACGGCATGATTCTACAAGGGCTCAAGCCTCGGATTTACAACAACCTCAACAAGTTCGGCAAGCGATGGATGAAGGAACTCCCCTCGCTGGTCTGGAGCCTGAGGACCACGCCGAGCCGAGCCACGGGTTTCACGCCGTTCTTCCTAGTCTATGGGGCCGAGGCTGTCTTGCCCACAGACCTGGAATACGGCTCCCCGAGGACGAGGGCCTACAGCGATCAAAGCAACCAAGCCAGCCGAGAAGACTCGCTGGACCAGCTGGATGAGGCTCGGGACAAGGCCTTACTACACTCGGCGCGGTACCAGCAGTCCCTGCGACGCTACCACGCCCGAGGGGTCCGGTCCCGAGACCTCCAGGTAGGCGACCTGGTGCTTCGGCTGCGACAAGACCCCCGAGGGAGGCACAAGCTCACGCCCCCCTGGGAGGGACCGTTCGTCATCGCCAAGGTTCTGAAGCCCGGAACGTACAAGCTGGCCAACAGCCAAGGCGAGGTCTATGACAACGCTTGGAACATCCAACAGCTACGTCGCTTCTACCCTTAAAATATTTTAAAGTCGTTCATATACCTTGCACCCACGCAAAGTTTAGTCATCAAGGAAGGGTCGGCCTCGCCTCGGCAAAGCCCGACCCTCCCTCGGGGGCTAAAAGGGGGGCAACCCCCTCTGCGTCGAAATTTTCCTCGAAAAAAGATCTCTTCTGCCAGAATATCTTTCGTGCTTTTTGACTACTTCGAAAAGTGGATCCTGAAAACGACGGAGTACACGTAAGCAGCCAAGGCTGATCGAGCCGAGGGACTCCTATGCCTCCGGGATACGGATACCTCACTCATCACCTTCTGCGATAAGTAACTCACGTTCGGATCAGTGATCCCGCGGACCGAACAAGTCTTCACGTTCGGAAGCTCTTCTGCCGAAGCGATCCTTCGAGCCTTCTCGACTGAGTCAGTGACAGAGCCTCATGGACGGGTGAAAGTGCGCGTAAGCGGTAAGGCCGACCGAGCCGAGGGACTCCCACGCCTCCGGGATACGGATACCTCACTCATCACCTTCCGTGAGAAGCAACTCTCGCTCGCACAAACATCCCTGTTGCCGACAAAAAAGTCCAGATACTTGAAACAAGAGGAAAAGAGACGCAGCTTTACAACGCAGCGAGGGTGTGTGTTCTGGCCTCGGCGACCGCAGAAGGCACACGCTACAAGACAATCTGATCCTGCAGGCTCGGGTCTTGACACTGGAAGGGGGCAGCAGCACCCTCGGCATCAACGACACCTTCGGCGAGGTCCGACCTAGCCTCGGACGGCGACGCGGTCCAAGGATATCCGCTCTAAGGGACGACGTCATCGCCACGCCCGGGCAATTGCTGCTTGGGTCTTCTCCGGGAATCCGGCCCGAGCAGGCGGCTCGGCCGGTCACTCTGGGGCCTCGGCCAACCATCTTCCAAGGGCGCCGGCCCGACCCGAGGCCTCGGTTGGTCAACTCCGGCGTCGGTCCCGCTAGCGGACAACCCGGCTAGGCTCCGGCCAACCAGGTTTCATTTTTGAGCCAACTCTGCCCCTGTTCGTGCTGATATCGCTACCCCTGGCCTCGGCTCGTCGAAGAGCGGCCAAGGGGTCCCTTTAACTAAGCTAGAGAAGCCCCAGACAACAAGGCCGACCGAGCCGAGGGACTCCTACGCCTCCGGGATACGGATACCTCACTCATCACCTTGACACGGGGCGACTCACGCTTGGTGAAGCGGTTCAGACGACCAACAAGCAAGTCTTAGTGCTCGAAAATGAGGAAAAAACACGGCTCCGTGCCAAAATTACGTACATGTTCAGGCCTCGACAGCCACAATGAACAAAAAACACTGGCATTCAAAGTGCCATTACAAACGGAACTCCGGTTCCCCCTCCGCAGGTACGAACAACCCCACTCCATGGGGGAGGGCCTGCGGAGCAACAGAAGACCGACAAACGGCGCGCCGTCACCCGCTCCAGCAGCAGCGACGACGACGACTTCTGCCCCGGGGGGGCGAACAGCGGCAGCACTGACCTCAGGGCGGATGCTGCTGCCAAGAGGCCCCCGCCCATGCCCAAACTCGTGAGGCAAGGACGGGCAGAAGGCCGTAGAGTTGGAGGTCGGTCCGTGGCCGGCCCTGGCTATCTCGCCGGCGGAAGAACCTCTTCCAGCTGCCGTGGCAGACGCCGGCGCCACGAGCGGCTCCGAAGCCACTCGCGTCCGAGAGCCAGGCACGGTGCAGCTGCCGGTGCCACGGACGACGACCGCCCTTCCCTCCGATCACTGAGTGAAGGAGCGGGCCACCGCCCACGCAGGGGCCGACCCCAACTCGGCACACTCCCCTCCCCAGCCCTGGTGATGAAAATCCTTGAGGCTGAGGGAGGGGCAGAGGCCGCAGCCCGGCTCGCTTTCCCCCCACCATCAAGCTGGAGGTCACCATCTCGGATGACCGCCGGCGGAGGGGTGCAGCCGGGCTGCATGATGAAAATCCTTGAAGCCGAACGATGGCTGAAAGGTACCAACTCCCACGGAGTTGCGTTCCTCCAACGATGAGGTGAAAAGACGGCGGGTATCCCCCATCCGGGGGCTTGGAAGGTGGAAAGACACGATGCATAAGGGAGCGCGAAGACATGGTCGCCTTCCAAGGGGGTCACCCTCCTTTTAAAGGCGACTATCCCTACTCGCGTCCTCAGCCGTCACGGGCTGAGTCTTCTCCAACACGCTCCAAGGCCCTCCCCTGCGGTGCGGGGGCTAGGTCCCACATGTCATACAAGCTGGCTCAGAGCAGAAGAAGCCAAACCGCCGTGCGCGGTACACACGACCGCCCAGCGGTTACAAGTGACCCTCCACTTTTGCCCAGACCAACGGGCGAAAGGGGCGGGCAGCCATGAGGGCGGCATGCAACCGCGCTACGTGGGCACGCTTCTCCGACTCCCGACACGCCCAGCATGGAGGCCCAGGCCCGCGCCTCACGCAACCGGCGCGCCGGATGCTTCATGCAAGAAACTGCACCGCCACTTGCGCCACCACCACGCCTCCTCGATTGCGGAACCAATACCGCGACTCGAGGCGACCCAGCGCACGACCCAGCAGCGCCAGCCTGGCGCGGCGGTCAATGCGGTCAAAAATGGGCTGGCAGTAATGACGGTGGCAGGCGGGCGGGAGCAGCAGTCACGTCGTCAGCCAAGCTCACGTCCCATCCGGGGGCAGCGAGAGAACCCCCTCTCATGGCGTGAAGACAACGCGCCCGTGATCCGTTCCTCGAACGGCTCGCGCACACGCAACGGCCGCCCCGCCAACCACTCGCCCCGTCGCATTAACTCCGCGGCGGGACAGGCGGCGCCTCTGGCAGGAGAAGCGGGCGACGCTTCGCCTTCGCCGTAATAACCGCGCCAAAAAAGGTACGCCGCGTCGTTCGATTTCGCATCCTTTTCCTTTTTTCCTCTTTCTCTCTCTCTCTTGCAACAGGGACCGGGAAAGGAGGATACCCCGAAAAGGATCCTTCCCCATGAAGGAACCAGGCTCCGAGCCTCCCTACTGATCAGAGGTTCGAAGGCTGGCCCCCCGAAGGGTTCGACAGCCGCCTCAGATCACGTGGGCCCTACACCCACTACTGGTCAGAGGTTCGAAGGCCGGCCCCTCGAAGGGTTCCACGGCCGCCTCAGGCTACTCGGGCTCCGCGCCCATTACTGATCAGGGGTTCGAAGGCTGGCCCCCGAAGGGTTCACAGCCGCCTCAGACGCCGAGCGAGGGATGACCAGGGGTACGTTCGATACATAACCGAGGCTCGGGCTGCGCTCCCGAGGTACCCTAGGACATTTCCGAGACCAGCGGGAGCGATCTTGTAACGGAATCCCATCGGAGGGAGGCATCGAGCCCTCGGACCCCGTCGCCAGGGGACCGGGTCTGGCAGGTCACCCGCAGGTACTTTTGGGCGTGCCTCTGGGCCCCTAGCCGACCCCTAACGAACGGGGCACGGACGTCCACTCGGATTACCCGCTCGCAGCTCACCGGAGACACCATGTTCGGCGCCCATCGAGGGCAACATGGCGCTTTCCCCCCTCCTCCTTGCGGAAAGGCGACGCAGGGGCGTATGTAAAAAAGCCGAGTCTGTCCCTGATCGCCCTCTCGCCCTGTGCAGAGGCTCGGGGGCTGCTCTCGCAAACCCGGCTCCGGCCGAACCGTTGACAGCGTCAACATACCAGCCCGAGAACTTGGGACCCGACCGTACACCCGGGCTACGGCCAGCTCGCATGAGGGAACGACCAGACCAGCCGAAGCATTACGCGAGGCATTAAGACCTCGAAGGAGTGAAACCACTCCTCCGAGGCCTCGGGGGCTACACCCGGCGGGTGCGCTCGCGCGCACCCACCGGAACAAAATGCAACCGAGAAAGGCTGATCCCCTTGCAAAAACGTGCGACGAAAGCCTCCAAGCGAGTGCTAACACTCCCTTCGAGGCTCGGGGGCTACTGTCGGGGACCATAATTAGGGGTACCCTCAAGGCTCCTAATTCTCAGCTGGTAACCCCCATCAGCATAAAGCTGCTAAGGCCTGATGGGTGCGATTAAGTCAGGGATCAGTCCGTTCGAGCGACTCGATCACGCCTCGCCCGAGCCTAGCCTCGGACAAGGGCAGCCGACCCTGGAGGATTTCCATCTCGCCCGAGGCCCCCCTCCGACGGCGAACATATTTCCGGCTTGCCCAAGGCCCTGCCTTCGCTAAGAAGCAACCCTGACTAAATCGCCGCACCGACCGACCAAATCGCAGGAGCATTTAATGCAAAGGTGGCCTGACACCCTTATCCTGACATGCGCCCCCGGCAGAGCCGAAGTGACCGCCGTCACTTCACCGCTCCACTGACCGGCCTGACAGAAGGACAGCGCCGCCTGCGCCGCGCTGACTGCAGTGCCACTTGACAGAGTGAGACTGACAGGCAGTCAGGTCCTGCAGAAGGCACCACAGGAAACTACGCTCCGCCCGACCCAGGGCTCGGACTCGGGCTAAGTCCCGGAAGACGGCGAACTCCGCTCCGCCCTACCCAGGGCTCGGACTCGGGCTAAGTCCCGGAAGACGGCGAACTCCGCTCCGCCCGACCCAGGGCTCGGACTCGGGCTAAGTCCCGGAAGACGGTGAACTCCGCTCCGCCCGACCCAGGGCTCGGACTCGGGCTAAGTCCGGGAAGACGGCGAACTCCGCTCCTCCCGACCCAGGGCTCGGACTCGGGCTAAGTCCCAGAAGACGGCGAACTCCGCTCCGCCCGACCTAGGGCTCGGACTCGGGCTCAGCCCCAGAAGACGACGAACTCCGCTTCGCCTGACCCCAGGGCTCGGACTCCGCCCTGGCCTCAGCCGACGACCTCCGCCTCGCCCGACCAGGGGCTTGGACTCGGCCTCGGCCACGGAAGACAGACTCGACCTCGGCTTCGGAGGAGCTTCCACCTCGCCCAACCTAGGGCGCAGACCAGCCACGTCAACGGGAGGCGCCATCATCGCCCTACCCCGAGCTGACTCGGGCCGCAGGAAACGAGACCGGCGTCCCATCTGGCTAGCGCCGCCAGATAGGCAATGATGGCGTCCCGCATGCTCTGTGACGACGGCGGCTCTCAGCCCCCTTACGGAAGCAAGAGGACGTCAGCAAGGACCCAACCGCTCCGACAGCTGTCCCTCCGCCAGGCTCCATCGCTCCTCCGACGGCCACGACATCACACCAGCTGGGTGCCAAAATCTCTCCGGCTGCCACGACGGCATGTACTTAGGGCGCTAGCTCTCCCCCGCTAGACACGTAGCACTCTGCTACACCCCCGTTATACGCCTGGATCCTCTCCTTACGCCTATAAAAGGAAGGACCAGGGCCCTCTTAGAGAGGGTTGGCCACGCGGGGACGAGGACGGGATAGGCGCTCTCTTGGGGCCGCTCGCTTCCCTCTCCCGCGTGGACGCTTGTAACCCCCTACTGCAAGCGCACCCGACCTGAGCGCGGGATGAACATGAAGGCCGCGGGATTCCCACCTCTCTCACGCCGGTCTCCGGCCGCCTCGCTTTTCCCCCCTTCGCGCTCGCCCTCGCGCTCGACCCATCTGGACTGGGGCACGCGGCGACACTCACTCGTCGGCCCAAGGGACCCCCCGGTCTCGGAACGCCAACACCGTCATCCCCTGCTCGACCCCTACCCCACCAGCTTGCCCCAAATACGATCCCGTCGTCGTTCCGTGCGTCGGGTGAAGACGAAGCTAGCCGAGTAATATTCGCCGAGTGCGCGACAAAAAGCTCGAACCAGTCGTCAATCGCCTCGACAACAACCACATCCACGACTCCGCCGTTCCAATAATTTTGCCGCATCACCCTTCAAATCCGAGTCCTCGTCCATAGGATCGTCGTTGACCTCGCAACTTCAGCTCGAGTTAATTATGGTAAGTTGATTTATTATTCCCGTCGATGAAATAAATGATAGGATTAAATAGAAGAAATGATCGCGATGATTCTCTTGTTTATTACTTGATGTAGAGAATAAGTTGAATTTTAGGGTTATACGATAAGTATATTGGTAGACATATATAATACACGGGTTAACCGATAAATTAGTTTAGAAAGTTAATAAAAGTTCTTCTATCAAATTTTATAAATATTAGATGTCTAAAAATTGTGAAGTTAAAAGTTATAAATCGTTTAGGGTGCTCTCTGAACTAGATATCATATTCTTTGTGTGTTAGTCGCTTTTATAATTGGAATGGATGGTGATTGCGACCTCGACTGTTTAGCTAAGTTGTAAGAACATGATTGTCGTAAGTAACAATATATCAATAATTAGTGTCCGCAGTGTCTCGTCATTAAATAGGTTATTTCTCTTTTGCATAGTATCATAATGTCTGGTGTTATTATTCCTTATATGCATTCATGTGCATCATGCATTTCAATTAGATACGATAAATAATTGCGTGTGCGGAAGATGTCCCAAGTCGACCCCAAGCGCGGGCTACTCCGCATGGTGAAGCTGATGGACAAACCTGAAGATGGTCGTCAAGTGGACGTCATCTAACAAACACTAACGTAGTGTTTATTCTAGGCAAGCCCCGGTGCATGCAACCCCTTCCTTGTGATTTTAAATAATTTTTGCACACTCTAAGTCTAGTGAAATGTGCATTAGGTTTATAGGAGTTGCTTGGAAACCCTTTGATGCATTGCCTTCCTTGATATCCATACCTTTATAGATACTTCTGGTGAAGTATCAAAAATATGATTTACAAAAATGCTTAGCCCTGCTTAAATCTTGTGGATAGAGGTTGTCTTTTGCAATACTGCCTAGCTCAGGGGTTATCCTGAGGAAGAATGGCTTCTACCTGCAAGAATATATTTTCATTGGGAGCATGGTGGGATCTTACTGCAAAGTTCCCTGTGATGCTCTTTTCATCCTAAGGAACACAAACAATCCTAAGGATGGAAGTACTTAAATCGGAACTTGGGTTAGGAACAGGTGATGTTCTACCCAGGTCGATTAAGGATTGGATGCGTATGTAGGCCTGCTGATCGAGGACCCTTTAACTAGTCACATGCCTCATCATGGGTAAGCCTTGCCTCGGGCAGACTAAGGCCAGAATAAGATAACACGAAATGGGCGTGGAGCGGTGGCGAGAGTAGCGTGTACCCTCCGTAGCAAGAGGCTGGACGGTGGTGTATCTGTGCTCCCGGTTTGCGTGAACCTGATCTGGTCTTAAGAACCCCGGTGGGGGGTTGACATATACAAGGGTTAAGTGCTACATATGTCGTGTGATCGGAGATCCTCAGCTGAGTATAATCGATTCGGATCGCCGTACCTTCGCGGTTATGAAGACTTGGTCACTGACCTACAACCTAAGTCTGGATGTGAACATTATGAATAAAAATGATGTTGTATTGATGAGATGGTGAAATTAGACCAGCTGCAAACAGAGTCTATTAATACTTAATTTGGCGTTAAAATATTGAAAGTAAGGACTCACTTTAGTAAGCTATTTCTGCAAAAGTATCTAAGTTGATTCTTGCTAAAGCCTCTCCTTGATTCCCAATTCCAGCATACCCTTGAGAGTCTTTTCTTTAGTCGGGTAAGTCTTGCTGAGTAATTCCATACTCAGGGTTTTATTCCCTGTTGTTTTTCAGGTTCTAACCTTGTGCTGCTCTGATGGTGTTAAGTGTCGGTGGGCTCGACCTTCTTATAAGTCTAAGTAATTCTTCTATACTTCTTATTGAGGATGGTCATTTGAGCTAGCATATATTTCAAACTTATACTTTTGTAACCACTCCGATAAAATAATATAAAATTTTTGTAACTTGTAAAATTTGGTAATAAGATTTCCGCTGCAAAAATATTGGTGTGTGTGTGATTTGTGTTACTTAATCCCGCGGTTCTGGTTGTAAGTGGTTTATCCGATGTCCTTGGGGCAATCGGACAGATCCTGTTAAGTTATCTGGTGCACATGCATAGCCGTCTGATGTCTTTAGGACAAGGACAGGTGCATGTGGGCCCAATAACTTGGAGGTTCTGCCACAGCATATCTCTACCATGCATATAGGAAGAACTTGAAGCAAACATTGCATTTGAATCATAAGCATTACAACTCCTATCATGATGAATATTTCTAGAAAAATTCCTATAAATAAATGCATGATTCTTTTGAGCACTATTAGCCATAGGGGCCTTCCCTTTCTCCTTGGTGGAGATGGAAGCCTTATGGCTTGTTAAGTTCTTGACTTCCCTCTTGAAGCCAAGACCATCCTTAATTGAGGGGTGTCTACCAATCGTGTAGGCATCCCTTGCAAATTTTATTTTATCAAATTCACTCTTGCTAGTCTTAAGTTGGGCATTAAGACTAGCCACTTCATCGTTCAATTTAGAAATTGAAACTAGGTGTTCACTACAAGCATCAACATTGAAATCTTTACACCTATTGCAAATTGCAACAGGTTCTACACAAGATGTTGACTTATTTGCTATTTCTAACTTAGCATTCAAATCATCATTTATGCTCTTTAAGCTAGAAATAGAGTCATGGCATGTAGACAATTCACAAGAGAGCATTTCATTCCTTTTAATTTCTAAAGCAAGGGATTTTTGTGCCTCTACAAACTTATCATGTTTTTCATACAAAAGATCCTCTTGCTTTTCTAATAACCTATTCTTATCATTTAAGGCATCAATTAATTCATTAATCTTATCAACCTTAGTTCTATCTAGGCCCTTGAATAAACATGAATAGTCTATTTCATCATCGCTAGATTCTTCATCACTTGAGGAAGCATAAGTACTAGTATTACGAGTGCCTACCTTCTTTTCCCTTGCCATGAGGCAAGTGTGATGCTCGTTGGGGAAGAGGGACGACTTGTTGAAGGCGGTGGCGGCGAGTCCTTCGTTGTCAGAGTCGGACGACGAACAATCCGAGTCCCACTCCTTGCCAAGGTGTGCCTCGCCCTTAGCCTTCTTGTACGCCTTTTTCTTTTCCCTCTTGTTCCCTTGTTCCTGGTCACTATCATTATCGGGACAATTAGCGATAAAATTACCAATCTTACCACATTTGAAGCATGAGCGCTTCCCCTTTGTCTTGTTCTTGTTAGGATGCCCCTTGCGACCCTTTAGCGCCGTCTTGAAGCGCTTGATGATGAGGGCCATCTCTTCCTCATTTAGCCCGGCCGCCTCAACTTGCGCCACCTTGCTAGGTAGCGCCTCCTTTCTCCTCGTAGCTTTGAGAGCAATGGTTTGAGGCTCTTGGATTGGGCCATTCAACGCATCATCAACGTATCTAGCCTCCTTGATCATCATCCGCCCGCTTACGAACTTTCCAAGTATCTCCTCGGGCGACATCTTGGTGTACCTAGGATTCTCAAGAATATTGTTCACAAGATGTGGATCGATGACAGTAAAAGACCTTAGCATTAGGCGGACGACGTCGTGGTCCGTCCATCGCGTGCTTCCATAGCTCCTTATTTTGTTGACGAGGGTCTTGAGCCGGTTGTACGTTTGGGTTGGCTCCTCGCCCCTGATCATCGCGAATCTCCCAAGTTCGCCCTCCACCAACTCCATTTTGGTGAGCATGGTGACATCGTTCCCCTCATGTGAGATCTTGAGGGTGTCCCAAATCTGCTTGGCGTTATCCAAGCCGCTCACCTTATGGTATTCATCCCTGCACAATGAAGCTAGAAGAACAGTAGTAGCTTGTGCATTTTTGTGAATTTGCTCATTAATGAATATGGGACTATCAGTACTATCAATTTTCATTTCACTCTCTACTATCTCCCATATGCTTGGATGGAGAGAGAAGAAGTGACTACGCATTTTGTGACTCCAAAATCCGTAGTCCTCTCCATCAAAGTGAGGAGGTTTACCAAGTGGAATGGAGAGTAAATGAGCATTGGTACTTTGCGGAATACGAGAGTAATCAAAAGAAAAGTTCGAATGACCGTTTTCTTTTTCTCGTAGTCATTGTTGTCGTTGTCCTTTTGGGAAGAAGAGGACTCGTCGCTGTCGTCGTAGTAGACGATCTCCTTGATGCACCTTGTCTTCTTCTTATTCTTCCCATCTTTTCGTTTGTAGCCCGAGCCCGAGTCGGTAGGCTTGTTATCTTTCGGCTCGTTGACGAAGGACTCCTTTTCCTTATCATTGATCACAATCCCCTTGCCCTTAGGATCCATCTCTTCGGGCGATTAGTCCCTTTCTTGAAGAGAACGACTCCGATACCAATTGAGAGCACCTAGAGGGGGGGTGAATAGGTGATCCTGTAAAACTTGAAACTTAGTGCCACAAAAACTTGATTAGGAGTTAGCACCAATAAGGCCAAGTGGCTAGAGAGGAGTCTTAGCAAAACACAATAACCACTAGGAGATCAACACAGAGATGGCACAGTGGTTTATCCCGTGGTTTGGCCAAGTACAACGCTTGCCTACTCCACGTTGTGGCATCCCAACGGACGAGGGTTGCAATCAACCCCTCTCAAGCGGTCCAAAGACCCACTTGAATACCACAGTGTTTTGCTTTGCTTTACTATATCCCGCTTGCGAGGAATCTCCACATCTTGGAGTCTCTCGCCCTTACAAAGATGTTCAAAAAGAATCACGGAAGTAAGGTTGGGATGAGCAACACACACAAGACACAAAATCAGAGCAACATGCACACAAGTCGCAACACGAGCTCTCAACACAACCCGGAGAGTACACTACTCAAATGGAGCTCTAGTTGCTATCACAAAGAATCGAATGCGCGGAATTGAAGTCTTGGTGCTTAGGAATGCTTAGAGAATGCTTGGTGTGCTCCTCCATGCGCCTAGGGGTCCCTTTTATAGCCCCAAGGCAGCAAGGAGCCGTTGAGAGCATTCCAGGAAGGCAATTCTTGCCTTCTATCGCCTGGCTCACCGGACAGTCCGGTGCACCACCGGACACTGTCCGGTGCGGATTTCTTTCCTTATTTGGCGAAGCCGACCGTTGCAGATTCAGAGCCGTTGGCGTACCAGACACTGTCCAGTGCCCCCTTCTGACCGTTGGCTCGGCCACGTGTCGTGCGCGGATTACGCGGCCGACCGTTGGCCCGGCCGACCGTTGGCTCACCGGACAGTCCGGTGCACCACCGGACAGTCCGGTGATTTATAGTCGTACGCCGTTAATCACTTCCCGAGAGCGATGACTTCGCCTGTGAATGGCTCACCGGACAGTCCGGTGTACCACCGGACAGTCCGGTGATTTATAGCCGTACGCCGTTGATCGCCTCCCGAGAGCAGCCAGTTGACAGTCGCCAGCCTGGTGCACCGGACACTGTCTGGTGCACCCAGACTGAGCAGACTTTGGCTGAAAGAAGCTATCTCCTTTCCAAAGAGATTATTCCTGTTTCCAGCACTTAGACACAATACATTAGCTCTTAAAACAATGTACTAAGTTTAGAAACATACCTTTAATCTTGATTTGCACTTAGTCCATCACTTGGCATAGATAAACACTTAAGCACTTGTGTTGGACACTAAATCACCAAAATACTTAGAAATGGCCCAAGGGCACATTTCCCTTTCAGCACTCCAAACTCAACAACGTCCCAAATACTAGCGTGGAGTGAGGTTAGGTGATGCCTCATTTTATCACTCCACATGTTATAATCTTCACCCTCAAAAACGGGTGGTTTGCCTAGTGGGACGGAAAGTAAAGGAGTGCATTTGGAAATGCGAGGATAGCGTAAGGGGATCTTACTAAACTTCTTGCGCTCATGGCGCTTAGAAGTGACGGACGGTGTGTCAGAGCCAGAGGTGGAGGGCGACGAAGAATCGGTCTCGTAGTAGACCACCTTCTTCATTTTCTTCTTCTTGTCGCCACTCCGGTGCGACTTGACGCGAGGAGGAGATTCCTCCTTGTGCTTGGTGCCGGACTCCCTTGATGGAGCCTTCCCATGGCTTGTAGCGGGCTTCTCGCCGGTCACCACCTCCTTCTTGGCGTGATCTCCCGACATCACTTCGAGCGGTTAGGCTCTAATGAAGTATCGGGTTCTGATACCAATTGAAAGTCGCCTAGAGGGGTGTGAATAGGCAGAATCTGAAATTTATAAACTTTAAGCACAACTACAAGTCGGGGTTAGCGTTAGAAATAAAATCGAGTCCGAAAGAGAGGGCGAAAACAAATCACAAGCAAATGAAGAGTGTGACACGGTGATTTGTTTTACCGAGGTTCGGTTCTTGCAAACCTACTCCCCGTTGAGGTGGTCACAAAGACCGGGTCTCTTTCAACCCTTTTCCTTCTCTCAAACGGTCACCTAGACCGAGTGAGCTTCTCTTCTCAATCAATCGGGACACTTAGTCCCCACAAGGACCACCACACCTTGGTGTCTCTTACTTTGATTACAAAAGTCTTGGAAACAAGAAATGGGGAAGAAGAAAAGCAATCCAAGCGCAAGAACTCAAATGAACACGAAAATCTCTCTCTCACTAGTCACTAATTGATTGGAGTGATTCCGGACTTGGGAGAGGATTTGATCTTTGCTTTTGTGTCTTGGAGTGAAGTCTAGAGCTCTTGTATTGAATGCAATGGCTGAAAACTTGGATGCCTTGAAGTGTGGTGGTTGAGGGGTATTTATAGCCCTAACCACCAAAGTGGTCGTTGGTGGAGGCTGCTGTCGACGGGCGCACCGGAAAATCCAGTCGCCACCGGACACTGTCCGATGCGCCAGCCACGTCATCCAACCGTTAGGGTTTGACCGTTGGAGCTCTGACTTATGGGGCCACCGGACAGTCCGGTGGTGCACCGGACAGTGAATAGCTGTCCAGTGCGCCTTCTGCGCCTGCTCTGACTTCTGCACGCGCAGTCCGCGCACTTTAGCTCACTGTTCACCTTTTGCAGACGACCGTTGGCGCGCTAGCCGTTGCTCCCGCTGGCACACTGGACAGTCCGGTGAATTATAGCGGAGCGGCTCCCCGAATTCCCGAAGCTAGCAAGTTGGAGTTGACCCACCCTGGTGCACCGGACACTGCCCGGTGGTGCACCGGACACTGTCCGGTGGCACACCGGACAGTCCGGTATGCCAGACTAGGGTAGCCTTCGGTTGTGTTTTGCTCTTTTTATTTGAACCCTTTCTTGAACTTTTTATTGGTTTATGTTGAACCTTTGGCACCTGTAGAACTCATAATCTAGAGCAAACTAGTTAGTCCAATAATTTGTGTTGGGCAATTCAACCACCAAAATCATTTAGGAAAAAGGTTTGACCCTATTTCCCTTTCACATATTAATCCACCAATCAACTTATACTCAGAAAGTGTTAGAAAGATTTGGTTTTGAGAAGGCATACCGTGCTAAAACACCTATGATCGGACGGTCATTACATATAGACCAAGACCCATACGGACCTAAGGAAGAGGGGGAGGAAGTTCTTGGAGTTGAATACCCGTACCTAAGTGCAATTGGAGCACTAATGTATCTAGCAAATAGCACGAGACCAGATATTGCATTTGCCGTGAATCTATTAGCAAGATACAGTATGGAACCTACTAAAAGGCATTAGAAAGGAATCAAGTACATCTTCCGTTACCTACAAGGAAGCAAGGATCTTGGTTTGTTTTATCGAAAAAATCAAGATATGAACCTTATCGGGTACGCTGACGATGGATACCTGTCTGATCCACATTCAGGCAAATCTCAAACTGGATATGTATTTCTTTGTGGACGAACAACAATTTCATGGAAGTCGTCAAAACAAACTTTGGTCTCGACTTCAACGAACCACTCAGAAATTATTGCATTATATGAAGCCTCGCGTGAATGTGCTTGGCTTCGAAGAATGATCAACCATATCCAATCTGCATGTGGATTGAATATTGAGCAAACACCCACAATCATTTATGAAGATAATGCAGCTTGTGTCGCACAAGTTCAAATGGGCTATGTGAAAAGCAATCTTACGAAGCATATAAACCCCAAATTCTTCTATGCACATGAGCTACATAAGATGAATGATATTAAAATATTGCACACTAAGTCATGTGAAAATCTCGCAGATATGTTCACAAAGTCACTCCCCGCGTCATCCTTTGAAAGATGCGTCCGAGGACTTGGAATGATGAGACTTAAAGAATTGCAGATCTCAGGGGGAGAAACTTCACACACACCCAAATAAATCTTAAACGTAAATTTTAAGTACCCAAATAATCTAGAAGATTAAATTGTTATATTGGGTGAATTGTACTCTTTTTCCCTTATGTGAGTTTTCATGAAAGTTCCTCACTATGGTTTTTGATGAGGCAATTCGTGCGACACGGCAAGCGTGAGCTATGTACTCTTTCTCCAATTTTTTCCCACTGGGTTTTTATGTAGTTTTGGGACATATGCATCTCACGGCATTGGACCAAGGGGGAGTATTAAGAAACCTTTCTTGGGGCAGAAAGGCCCATGTGGCCCATATGCCTGAAATCCTAGTTTTTATCTATAAATAAAGAGGAGATCCTCATATCATGTAACCTGAGACAGCAGCATCATACAGCAATAAAGAATCAGTCCCTCTCTACACTCTTGTTTCCTTGTGTTCTACTATTATTCAGTTAAGGAGCCCTTGGACTACACTCGGTAACAAGGGGTTCTTAACAAACCCAACACCGGTCTTTGCTTTCTATGAGCTTTCTCTGAAACTGAGCGCCACTCTTGACAA
Organism: Zea luxurians; assembly: GCA_029449295.1. Classification (NCBI taxonomy): domain Eukaryota; kingdom Viridiplantae; phylum Streptophyta; class Magnoliopsida; order Poales; family Poaceae; genus Zea; species Zea luxurians. The sequence goes on from JAOPSE010000016.1 coordinate 13,541,824, forward strand.
AGAACATCTCAGCACTTGGTTTCAGGAAACCAGCAACGCCCAGCCGTATCTGCCCAACCTTGCAAACGTCTGCTAAAACTTTGTCCTTGGATGGCCGCCCATCTCGACAAATGCTCTGTCATCCAAATTTCCAAACAAGGATTCCTACTTGGTACAGCAACTAGGTAGTACTCTTCTCGGCAGAACCTCTAAAGGCTAGTTTAGGAACCACATTTTCCTAAGGAATTTCTATTTTTCTATGGGAAAATAAATTAATTTACCTTGGAAAAATAGAAATCCTTTTAAAAAAATAGGGTTCCCAAATTAGCCCTAAAGGTGGAATTCGAGTACTCGACAAAAGAGCATCGAATGGATCCTTGAAACTCATAATAACAGAGTAAAAATACTCCGTGAAAAAAATAGTCCTCTTTGGTCGTCGTCAGCATTGCCCGAGCAAAGTGCGCCTCGACATAGTACTTCATGTCAGTCCCTTTCTCAAACACAACAGATTTATCCAGTGATCATGTATGCACTTCGATGAATTCTCAAACAGCTCAACGAAAGGCCCCTCACCTCTTCGTCAGAAGGAATAACAAATCAGAGCCCAAGAACTGACCAATAATGCTTGGATTCAGTCTCTGCGAGGGAAAATCACAACCACCACACAAATTGAGGAATTTGTCTACCTCTAAATTATGACCCAACAGGTGAGCTTACGCCGGATGTAGAGGACACCTTAGTCTGAAAATGGACACAACACAGAATCTACTCCACCAGTTCATCCTACAGAGCCCAATTCATGGTGTTGGGCACCAAAAAGAGAGGGCGGACGGTCCGCGCGCGCAGAACAGATTAGGGTTCTGAGTTTCTTGCTATGTTTGTTGGCGAGAATCTTGGGATAAGCTCAGAATTTTATTGGTAACGGGTCCAGCCCCCCTCCTCTATAAAAGCAGAGGACTACATTCGATTTAATCAATCAATCGAACCTTCAATCAATACAATTTATATTTTATCCTAGGAGTAGTTCTAGTCTAGTTTAGGTTTAGTCTTCCAATCCCTAAATCCTCCGCTTCTCTTTGACTCCACGTCGATTAGAGGAGTCTAGGTCGGTCTACCCGAGCCTAGACATCATCTAGGATCTCTCCTCCCCGACGGGGTTCCTCCCGGGAGCGAGATCCAGGCGCCGTCGGCGATCCTCCGCCGCCCCTGCGCACGCGTGGACCGTCCGGCCCTAGGGCGCGCACCGTCCGGCCGTCAGGCAGGGAACCCTAGCCTAGTGCCAGGTCGCGGACCGTCCGTGCCTGACCAGAGAGCACCGCTGCTGGTTCTTGTTGAGTGATTGGCGCCCTAAAAAGGTGCCAACATACTTTTTGGCGACTCCGCTGGGGACAACACATATAGACCTATCAAATCGGCGCTCAATGGCCGGTTCAAAGGATAGCTCTAAAGTTTCCACCATGTAACACCAGACTTTAAGGAACAAAGCCAGGTGTATCTCATACATGCGCCAAGAAGACAACATATATAATAACATAGTGTATAGAGATAAATGTCACAATAATCAGAGTACTTATTACATAGCGGAAGACTTACAAAAATAAAAGATAAATATAACAGGATCTAAAATCCATCCTTGGCGCGAGAAAGTCAACTGGGAGACGACGACCTAGACCTCTCACGAACACAGCGCAACATCCACCATGCGCCATCCAGTGATACCTGTTCTTGACCTGTGGGGGGTGTGAGACAGTAAGGGTGAGCTCACACATGTTCATCGCTCAACAAGTTGTGAGGAATAATGTGACATGAACTCACCAAAGGTGGGAGCTCATGAAGTGTAAGGCTTATCAAAGAGAATGGTTAAAGCTGAGCATTGCTTTTATAAGTTGGTCAAAATTTTATTAGTAATTACTAAGTGTAAGTAAATACCAAACCATAATAAATAATAATAGAACAAAATTAACAAATGATCCCATGCAATGCCAATGACAAATTGAATTTAAGTTCCATAGATTAATCATCGGAGAGTCCTGAGCCGCTCTTGACCGTGAGCTCGGCTAGTATACCAGTTTTACACTCTGCAGAGGTTGTACCCTTTACCCATAAGTCGTGTTTCCCATGTCGCCAGGGTTAGCTAGGCCCTTAGACACTACCAAGGTGAATGGCTAGGGATCCACTACGAGGCCTTTACAAAGTTCCACTAGCTTCCGAAAACCCGCTACAGTTTATGGGAAGAGCACTTGCAAGAATCCCCCGTCTGACCATCATCGCAGCAAAATCAACCCGACAACCTCCTTGCATGCAACTCCCCTACTGCCCTTGCCCCTTTCGGGTAAGGTAGTCTTCCACTAGCTTTCCTAATTAGTTAGCCAAGGGGTCTCATTCCTCCCTTGTGGTGGCACGTGTTTCTCAAGTTAAGCTCCATGTTCCAATTAACAATAATATAATGATCTTGACATGAACATAAATAAATAACAAAATAACTGGAACATGGATATAATAAATGATTATCCCAAAACCATATAAAGCAATAGCAAACTACCCAAGTGATTCAAGGGCAAACAAGGTAATGAGATAAACAATCTAGGGTGACCTATCGGGTCCCATCAAAATTAAACCTATGCATGGTAAATGATTATAAAGAACATTATTGGGTAACAAAAGTGAATCAAGGGCACAACTTGCCTGGCACTTGAGATTCCAGGTACCAACTTGCTTTTCAGATGACACGAATCCTCGCGCTAGTCGTAGCAATACAAACAAACATGGTATAGATAAAATTAACATCACACCAAACATAAGTACAAACTGAATAATAATGATCTACGCGTTGCTACGAGACTAACGCAACTTGAACGGATCAAATCGGAGTTAAAACGAAGAAGTTATGAATTTCCTAAGATTTTATGTATTTGGTATAAGATTAATTAGGAAATAAATTTTAAAGTGGATTTCATGTCAAATCAGTGGTACTAGCTGATAAACAATAAAATTACAAAATTATAGGAATTGGAATGGATAAATTTGGGCTTAATATGAATTTTCTATGAATTACCCAAGTTTTACAATTATTTTTTTACTCAAAATCAATTTCTAAATCTATTTTTCCGGTTTTATTTATTTTCTGGACTGGGTGCACTATTTATAGGAAACACAGGGGCCACAGGGCAAAACTTTCTAAGACTCAGAGAGCCAGCAGTAGGACTGCGGGTTGATTGATAACAAGCTCGGGGTCTCTTACGCAAATCGCCCAAGCCGAAGGTTTTCAGCCGCACGATCATGCGCGGATGGCTTGGATTAGATCAACCCACACCGAAACGGTACGCGAGGGCGGCCCTCGGATCACGATCTAACGACCTAGGTTTAATGAATCCTAGCCTACTCACCGCCTTGCGATCAAAGATCCAACGGCAATCGCTCCATGAGTCGAATCGGCCTGGCATGAATTAATCTGAGCCGCCCATCAACCAGGTGACGGCGGACACGGCCTCTTCCACCTCCAGACTCCTACCGTGATGGTGCGCCGCCCACGGTGCACGGTGGCGCACCCACCGGAGACCCCGGAACCTACAACGCACGACCCTAATTCCCTAATCGAGCGAAGCTACACGATCCTGGGTGCTTGACAAACATGGCAAAGGACATACCAGAGGCAGATACGGCCTCTGCGGCGGCGCCCACGACGCGAGGCGGACTGGCAGTCGATTCACGGTACGGCGAGCAATTGGCTAGGCTCCGGTCGTGGTGTCCCTCCCCATCTGGCCACAGGTGTTTCACCGGCAAGCAACTGAAGCTTCCGGACTCGTCGCAGACCTCCAAACGTCAGCGCTCTCGCGACACAGCCACGACGGCAGATCCTCAAATTGTTCTCTCACTCTATCGGCGGAATACGCATGGCCCATGGATCTTGTGGATTTGGATTGAGGAGCTAGAGAAACGGGAGAAGGAAGTTTATACTCCGGTTATGCCCCCACAACGGAGCACGCCGAGTCCTACGGGCGCGCGCGGCATTCACGGCTGATTCCGGTGGAGGGGATAGAGATGACGCCTCGGTCCCACAGGCAGCGAGTACGCGAAGGATATGCGCAGCGCAAACGGGACCGGGCCCACTGGTCGACGCTGGAGGCTTGCGTACGCGCGGTTCAGGCTAAGGAGAGGGGCCCGCGATTCAGAGAGGAGTCAGGCGCGGGCACGATGCACCGGCTGACAGTGTGGGCCCCGCGCGTAAGTGAGTCTGGACGTGGTGGAGTTGGGCTGGTGGAAGATGAAGTGGGGAGTGGGCCAAACTGACTTCCTCCGGCCCAAGTAGCCACACCACCCATTTCCTTTTTCTTTATTCTGTTTTCTTTCATATTTTTAAATCTAAATTTGAATTTCAAGTTTGTGGTGAACTTGTACTCCAATTTGTGAGTATTTTGAATAAATTATTGTAGAATAAATTTATCTATTTATAAATTTATTTTTGGTATTGTATAGTATTTACTCTTTCCTTCTCTATTTCAACCCCTAATTCTCAATTTAGGATTCAAACTTCGTATCAAGTCATTGTTTTATTTCTACTAGCATTATTATTGTTATTATTTTATTGCACAAACAAGCAAAAACTCTAAAGGATGCACAAGTTATTTGAGTGTCTTTTGTTAACTATTTATTCTTGTTAAGCAAAGAGTCCCCATTTCCAAACTTTCAAGTTAGTCTTTATATTTCTATTTTGTTTATTATTTTATTCATATTGTTGTGACTACTATTAAGGGCACAAACAATTAAAAGCCAACATAATGCACGATTTAGTGATGTCTTTTTATTAATTATTTATTTTTAAGTGAGGTGTTCACATGAAATGATAAACATAGATAACATATATAGATACAACGTAATATAATTTCTCTTTTTAGACTTCTCTTACAAAGTGGGTATTACACACCAGCAATATCATCACGCCGACATGGGAAACCTTGCCGGCTGAAGAACAACTCTTGTTCGAGGAGCGCTAGGAGCAGCTGATCCAAGAAGCAAAGGCGAAGTTCCTGGCCGACTTCAAGGTGGACAGGAACAACAAAGTCGTTCGGCATTGGGCGACAGATCTGGCTTCGTCTGACCTACTACGATTACCCCTAATGTAAGTAGCACAAACGAACTCCAATCTCTTAAAGCTTACATAGACGAACAGCGAGAGCAGTTGCAACATATCGTAGGGGATATACAAAATGATCATAAAAGGCTAGTGCTTGCGCTTGATAAGTCTACTATGGCAAATCTTCCTTCGCACGAGGTTGAATTGAGGGAATACACACGTAATTCATCGGCTACAGGTTGTCACGACCAGTCACAACCCCTTTATGGGATGCCGAATAGACATGTACCTTGGGCAACGACAGCCTCCCACGCACATCGGCGATAAATTTACCGATTTGCGCATGTCCGGACCGTCCGCACGTGAGCGCGGACCGTCCGGGCCAGCGACGGCCGATCCCATTTTTAGAAGCGAATTACTGAGACCTGCACCTAAGCCGCCACATGCCGTGCAAACCCTAGATAACCCATTTGGACCGTCTGCATATGGCGCCAAACAGTCCAAATATAATGTCGGACGGTCCGGCCACATGGCCGGACAGTCCGCGCACAGAGCCGGACGGTCCGGCATAGAGTTTTTTGAGGAGGATGGATATCCAACTCCGTATCCGTCCCAACTAAACTCCCCATCTCACCATGCGACACACCAGCACCATAATATAACCTACCAAACCTGTGAGAGTGAGTACTTTCCGGCCTCCAGAGGGCCAGAACGGAATGGCCAGTCGTATGAGCCTCATAGGGCATGTATTAACGCGCCGTGAAACCCAAACCAATGGGGAGGAAAACAACATACCAACATCCAAACAACCTCACCCATATTGGACCAAAGAGCCGGTGGTCTCCCACCGGCTGTCATCGATATAGTAAGAGAGGAAATAGCTGGGGCGCTCTGAGATATGCTCGGAGTTAGTATAGTCCCCAGGGGGCAATCATATCGGAGACCTTATGGTAGCCATTTTGACCATCTCCCATACCCATAGGGGACCAGAATACACAAATTTGCAAAGTTTTCGGGTGACCAAGGAAAGAGCACGCGTGAGCATATAGACTAGTTCTTAGAATAATTAGGAGAATTGGCCGACACCGAAGCATTCCGTGTGCGTTTATTTTCATTGTCTTTAACAGGGACTGCATTCACATGGTATGCCACGCTCCCTCCTAATTCCATTTTGTTATGGGGAGACTTAGAACAAAAATTTCATGAACATTTCTTCTCTGGCGATTACGAGCTAGATTTAGTGGCCCTACAACAAGAAAAGGATGAATCGGTTAATGAATACATCCGGAGATTCCGGGATATGAGAAACCGATGTTTTCAAATTCATTTAACAGAGAAACAACTGGTGGGGATAGCCTTTGATGGATTGCGCTATTATTTAAAAGAGAAATTAGAAGGCATCCAGTTCTTTACGCTAGCGCAATTACATCAGAAAGCTTTGGCTTGTGAAAGCCGAAGCAAAGAACTAGTCAAAACGGTTCATCATAATGTCCATATAGTAGAACATAATCAAAGTAGTTCGGACGATGAACCAAAGCAAGTTTACACTGCAGAAATAGTTTGGCCCAAACAGGCCAAATCTTCGACTTGCTCCTCCTTGCAGTTAGTTCAAAAGAAGCGGCAAGAGGAGATTAAGTTTACATTTAATGTCGGCAAATGTGATAAAATATTTGATGAATTGCTAAAAATGGTAACATTAAGATCGATTATACCGTCCCACCCGTCGACGAACTAAAGCGTCGCGCATATTGCAAGTGGCACAACTCATTTCCCATGCCACTAATGATTGTAATGTGTTTCGACGACAATCCAATCGGCCATTAACGAGGGACGATTGAAATTTTAGGAGGACACGGAGCCCTTCCCAATGAATGTGATCGACTTCAATGGCAAAAAGGTCCTAATTCGACCCAGCACAGCCGATAAAGGCAAAGACAAAGAAGTCATCATCGACAACGCACGGGAGGTCGATGGAAACAACAAAATTTCTTGCAGGAAAGTGGTGGCCGAGAAGACTCCTGATGGAGGGGAGACACTGAAGATGACCATAACAAACTCCGGCACTGGAGGGCAAGCGCAAACAAGGGGACATGCGCGAGAACCCATACTACGCATCACGGACAGTCCGGTGCCTAGGCGCGGACGGTCCGGTGCCCAGGCGCGGACGGTCCGTAACATCACCGGACAGTCCGGAGCGTTCCAGCGGATGGTCCGGCAACGCCGAAGAGCCACGACGACCACGTACCTTCAAACCACGATGACCAGAAATAGGTACGTGGAAAACTAACACGTTCGAGGCAATTGGTCGGTTGGTAAAATCTAGCCCGACCTTTGGTCAATTATTGTCTAAATATGTGAAAAAGAAGGCCAGCCCCAGCGACCGGCCACCAAGGCGACCTCGCTTACCCACCCAGGTGCGACAGCAGGTTAGGCCGATTGGACCACCACACCAATCGGAAAGGACAGGAGGTCATAATGTTCAATTAAGACCTTACGTACCTGCGTGGACACCTCCACCTCTACATACACCCATGACATGTCATTATACATACATACCACCGCTACCATATATCCCGAATCAGATATGGAGCGCTGAAAGGGAAATGTGCCCTTGGGCCATTTCTAAGTATTTTGGTGATTGAGTGCCAACACATGTGTTTAATCGTGAATTTATATACATGGATGAACAAGGTGCAAATCATGAAGTAAAGGTATGTTTCTAAGCCTTAGTACATTGGTTTTATGTACTAATATATTTGTCTAAGTGTTAGAAACAGAAAGAAGAAGAAAAGAGAAGAGGAGAAAAGACTTGGCTGTGTGCTGCCAAGACCCAGCTCGGTCTGGAGCACCGGACTGTCCGGTGTGCACCGGACAGTGTCCGGTGCGCCAGGCTGCCTCGGCGCGAAGTGGCCGCTCTCGGGAAATTGGCCGACGGCGTACGGCTAAAATTCACTGGACTGTCCGGTGTGCACCGGACTGTCCGGTGAGCCAACGGTCGGCCGGGCCAACGGTCGGCCGCGCAATCCGCGCGGGACACGTGGCGGAGCCAACGGTCGGAAGACGGCACCGGACTGTCCGGTGTGCACCGGACATGTCCGGTGCGCCAACGGCTCCAGATCTGCCAACGGTCGGCAACGGTCGGAAGCGCCAGTTATGGAAACAAATCGGGCACCGGACAGTGTCCGGTGTGCACCGGACTGTCCGGTGCCCCCGACGACAGAAGGCAAGGATGGCCTTCCGGATTTGCTCTCAACGGCTCCTAGCTGCCTTGGGGCTATAAAAGGAGCCCCTAGGCGCATGGAGGAGACACACAAGCAACCTTTGAGCATTCTTGATCATCCACACTTAGTCTTTGCGCTTTCATTTGTGATTCTAAGTGATTCGAGCTCCGTTCTAGTGAGAACTTTGTGATACTCTTGTGAGCTCGAGTCTTGGCCGTGTGTGTGCGCATTTCGCTGTGGATTTGTGTGTGTTGCTTCCCTCCCTTACTCTGTGTTTCATTTGTGATCATATACTTGTAAGGGCAAGAGACTCCAATTTGTGGAGATTCCTTGCAAACGGGATAGTGAAAGGAACAACAAAACACCGTGGTATTCAAGTGGGTCTTTGGACCGCTTGAGAGGGGTTGATTGCAACCCTCGTCCGTTGGGACGCCACAACGTGGAGTAGGCAAGCGTTGGTCTTGGCCGAACCACGGGATAAAACCACTGTGTCACCTCTGTGCTTGATTTTCTTGTGGTACTGTGTTTTGTTGAGACTTCACCTTAGCCACTTGGCAATAATCGTGCTAACACTTAACAAGTTTTTGTGGCTTAAGTTTGAAGTTTTTACAGGATCACCTATTCACCCCCCCCTCTAGGTGCTCTCAATTGGTATCAGAGCCGTTCTCTTCACAAAGGGACTAACCGCCCGAAGAGATGGATCCTAAGGGGAAGGGTATAGTGATCAACGACAAAGAGAAGGAGACCTTCGTCAACGAGCCGAAGGACGACAAGCCTACCGACTCCGGCTCGGGTCATAGACGGAAGGAAGGGAAGAAGAAGAAGACAAGGCGCATCAAGGAGATCGTCTACTACGACAGCGATGAGTCTACTTCTTCCCAAAAGGACGAAGACCACAACGACTACGAGAGAAGGAAACCGGTTAATTCGAACTTTTCTTTTGATTACTCTCGTATTCCGCAAAGTTCACATTCACATTTGCTCTCCATTCCACTCGGCAAGCCCCCACACTTTGATGGAGAGGACTACGGATTTTGGAGCCACAAAATGCGTAGTCACCTATTCTCTCTCCATCCTAGTATATGGGAGATTGTAGAGAGTGGAATGCACTTTGATAGTTCGGATAGTCCTATGTTCATTAATGAACAAATTCATAAGAATGCACAAGCTACTACTGTTCTTCTAGCTTCCTTGTGCAGGGATGAATACCATAAAGTGAGCGGCTTGGATAACGCCAAGCAAATCTGGGACACCCTCAAGATTTCTCATGAGGGGAACGACGTCACCTTGCTCACCAAGATGGAGTTGGTGGAAGGCGAGCTTGGACGATTCGCCATGATAAGGGGAGAGGAGCCAACTCAAACTTACAACCGGCTCAAGACCCTTATCAACAAAATAAGGAGCTACGGAAGCACGCGTTGGACGGATCACGACGTCGTCCGCCTAATGCTCAGGTCCTTTACCGTTCTTGATCCTCATCTCGTGAACAATATTCGTGAGAATCCCAGGTACACGATGATGACGCCCGAGGAAGTACTTGGAAAATTCGTGAGCGGGCGGATGATGATCAAGGAGGCAAGATACGTCGACGACGCGTTGAACGGACCACTCCACGAGCCTCAACCCATTGCTCTAAAGGCAACGAGGAGCAAGGAGTCGCTACCTAGCAAGGTGGCGCAAGTTGAGGCGACCGGGCTCAATGATGAAGAGATGGCTCTCATCATCAAGAGATTCAAGACGGCGCTAAATGGTCGCAAGGGGTAGCCAAGCAAGACCAAGACAAAGGGGAAGCGCTCATGCTTCAAATGCGGTAAGCTTGGTCATTTTATCGCTAACTGTCCCGATAATGAAAGTGACCAGGAAAAGGGGAACAAAAGAGAGAAGAAGAAGCAATACAAGAAGGCAAAGGGCGAGGCGCATCTAGGAAAGGAGTGGGACTCGGATTGCTCCTCCTCCGACTCCGACAATGAAGGACTCGCTGCTACTGCCTTCAACAAGTCTTCCCTCTTCCCCAACGAGCGTCTCACATGCCTTATGGCAAGGGAGAAGAAAGTGAGTACTCAAGACTCCACTTATGCTTCCTCTAGTGATAATGAATCTAGTGATGATGATGACATAGATTATTCATGCTTGTTCAAGGGCTTAGATAGATCTAAGATAGATAAAATTAATGAATTGATTGATGCATTGAATGAAAAGGATAGGCTCTTAGAAAAGCAGGAGGATTTATTGTATGATGAGCATGATAAGTTTGTAGAGGCACAAAAATCATATGCTTTAGAAGTAAAAAGAAATGAAATGCTTTCTTATGAACTATCTACTTGTCATGAAACCATTTCTACTTTACAAGGTGTTAACAATGATTTAAATGCTAAGTTAGAAGTAGCAAATAAATCTAATTCTTGTGTAGAACATGTTATGATTTGCACTAGGTGTAAGGATTTTGATGTTAATGCCTGTAGTGAACACCTAGTTTTAATTTCCAAATTAAATGAGGAATTGGCTAGTCTCAATGCCCAACTTAAGACTAGCAAGAGTGAAGTTGATAAGATAAAATTTGCAAGGGATGCCTACACGGTTGGTAGACACCCCTCAATTAAGGATGGGCTTGGCTTCAAGAGGGAAGCCAAGAACTTAACAAGCCATAAGGCTCCCATCTTCGTCAAGGAGAAAGGGAAGGACCCTATGGCTATTAGTGCTAAAAAGAACCATGCTTTCTTATACCATGATAGGAGGCATGCTAGAAATGCTTATAATGATTTTGATTCACATGTTTATGATTCTCATGCCATGTTTGCTTCTAGTTCTTCTTATAAGCATGATAGAGATATGTGTAGGAGAAATGTTGTACATATGCCTAGGAGAAATATTGCTCATGTGCTTAGAAAGAATGTTATTCATGCTCCTAGGAAAGTAGTGAATGTACCTTCTATAATTTATTGTGCTTTAAACACTTCCTTTGCTATCTGTAGAAAGGATAGGAAAATAGTTGCTAGGAAGTTAGGGGCAAAATGCAAGGGAGACAGGACTTGCATTTGGGTCCCTAAGGACATTTGTGCTAACCTTGCAGGACCCAACATGAGTTGGGTACCTAAGACCCAAGCCTAAATTTGCCTTGCAGGTTTATGCATCCGGGGGTTCAAGCTGGATTATCGACAGCGGATGCACAAACCATATGACGGGGGAGAAGAAGATGTTCACCTCCTACGTCAAAAATAAGGATTCCCAAGATTCAATTATATTCGGTGATGGGAATCAAGGCAAGGTAAAAGGGTTAGGTAAAATTGCAATTTCTAATGAGCACTCAATTTCAAATGTGTTTTTAGTTGAGTCTCTTGGTTACAATTTGCTATCTGTTAGTCAACTATGCAACATGGGATATAATTGCCTTTTTACTAATGTAGATGTGTCTGTCTTTAGAAGATGTGATGGTTCACTAGCTTTTAAGGGTGTACTAGACGGCAAGCTTTACTTAGTAGATTTTGCAAAAGAAGAGGCCGGTCTAGATGCATGCTTAATGGCTAAGACTTGCATGGGCTGGCTGTGGCATCGCCGCTTAGCACATGTGGGGATGAAGAACCTCCACAAGCTTCTAAAGGGAGAACACGTGATAGGTCTAACAAATGTTTATTTCGAAAAAGATAGACCTTGTGCAGCTTGTCAGGCAGGTAAACAAGTGGGAGGAGCACATCACAGCAAGAATGTGATGACCACGTCAAGACCTCTGGAGCTGCTGCATATGGACCTCTTCGGACCCGTCGCCTATCTAAGCATAGGAGGAAGTAAGTATGGTTTAGTTATTGTTGATGACTTTTCCCGCTTCACTTGGGTGTTCTTTTTGCAGGATAAGTCTGAAACCCAAGGGACCCTCAAGCGCTTCCTCAGGAGAGCTCAAAATGAGTTTGAGCTCAAGGTGAAGAAGATTAGGAGCGACAACGGGTCCGAGTTCAAGAACCTACAAGTGGAGGAGTTTCTTGAGGAGGAAGGGATCAAGCACGAGTTCTCCGCTCCCTACACACCACAGCAAAATGGTGTGGTAGAGAGGAAGAACAGGACGCTAATCGACATGGCGAGGACGATGCTTGGAGAGTTCAAGACCCCCGAGTGCTTTTGGTCGGAAGCCGTGAACACGGCTTGCCACGCCATCAACAGGGTCTACCTTCATCGCCTCCTCAAGAAGACGTCATATGAGCTACTAACCGGTAACAAACCCAATGTATCTTACTTTCGTGTTTTTGGGAGCAAGTGCTACATTCTAGTGAAGAAGGGTAGAAATTCTAAGTTTGCTCCCAAAGCTGTAGAAGGGTTTTTATTAGGTTATGATCCAAATACAAAGGCGTATAGGGTCTTCAACAAATCATCGGGTTTGGTTGAAGTCTCTAGCGACGTTGTATTTGATGAGACTAATGGCTCTCCAAGAGAGCAAGTTGTTGATTGTGATGATGTAGATGAAGAAGATGTTCCAACGGCCGCTATACGAACCATGGCGATTGGAGACGTTCGGCCACAGGAACAAGATGAACAAGGTCAACCTTCTTCCTCAACAACGGTACATCCCCCAACTCAAGACGATGAACAGGTTCATCAAAAGGAGGCGTGTGATCAAGGGGGAGCACAAGATGATCATGTGATGGAGGAAGAAGCGCAACCGGCACCTCCAACCCAAGTTCGAGCGATGATTCAAAGGGATCATCCCGTCGACCAAATTCTGGGTGACATTAGCAAGGGAGTAACTACTCGATCTCGATTAGTTAATTTTTGTGAGCATTACTCCTTTGTCTCTTCTATTGAGCCTTTCAGGGTAGAGGAGGCCTTGCTAGATCCGGATTGGGTATTGGCCATGCAGGAGGAACTCAACAACTTCAAGCGCAATGAAGTTTGGACGCTGGTGCCTCGTCCCAAGCAAAATGTTGTGGGAACCAAGTGGGTGTTCCGCAACAAACAGGACGAGCACGGGGTGGTGACGAGGAACAAGGCTCGACTTGTGGCAAAAGGTTATGCCCAAGTCGCAGGTTTGGACTTTGAGGAGACTTTTGCTCCTGTGGCTAGGCTAGAATCAATTCGTATCTTGCTAGCATATGCCGCTCACCATTCTTTCAGGTTGTACCAAATGGATGTGAAGAGCGCTTTCCTCAACGGGCCAATAAAGGAGGAGGTGTACGTGGAGCAACCCCCTAGCTTCGAGGATGAACGGTACCCCGACCACGTGTGTAAGCTCTCTAAGGCGCTCTATGGACTTAAACAAGCCCCAAGAGCATGGTATGAATGCCTTAGAGATTTCTTAATTGCTAATGCTTTCAAGGTTGGGAAAGCCGATCCAACTCTTTTCACTAAGACTTGTGATGGTGATTTGTTTGTGTGCCAAATTTATGTCGATGACATAATATTTGGTTCTACTAATCAAAAGTCTTGTGAAGAGTTTAGCAGGGTGATGACGCAGAAATTTGAGATGTCGATGATGGGCGAGTTGACCTACTTCCTTGGGTTCCAAGTGAAGCAACTCAAGGACGGCACCTTCATCTCCCAAACGAAGTACACGCAAGATCTGCTAAAGAGGTTTGGGATGAAGGACGCCAAGCCCGCAAAGACGCCGATGGGAACCGACGGACACACCGACCTCAACAAAGGAGGTAAGTCCGTTGATCAAAAAGCATACCGGTCAATGATAGGGTCTTTACTTTATTTATGTGCTAGTAGACCGGATATTATGCTTAGCGTATGCATGTGTGCTAGATTTCAATCCGATCCTAAGGAGTGTCACTTGGTGGCGGTGAAGCGAATTCTTAGATATTTAGTCGCTACGCCTTGCTTCGGGATCTGGTATCCAAAGGGGTCTAACTTTGACTTGATTGGGTACTCAGATTCCGACTATGCTGGATGTAAGGTCGATAGGAAGAGTACATCGGGGACGTGCCAATTCTTAGGAAGGTCCCTGGTGTCATGGAACTCTAAGAAACAAACATCCGTTGCCCTATCCACCGCTGAGGCCGAATATGTTGCCGCAGGACAGTGTTGCGCGCAACTACTTTGGATGAGGCAAACCCTCAGGGACTTTGGCTACAATCTGAGCAAAGTCCCACTCCTATGTGACAATGAGAGTGCTATCCGAATAGCAGAAAATCCTGTTGAGCACAGCCGCACAAAGCACATAGACATCCGGCATCACTTTTTGAGAGACCACCAGCAAAAGGGAGATATCGAAGTGTTTTATGTTAGCACCGAAAACCAGCTAGCCGTTATCTTTACCAAGCCTTTAGATGAGAAGACCTTTTGCAGGCTGCGTAGTGAGCTAAATGTCTTAGATTCGCGGAACTTGGATTGAAATATAGCATACATGTATTTATGCCTTTGATCATGTTCATTCTGCATTTTGTTGCTTATTATGGTGCTCAAGTTGTACAAACACTCCCTGGACCTCACAAGTCCGTTGCAAAGTGATGCACATATTTAGGGGGAGATGTGTTACAACTTGATCCTTTTTGACTAACCATATGCTTGAGTTTGTTTGATTTAGTCTCAAAGTAGAATTGAAAGGGAAAAGGTGGACTTGGATCATGCAAGACTTCCACTGCACTCCGATGAGAGGGTAACTTATTCCAAGTCCATCTCATGAACTCTTGTTGCCATTTGCTCTTAATTGAAGATTTTTGGTGAGGCAATGGGGTTAAAGGGCCAAGATTGATTCCGTTTTGGTGCTTCATGCCAAAGGGGGAGAAAATAAAGGCCAAAGCAATAAATGGATCAGCTACCACTTGAGAAATTTAAAAATAGTAGAGTAGAGTTTTTGGTTTGTCAAAACCCTTTTTGTCTCTTTTGGCTTCTTGTGGGGAGAAGTAGCAATTATGGGAAAAAGGGGGAGTTTTTGAAATCTTTGATCAATCTCTTTTGGAATGACTCTCTTTATGCCTCAACATGTGTGTTTGACTTAGAGATAGAGATTTGAGTTTGATTTGCAAAAACAAACCAAGTGGTGGCAAAGGATGATCCATATATGCCAAAATTGAATCAAAATAAATTTGAGTTTTAATTTGAAGTAAGTTTGCACTTGTTCTAGTTGCTTTATGTTGTGTTGGCATAAATCACCAAAAAGGGGGAGATTGAAAGGGAAATGTGCCCTTGGGCCATTTCTAAGTATTTTGGTGATTGAGTGCCAACACATGTGTTTAATCGTGAATTTATATACATGGATGAACAAGGTGCAAATCATGAAGTAAAGGTATGTTTCTAAGTCTTAGTACATTGGTTTTATGTACTAATATATTTGTCTAAGTGTTAGAAACAGAAAGAAGAAGAAAAGAGAAGAGGAGAAAAGACTTGGCTATGTGCTGCCAAGACCCAGCTCGGTCTGGAGCACCGGACTGTCCGGTGTGCACCGGACAGTGTCCGGTGCGCCAGGCTGCCTCGGCGCGAAGTGGCCGCTCTCGGGAAATTGGCCGACGGCGTACGGCTAAAATTCACCGGACTGTCCGGTGTGCACCGGACTGTCCGGTGAGCCAACGGTCGGCCGGGCCAACGGTCGGCCGCGCAATCCGCGCGGGACACGTGGCGGAGCCAACGGTCGGAAGACGGCACCGGACTGTCCGGTGTGCACCGGACATGTCCGGTGCGCCAACGGCTCCAGATCTGCCAACGGTCGGCAACGGTCGGAAGCGCCAGTTATGGAAACAAATCGGGCACCGGACAGTGTCCGGTGTGCACCGGACTGTCCGGTGCCCCCGACGACAGAAGGCAAGGATGGCCTTCCGGATTTGCTCTCAACGGCTCCTAGCTGCCTTGGGGCTATAAAAGGAGCCCCTAGGCGCATGGAGGAGACACACAAGCAACCTTTGAGCATTCTTGATCATCCACACTTAGTCTTTGCGCTTTCATTTGTGATTCTAAGTGATTCGAGCTCCGTTCTAGTGAGAACTTTGTGATACTCTTGTGAGCTCTAGTCTTGGCCGTGTGTGTGCGCATTTCGCTGTGGATTTGTGTGTGTTGCTTCCCTCCCTTACTCTGTGTTTCATTTGTGATCATATACTTGTAAGGGCAAGAGACTCCAATTTGTGGAGATTCCTTGCAAACGGGATAGTGAAAGGAACAACAAAACACCGTGGTATTCAAGTGGGTCTTTGGACCGCTTGAGAGGGGTTGATTGCAACCCTCGTCCGTTGGGACGCCACAACGTGGAGTAGGCAAGTGTTGGTCTTGGCCGAACCACGGGATAAAACCACTGTGTCACCTCTGTGCTTGATTTTCTTGTGGTACTGTGTTTTGTTGAGACTTCACCTTAGCCACTTGGCAATAATCGTGCTAACACTTAACAAGTTTTTGTGGCTTAAGTTTGAAGTTTTTACAGGATCACCTATTCACCCCCCCTCTAGGTGCTCTCAAGCGCACCACCATATCTATTCGGGATACCACAATACCCCGCTTGGGGGGCACCTCAATCACCTATTTTTGACAGGTTGACGCCTCCGGTACAAGACCGATTGAGAGCCCCTCAACCTAGTCCATGAGCATAGGCCCAGCAAGATTGCCGAACAACTCGGCCCCAAAGGCTGATTAATCCGGCAGGGGGGGCATACGGCTACAACCTCCAATAGTACGATAAAAGGGGACGTCATTAAAATAGGAACGACAGATATCGTCGTACAACAAAATAACGAAGGGCCGATAATTTTTGGTGAATCGACCAATACAAACGAAAAAGAAGGTATGACTGTCAACAAAACAGCCGATCCAAAATACTCCATGCCCCGATGGTGCCCATCGGGATTGACACGATCACAAAAGCGAAAATTACAACGCCTCAGAGCAAAAGAGAATCAGGAAAAGGAGTCGGAAAAAATATTCAATGACACGCATCCGCAGTATCCGCCACGACAAAAGAGGTGGAGACCAAAGGCCGTTGAGAAAAAGCAAAGGGCCACAAAGATAGAAAATAAAACAACAACTGTGCAACTCTCTGCAGGTATGGTAGATAGTCCGACTATAAAGGCCGGATCATCTGCATAGGACACGGACCGTCCGACCCCTGAGGCCGAACCATCCGCACTACACCAAGACACCTTCAACGACGTACCGACGCCCATGGAGGAAGGCGACCTGCAAGGAGAAGACCTGATCGACTATGGAGCTACGCTAGAACACTTAGAAAATTAGGGAAGCAAGGTGACGAATTGGTCAGGACCAGTATGACGCTCGGCGGTGTTAGGACTGACAGTTCGATCAAAGCTAAAGGGGTCACATCCGTTGAGTCAACCATCAGGACCAAGGCCACTGCGTACCATCCTAGTAAGTGGCAAGATGTCTAAGAAAACCGATGTGATACATCGAGTTAGTTGCTTTTGGTTCGCTCAGCTCCACCAAAAGGCAAGGGGCATATGTTGGGTACCAAAAAGAGAGGGCGGACGGTCCGCTCCTGTGGGCCGGACGGTCCGCGCGCGCGTATAACAGATTAGGGTTCCGAGTTTCTTGCTATATTTATTGGCGAGAATCTCAGGATAAGCTCGGAATTTTGTTGGTAACGGGTCCAACCCCCCTCCTCTATAAAAGCAGAGGACTACGACCGATTTAATCAATCAATCGAACATTCAATTAATACAATTTACATTTTATCCTATAATGCTTGGATTCAGTCTCTGCGAGGGAAAATCAAACCACCACACAAATTGAGGAATTTGTCTACCTCTAAATTATGACCCAACAGGTGAGCTTACGCCGGATGTAGAGGACACCTTAGTCTGAAAATGGACACAACACAGAATCTACTCCACCAGTTCATCCTACAGAGCCCAATTCATGGTGTTGGGCACCAAAAAGAGAGGGCGGACGGTCCGCGCGCGCAGAACAGATTAGGGTTCTGAGTTTCTTGCTATGTTTGTTGGCGAGAATCTTGGGATAAGCTCAGAATTTTATTGGTAACGGGTCCAGCCCCCTCCACTATAAAAGCAGAGGACTACAGTCGATTTAATCAATCAATCGAACCTTCAATCAATACAATTTATATTTTATCCTAGGAGTAGTTCTAGTCTAGTTTAGGTTTAGTCTTCCAATCCCCAAATCTTCCGCTTCTCTTTGACTCCACGTCGATTAGAGGAGTCTAGGTCGGTCTACCCGAGCCTAGACATCACCTAGGATCTCTCCTCACCGACGGGGTCCCTCCCGGGAGCGAGATCCAGGCGCCGTCGGCGATCCTCCGTCGCCCCTGCGCACGCGCGGACCGTCCGACCGTCAGGCAGGGAACCCTAGCCTCGTGCCAGGTCATGGACCGGCCAGCCCTGTGCCGCGGACCGTCCGCGTCTGACCAGAGAGCACCGCTGCTGGTTCTTGTTGAGTGATTGACGCCCTAAAAAGGTGCTAACACTTGGGTCCCTACATCAGCCACAAGATCAACCTTATTTGGCGGACTAGAACAGAGAAGAAATGCAAATTCTTCGCTTTGGTGCTCATTCAAAATAAGCTCGGCATCACTGTAAACCCAACACTGGTCTTTGCTTCCTCTGTGGTCAGCTTAGCTGGCACACGTACACTTTCCATGTGCTTTCTCTAAAACTGAGCGCCACTCTTGACAAAGAACATCTCAGCACTTGGTTTCAGGAAACGAGCAACGCCCAGCAGTATCTGACCATCCTTGCAAACGTCTGCTAAAACTTTGTCCTTGATGAGCCTTTATAGTGGTTCCAAGTGATTCTCTTGCGGGAGTGAGTCTATCTGACAAAAAAAAAAGTTTGGCAAGCAGTTCGTGAAATGATTCATGAGGGGTTGAAGAGAACCAACCAGGTAAGAGCGGTGGGAAGCACGTTATTTTTAACTCTCACTCTCTAGTACAAAAAGAAGATTAGATTTATTCCGCTCCCACCATAGAGCGGATCATTTTTTTTGTACCGTTTGGCTAAACCCACAATCTATAATGATGTGGGGTTACCTACCCAATCCAGCGCTCCACCCACAAATTTTTTATGCACGATCCTTTTGCCATCTATTCCCTTTCCCTCCATCCGTAAAAAAATACAGCTATAGAATCTGCACCGGTCAAACGAGCCCAAGTTTAACTAAATATATAATCATTACTAATAGCATCCATGTTTCCAAAAAAAAATTATTACAAAAACTATATTCTATAACTAATGTAACAGTAGTACCTGTTTTATATCATGAATGCTAGTGCTTTTTTTTAACAAAAATTCAGTCAAAAGCCTAAACTGTTTGACTTTTTTTGAAATGCAAATTGCATTCTTTTATGAACTGTGGGAGTAGAATTTTGTCTCAAATATCAATCGAGTGATGGTTTTGGACGTCTGACGTGTTAGATTTTGTCCCCCACCCTCTCTCTCTCTCTCTCTCTCTCTCTCTCTCTCTATTCTGTACTGGGCGTCAAACCTGCATGATACAAGCAGCTCAGAAAACGACAAAAAGACTCATGCTTATCTTGAATTAAAAACCTAAATGCCAGAAAGGCAGATGTATCTATGCGCAGGGCCCAGAGAAGTCTACTTCGGCTGATGATGCAGTATCCTGAATAATACGCAGAACGTAGGTAGAGTCAAACACTATTTCAATGTTCAGCACCTTGGAATACAATTGCAACAGCATTCCATGGACTGCACATCATCTGCACTGCACAACCGGACGATACAGCTGCAATACAGCAGACAGCACTTTTTTCTGAATGGCGCCAGAAGCTCGCTCGTATTCATCATCCCTTGGAGGAAGATAAGACGATGACGTTCACTTGAGTTTCCAGTGAGAGGGACGCAGGTTGACAAGGCTGAGGTTATCAGCTAGCAATAGATAAGCAACATGTAGACCGCCCTGACTGCTGAAAGGATAAGGTTTGGGCGGGGCCAAAGCGAGCATGGTAAAAGAGAGTATCGGCTCGGCACGTACGCCAAGGTGGCATTCGATCTCGGGATGGCCCCTTTCTTCTATCTTCACAGGTCACGCTTGTTCTTCCGTTCTGTCTGATCTCTGATGTGAGCTTTACACTGCGAGTCTCCGAAAACACTCTTTAGTCGCGAAACCTAGTTCACTGTGCAGCACTGCAGCTGCGCTGATCTCGTCGACAACAGCGCGTACCAAGCTCGACTGCTCGGCCGCAGGGAGTAACCAGCAGGCTTCATTTTCCAGTTCTTGAAATCTGGGGCGTCTCAACGAAGCAAGCGCGCGCCACAAAGTCTCCGTGGTCCACGTCGCAGTGCTGTCGGCGACGATGAACAGCAGCAGATAACATGCTTGCTCGAGTAATGATGCGGTTCATGACGCCGGCCGGTCAGACCGCGCGTATGGCGGGCGACTCCCATCTCCCACATGCCTTGCACGTTCGGCGAGCTGCAGGAACTGGCGCGGCGTGGCGTGGCTCCGGATCAGCGCCTCGTTCCGGTTCGACGAACGGTGCTGGGTGGGCCGCGGGATAACCACCGGGGAACAGGAAAGGAAAGCGACTGAAACGCGTGGGCACAGCACAGGTCACACGGACACGGGTTTGAGTGGCCGCTGCCCACGCCGCGCAGACGCAGCACCACCCGGCCACGCCGCCTCCCGCTTTGGCTTTGCGGCTGAAAAAAAAAACGACAGGTTTCTGATCGCTCGCTCCGGAGGCTGTAAGCTGCGACCAGTCCAAAAGAAAAGCAAGATGCGAGTCATTACTCGACCCTCGCAGTGACAGCGATACTTGCCAGATTGCCGTTCAGAAATCAATTTTTCTTTTTTAAAAATACCGAGACTAACAGTGTGAAGATATTCCGCAACACTCTTCTTCCTTTTTGACTCGACGAGATAGATGCGTTTGCAGACTAGGGACGATGGTTCGGGTCCTTGCCCTCCTGCTGTTCAGCTTCTGTTCCTTTCGTTGCCACCACCCATGACCATTGTTTTTGTTAATGTATATAGTATAGCTCTTGGTGATCTAAGCACCATGTCAGTGCTGATTACTCTTGTGCGTCGTACCACCACAGGTTTAGAAACAACGGCGTGGATTCAGCTTGTTAATAGTTGGCTTGTAACGTATACGACAAGTTTTTTTTTTCTAAAAAAACATTTGCTTGTCTAGCCCTCTGAATGAATGATGAGAAGGGCGAGAGGTGTCCTCAGTCCTGACTAGGGCTGAACAATAATCGCTGACTAGAGTAGCTCGTGAGCCTCGAGCGAGTCAGCCAAGCCGAGCCTATTCTTGCAGCTCCTTGACTAGCCGAGTCAAGCTCGATCATATAGGAAGCCACACCGAGCCTCGGCTCGTTTCCAGCCCTAGTCCTCATAGAAGATTTAGAGTATGTTTGATTCTACGGACTAAAAAACAGTCTCTCTATTTTAATCTTATGTAGTCCATAAATTGCCAAAATATTGAACTAAATTGTTTTAGTCTCTAGTATCACCAATGGATGACTAAAAGAAATTAAACCATATCATCCACCTTTTGTATCTCACTTATTTTAGTTGCACTAATGACGAGAGAGTGGTAAGAGGCATTTTCATCTTCTTATGAGTCATTTAAACGTTCTTAATAGTATTAGTCCCTATAACCAAATAAGATAAAGACTAAAAATCAGTCCCTCTATTTTAATCTTATGTGGTCTCTAAATTGCTAAAATACTGAATTAAATTGTTTTAGTCTCTAATCCCACCAAAGGATGACTGAAAGGGATTAAACCATATAATCCACCTTTTGTAACTCACTTATTTCATTTGCACTAATGATGAGCGAGTGGTAAGAGACATTTTCATCTTCTTATTAGTCATTAAATACGTTCTGAATAATTTTAGTCCCTAGAACTAAACAAGATAAGACTAAACTTCAGTCAAGGAATCAAACATGCTCTTAAAATGGAAAAAAGATCATGTACTTTTGTTCCAGAACCTGGCTGCATACGTTTTCTTTAACAATAAGCATTAGTTACGTATGTCCAGCTTCGTCAAGCTCTCAAATTTCCCAGGTGAGATCAGCATCAAGCTTAATGTTATCGCTGTTCCATGCACAGGTCAACGGGAAATTATGGCGCGAATTGGCTTTTGTTTTGGAACGGTTCCAACAGTGGACTTCATGCGACAAGTTAACATTAACACTAGTTCCCGGCGTCCACGCACTGGATTTGTTTATACTGCAACTCTGCTGACTTGGCAAAAACTTGGTTTTTGTTCACGGAAGCAAATTCAGGCGTGTGGGAGAACGGAGGAGCTGGAGAGACGCAGACAACGGACGAAACGGTGCCACGCCCATCAGGCGATCAGAAAAGCAGCGTGACAGGGAACAGCACTCGTCGGCTTTTCAAAACTTGGACGGAGCCGGAGCCGAGGGGGCGTGCTTCCGTGATTTGTAAAATATTCTTGAACGGAGATGTCAATGGGCAAATCAAATTCGGCAAGCTGCAAAAAATTCCCACTCGCACACACAAAAAGAAAGAATTATCCACCAAGAAGCTGTCATGTCCGGCCGCATCATCAAATCCAAAAAAGAAACCAGGGGCCGGTCGGCAGCCGGCGGCACGGAACCCGGCGCCGTGCGTGCGGCGCTTCGCTGGAACGAACCGTCCGGGCGGCGTCCGCACCTGCCCGCGAGGTGTCTGTGCCTGTGGTGGCGTAGCGGTAGGGTGCCAGATTATCCGTACCGTGCAGTGGAAACCACGTCTGCTCCTCGCAAATCACATGTTCGCGACAGCAATGCGCAGAGGGGGGAAAAGGGTGTCTGGCTCCTGGTCCCCGTCATCACCGGCAATCACTCGCGCAGGGCAAGGGCAAGGCAGGGAGCGGGAGACCCCATCAATAACCAATCCAAACTACTGTCATACTATCAGCTACACCTTCGACTCTGTTATGGACTTTCATGTATTGCCGTAAGCAATTATCTCTCATAGAGTAAAACGTTTTTATGATCACACTATATAACCACCTTAGGGACTCTAAATTCTCTCTTTTATGTTCTCTCGTGCGTCCACCTGTTATACAACAAACATCTATTGCTTCAGAGTTTGTGAGATAGTTGGTTTTCACAAACACCAGAAAAGGTAGATGTCGTGGGCGATGTGGTACTTCTTGGTTGTACTCATGTTCATTCAACGTGAAGTTCACATTTGATGCTTCTCCTTTGAGTATGTCAGTGAACAACGACGATCGGCTTGATATGTTGACATCGAAATTTAGATGGACACTCGGATTCTCGCTAGAGACCCTGTTTTAGGGAGCTCTCGCATAGACCCCAAATCAGTGTTTCATCTAGTCGCATCTCCCGCGCGTGACTCTTTCCCCATATGCTAGAGCTCTCTGCCTTCCCTGTCTACTCAAGAGTGTCGTTGCTCCTTATTCGTTCGTGCGCGTCCCTTCCCTTATCAAACCCTGGTCGTCGAAGCCCCTTTCCCCGTACACATGATTCCTTCGCCACCTTGCCTCCTCGGTTCCTCTTTTAGAAAAAATATGAGAAAGGAGATGCTATATGGGTCCATATCATTCCTTTTAGAAATATCTTGAGGACACCTGGTATAACCTTTTGTTCTAGACTGTAGCCTAGAAACTAAGACGTTTAAAGGTAGGGGAATCCTTCAAAGTTGAAACAAAAAGTTAGGATACCCCTAAAAAATAGGGATCATAATTTGGGTTATTGATGCCGAAGTTGCTATAGACCTAATCAAAGAGCACGGCTTGGCCCCGCCACTTGGCAAATGGGAACAAATCCCCGTTGCTTTCCTCAATATCAAGCAGTAGCTCAAGACGTCGCAACAGACCACAGAGCCGCAGATGGAGTTAAATACTAGAGCCATTTTCATTCTTTATTTAGAGCCGCTGATGGATGAAGAATAAATAATTTTTGGTGGAGACGGAGGAGACTACATTGGCACAGAAAGAGCTCCGTATGCACAGTTGATCAACCACTCACCATTATCACTCTCTGACCAAAAGAATCGTGACAGCCTAAGCAAACTTTGAACTGTACATGAGAAGGGGGGGAATCGTCTAATTTGAGTCTTGGCCTATCTGGCATTGCCCTTGGGTATACGTACTTTATTATGAGTTTATGACGCCATCATGGCCGGCGGCACGACGCTGGCGGCCGGGCACACGCTACTCCGCTCGCCGTCGGCGGTCGAGGCGGCGGCCCACCGGCGGCATATCCTGCCGAGCGACGCGGCCTTTCGACGCGCGCGCTCCGTGCCGGTGCCCATCAGCTCCCAGATGGCCCACTCCACGCCAGGCACGGCCATCACCTGCGTCACCGCCCGCGCGCCCAGCCGCCGGCACAGGAGCACCAGCGCCGCCGTCGAGTTCTCCCTAGCCCACTCCGTGCCGCGCCGCATCTCGGCCACCAGCCGCGCCACGGCGCCGTCGATGCCCACGATGGCCTCCGCGCCGCCGCGCTTCGCCAAAGCGGCCAGCACTGCCGCGGCGGTCTCCTCTTCGCTGATCGCGGACAGGGCCACCTGCGCGACGCCGGCGTCCACGAGCTTTCCCACGTTCTCCCTCTCGCTGGCCAGCGACAGCAGCGCGGCCAGCGCGTCCTTCTTGGTGCTCGTCGGGCCGGTGCGGGCCAGATGCACCAGCTTCTCCACGATGGACTGGTTCCGGCCGAGACGGCGCCGGTAGGTATGGACGGATGCCAGGCTGAGCACGGCGGCCGCCGCATTCTCCTTGGCACGCCACGTCACGCCGGAGCTCATGATGTGGGCGACCGCCTCCACGGCGCCCTCGGCGTGCATGATGCGCTTCTTGTTGGCCTCGAGGATGGAGAGGTTGAGCAGCGCCGTGACGGCGTTGAGCTGCAGCCCGGCGTCCTCGGAGTAGAGCAGCGGAACCAGCAGCGGCACGGCTCCGGCCTCCCCGACGAACGCGCGGCTGTCGGCGCCGGACTTGGACAGCAGCCGGATCTCGTGGACGACGCGGTTGGCCGCGTCGGGGGAGAAGGAGACGGCGAGCTTCTTCACGAGGAACGACGCCGTCATGCGCGCCGCCTCCAGCGCCGCCTTGTTCGCGGCCACCGCCTGGGCTGGCTCGCTCTTGCTCGCCTCGCTGCTTTCCATGGCGACGCCGTTGTCCCGGCACCACTTAGAGATGAGGTTCTTGAGCGCCGTGTTGGGCACGAGCTCCAGAATGGTAAGGACCTGCCCTGTCTTGGGGCACGTTGACTTGCCGGAGTCGAACCACCGGAAGATGGACTCGCGGTCGTACGTCTGGCCGCTGGCGACGACGACGGGATCGCGCATGATATCGAGAGCGATGGGGCAGCGGAAGTCCGGCGGCGGCGCCGGGGGCTCACGCTCTTCATCGATCTCAGGGTCCGGCCTGGAATCCGTGGGCCGGGGCGTGGCGCTGAACAGGACGCACTTTGCGTACCGCAGCAGACCGACGAGCGCGATCATGGCGTCCGTCCACCTCTCCGAGGCGCGGTCACTGATCTCTCGCTCGAGGCTCTCGATCTCTTCGCTGCAGCTGGCCGGGTCGTTGATGCCCACCTCCTCCAGGATCTCCTGCAGCGTCTCCCGCTCCGGCACGATCTCCCGCTCAATTTCCTGTATCAGCGCGAGCACTCTAGCCTTGAGCGCCTGCTCCGCCTGCACAGACAGCGCGAACCGCCTGCACTGGCGCGACGCGAGGTCGAGCAGGTCCATGACGTCCTCGGCAAGACCCAGCTCGACGACCGGCAGGAGGTCGAGCAGCGTGGCCAGGTCCTGGTGCAGCTCCCGCACCTCCTCCTCGATCTCGTCCGACCGCAGCAGCAGCCGCATCCGGCTCCGCGCGGCGCAGTCGGCGGCCAGGGCTTTGAAGCGCTGCAGCACGAGGAGCACCTCGCGCAGGCACAGCGACGCGGACCGCGGCATGTCCTCGGCCGCGGCGCACGGGACCAGGTCGTCGAACGCGGCGGCCAGGAGCTTGGAACGCCTGGTGATGGACGCGAGCGCGCCGCGCAGGAACGGGGCCGGCGTCTCGGCCGCCGCGGACATGTCCCGCGCCAGGCGGTGCAGCGAGCGCAGCAGCTCCCCGTCGGAGGGCGACGGAGGCGCTGGCGCCATGAACTCCGCCGCCGACCAGGCGGAGGAGGAGGAGCCGGGCGGTGACGGCGCGGATGTCAACACCGTTCTTGGGTTGGGCATGGCCATTGGAACAGCGGCGGTATAACTAACACCTACAGAAACGGCTGGTTTTAGTGGGGATGGTGTACGATGGCGGAGCGGCGAAGACAGAGAGAGAGGGAGAGAGAGAGAGAGAGAGAGAGTTGGCGGCTTATAAATGACGGGCGGCGGCAGGCGTGTGCAGTTGGGTGAGGGATGGACGGATCGTTCTTCTTAATCACTGTTCCATTGTGAGCTGTTCGTAAAGAGGAGTTTAAATATGAGATCGTGATAGCTTTATCTACTGTGATCGTTGCGCTTGATGTGCTTAGTTTAATGGCGATGCTCGGGGGTTAATATTTTCGGCAGCCCGTCTGCGAGGGAGAGAAGATGATTGGAAGCGGGCAACGGGCTGTGGTAAGGCGATCGTCGGATGGGGAAGGGATGGAGGGCTGGGATGAGGATTGAGGAGTGTTCCCGGATGGGTCGCAGATATCACGGCGGCGGCTGGCGGGCTGCGCGAGCAACGAGCGCCCACAGGGGAAGGAGAAACTTGCAAACAGTGCGTTGACGCCTTGACGGCCGACAGCAAGGGGGTGAGAATGAGATCCCGCCTATTGTTTTTCAGAGGAGTGAAGGACCATGGCCAGGCCACAGCAAGCGTGGGCTCGCGAGAATCGAAAGATGCTTCTGTTTACTTAAAAATATTGTTCTCTCTGTCCTATATTATAATTCGTTATAGTAGATTCATACAATATACGTTCTATACGTTTTAGATATGTATTTATATTACTCGTCATCTATATAGAAATAAAAAACAAGTGCTAAATTGAGTACTATTTTGGACTCATTACTGGGACTTTTTAATCGTAACATCTTCTTAGAACATCTTCCTGGCTTGCTGTATGAATGTCCACGTATTCACTCTAGTCTAGGTGCATGACTGGACATTCAAACAAGACCTTTCGCAATCGACATCAAACAAGACCTTTCCGCTAGACGCATTTCTTTGGCTGATGTAAATCCTTGCAGGTGGGCGGCACTCGTGACGGTAAAATCCGTGGAAACGCTCGAGCAGGTTCTGCTCCTCCGGTTAATGAGGACTCCGTAGTGCATCCATGTAGGAGGTGGAAAAAAAAAGCTGAGCCTCACGAACCGACTCAAGCTCGGAACGACTCGCGAGCCTTGGGCGAGTTGTACCGAGCCAGTTTTTTTGAGCTCGTCCAAGTAGTGAATCGAGCCGTTCAGGCACGCAAGCCGGCTCACGAATTATGTCAAATTAATCTCTACTACTTATTAAAATGGTAAAAGGTAAGCTGTCATTCCGTGTTCTGCCAACTTCGAGCCGAGCTGAGTCAGCTCACGAGCCAACTTCGAGTTGAGTCGAGCCTCATCCCTACATCTATCCATGTGAAAACTCTATATTGACTTTTGCTTGTAAAGTGTTTTATCTCTATGTGATTACAACTGCATCAGTTTAAACAACTGTCTTTAATCTGGAGCCAACAGCCCCATGTGATCGAATAGATTTCATGGACCTCGGTCGTGTTCTTTTGGTCAGAGCACGCGACTGGACTGGTTGATCGAATGTGATGCACTGATGTGCTCCGTGGCAGAAAATGGGCTTCCACATTAAACATTGAGATAATGAGATCTCTTGAACATTCGACATGTCCTGTTTCCAATCGCATGTTGTCTTG
The DNA here is from genome assembly GCA_029449295.1 of Zea luxurians. Classification (NCBI taxonomy): domain Eukaryota; kingdom Viridiplantae; phylum Streptophyta; class Magnoliopsida; order Poales; family Poaceae; genus Zea; species Zea luxurians. Next base: position 13,569,812 of record JAOPSE010000016.1, read on the forward strand.
CTGACACGGTCAGAGATCGGGACTTCTGTGGAGCAACAAGTCCAGAGCCCGGACAGGGGAAGTGAAGCAGAGCAGCAGCATTCGAAACATCCAAACATGCCAGACCGATGCGAAAAAAGAACAAACGGGTGCAAAGAACAGTAACTTATGGACGACGATGCCAAGCAGTACTCGTTTGACTCGATCGCAATTCCAAGCGCACGACGCCATTTGAAACAGGCAAGGGAGCAGCGGCCATACGACACGACGCACGCCGGCGTCGCCGCCGGCCGCCCGGCACGGCACAGGTCCTGGCCACATTTTCACCCTGTCAGCACCGGCAGCTGCAGTCCGGCCATCCGCAACTAGCATACCGATAGATTATATTATGGTTCGCGCAGGTGCAGGGAACGTGACCGATTTCAGCAATTCGCTTCACGTGCGCGTTCTTTTCGCTACCAAGCTGTTGGAGGCTGACCTATTTTCTTGGGTCTCCTGGTTCGTATAGTACGCTGCTACAGCGCGCCGCGGTGCCCGGCGAGGCTTTCAGCCGCCGGTGATTAGTATCGTCTGTCTTTCCTAATCTAATTCAAACTCTGTCGTACCATATTTTGGGAAGAACGAGAACATATAGTCATGCAAAATATTGTACATAGTGGATTACAACTTGTGACTAGCTCTCTAGTTACGTCATGTTAACTCTTTAATTATATAGGCATGGAAATGCACTCTCGACCATCTCAAAGGGCCAAGAGATAGCTCTCCTGTTATGTAGAATGGATAAATTTCATCTTCATCCGCTCATATCTCATCCTATGTTTTAAGGTAAATTCAAAAGCTACTCTTATAACTACCTAGTTATGGGGTAGAGTTTGATAATACTAAAATACATCACTGTACATAGCGAGAAACAAACAGGTATACCACTTGAGAATGCTTGATGATACATATTCAACATAATAATCCCATCGATATCTTGGAGTGGATTAATCTAGCACCATTACATTATCATGTGTCCATATTATTAATTTGATAATCTGTTTTGGCCATCTGCAAAAATCTTGTTTGTTGTAAGTATATGTTTTCTCGGAGGGTTTCATGTTTATGGACTGAAGAGAGGGGTTTTGGACTAAATATTTTTCGTATTATTAGTGCATACTCTAAGCAGGGACGTACAAGTTAGTGTCGGTTCGAGTTATTCAAATATTGGTTGCTAACTTGTTATATACTAATATTTTGCATACGTCTACTGGCTTAGGCCATGTTCCAAACATCTACAGATAATTCTTAGTCAGCTAATATGTTATCAGCTGGTTTTAGCTGAGTTGGAGCATAGCTATTTGAGAGACGGTATAACAACTTACAATTAGCTAGTCTATTACCTGATCCGTTCTAAACCTCTCAACTAATGTTAGCTCCTAACTGTTACTAGATTTAGATGTTTGGAGCGAGGCCTTAATTTGTCAGATGTCCCTCTATTATTTGTTCGACCTGTATTTCTCTTCTCTTTGTTTTGTTTTGCGGTGGTTCGTGCGTTTTACGCGGGGCAGATATTGAAAACACTCTTTGTTCATCCTACAAATTGCCATATGTTAATTGTCAAGTTGTTGTGTAGTACGTGTTATCCGTCATACGAATGATTGCCCTGTTTTTGTGGTATAAATGTATATATAGTACAGAGGGGTCCTGATGTTGCACCTAATCCACCACATTAATATTTTGTTAGTGGAGACAATCAGGCACCTACTAAATCATGATGGTGTGAGCTTGCATGCATTTCTTCATCTTTAAGATGCCATCAATACCTATATATTTTGTCCCCGCGATCAGTACTTGCATACTGTCATCAAGTAGACACTACCGGATAAAGGTTGGTTTCTAGCATACTGTCATTAAGTAGTAGACAATAATGAATATCTCTGCTGCTGAAAAAAAAAACAGTCACAGTAGATGTTTGCCCACTGTTTTTGCTGTACGAATTCAGGCATCACCGTATGAAGGAAAGTTCCAGGATCAGCTGATAGTCTGATACCCCTAGCTAGTACCTAGTACCTACCAAGAAACAACTTCCAATGGTTGTTGAGAGGGGACAGATGTATGGACGGGAGAATAATCGGGGCTCGTCGGACGTCGGGTACTCGGGTACATGAAAGCTTGCTTGCACGGCGCTCGTGGTTGTGGTATCAATCTCCAGGGTGTCATGGATGCATGGAGTGGACACACCTTTTAGGTAGAGCAATCGGAGGGGACGACGGCTTGCATTGGCGTGCATGCATCATGCGTGCATGTACCTGTACTGGCTGACCCGATCAAGACAATTTCTCCGGCCGCCCGGATCGGAGTAGCTGCAAAGTGGCCTGCATTTCCTACTCTTTCCCCCGTTTTTGGCTAGCACACGTAGAAGAAACGATAGCACTAGTTAGCAGATCGAGCATGAACAAAGCTCGGTCGATCACATCAGCAACCTGCTGCAATCAGCTATCTGTAGAAGGCCCTCCAAATGGATGCGATGAGCGGGAGGGCATGGTGGTGGTGGGGTTCCTGTCCTTGGTAGGCCTATAAATGGCGCTCCAAATAAATAAGAGAGGGGGGGCCACGGCCATCCCGTCCCGGTCCAAAATTGCCGATCGCGAAAGGCCAACAACGACGGTCCGGTTGCTTTTCTAGCTAGGGCACTCCACGCACGGACACTGGTCTAAAAGAAAACTAGGGATGGGCCCGGACCCGGAGCGACTGGCTGGCTGAGGTCGAGGGGCCGGAGACAAATTTGGAGCATTCCCCTCCGGCCGGCGACGTGCCACCAACCTCGCATGCACCATGTTAGGAGGCACTCCTCATTTTGTCTCCAAATTAACTGCGTAGTAGAGGGGACCAAAAGACTCAAATGCAACTCGAAGCAGAAGAGAGATGATTCTATGTGTGTTCACATGAGAGGTTTCTACAGAGCAAAATGATATAAATAGCAGGAGTACGTTTTGAGAAGATAGAATTCATGTCAATTACTTCATACGTTCTAGCTAGGTCCATACACCTCCATCACGCCCCCACATGGCACTGCACAACTTGGCCAAGGATCAAGGAACCCACCACATCGTCCCAAGACCTGAAATTGACTACCAGCGACACTCTGACCCACCTACTCACCATGATGAATCTGCAGCACGAAGACATCCAAATCCTCAGCGAGAACAAGGGAGTAATGCTGGGAGTCTGGGACACCCAAGAACACTACCGGAATCAGCTCCTTTGCCGTGTGTCTGAGACACACGGCAAAGGCTATTTTACACTCGGCAAAGGCTTTGCCAAGTGTTACACTCGGCAAAGAACGCTCGGCGAACTGTACATCGGCAACAGCCTCTTTGTCGAGTACTTTTTGTCGGGCACTCGGCAAAGACGGTACTCGGCAAAGAAAAGTAACCGTCACGACGCCAAGTGACGGTGACGGATCCTTTGCCGAGTGCATTCTGTGGCACTCGGCAAAGAGCCCAATTTTGCCGAGTGTGAGGCCCTCGACAAAGACTGGTCCAAAGGGCCCCACCGCCAGTCCCTGTGCCGAGAGCTCTAGAAGACACTCGGCAAATGAATCTTCTTTGCCGAGTGTCTGGTGGACTGGCACTCGGCAAAGAACCTTCCAGTGGGCCCCTTTGCCAGTATCTTTGCCGAGTGCCTTGGCAACAGCACTCGGCAAAGATGTCTTTGTCGGTTCCCAGGTTTCCTTCTTTGCCGAGTGCCATGGTCAGCACTCGGCAAAGATGGCTTTACCGGTTCCCAGGTTTTCTTCTTTGCCGAGTGCCATGGTCATAGCACTCGGCAAAGCGGCCCTTTGCCGAGTGTTACACTCGGCAAAGTGACCAGGATGTCCCTTTTTATTTGTTTTTGTTGTTCCATCCTAACATACAAAAGATATTATCATTCACATCACATTATATATCAATCACATCACAGAATGAACACATTTATCATCAACACCATATATATCACAAAGTCTCACTAAAGTCTCACAAATATAAGTCAGGATCATCACAAAACAGATATAAGTCTGCATCATCACTAACATCACCAAGTATCTCACAAGACAAAGTCTAACTAACATCACCAACACTCATAAAGGTAAGTCTGGATCATCACAAAACAGATCATCAACGAGGTGGGCATCTGGACTGGTTCGGCGAAGGGCTGGACGAAGCATGAGGGTTGTTCGACGCCGCCGATTGACCCTGCACAGAGAAGAGATTGTATGTGTGAGAACATATGAATATATATCATGCAGTACTAAAATTTTGATACTCACAGGAGTATTGAACTCTGTAGGGTCAGCTGCAGGGAACAACGGAGGTGGTGGAGCATGACCCTGTGCGGCGCCAAGGCTCTGCATGTACGCGAACATCTCCGCCATCCTCTTCTCCAGCTCCTCACGTTGCCTCCTCTCATCATCTAGCTGAGTTTGTAATATTTCGCCCTAATGTTACGATAATGCAAAGAGAAGATATATAAAAATCAATGAACGATGAATAGATAAGGAATAACCTGGAGTTGCTGGATACGATGCTGTGAGGTGTCCTGCCGAGGTCGTATGGCTAGGCTCGCGCTCGTGCTCCTTGCTCGCACCTGAGAGAGAGTGGGAGTGGAGGACGAGTCGATTGCCCCGTCGGCAATCCAGTACCGCCCATGCCTCTTGCCTCCTCCGACCCTCATGAGGACATCTCCGTCGATGTCCTCGGTCCTCGGATCGTAATCTGGCCCATGGACCTCCTTGGCCATGGCGGTGTACTCACTGAGTCGGCTATGGATGGCGGGGTTGGTGTACGCCTCGAGCCCGTCATCCGGGTTGTAGGTGACGTCGGACGTCACCTTCCCCTTGTGGGTCATGGCATATGCCGAGAACGTGGAGCAAGGCGCGCCACCATGTGCCGCCGACTGCGAGAAAACCAACGAGATGGTTAGAAATCATGTCTAATCGAAAGTTATATACCTAAATAAAAAAGAGCGCGTACCCATGCTTCCGCGTATTTGCCCAGGCTGCGGCTGCCTTGATGGTGGGAGGGACCTTGCATCAGCAAACGCCGTTCTCGGCTAGCGTTGTGCGCCTCATCCCACTCAGTCGAGCACCACCTCTGCACCATCTGCTCCCAGCACTCAGGATGCGCGGCGCACCAATGAGGAATCATCTAAAAAAATATAAGTACACCACATATCAGAAGATAAAAATAAGCATATTTAGTACCAATAATAAAGTTTTGTATTTACCTGCAAGTACTGGTCTGGAGTCAACGACATGGTTCGGGCGTCCTTCTTGTTCACCTTCTCCCCAAGGACGGAGCCGTGGTAAGTGACGATGGCCTGGATGCGCGCCTCGTAGTGCATGTCCACGACGAGCTTCTTACAGCACGTCGTAGACACCACATCCGCCCTGGCCTCGTATCCAGCATCGCACCTGAAGAAATCCTACATACAACGACGATGTATCCATACGTTATTTCAAGAATATGCAACAAATGTGACTTATTAAACAATATAGTGCGAGGAAGACTTACTCATAGCTCTTGCTTCACCCGCTCCGCCTTGTTGTTGAATTGTCTACCGTCCCGATCTACTGCATCGGGGGCGACGGCGTAGTGGTCGAAGGTGTATGCTGGGCTCGTCACTCCGGCGTACTCGACAAGTCCAGGGAAGTGTTCCCGGCATAGAAGGCCGAGGATGCCATTGGGGTTGCGGCCGTGACCCCCTGCAGTCTCCAAAACCATCCAAGACATGTCCAAGTGATTAAGATGAAGTATTAGTTTCTATTATTAATTTGAACATATAATATGAAAAAGCAGCAACAACATCTAAAGTTACCTACCTCTCTCCATCGGGTCGTATCAGCGGACGTCTGTCACGAAGTATGGGTCGCTTAGGGAGGCTCGCGGGACCTCGCAGGTAGATACTCCTCGCACCTGAGGAACCAGAACCTGAGACATCCTGCTGAGCGGCGGCGTCGTCGTCGTCGTCCTGCTGCGCCGCATCGTCGTCGTCCTGCTGTGCCGCATCGACAGCGGCTTGCTGCTCCACCTGCTGTTGTACGGCGTCGTCCTGCTGCACCTCCTCCTCCGTCCTATGGGTGCTCCTCCTCCCCCTCCCCCTCCCCCTCCTCGTCCTCGTCCCACCGCCCACCATCTTTGTCCAACAACCTGCAATTAAGAGTAAACAATTAAGCACAGATAAAAAATATGTATTTAGAAACATATGCAAAATAAATGAAATATAGCATTACATCGATTAAAAATAATCTTCATATGTGTTCGGGTTAGCCGGATCATAAGTGTCATCATCACTATCAACCATTTCATAGTCAACATTATCTGAAGGCGCAATTTCGTCATTGGCATTGCCTTCAAGTATTTCTAAGTCATTCTCATTTTGCACCTCATCATCCTCGTCATCAACAACCATTTCAATATCTACTTCCATTCCGATCGCTTCGGTTAAGTCTATCTCAAATCGCCCTTCGAGTCCATCTTCTTGGAAGAACTCTCCGTCATATGTGTCCGGGTAGGCTAGCTCCTTTAGCAGCTTCGCCATATGCCCGTTCCACGAAAGCATCGGTCTTCCTAATCCATTCTGGGGTGACATCATTACGTCGAACGCGGCCCGTGTACATCCACTCACGGTCCTCCATCCTCTAACATATATAACCGAGTATAGTTTAATATAGACATGTAATGCATGTACACTACGTTCCTACCTTCTAATAGGTGATGATATGTCCTAATCCCACCCGCGGTTGCGTAGATGTAGTTAGTTTCCATGCTCTACTCCGATCCGAGATAGAATTTCGGCAGCACCTCCCCGCTGTTCTCCAGATACACGTCCTGGAAGGGAGAGTGTACTGTCCGGAGAACAACAGGGAGGTGATGCCGAAACTCTATCTTGGACCGGAGTAGAGCATGAAACTAACACCATCTACGCAACCGCGGGCTGTCCAAAAAAAGTGGACAATTCGAAACTGATACATTTGTAGATATGCAAAGATCTGCATATCTACACCGTATCACTTTCGAACGGGAGACGCCTAACTGGGTTACGTGATCTACGACCATGATGCGGAAATAGAGTTATACCTAGGGTGGCGGTGGAGTCAGGCTAGTGGGGCTGTGGCGGGTCGGTGCAGTGGCGACGCGACGCGGTGCAGACAGACCCGCAGTGGCTAGGAAGACAAGTGTCTTCTCTGTAAAAAATAAACAAGCATGTCAAAAAAATCGGCAGCACTTCCCCTGTACGGGGAGGTTTCCAAAACCTGCAAATAGATCTAACAGCACGATGGCTGACACGCACATATACAAACGACACGATGAACACAAATAGTATAAACTCTGTATGCACACATACTAAACGGCATCCATATCCACCATCACATTATGCCAAATTAACACAAATAGTATAAACTCTGTAAACACACATACTAAACTAATTAAACTCACTAAAGTCACTATATTCACTACAAACATATAGTATAAACTCACTAAACACACATACAAAACTAATTAAATTCACGAAAATCACTAAATCCAAAACTTATTATACTCACTAAATTCGTCGGAGAGGGGCCGGGGTAGAAGACGGGACGGTGTTGGGTCGGCGATGGCGGTGGCGCGACGGCGGTGGACGCGGCCGGCGGTGGGCGCGGTGGTGGTGCTCGGCGGTGGGCGCGTCCGGCGGTGGCCGCGACGGCGGGGCGCGGCTGTGGGGGCGCCGTAACGTCGGGGCGCGGCGGCGGGGCGCGTGGGGAGGCCGTGCGGCGCCGGCGGCGAGCCGGGAGGCTGGAGCTGGCGGCGGTCGCGGGCGGCGGTGAGAGCAGCGGCGGGTAGAAGAGAGAAGTGAAAGGAGAGAAAGAGAGAAGAAAGGCTGTCGGGTGGTTAAATTACATTCTTTGCCGAGTGCCCGATCGCGGGCACTCGGCAAAGATTTTTTAAAAATTTTAAAATAAACTTTGCCGAGTGCCGGATTGCGGGCACTCGGTAAAGACGCCTTTGCCGAGTGCCGGATCGCGGGCACTCGGCAAAGACACCTTTGCCGAGTGCTAGTTGTAGAGCACTCGACAAAGATGTGTTGTACAAACTTTGCCGAGTGCTAAGGCAGGCACTCGGCAACGCCGTCTTTGCCGAGTGCTAACTGGACAGCACTCGGCAAAGTATATTTTATTTTTTTTATTTTTTGGCAACCAAACTTTTTGTTGTGTGTTCCTACACTATGTAGACCTACAAGTACCATTTTGGTACAATTATAAAAGTGTTTTTATAACTATTAGATTTAGTTTAGTTCGTTTATTTGAATTTCTTCGGATAATTCATATTTGAACTGCAGGTCACTCGAAACTTGGGAAATCGTGCATGCAAAAATGATATCTGTCCTATTTAGCACAAGTTACGACCGATTCCATGAGCGGACCGGAAACTTTGAGCAACATGCTCACTAAACATGGTCATGAACTTGCCATCCACATGTTTAAAAATTGTATAAAACACAAAAAAAGTCAGAAAATCATGAAACTTGGTCACGTGTCATGATATCATATGTACAGTTTGTGATAAAAAATTGAGAATGTTTGGACAAAGTTGTGAGACACTATATGTAGAAACCTAAGAGAACTACACATGAAATCATAGAGTTTCAATGTGGATCTCTTAGGTTTGTACACATAGCACGTCATAGTTTTCTCGAAATTTTTTCAATTTTTTATCGCAGCCTGTACATATGATATCATGACACGTGGCCAAGTTTCATGATTTTCTGACTTTGTTTGTGTTTTATACAATTTTTAAACATGTGGATGGCAAATTCACGACCATGTTTAGTGAGCATGTTGCTCGAAGTTTCCGGTCCGCTCCTAGAATCGGTCGTAACTTATGCTAAGTAACATGAATATCATTTTTGCATGCACGGTTTTCCAAGTTTCGAGTGACCTGCAGTTCAAATCTAAATTTTCCGAAGAAATTCAAATAAACGAACTAAATCTACTAACGATTGAAAACTCTGTTAAAATTGTCCACAAATGATAAATGTAGGTCTACATAGTGTAGGAACATACCACAAAAATTTTGGGAGACAAAATAAAAAAATAAAAATATATTTTGCCGAGTGTCTAGAGAAGACACTCGGCAAAGCGTCCTTTGCCGAGCGCCAGATATGTGGCACTCGGCAAAGAAGACTCTTTGCTGAGTGCCAGCCGTTGGTTCTCGGCAAAGACTAACGGCCGTCAGCTTTGGGACGGCCGCTGACGGCCCTTTGCCGAGTGTTTGACACTCGGCAAACTTGACTTTGCCGAGAGCCCCCTGTGCCGAGTGTTCAGCACTCGGTAAAGGGGATCTTTGTCGAGCGTCTAATTTTACCGAGTGCGGCACTCGGCAAACCGTTCTTTGCTGAGTGACCGACAAAAGGCACTCGACAAAGAGGCCGACACTCGGCAAAGCCTCGGATTCCGGTAGTGGAAGGCACACCTATAGAACACCAGCTGGGTCTGCTTCACCAGTGCAGCAGCCAAACAACCAGTCAAAGCCAAAGCACAAATTCTTCTTCTTTGATTGAAAGTGACGGTGTGCATTTCGGGCTTTCGGCAGCACAACCCGGTCCGTGCCCTCGCATCTGGAGTTCTGGACGCAGCTTCGGCCGGCAGGGTCTTCCATCTCCATGCACGACCGATCAATGCAAGCACAAGCAAGCAGGCCGCAGCAAGTTCAGGAGGCAAGCAGCCGGGGGCGTCTGGTAACCGATGAGATGAACAGGTGCGCGGATACAAGACCGCACTCATGTCATGCATGCACCGATCAGCTGCGGAGGCTGACCGGTGGCGTTGAGAAACAAAAGACGCGTCGCCGGATTTTGGGTTTCGGATTTGGATGTGGCAGAAGCTTGTGGGCTAGAAAGGCCTGCGAGTACCACAAAAGAAGGCAGCTAAAGGCCCAAATATTTTGGGGAAACCTTCAGCCTTCGCCCATATTCACTCCCTTCTTTAGGGTGCTTTGGGTGGCCCATATGTGTTCGACTGGTCGGATTCGAGTCGTCCGCTAACCAGACTAACACCCGCTACCTTTTTTTTTTTAAAAAAAGTGTTGTTATTGGGCCGCCGTAGAATATTGCTATTGGGCCACGAACCCAACGCTCAAGTATATTTCTTTTTTTATCCTTCAGTTTTTCAGTTGTGAACTTGTGATAGTGCGTGATGTAGTGTTGTTGATTTCTTATTCTTTTGCTTTTTTTTAAGTTTTTATTTCCTTCTCTTTTATTTTTTCCCCTTTCCTTTCATTTCTTCTATTTATTTCTCCAATGGATGAAGGGGATAAAGGAAGGATAATTGTAGGAGTTTTGGGTCGATTGAATTATCAAGAATACACACCCGTTGCTTCGTACTTCACATATGTTCATTTATATATCAAGTGGTAAAACAAGTTCACCACATGGCACAGCACGGCCCGGTTACGCACGCTCACATGTGTCATGTGTGTGGCACGTCCTTAGGATCTGCTAATTTATTAATGAGTACACACGTAGTTCATCTATTTAAGCAGAGTCAATAAATAGTCAAAACTGTATGTGTAATTACAGCTATAATATATCATAGCATTTACCACGAGTCTAATATTTTATTTGGCTTGATTAAATAAATTATAGACCAAACACAAACCTATATTAAATCAAACATTTAATATTGAAGCTAAGATGACGTAACAACACAACTCAACCATGAAAGTATCAATATTGACCGGCTATGACGATGAATTCAAGTAACGAGCCGTTTGGATGTATTCACTTTTGAAGGAATTGAGATTTACTTAATAAAATATTATTTTTAGTTTGGATTTGATATTCCACCACTTTTACAAAGCTCAGATATAAGCTTATCTTAAATTTATGAGACGGAGTATAGAAAATAATTTTATATACCAACATAATATGTTTCTAATCAGCAAGTTATAAAACACTCTTCGATTTACTTCTCTACAGTAAAAAATGCATTACATAAATATCTCTCATGTATTGCTAATAATAGTACAGAAATATACATCACATAAAACTATATTAGCTTAATTAATCTTTGGCTAAATCACCGTTACTAGAATATAATTCAATTCCAAGGATTCAAATGGAACGTAAGTGTACTATATGAAGATCCGCATCGACGGGAATGGTTATGCTTATGCAACTTAATTTGGATGTGCTTTGCGCGCTTTGGCAAACCGGCTGGAGCGGCAGGCAAACACTACCGAGCAAATAAATAAATAAATAAATAAATAAATAAATAAATCGTATAGCCGAACGTGGCTATCACACTAACAGATGATAGATCGATTGATGACTTGGCAGAAACCTCCAACGACGCAGTCGTCCTTGCCGTGCATGTTGTTGCTGTGAGGTCACTTTCTCTTGGAAAATATGCTCCTCCGGTCCGGATGACGACGATAGCAATGGCTCGGCGCACCTCCTAATAACCCGCCATGCATTGTCCATCGACGTCCGTGTCCATCCTTGGCCCTAGCACAGATGTAGCTTGACCTTCCAAGGACGACCGGTACACGTGCGTGCGTGCGGCCGATACATGACGACGTTGGACTGCTTTTTTTTTTTTTAAAAAAAAAGGAAAAACAAAAGGTTTGCCATTCCAATATACTAGAAGAGAGAAAAAACTTTACAAACTGACATAAACCCAAAACAACTTAACAATCTTGTCCTAGTTAAAACACTGACACTAAAGCAAAGACCCAACCCCCTGACCACGCACACAACCGCTATAGGCAAGCTAGTCCTCCACCAACGAGCTCTTTCACCACCTGCACCACTTGATCTGTCGTTCTCTGTTGTCCCTTAAAGATTATGTTGTTTATTTCTAACTATAGGCTCCACCAGAAATAAATTAGAAGACCATCAAAACTTTTTCTTGATTGCTTGCTACAGAGCATCTTCAGTCTAAGCCACCACGAGTACAGTACTACAGTGTTCCCGTCTTTGAAGTACCATCCAGAAACCGCAGATCAGCCCAAGACAAGATCATGCTCCACACTTCCTCGGCGAAGGGGCAATCCTTACAAAGGTGTGCCGCTGTCTCGGGAGACAAATTACAAAGAGAACAATTCTAATTGCTAGGCCATCCCCGTTTTTGCAGATTATCTGAAGTTAAGATTTTGTTGTGCAACAATGTCTAAGCAAAGAAACCGCATTTTGGTTTAGTTTTTGCTTTCCAAATGGAATTGATTTTAATTTTACAGAAGTTCGTTGTGAACTGAATTTTGTAGGCACTGCTTGAACTGTATTCCCCATCTGCCGACCATCTCGAAGAAATGGTGTCTTCGAGATCATTGAGGCCCAATGTACTGTTGATTGAATGCTAAAGTGAGACGAATTCTCTCGCTTCCTCCTCCCGAGTGAAAGGCGCGCAGAACTGTATCCAGTAATTGTTGCGAAGAGCCTTGAACACCGTGATGTTCTTTCTTCTTGCTTTCTTATATAGATTTGGTGCCATTTTTTTGGTGCTTGTCCTTCAATCCAACTGGATCCCCAGAAGTCCGCCGTCTTCCCGTTACCAATAGTCACAATTGTTGATGCGTTGAAGAGATCCGCATCCATCTTGTCACATGGTAATTGCATGCCAACCCATGCTTTTTCTTTAACCTTCCACCGTAGCTACAACCATCTTAATCTTAGCGCTCTTAGAGCATCTCAAACAAATGCCTCAAATTAGTGTCTCAAATTAAAATATGGGGCTCTACACAGAAAAAACTACTCCAACAGTGCCTCATTTCATAAAATTTTGTCAAAAAATTATAGGGCATCCTCTCAAGTGCCTCAAATATACTATACCGTAGTGGGCTGCCCTATAATCTAGATTTGGGGTTTACTGTTAGAGCGGGGTGTTTTTGTTAGTGCTCTAAATTCTATAAAATATACATATTTTTAAGTTATTGGGCATTTTTGTAAGTCATGTTGTTGGAGATGCTCTTACAAAACGACGTGGACTGCTGTTGGGTTTATTTTGCCAGTGACACTGATATCACGAGAGGAGAGACGATGCCCACTGATGGTCCACGTTGCTGGTAATTACTCTCGCTGGTGACGTGCAGACGTGCAGTGCACAGACAGGGTACGTAGTACGTCGCATTAGTGGTACACACCCCGTACATCTCCACCACGTTGCATGTGCGGAGCACACAGCTCCCAGGCCGCCTAACACACGAATTTTATTAAAATTAAACACAAATTTTACATGAATCAGATTATTTTTTAAGGAAACAGGAAAATTCCCGTATTCCAACAGAGATCCTCGGTCTGTTCTCGTCCGAGCGTCTACGCCACCGTCTATATTTTAAACTTCACTCTATCTTAAATATGAAAACAGTAATTTATATACGTATTGTTGTAAACCTATAATGCTCTTCCCCGTCGAATCCAATACTGCAGCTTGTTAAATTAGGAGCACTCGAGTAGTCGAGTGGTGTGGTGGCTACTTTGGCCCTTGGCCCTAGCACAGATGTAAAAACTAAAAAAGAAAAAAAATAAAAAATATAATGCATCGGACAGTACGGTGTCATAACAGGATGCCCATTATATCATTAAGATACGGCCCGAGCGGCAACGTAGTGCACTAGATGTTTCATTTTTCTGACTCGTAGTGCCCTGGCCCTAGTGCCCTATAGACTGCAGTCCACCGCCGTTTCAATTTCCTAGTGGCCTAGACATTTCATTTTTCTAATCTAATCTTGATCAGAGAGAACGGAGTGTGGGGGACGGATATCCCCGGGTCCACCATTGTCGGGTACCATAATTAGGGGTACCCCCAACACTCCTAATCACGACTGGTAAACACCCTCAGACCAACTGACGGACGCGGTTCAAGTCAAGGCTTCGTCTACCCAAGGGACGTGACCTCGTTCGAGCCCAGCCTCGGGCTGGAGCAGTAGTCCCAGACGAGTTCACGCCTCGCTCGAGGGCCTTCTCAGGCAGCGGGCACCCCCTCGGCTCTCCCAAAGCCCGGCTCGGGCAGGCTTCGTTGTGAAGCAACCTTGGCCAGACCGCCTCACCAACCGACCGCTTCGCAGGCGCATTCAATGCAGGGGTCGCCTGACGCCGTATCCTGACACACGCGCCTCAGTCGGCCAGGCCGAAGTGACCACAGTCACTTCGCCCCTCTTTTTGACTGTCCGATATGACGGGAAAACAGCGCCGCTCGCCCCGCTCCGACTGCCGTGCCAACCACCCAGGCAAAGACTGACAACAAGTCACGATCAACCACCGAGTTCGGCCTCGGGCGCAACAAGAAGCTCCGCCTCGCCCGACCTCAGGCTTCGACCTCGGGAGGAGGTCTCCGCCTCGCCCGACCCCCGGACTCGGCCTCGACCTCGGTCTCAGGAGGAATCGCGTCCTCGCCCGACCCCGACCTCGGCCTCAAGAGAAGTCTCCGCCTCGCCTGACTCTGGGCTCGGACCGACCGCGCCAACAGGGGATACATCATTACCCTATCCCTAGCCAGCTCAGGCTACAAGGAACAAGACCGGCGTCCCATCTGGCTTACCCCGGCGACGGGTAATGATGGTGCCCCGCGTGCAACCATGACGCCGGTGGCTCTCAGCCCCTTACGGCAGCAAGGAGACATCAGCAGGATCCTTGCCGCACTGTCAGCTGTGCTCCTACAGGGCTCAGGCGCTCCTCCGACGGCCACGCTATCACGCGTACAGGGCTCAAGCTCTCCCCTGACAGCCACGTTGGCATGTATACAGGGCTTAGGCATATCTCTGCCGGACACGTTAGCGCATAGCTACACCCCCTATTGTACGTCTGAACCCTCTCCTTGCGTCTATAAAAGGGAGGTCCAAGGCCATCCTGGAGGGGGGTTCGCGCGGGGGAAGGAGCGAACGAACAGGCTCCCTCTCTCTCTCTCTCCCTCTTGCGACGTGCTTGTAACCCCTACTACGAGCGGCACCCCTGGTGCAGGATAATACAAGGCTTGCCCTACCTCTTGTGTTCCATCCCGCGCCAACCCATCTGGGCAGGGGCACGCAGCGACAATTTCACTCGTCGGTCTAGGGACCCCCCGGGTCCGAAACGCCGGCAGTTGGCGCGCCAGGTAGGGGCCTGCTGCGTGTTAACGAACGTCTTCCCGTTGAGTTCCAGATGGGGAGTCTTCAGCAACCTCTTCAGCCCGGAACGGTGCTCCGCTTCGGGAGCCTCGAGTTCATGTCCCTCGACGGCAGCTACGACATGGTACTCCTCCCCTCGCGGCGCGACGACGACGACGGTCTTCGACTCGCCCGGCGGCGGCGAGCTCGGCGACAGCATCTCCCCGCGGCAGAAGAGGAGCACTCCGGTCGTCCCCGCCACCCTCCTCGCCGGAGGAGGCGGAGACGGGGCAACCATGGCCACGCAGGAGGCGACACCTTATCGGCTGTCGCACCAGAGCGAGTCGACGACGCCGGCACTCCCCCAGGGGACATGTCGAGCAATGTCCTCGCACCTGAGACGACGACGGGTGTCACTTCCCCGCAACGTGTCAACCCCAAGCGGACTGATGACGCCAGCACCCTCGCAAAGGATCTGCTGGGCGTTACCCTCGTACCTGAGATGACGGTGTGCTCTGCCCCCGATGCGACTTCACCACCGTCCATCAACCAAGAGGTACCATTCGTTTTCCATCCCGTACCCTTTCGATTCAGCTTCGATCCACCTAGCGACCCCGCTACGGTGACCGCCTTCGTAAAGGCGTATCCAAACCTTCCGGGGTACCATATGTGGTCGACCTGGGACCGACTGACAACCGTCTCAACCTTCGGACCGGCGGGTTCCGAGGAAGAGGACGGCCCCGACTCCGGTTGGGATTTCTCTGGCCTCGATGATCCCGGTGCCATGCGGGACTTCATGTTCGCATGTGACCACTGTCTCTCCGGTTGTTCTAACGATGGCCATGACCTTGACGATGAGGGTTACGGCCCAAGTCACGAATGTTTCCACGTCGATCAGGGAGATCACAACGAAAACAACCACCTCAGTATGCGGAGGTTGACGATCCCCCTGGGCCCGCATCTCGCGTTGACATCCCGTAGGAGCTAGCTGTGGTCCCAGTCCATGCGGGGGTCGGGACACACAGCTCGAGCAAATCCGTGAGATTAGCCTTCCAAGATTGCCTTCAACGGCTCCTAGCTGCCTTAGGGCTATAAAAGGGATCCCCTAGGCGCATGGAGGAGTCACCCAAGCATACTTTAAGCATTCTAAGTCTTCCACACTCCGTCTCCACGCACTTGATTGACTTTGTTAGTGATTTTGAGCTCCGTTCTAGTGGTGAACTCGTTGTGCTTCATTTGAGCTCAAGTCTTGGCTTGTGTGCGTGCGTATTGAAAGGGAAATGTGCCCTTGGGCCATTTCTAAGGATTTTGGTGATTTAGTGCTCAACACAGGTACCTATTTGTAAAATGGAACAAGGTGCAAATCATGAAGTAAAGGTATGTTTCTAAGCCTTAGTACATTGGTTTTGTGGACTAACATGTTTGTCTAAGTGTTAGAAACAGCAAGAAGAAAAAGAGAAAAGGGGAGAGAATGACTTGGCTGTGTGCAGCCAAGTCCCATCTCGGTCTGGAGCACCGGACTGTCCGGTGTGCACCGGACAGTGTCCGGTGCGCCAGACCTCCTCGGCGCGAACTAGCCGCTCTCGGGAATTCGCCGACGGCGTACGGCTAAAATTCACCGGACTGTCCGGTGTGCACCGGACTGTCCGGTGAGCCAACGGTCGGCCAGGGCCAACGGTCGGCCGCGCAATCCGCGCGGGACACGTGGCCGAGCCAACGGTCGGGAAGGAACACCGGACTGTCCGGTGTGCACCGGACATGTCCGGTGCGCCAACTGAGCGCAGATCTAGAGCAGCCAGCAACGGTCAGAAGTGCTGTTTTTGGAAACAAATCGGGCACCGGACAGTGTCCGGTGTGCACCGGACTGTCCGGTGCGCCACGAGACAGAAGGCAAAGATGGCCTTCCAGATTTGTTCCCAACGGCTCCTAGCTGCCTTGGGGCTATAAAAGGGACCCCTTGGCGCATGGAGGAAGCACCAAAGCATTCCTTGAGCACTCTTGATCACTCACACATCAATCTTGCGCACTTGTTTGACTTTCTAGTGATTTGAGCTCTGTTCTAGTGTGTTAGCCTCTTGAGCTCAAGTCTGGGTTTTGTGTGTGCGTATTCGCTGTGATCTTTGTGTTGTGTGTGAGTTGCTAATCCCTCCCTTACTCCGTGATTCTTTGTGAACATCTTTTGTAAGGGCGAGAGGCTCCAAGTTGTGGAGATTCCTCGCAAACGGGATTGAGATAAGAACAACAAAACACCGTGGTATTCAAGTGGGTCTTTGGACCGCTTGAGAGGGGTTGATTGCAACCCTCGTCCGTTGGGACGCCACAACGTGGAAGTAGGCAAGCATTGGCTTGGCCGAACCACGGGATAAACCACCGTGTCCCTCTGTGCTTGATTCCTGTGGTATTGTGTTTTGTTGAAGACTTCACCTTAGCCACTTGGCATTAACTGTGCTAACGCTTAACAAGTTTTTGTGGCTTAAGTTTGAAGTTTTTACAGGATCACCTATTCACCCCCCCCCTCTAGGTGCTATCAATTGGTATCAGAGCCGTTCTATTCACAAAGGGACTAACCGCCCGAATAGATGGATCCTAAGGGGAAGGGTATAGTGATCAACGACAAAGAGAAGGAGACCTTCGTCAACGAGCCGAAGGACGACAAGCCTACCGACTCCGGCTCGGGTCAAAGACGGAAGGAAGGGAAGAAGAAGAAGACCAGGCGCATCAAGGAGATAATCTACTACGACAGCGACGAGTCTACTTCTTCCCAAAAGGATGAGGACCACAACGACTACGAGAGGAGAAAACCGGTTAACTCGAACTTTTCCTTTGATTACTCTCGTATTCCGCAAAGTTCACATTCTCATTTGCTCTCCATTCCACTTGGCAAGCCCCCACACTTTGATGGAGAGGACTACGGATTTTGGAGTCACAAAATGCGTAGTCACCTATTCTCTCTCCATCCTAGTATATGGGAGATTGTAGAGAGTGGAATGCACTTTGATAGTTCGGATAGTCCCATGTTCATTAATGAACAAATTCATAAAAATGCACAAGCTACTACTGTTCTTCTAGCTTCCTTGTGCAGGGATGAATACCATAAGGTGAGCGGCTTGGACAACGCCAAGCAAATCTGGGACACCCTCAAGATTTCTCATGAGGGGAACGACGTCACCTTACTCACCAAGATGGAGTTGGTGGAGGGCGAGCTTGGACGGTTCGCGATGATAAGGGGCGAGGAGCCAACGCAAACGTACAACCGGCTCAAGACCCTTATCAACAAGATAAGAAGCTACGGGAGCACGCGATGGACGGACCACGACGTCGTCCGCCTAATGCTCAGGTCCTTTACCGTACTTGATCCTCATCTCGTGAACAATATTCGTGAGAATCCCAGGTACACGATGATGACGCCCGAGGAAGTGCTTGGAAAATTCGTGAGCGGGCGGATGATGATCAAGGAGGCAAGATACGTCGACGACGCGTTGAACGGACCACTCCACGAGCCTCAACCCATTGCTCTAAAGGCAACGAGGAGCAAGGAGTCGCTACCTAGCAAGGTGGCGCAAGTTGAGGCGGCTGGCCTTAATGATGAAGAGATGGCTCTCATCATTAAGAGATTCAAGACGGTGCTTAAAGGTCACAAGGGACAACCAAGCAAGACCAAAGCCAAGGGGAAGCGCTCATGCTTCAAATGCGGTAAGCTTGGTCATTTCATTGCTAACTGTCCCGATAATGAAAGTGACCAGGAAAAGGGGAACAAAAGAGAGAAGAAGAAGCAATACAAGAAGGCAAAAGGCGAGGCGCATCTAGGAAAGGAGTGGGACTCGGATTGCTCCTCCTCCGACTCCGACAACGAAGGACTCGCCGCCACTGCCTTCAACAAATCGGCTCTCTTCCCCAACGAGCGTCTCACTTGCCTTATGGCAAGGGAGAAGAAGGTGAGTATTCAAGACTCCACTTATGCTTCATCTAGTGATAGTGAGTCTAGTGATGATGACATAGATTATTCTTGCTTGTTCAAGGGCTTAGATAGATCTAAGATAGAGAAAATCAATGAATTAATTAATGCATTGAATGAAAAGGATAGGCTTTTAGAAAAGCAAGAAGATTTATTGTATGATGAACATGATAAATTTGTAGAGGCACAAAAATCATATGCTTTAGAAGTGAAAAGAAATGAAATGCTTTCTAGTGAAATATCTTCCTGTCATGAAACCATTTCTACCTTAAGAAGTGTTAATATTGATTTAAGTGCTAAACTAGAAGTAGCTAGTAAATCAAATTCTTGTGTTGAACATGTTGAAATTTGTACTAGGTGTAAGGATTTTGATGTTAATGCTTGTAGTGAACACCTAGTTCTAATTTCCAAATTAAATGATGAAGTGGCTAGTCTTAATGCCCAACTTAAGACTAGCAAGAATGAAGTTGATAAAATCAAATTTGCAAGGGATGCCTACACGATTGGTAGACACCCCTCAATTAAGGATGGGCTTGGCTTCAAGAGGGAAGCCAAGAACTTAACAAGCCATAAGGCTCCCATCTTCGTCAAGGAGAAGGGGAAGGCCCCGATGGCTAGTAATACTAAAAAGAATCATGCTTTTATGTATTATGATAGGAGACATGCTAGAAATGCTTATAATCATTTTGATTCATATGCTTATGATTCTCATGCAATGTTTGCTTCTAGTTCTTCTTATAATCATGGTAGAGATATGTGTAGGAGAAATGTTGTACATATGCCTAGGAGAGATATTGCTCATGTACCTAGGAAGAATGTTATTCATGCTCCTAGGAAAGTAGTGAATGAACCTTCTACCATTTATTATGCTTGTAATGCTCCTTTTGCTATTTGTAGAAAGGGTAAGAAGGTTGTTGCTAGGAAATTAGGGGCTAGATGCAAGGGAGATAAATCTTGCATTTGGGTCCCTAAAGATATTTGTGCTAACCTTGCAGGACCCAACATGAGTTGGGTACCTAAGACCCAAGCCTAAATTTGCCTTGCAGGTTTATGCATCCGGGGGTTCAAGCTGGATTATCGACAGCGGATGCACAAACCATATGACGGGGGAGAAGAAGATGTTCACCTCCTACGTCAAGAATAAGGATTCCCAAGATTCAATTATATTCGGTGATGGGAATCAAGGCAAGGTAAAAGGGCTAGGTAAAATTGCAATTTCTAATGAGCATTCTATCTCAAATGTATTCTTAGTGGAGAGTCTTGGATATAATTTGCTATCTGTTAGTCAATTATGTCAAATGGGATACAATTGCCTTTTTACAAATGTAGATGTGTCTGTCTTTAGAAGATGTGATGGTTCACTAGCTTTTAAGGGTGTACTAGACGGCAAGCTTTATTTAGTTGATTTTGCAAAAGAAGAGGCCGGTCTAGATGCATGCTTAATGGCTAAGACTTGCATGGGCTGGCTGTGGCATCGCCGCTTAGCACATGTGGGGATGAAGAACCTCCACAAGCTTCTAAAGGGAGAACACGTGATAGGTCTAACAAATGTTTATTTCGAAAAAGATAGACCTTGTGCAGCTTGTCAGGCAGGTAAACAAGTGGGAGGAGCACATCACAGCAAGAACGTGATGACCACGTCGAGACCCCTGGAGCTGCTGCATATGGACCTCTTCGGACCCGTCGCCTATCTGAGCAAAGGAGGAAGTAAGTATGGTTTAGTTATTGTTGATGACTTTTCCCGCTTCACTTGGGTGTTCTTTTTGCAGGATAAGTCTGAAACCCAAGGGACCCTCAAGCGCTTCCTCAGGAGAGCTCAAAACGAGTTTGAGCTCAAGGTGAAGAAGATAAGGAGCGACAACGGGTCCGAGTTCAAGAACCTTCAAGTGGAGGAGTTTCTTGAGGAGGAAGGGATCAAGCACGAGTTCTCCGCTCCCTACACACCACAGCAAAATGGTGTGGTAGAGAGGAAGAACAGGACGCTAATCGATATGGCGAGGACGATGCTTGGAGAGTTCAAGACCCCCGAGTGCTTTTGGTCGGAAGCCGTGAACACGGCTTGCCACGCCATCAACAGGGTCTACCTTCATCGACTCCTCAAGAAGACTTCGTATGAGCTACTAACCGGTAACAAACCCAATGTATCGTACTTTCGTGTATTTGGGAGCAAGTGCTACATTCTAGTGAAGAAGGGTAGAAATTCTAAGTTTGCTCCCAAAGCTGTAGAAGGGTTTTTATTAGGTTATGATTCAAATACAAAGGCGTATAGGGTCTTCAACAAATCATCGGGTTTGGTTGAAGTCTCTAGCGACGTTGTATTTGATGAGACTAATGGCTCTCCAAGAGAGCAAGTTGTTGATTGTGATGATGTAGATGAAGAAGATGTTCCGGCGGCCGCTATACGAACCATGGCGATTGGAGACATTCGGCCACAGGAACAGGATGAACGTGATCAACCTTCTTCCTCAACTACGGTGCATCCCCCACCTCAAGACGATGAACAGGTTCATCAAAAGGAGGCGTGTGATCAAGGGGGAGCACAACACGATCAAGTGATGGAGGAAGAAGCGCAACCGGCACCTCCAACCCAAGTTCGAGCGATGATTCAAAGGGATCATCCCGTCGACCAAATTCTGGGTGACATTAGCAAGGGAGTAACTACTCGGTCTCGATTAGTTAATTTTTGTGAACATTACTCTTTTGTCTCCTCTATTGAGCCTTTCAGGGTAGAGGAGGCCTTGCTAGATCCGGACTGGGTGTTGGCCATGCAGGAGGAACTTAATAACTTCAAGCGCAACGAAGTTTGGACGCTGGTGCCTCGTCCCAAGCAAAATGTTGTGGGAACCAAGTGGGTGTTCCGCAACAAACAAGACGAGCACGGAGTGGTGACAAGGAACAAGGCTCGACTTGTGGCAAAAGGTTATGCCCAAGTCGCAGGTTTGGACTTTGAGGAGACTTTTGCTCCTGTGGCTAGGCTAGAGTCTATTCGTATCTTGCTAGCATATGCCGCTCACCATTCTTTCAGGTTGTACCAAATGGATGTGAAGAGCGCATTCCTCAACGGGCCAATAAAGGAAGAGGTGTACGTGGAGCAACCCCCTGGCTTCGAGGATGAGCGGTACCCCGACCATGTGTGTAAGCTCTCTAAGGCGCTCTATGGACTTAAACAAGCCCCAAGAGCATGGTATGAATGCCTTAGAGATTTCTTACTTGCTAATGCTTTCAAGGTTGGGAAAGCCGATCCAACTCTCTTTACAAAGACATGTGATGGTGATTTGTTTGTATGCCAAATTTATGTCGATGACATAATATTTGGGTCTACTAATCAAAAGTCTTGTGAAGAGTTTAGCAGGGTGATGACGCAGAAATTCGAGATGTCGATGATGGGCGAGTTGAATTACTTCCTTGGGTTCCAAGTGAAGCAACTCAAGGACGGCACCTTCATCTCCCAAACGAAGTACACGCAAGATCTGCTGAAGCGGTTTGGGATGAAGGACGCCAAGCCCGCAAAGACTCCGATGGGAACCGACGGACACACCGACCTCAACAAAGGAGGTAAGTCCGTTGATCAAAAAGCATACCGGTCAATGATAGGATCTCTACTTTATTTATGTGCTAGTAGACCGGATATTATGCTTAGCGTATGCATGTGTGCTAGATTTCAATCCGATCCTAAGGAGTGTCACTTGGTGGCGGTGAAGCGAATTCTTAGATATTTAGTCGCTACGCCTTGCTTCGGGATCTGGTATCCAAAGGGGTCTAACTTTGACTTGATTGGGTACTCAGATTCCGACTATGCTGGATGTAAGGTCGATAGGAAGAGTACATCGGGGACGTGCCAATTCTTAGGAAGGTCCCTGGTGTCATGGAATTCCAAGAAACAAACCTCCGTTGCCCTATCCACCGCTGAGGCCGAGTATGTTGCCGCAGGTCAGTGTTGCGCGCAACTACTTTGGATGAGGCAAACCCTCAGGGACTTTGGCTACAATCTGAGCAAAGTCCCACTCCTATGTGATAATGAGAGTGCTATCCGAATAGCGGAAAATCCTGTTGAACACAGCCGCACAAAGCACATTGACATCCGGCATCACTTTTTGAGAGACCACCAGCAAAAGGGAGATATCGAAGTGTTTTATGTTAGCACCGAGAACCAGCTAGCCGATATCTTTACCAAGCCTTTAGATGAGAAGACCTTTTGCAGGCTGCGTAGTGAGCTAAATGTCTTAGATTCGCGGAACTTGGATTGAATTGTAGCATACATGTATTTATGCTTTTGATCATGTTCCCTTCTGCATTTTGTTGCTTATTATGGTGCTCAAGTTGTACAAACACTCCCTGGACCTCACAAGTCCGTTGCAATGTGATGCACATGTTTAGGGGGAGATGTGTTACAACTTGACCCTTTGAGACTAACCATATGTTTGAGTTTGCTTGTGTTAGTCACAAAGGAGAATTGAAAGGGAAAAGGTGGACTTGGACCATGAAAGACTTCCACTGCACTCCGATGAGGGGTAACTTATTCCAAGTCCATCTCATGAACTCTTATTGCCATTTGCTCTTAATTGAAGATTTTGGTGAGGCAATGGGGTTATAGGGCCAAGATTGATCCCGTTTTGGTGCTTGATGCCAAAGGGGGAGAAAATAAAGGCCAAAGCAATAAATGGATCAGCTACCACTTGAGAGATTTTGAAAATTGTAGAATAGAGTTTTTGATTAATTTGTCAAAATTCTTAAGTTGTCTCTCTTGTCAAAAGTTGGCTTCTTGTGGGGAGGAGTATTGATTATGGGAAAAAGGGGGAGTTTTTGAAATTTTTGATCAATCTCTTTTTGAATGACTCTCTTTATGCTTAAACATGTGTGTTTAACTTAGAGATAGAGATTTGTGTTTGATTTGCAAAAACAAACCAAGTGGTGGCAAAGGATGATCCATATATGCCAAAATTGAATAACACCTAAATTTATGTCATTTGAATTGAGTTTGCACTTGTTCTAGTGGCTTTATGAAGTGTTGGCATAAATCACCAAAAAGGGGGAGATTGAAAGGGAAATGTGCCCTTGGGCCATTTCTAAGGATTTTGGTGATTTAGTGCTCAACACAGGTACCTATTTGTAAAATGGAACAAGGTGCAAATCATGAAGTAAAGGTATGTTTCTAAGCCTTAGTACATTGGTTTTGTGGACTAACATGTTTGTCTAAGTGTTAGAAACAGCAAGAAGAAAAAGAGAAAAGGGGAGAGAATGACTTGGCTGTGTGCAGCCAAGTCCCATCTCGGTCTGGAGCACCGGACTGTCCGGTGTGCACCGGACAGTGTCCGGTGCGCCAGACCTCCTCGGCGCGAACTAGCCGCTCTCGGGAATTCGCCGACGGCGTACGGCTAAAATTCACCGGACTGTCCGGTGTGCACCGGACTGTCCGGTGAGCCAACGGTCGGCCAGGGCCAACGGTCGGCCGCGCAATCCGCGCGGGACACGTGGCCGAGCCAACGGTCGGGAAGGAACACCGGACTGTCCGGTGTGCACCGGACATGTCCGGTGCGCCAACTGAGCGCAGATCTAGAGCAGCCAGCAACGGTCAGAAGTGCTGTTTTTGGAAACAAATCGGGCACCGGACAGTGTCCGGTGTGCACCGGACTGTCCGGTGCGCCACGAGACAGAAGGCAAAGATGGCCTTCCAGATTTGTTCCCAACGGCTCCTAGCTGCCTTGGGGCTATAAAAGGGACCCCTTGGCGCATGGAGGAAGCACCAAAGCATTCCTTGAGCACTCTTGATCACTCACACATCAATCTTGCGCACTTGTTTGACTTTCTAGTGATTTGAGCTCTGTTCTAGTGTGTTAGCCTCTTGAGCTCAAGTCTGGGTTTTGTGTGTGCGTATTCGCTGTGATCTTTGTGTTGTGTGTGAGTTGCTAATCCCTCCCTTACTCCGTGATTCTTTGTGAACATCTTTTGTAAGGGCGAGAGGCTCCAAGTTGTGGAGATTCCTCGCAAACGGGATTGAGATAAGAACAACAAAACACCGTGGTATTCAAGTGGGTCTTTGGACCGCTTGAGAGGGGTTGATTGCAACCCTCGTCCGTTGGGACGCCACAACGTGGAAGTAGGCAAGCATTGGCTTGGCCGAACCACGGGATAAACCACCGTGTCCCTCTGTGCTTGATTCCTGTGGTATTGTGTTTTGTTGAAGACTTCACCTTAGCCACTTGGCATTAACTGTGCTAACGCTTAACAAGTTTTTGTGGCTTAAGTTTGAAGTTTTTACAGGATCACCTATTCACCCCCCCCTCTAGGTGCTATCACGTATTGCTGCGGATTTGTGTGTGTTGCTTCCCACCCTTACTCTTTTGCTTTCACTGTGATCTTTGTTGTAAGGGCGAGAGACTCCAACTTGTGGAGATTCCTCGCAAACGGGAAAAAGAGATAAGCAAAGAAATACCGTGGTATTCAAGTTGATCATAGGATCACTTGAAAGGGGTTGAGTGCAACCCTCGTCCATTGGGACGCCACAACGTGGAGGTAGGCAAGTGTTATACTTGGCCGAACCACGGGATAAACCATTGAGTCTCTTGTGATTGTTTCTCTGTGATACTTGTGTGTGCGCAAGAGCTCGCTACTTAGCCGTACTAACACTTAACCAAGTTTTGTGGCTATTAGTTGTTGAATTTTACAGGATCACCTATTCACCCCCCTCTAGGTGCTCTCAATCACGCTGAGGTCCTTCTGTGCTTTGTCTGCCTGTATCTTCATCTTATTAGAGGCTTCTAGCAAGACCTCTCTTGCCCTCTTGGAGTAGACATCATACACCTGCATTGATAGTTGCGGTCGACGATGACGCTGGCCCCGACTCTGGCGGAGTGCCCGCGAGCTTGTGCGGCGAGTGGCGTGCGACACGGGTGAGCGGCCCGCTATGAAGAAGATGCTGGGGCACGTGGAAGGCAGTGTTTCGCTCCTTGGCCTGCCGCTTCGACGGCGTGAACGAGAACCCGACCGACTTGCGCTTACCGCCGTCGTGTCACCATGTGCCGCCAAAGACGGCTTGGCCTCCATCTCGCGTTGGTGGCTTTGTCCCGTCTTACTCTAGCAAGACCAGCCAGGATGGGGACTGGAGAGGGGAGCACGTCGTGTCTTCCTCTTCTTCTCTATTTGCTCTCTTCTTCCTCCCCACCACGTCTTCTTTGCTCTCTTCTTCCTCTGGGGAGGAAGACGCGCGTAGAAGGAAGCCCGCGCGTCCGCGCGCCATGGATTGCGGGATCGAGCAGAGTGGATCCGTGTGGTGGCCGGGTCGGGGTTGACGCGGAGTGGACCGTGCGCTTCCTTCCATGAAGAGACGGGTCGGGGTCAGCTTGGATTGCGGCGCCGTTGGTGGGGGAGGAAGCCACGCGGATCGCCGGCTGTTAGGGTTTGAACTTGCTTCCCGACCGATGGTGGTGGCGTGTGGGCTAGGGTAGGGGGAGGCGAGGGCGAGGGTATGGCGACGTGGGGCTATGGGGCCTGGTGAGCGTGGGTTGGGGAAGGAATGCAGAGGAGTAGGGAGGGAAAGGCGACGGGGGAAGAAGAGAACACGACGACCATCGCGACGACGACGCTGGATCGCTCGAGGGCGGAGGCGAGGGCACGACCATCCCGCGGGGGGGGGGGGGGGGGCTGTGGGCATCACGCCAGTGGGAGGGAGAGGGGCACGGCCATCGCGGCGTCAGGGAGGAGGGACAATCGTGGCGCGGATACGAGATCTGCGCGCTTGGGGACCGAGGAGGATCGCGGAGGGGAGAGAGGGTAGAACCGTGCACCACATGCGGATGTGGACGCCTACACTACTGTCTTAAGAAGTAGTATAGTATATTTTTTCTTTACAGATATACAGATCGATCAGTACAGAAGTGTGTGTGTGTTTTTTTCTTCCAGAGGGAGAGGAACAAGCTATATATCTTGCTAGTCCACAAGGTTGAAGGTTTAAGCAAGCAAGGCTGTCGTTATTCTTGGTAGTAGTCTGCTTTGTGTCATTTTTTTACTCCTAACATATCGTCATCAATTTACTCCTAACATATCTTGTTATTCTTGGTTCGATACGGTTCATGTCATGTTTTTCACTATTACGAGTTGAAGATGGACTAAAGCTAAGTCGGTTTGATTGGCGAATACGCGCCACGATGCATCAGTGACATGGTAGTAGTCTGCTTTGTGTTCTGCAAGCTGCAACGCGCTTCGTAGACCTCCTTTTACTCAGCGAGCCTCGCTGCTGAACAGTGGAGGGGTACGCAATTCCAGGATTATAATGTCTTTTTTTTGAAAGGGAAGGGCAAAAGATTTACCATTCCAATATATTAGAAGAGATAAAAAACTTTAAAAACTGACACAACCCAAACAACTTAACAAATTTGACCTAGTTAGAATACTGACATTTAGAGATAAAGACCCATCCTCCCCTGACCAGGCCCCCAACCGCTACAGACAAGCTAAACCTCCACCAACGAGCTCTTTCACCATTTTGCCCCACTTGCTCTATCGTTCTCTGCTGACCCTTAAAGATTCTGTTATTTGTTTCCAACCATAAGATCCACCAGAAATAAATTAGGAGGCCATCAAAACTTTTTCTTGATTGCTTACTGCAGAGCATCCTCAGTCTAAACCGCCACATGTACAGAGATCCAGTCTTAGAAATACCGTCCAGGAATCGTAAATCAGCCCAAGTCAGGATCATGCTCCACACTTCCTCGGCGAAAAGGGACAATCCTTACATAGGTGTGTCGCTGTCTCCGGAGATACATTACAAAAAGAACAATTTTGATTGCAAGGCCATCCCCATTTTTGCAGATTGTCTGAAGTTAATATTTTTTTGTGCAACAATGTCCAAGCAAAGAAACGACATTTTGGTTCAGTTTTTTGCTTTCCAAAAGGGGTTGATGTGAATTCTACAGAAGTTCATTGTGAACTGAATTTTGTATGCGCTACTTGAACTGTATTCCCCATCTGCCGACCATCTCCAAGAAATGGTGTCTTCAAGATCATTGAGGCCTTGTGTGCTGCTGATTGATAACCAAAGTAAGACGAATTCTCTAACTTCCTCCTCCCGAGTGAAACGCGCACAGAACTGCTTCCAGTAATTGTTTCGAAGAGCCTTGAAAACCGAGATGTTCTTTCTTCTTGCTTTTTTGTATAGCTTAGGTGCAATATTCTTTGGTGCCTGTCCTTCAATCCAACTAGATCCTCAGAAATCCGCCATCTTCCCGTTACCAATAGTCACAATTGTTGATGCGTTAAAGAGATCTACATCTGCCTTGATACCCACGGGTTCATACGTGCACTGGAGCTGCTCCGAATTACTACATTTTAAAATTTTAAACTCTTTGACAGTCGGTGCTGTTTTTTTTTTCTTCTTAAAAAGTAATCATATGTCTCAGAGTATAGATACCCAAGTTAAGTTTCCGGTACACATTACTATATCTAGACATGTAAGTCTAATGGAAGTAATATTACATTACCACAAAAGTTGTTATGAGAGACGGGCACGTAGGAAATAAATGCCTCTGTTAATTGAGCCTCCAAATTGGGGACTCGTACTCCCCTCCTGCCGCCTGCGCCCCCTTGATGGCTGTACATTTTGCATCATCTGAATAGGAGACATGCAGTTTTTCTTTTTTAACTATTCCTTATAAGCAACGGTGCGTACGTCTGGGACCGTCACCGCTGGATCCCCCCTCGCGTACGTGCGCTTGCTGTGGTATCGCCTGCACGGACGTATATGCCCCGATCCATGGCCGTATATGTATGGACGATGCAGCGCAGGCAGGCAGGCCGTATATTCTTCCATGAATGTGTGCCCGTTGTTAAAGGGGGGACATGTGCTGTAGACTGTAAAGCCTGCCGATCAAAAGTCGCTGTGTGACCAACTGATAGGAGGAGGATTCACGCAGCACAGTTTTACGGGCCAAATAATACACAGTAGCCATACATACTACGTTAACCAGCTGTGTGCATGCTCGTACTGGAACCACGGCGAAATCATAGGCAGCTTACACACTGACGATGCACGCGCGGTCGTCCACGCGCGCGTGCACAGCAAGTCAACGACCACTACCTTTATTATAACCCTATAAACATCATGGTTCGTCGTCAGCCAAGGACGACCAGAAGATTACCAGACCCTCGTCGTTAACGCGAATCTCGCTGTTGGACCACTGCCCGCCTTGGACCCTTCTCTGTCGAGTACCGCAGGCTGCTTTTACGGGCGCACATGGATGCATCAGCTCCTCCGATCCACGGGCCATGGCTCCACCGCCGCCCGCGCGTCCTTCCTTTCACCCCCGCTCCGGGTAGCAAAGCAAGACGACCGACTGGCGCACAATTGACGAGTAGCCGATTGACATCCATCCATCTCTAGCCGGCCGGTCACTCAGACACACACAACCTGTACAAGTCTACCTGAAGTCCACTCCACTACTAGAACTAGACTCAGTGTACGCAGCAGCAGCAGCAGCAGCTAGTGCCACCGCTTGCCTACCTACCCTGCATGCACGCACGCTCTTCTCTTTCTGTAGCCTGTATGCTCGCCTCCTCCCCCTCTCGCAGTCTCGCCGATCTATCAAACTTGGCCAGCGGCAGCGATCAGGTGTAGTCCTGTCTGTCTGCGGGAGCCGCGCTGAGACTGAGATCTGACGCGGCAACAGTGGCGTCCCAGCCTGAGAAGAGAGAAGAGAGGGGCCTTTAACAAGACACCGAGGGCGCGCAGCTAGCGCGAGTACACGCCCCTCCCCTTCCCCGTGCTTCCTAAACTTGTTGGCTGCCTGCAGCTTGCTTGCTTGCTGCGGCTTCAATCAGGGTCTTCAAAAAGGGGGTGCTGCTCAGCTCAGGCCCATCCCATGGAGTGCTCCAGGTCCAGGGGGAGGCGGAGATGGAGGCGGTGTGGCAGATCCATGCTAAAGCTGGCGGGGCTGTGCCTCGCCGTCTGCCTCTGCCTCTGCCAGTGCGGCGTTCGGCCCTGGGCCTGCAGCTGCAGCGGCTGCGGCTGTACTGTGCTGCTCCGTTCAGGTAAACGAACGAATCATGTCCTCACTACTATGCAGATGCTTGCCGCGTTTTGGCAACTCTCTCTCTCTCTCTCTCTCTCTCTCTCTCCGGTGACCTGCTCTGCATAGTCATTGGTGTGACGCCTTTCTCGTCCATTGTTCATGTTTGCCAAGGTTCATTCACGTACTAGTTGCTTCGTCATGCTGTGTTCTTTGTTCTTTATACATGCGCGCAGCTGCCTGCACTCGTCTAGCACCGGATTGGTCTTCGCTTCACTGCATTTACTAGTTGTAACTTCATTGTCCTCTTTTTTCTTTCTTGCTTGCTTTGCTCTTCAGAGTCCTGGAGACGAGGACGGGCGGCAGCACCACCTTGCGGTAATCAGGTGCGAATCCATCTCCACTCTCAGCTACTACTACCTATATTCTCCTCTCCTCTATCCACTGCGCGACGATGGGACAGCGCAGAGATCAAACCGACTTGTGATTAGCTGGTTGTCTTCTGCTCCGGGATCCACCGCATTCATGTCATGACGATGCGCCATCAAATCTAATTAAACCCACATAATAGAGAGCGACAGAGGAAACGCCAAACGCACCCGGCTCCGCCATGGCTGCTGCTGCACGCACGCACGCACTGCAGCCAGCTCCCGCCCAGTAGCGCTCGATCATGCATTCACAGGCACAGGCACAGGCACGGCCGGCCATGCCAGATGCTCGCAGCCCCGTCCGTCCGACAGCCCTTCAACGCCGCCGGGTCCCATGGCCTTTTGACCATACGTCACTGCTGTGCCCATCGGTCGATGCATTGGCAATGCAACACCACCGTACGTACCCACGATAGCGACCTTACCGCCGGCCGAATGGTACGTACGTACGTACGTTCCACGAGTGCGCGACGCGACGCGACGTACCCTCAGCCCCCCAGCATTCAGAACTGATGATATGATTCGTTATTCTTCTTGCTACTCGCGCTGCAGGGGTGCTACACGGGCGGGCAATGGCGGCGGCGGCGGCTGCTGGCGGATGGTCCGGGGTCATACCCGCCACGGTGCACGTCCAAGTGCGGCGACTGCAGCCCCTGCTACCCGGTGCACGTGGCCGTGCCGCCGGGCGTGCCCGTCACCACCGAGTACTACCCGGAGGCGTGGAGGTGCAAGTGCGGCAACCGCCTCTACATGCCATGAGCGCAGTCCGAGCAAGCAGGCGGCCAGCAAGCCAGCCAGCGAAAAATCGAGAGCGCCGGCCGAGGCGCGCTGGGCCTACGCTCCATTATTGCACCGGGCGGGGTGGCTCTCGCCTGCGCTGCGCTGCGCGCGCGCGCGCGGTGTCGTGGTCCTCTCGCCGCGCGCATGGGCGGGATCTGCGCTCTGCAGCGGCGCGTGGTGGCCGTGGCCAGTGGCGGCCTACCACTCTGACCGGCTGCCGGCTGGGTCCGCTGCCTGGGGATGCTGAGACTGTGCATGGCTTTTTCCGTGCCGCGCGCTGGAATTCGCACGGCCCTACCACGAGCGCGTGGAGCGGAGCGGAGCGGAGGCATGGCGGGCGTACGGCGCGTCAGCGCGTGCTGGATCGATGAAGGATGCGAGCTGAGA
Organism: Zea luxurians; assembly: GCA_029449295.1. Taxonomy (NCBI): domain Eukaryota; kingdom Viridiplantae; phylum Streptophyta; class Magnoliopsida; order Poales; family Poaceae; genus Zea; species Zea luxurians. The sequence continues at coordinate 13,601,424 of JAOPSE010000016.1, forward strand.
GGAGCTGCCGCGGCCCACTCCTACACGTGTCCGTATAATCTGTTCAATCTTCCAAGTGTTGACACTCGATCTTTTCGCATCTGAGAATCTTGTTACACAATTTTCTGGTAGCCAAATATACTGTTGGATACTAGTACTATATTTCGTGGTAGTACGGAACACTTCAAAATCCTATTGCCCTACCGTGTTAGAATTGATCTCCACCGGTTAGCCCAATGACAAACTAGGTCTTTGACCTCACGGCTTGATCGATAGAGTCCAGCACAAGGCGAGGTTGGTGGGCCTTGTTGCGAAGCTTATAAATAAAGAGATGGGAGTTGACGGCTCAGTACAAGATTCACAGTACCTATTGCTTTAATTCCCCCAATCTAACTGATCTAGAGGGAGGCTGTGAGCAACGAAAAGTTCACCGCTCATCGAGCTCGCTTCCCTGACCGTCGCTGCTCTAGCGCAGATATTCACCGACCAACGTGACAGCGTCGGATCTAAATAGAGGTACGACGATCTGCGTTATTGATTAATTGATCTAATGGTTAGGATTCTTTGGGAGATCCAAATAGTCTAACACCCCACACTCTCTAGGTTTTTTAGAGCAACTCCATCAATTCTCTAAAATACTCTCTAAATCAATAATTTTGATATTTAAGCTAAAAAACTTCTCTCCAACAACTCTCCAAATAAACTTCCTAAACTTAGCTACGTCTTATCGAAACCTATTTGCTCCCTACATCTGACAACCTTAACAACGAAGAATGGTGGCCACCAATCAAATGTCGACATGATTTACTCTTCCAGGAGCAAATCGATCATCTCACGTAAATGAATTCAGCGTGACCCGTTTGCCATGTCTTCTGCCGCTGCCGTTCTGTCGATGAGTACTACTAACAACCAATTGTCAACAGGTTTATGAAATAGACGACAACGATCTATCACCGTATGGTGAACCAAATATTTTTTTCACAGATGCAATCAAAATACAAGTAAGAAATAGGCCCACTTATTGGATAGATTCGAAACCAAACTACAATCTTTATTTATAATAGAAGTAGACAACAATTATTCTAGTTAATTATGCTAATCAGAAAACGACCTTATAAAAACCTTTGATTTTAAATTTAGTTGATACATCGGCTAGTGCAACCAAAAGCTTACTCCAACAGAGTGTCCAGCACAAATGATTACCCATGTGCTGCCAATCGTGCGTCTAGTGGAATTGGACAAATCCACACCGTGGCAGGGGATCTACAAACCACAGGCCCAGTCTCAATTTTGGTACGGGCCACTCCATATCTGTTTGTTGCCAGCCCATGCAGTCTTGTGCTACCGGCGGATCCGTTTCTCTTACCCTTTCGGCCATGTCTGATGCAAAACATCATGAGTCAATGTAAAGTGCTTTCTGTCCTATCAAAAAAAATGTAAAGTGCTTTCTGGCCAAAAAAAGTGCAGTTTATATTTCTTAACTATCACGATTGTCCGATTTTCCTCTCTAATCTATAACCAGGTGAGTGCTCGTACGTTGCAACGACAATATATAACACCATGATAACTCATATATAAAATGTGTGTTATATTGTTATGATAAAATGTTTCATAATCTATTTGTGATTCTGGCCATACATAAATTTGTCATTTTAATATAGTTATTTCACCACTACATTGCAACCATCAGTATCATGCAGACTTTTATATATGACACGATATGCATGGTCTCATCGTTGGAGAGCACGTCTCACACCTGCCGGAAGAAGTTCCCTCGTATATCGTTAGTCATCAGACACGTACCACCATTCGCGCTTGCTTAAACAAAAATACAAGTGTGTGTGTTTACGAATAGAATTAAAGAAAGACCGGCACAAAAGCTATCCCGACGGTGGCAAGTATGACAAACTGGTTATTATTGTCGGTCCTTATCTGCGTCACCTCCGGCGCCAAGATGACGTCACAATCCTTGGTATAGTAGTTATTGAAAGTGCGGGACATGACGAGTCTCGATAACTCTTGGCTGGGCTGCCAGACGAAGTGCACCCCAAGCTCATCAACGAGGTAGTACACCTAGTCATGGGGGGTTCGCTGCAACCACACAAATGCGCCTTGAAGGCTCGAATTCCTTCGCACACAGCGAAGTCTAAGTACCGACAAAGTCAAGGACGTGACTTCGTGGAGTCAAGGACGCAACACGCAGGCGAAAGCCACACCAGATTACGCTGGGCCCAGGCTCCGCCCCATCACCTTTCGGGCCACTTGTAAGCCCTCTGGCGGGGTAGATTTCATATTTTTTTCTAATTACTGTACTTCACCCCACTATAATGACCCCGTTAAGGGAAATATTTCGGGAATGTAGCGGGTAAGCAGGGGTAAAACGGTGGGGACCCACCTACCCACCCCGGTTACCTATAAATATCGTTGCATTGCACATGGATGAGACATGTATAACAACACACTACAGTTCTCTACCTACTGTTTTGCTGTGCACATGAGCCCTCCCATTCCCGAGTAATTGGACCCACCTGCCCACGTGTTAATTGGTCCCAACATAGACAAAACATGGACCGAGCAAAGGCCGAGCGAAACATAAACATACAACACGTACTGCAATAGATCAAATACTCCCTAAATACATCTTAATCCACTTTAATTCTACTTATTACTAGAGTATCTAAATTAGGACAAGGGGATAGAGGTTTATCTCTACCACTAACCCCCGATGCGGTGACTTTATATAGAACTTCGCCCGCTGCTTCACGTTCCTCTGTCCGATGGGCTTGGACTGGCACCTGACGAGCAGCCCCAGGGTCGGCTTGGAGTTGGCCAATTAATGCTGGCACAATCTTTGCAGAAGTGCACACATAGCGTAGTTCGCAACTACCTTACAGGCACCAAAATACAAAATATGTACCTTACAAGCACCAAAATACATATCTTGCAGCCAAACACAAAGCATAGTTCTGGCCACACCTTACAAACACCAAATACATATCCTGCAGACAACAGGTGGGCAAGCTTTAACAGCAGGCTAAACCGGTACAGGTTTCAAAAGTGGTTCTTTGCAGCTGGTACTGGGCGTATCCGAAAGCACTGCAGGTGTATAAGCAGCAGATTAGCAGATTAGAATACATGTGACGCCTGTAAAGGTCTTTTGGAGCTACCGGATACCACACCGTACTCCCATATATGTGTTTTTACTTGAGATTTCCAAAAGAATAACCACCATGATCATAATTCGACATTGGAGTTTAACAATTTAAGTTCCTGTGAGGATGTCCTTAGACGACTCCACAATTTTTAATTCTTAATGTAAGCTACCACAAAAAACTGTAACACTTCTTCAGAACAGCAGCAAGCGGCACAGCTACAAGAGGATGTCCTTAGATGCCAGCATTCAGTGTCCTCCGAGCATAAATAACAAGAGGCCTTCAAATCCTAGTAACTGAAATAGTACGATGCATTGCTTAAAGAAGAGGTTAAGGGCATGTTCACTGCAAATAATGTTTTAATGGTTTCTACTCTAGACTATTCTTGAAGGCTCTTTAGACCTGAGAATGTTCCAACTGAGTTCCTGTTTTCTCTTTGTTCATAGTCATAAGAGGGCCGCTTTTCTCTGATATGTCAAGCAATTGATTTCTATGGTGGCTAAACCAAAAGACGCTACTCTTCTTACTTGCTTACCTATAAGCTACGATCATGTGGTCCACACAAGGATAAATTAGTTAAGGCATTCTTTCACTGGGTATGAGTTGGAGCACAACGTAAATACACTGCATCAATGGATCCCTTTTTTCCTCATTGTTTGAATCACACTGACTGCACGAATGGCAGAATGGATTGCATTGCATTGCACGTTGAGCTCCTGGCATCCCAATCCACACATCATCAGCAACGCGGACAAAATAATGACAGTATTTTTTTTTTTGGTTCGAAGCATTAGAAACAGGTTTCTTTCGGAATGAAAATAATCGAATCTAGATGGCTACTAGCTGCTTTCTGACAGTATTTATTCTGGGCTTGCTGATGCATGTCTAATGGCTGAGCAACACAACATAATAAGAGTGTTCTGCAATGCAAAACTCGATGGAACAAGGGTCTGAGTCTCTCACAACGACGCCTAATTAAAGAGCGACTAGCAAAGCTAGCAAGCATGAACTAGCACTTTCTACCATTCGTCTCATACCATACACTCTTCCTTTTTTTGTCTGTAGGAGAAAAATTAACAAAATCTATAAAAGAGGAAAGTGATTTATTGTACGGTATGGTGTTGGAAAACTGAAAATAGAAAGCAGATATGTATGAAATGAGAAAAAAAACGAAAATATTGTTGAGAGTGGGATTTGAACCCACGCCCTTTCGGACCAGAACCTTAATCTGGCGCCTTAGACCAACTCGGCCATCTCAACTGTTGATAGTAAGTTTTGGTATAAAATATTTAATTAAAACATGCATATCGTGCTGATGGGCTCTGCTGCACCCAACAGGTGTTATTGGGCCTTCTTCAGCACTTGGAAAGATTATAGGCCGAATGTGTTTGCTGGCTGCCGCTAATATACTTTACACGATTGGACGAAAGCTGGTCCGAATCAAAGGCAGCCATTTTGTTCGACGGAAAGGAATGGAAAAAGAAAATCTTGTGTCACATCGTCCAACGGATCATCCCATCACTACACGGTGTAAGACTATCTCTACCAGACTTTTTATCTCACTCTCTATTTCAAACTTCACTTATAAACGGTGTAATTTACAGTGCAAAACAGTATTTTGCACGATCGTTTACACGGTCTGCTGGAGATGACCTAAATGTAACCAATGTTATAAGAAACTATAGGAACGTGGAGGAGCCCTAGAAAGCTATGATCTGATGCCGTCTTCGCAGCTCCCTTATCTCATTTTCTATATCATCTCGTATTTTAAATTTCACTCTCAGGGAGGCTTCGACTCTGGCTAGCCATTGGAGACGTGTTTGGTTCTTGGATCGAAACTGGATCTCGGTGATATTGTGCTTTACCTTTGCTGCCACAAGTGAATCCATTTTCTGCAAACAGAAGTGGATCTAGACAAAACACCATTAGTGTCATCTCCATTAAATTGTAGAATCATCAACTCATTTAAGTGCTAAAAAACATACATTCTAATAGAGATTACTAAAATTCATTGGTGTCACAGGACACCACAAAAAGGGTCTGGATCCGCCCCTGTCTGCAAATATCAAATATCTAGACAAATAGTTATCATTATAAATGCCTAGTATTAGAGCAACTCAAGAGGCTCTTCATATTATTTTTAATTAATGTTTTTTTTAAAAAATACCAACCAACAATTTATTTAAATGATTATCTAAATATAGCCATCTTCTATTCTGGATTTCTCACTAGCTAAAGATAGAATAAGTGAATGACTCTCTAGGGTACAAACTAGATATAGAAATGTTGTTGGAGATTGGAAAGATATAGAAAGTATTGTTATGCAAATGACTGTAAATGATAATTTAAAGAGTGAAATTTATAAAGACTCTTGGAGATGTTCTTACCAAGTCTTCTCGACTTCTATGGTTCTACCCCTTTTCTGTGTTTGTAATAACACAACACATGATAATTATTACCGGGCATGTACAAGAGCTTGTAGATCAGTTTCCTACATATAAGAGATAGTTAAGAGATTGTATGATACAATTATGAGTCTCTAGATCATTAATGTAGTTCAGAGACAATATATATAGAAAGTTGTGAATAGACGAACTCTTCCCGAAGAACCTGTTTATTTATTTTTTTACTTAACCTCTAAAGACCCTCTCAATTAATTAATGAGGTTGTACATACTCTAAGATATATGCTCCATTTTTTGACACATCGAAACTCTTCTTTCAATATTTTTTCCTAAAAATGAAAAATGTTTGAGGATATCATGCCGTTTAGCATAGATGATACATTAATTCGGATGTCATCTTAAGAAGTGAAAGGGAATTAGGCTTACACCTAGTCCCTAAATAATTTTGGTGGTTGAATTGCCCAACACAAATATTGGACTAACTAGTTTGCTCTAGTGCATAAGTTATACAGGTGCAAAAGGTTCACACTTAGCCAATAAAAAGATCAAGTTTTGGGTTCAACTAAGGAGCAATAAGGCAACCGAAGGCACCTCTGGTCTGGGGGCACCGGACTGACCGGTGTACACCGGACAGTGTCCGGTGCGCCAAGAGTGCACCAGAGGACTCCGACTTCAAACTCTTCACCTTCGGGAATTCTCGGAAAGCCGGCGCGCTATAATTCACCGGACTGTCCGGTGTACACCGGACAGTGTCCGGTGCTCCAAGGATGAGCGGCCTCGCGAACTCGGCAGCCTCAGGAATTCACTTTGACTGCTCCGCTATAATTCACCGGACTGTCCGGTGTGACAGCGGGGCAACGACTACTTCGGCGCCAACGGTCACCTGCAGGCGCATTAAAAGCGCGTCAGAGCGCGCAGAAGTTAGGCACGCGCGTCATGGCGCACCGGACACTCTACAGTACATGTCCGGTGCGCCACCGGACATCAAGACGGGCCCAGTGTCAGTGCTCCAACGGTCGAAACCCCAACGGTCGGGTGACGTGGCTGTCGCACCGGACATGTCCGGTGTGCACCGGACTGTCCGGTGCGCCATCGAACAGACAACCCTCACCAACAGCTAGATTTTGGTTGGTGGCTATAAATACCACCCCAACCGGCCACTTCAAGGTGTGGGAGCCCAAGCAACATTCCAAGTCATCTAGGTGACATACTCAAGCCCTCCCAACCACATATATTCATTGATCCATCCTATACACAAGATTTAGACCACTACAACCAACACAAGTGCCACAAAAGAGAGAGCAAGCAAAAGAGAGCGACTCATTTGAGTTTAGCACTAGTGCCTTGTGAGATTCATCGAGAGATAGTGTGTGCTACTTCCTTGTGTTCATTTGTGCGTGGAGTTTTGACTCCCATTGAACTTCCTCCAAAGTTTTGGAGGCTTGTAAAAGCTAGCAAGAGACACCAAAGATTGTGGTGATCCTTGTGGGATCGAGAGTGATCCTTGAGAAGAAGAAGAGCTCGCCGATCCTTGTGTGATCGGGGGAGAGAGGGAAAGGGTTGAAAAAGACCCGTCCTTAAGTGGACTCCTCAACGGGGACTAGGCCTTCGAGGGCCGAACCTCGGTAAAACAAATCACACGTGTCCATTGCGTTTATTGCTTGTGATTTGTTTGTGTTCCCTTGCTCTAAGTTTTCTTGCATCTTTATTTGGTAATATCACTTGGTGTTGCTTCAAGTTAACTTCCCATTTAGTGAAGCAACACGTTGCAAGAAAGAACTTGTTCTAGTGCTCTTCTCATCTAAGGCTTCTTGCTTTGTTATTCTATAACTTATCAATTGTATTGATTTATCACTTCCGCATTATTTAGCAATACTCCTTTCAAGCAAGATCTTAGTTTGTATACTCCTATATTTGTATATCTTGTTCTAACCACTATTCAAGGGATCTAGTTGGGGGATAAAAGTTTTAATTTTCAGGTTCCGCCTATTCACCCCCCCTCTAGGCGACTTTCAATTGGTATCGGAGCTAGGCACTTCATCTTGAGTCTAACAACTCGAAGTGATGGCTCGTAAAAGATCCCAAAAGAACAAGAAGACCCAGGAGAACAAGGAGGTAACTCTTGAGATATTACTTTCCGATTGTTCTAATTATGATTCATGGTCTACTAGAGTGATAAATGCCTTTAGAGCGGTAGATCCACAATTAGAACAAATTTTGGTCAAGAGTATTATTCCTCCTAACTATGCTAGGGAAAATGCCTCCGAAGAAGATTTAAGATGTATACGCTTAAACTATCTAGCTTATGACATCTTAAGTAAATCCCTTAGCAAAGAAGATTATCATGCCTTCATAATAAAATATGACAAACCCATTTGTGATATGCATGATATTTGGACTAGAATTAAAAGCAAATTTAATAAGTCCAAACATGATAGTTCATTTTGTGCTTCTACTTCCTTTGGTATTTGTGATACTAACTCTTGCAAGGAAGAAGAAGATAATGAACGGTGGAGACCAAACGATGAATCCACCTCTCCAAAAGGTTTGTCTTCCCATTTCGATTCCCACATGTGTTGTGTGGCTAATGCAAATGATAGCGGAAGCATAAATGAGGATGAGGAGGAAGAAAGAAGCCTTGTGCATCTCTACGCTCGCCTAAGCCAAGAAGATAAGGCGGTCATGCTCAAACTTCTAGAAAGAGCGAGAGAGCAAAGCGAAGCTCGTCAAAAGCTAGAAGATATTCTCTCCATGAAAATGCTACACTTTGACGAGTTGACTAAAGAACATGAGGAGCTAAAATGCTCTCATGTTGATTTGGTCCAAAGGTATGAAACTATTTCAATTGAGCAAGATAACGCTTTACATTGTATCGCTCAATTAGTAAATAGGAATACCTTGCTTAAGGACCAAGTAGAAAAGCTAAAAGTTGAAAATCTAGCTTTTCAAGAAAAATATGATATGCTTCTATGTTCTCATGAAAATCTTATGGATGATCATATCATATTAAACATTGCTCATGAGGTTGTGATAGAAAACTTAAAATCCCAACAACCTCACTCGTGCACATGGGTTCAAATTGATACTATATTACCATGTGTTAATGCTTGTTGTTTGTCGACAAGCAAATCGTCCTTTGAGCTAGAATTTGCAGGAACAAATGAGGATTCATATCAAAAGCTCAAAGAAGAAAATGAGAGGCTAAAGAAGAGCTTGACACAACTAAAAGGGAAATGCATTGCCCGACCTTCTCAAGATAACCGTGATCACATGGTGAAGAAGCTTGAGACGGAAACAACCGTGGCATGCACTACATCCCTTGAAGAAAATGTCAAGGATTTGAGGATTGCCAAGAGGAGGAAACAAGAGATGAAGTTCAACACCACCTCCAAAAGCCTCAACCACGCCTCCACAAAAGGTAACATCCAAGGTAATGATCAAGCCACACTTCACATTAAGAGGTGTAGTGAATGCTTTGAAGAGGGGCACTTGATTAGGTCATGTCCCTACATTAAAAATGGCTTGATTATTAACAAGGATGATAGACTTTGTTTTAAATGCTCCAAGAAGGGACACTTGCTTAGATCTTGTCCCCATTTAAAACAAAAAGGCATAGGGTTAGAAAAGAAAGTTTTTACTAACCATGTAGCAAGCAACAAACAAGGAAAGAAGAAAACTTCAAAACTTGAAAAACGCCTATGCTACACATGCCGAAAGAAGGGACATCAATGCAAGGATTGTCCCATTGGTAACAATTCCACTCCTAGCTTGTCAATTAATTTTCATGTAACTAGGCAACCCAAAATTGCAACTTGTGCTAGAAAGGTAATGAGTTTACCTAGTGCTAACACAAAGGACTTTTGGGTTCCTAGATCTTTGTTGACTAACCATGATGGACCCATCAAGCGATGGGTACCAAAGTATCCTTGACAAGCTTTGTAGGAAAAGGAGATGATATGAAGCCTTGGGGTGCTTGAGAAAATTAATTCAATTTAACTCAAGCTATCAAATCTTCAATGATCTTTATCCGTGATTGACCCAAGGTTATTCTTCAAACTACTACATCTTAAACTCATATCATCTCGAGGAAGATATTATATGTTGTAGGAAGTGAACAGATATCATATGCGAAAAATCAAGGCCTACAGCATGGAGGAAAGTCAAAGGATGGTAACACTTATCTTTTAAGTGCAAGTATTTAAAATATCATTTCTTATGTGTCCTGTGTAGTCACATAGAAAAATTGAAGCACTTCAAATGCCTTTAAATTTATATTACCATTCTTTGAAGAATTTCCTATCATATGGTAGATTGCATATTCATCATTTCTATACCATAGCAATCTACATGCTTTAAATGTCGCAAGTATCTCATGGCATGTTTTTCACTAAGTTGTCTTATTATTGCCATGATTCTAGATATAGAGAGATACTTCATGTTCTTAAAAGAATAAGGTGTCATGTAAGGAATTCAAATCCTTAGGGCACTTGTAAAAGGAAAACTCTCTCTATAACTAGAATAGTGAGACTAATGATTTTATCTAAGTAACCCAAGTAGTCTCACTTGTAGAGAATAGGTTTCTCTTTGGAAAAGCATGTAATCTAACATGAAATGAAAAATCAATCCAATAATTTATGATGCACTTCTACTTAAATTGGATTTGATTCTTTCACATTTATCGCTTTCCAAATCATGAATTAGATTTATTCCTATAATCTCAAAGGATTATTTATGCTTGTCTTATGAATTAAAATTGAACATAACATCATCTATGGATAATCTAGTTCATGCTATAAAGTTTCCATGTTTTAGTAATCTAGATTTTCATTCCTTATCAAAATGGTTACAAAAATGGAAACTAGTGCTTGTGTTACTAACAAAGTATCTCTTGAGCCTACTTATGAATATCTACAAAAAGGAGGTGCACAAGCCTCATGGGTTGTTCTTCACCCAAAAGAAGAAAGGTAAAAGCAAAGGTATGGGAACTCATCTTCTTAAGTTTGATTCCCATCTCAATGGGTATTTAATCTAAATTATCATATTCTACCCTTGTGAGAAATAGATTCTTTATTGGACCGAAATTAACCAAGTATGCATTCAATATCATTTTCATAAATGCGCTTGTCCATTAGAATCTAATTCATGCCTTTGCTATATCCTTTCTCATATTGATGCGCTTCTAAGTCATGATAATAAATTCAATATGAAAAAGTAAAATTCCTTTGATTGATCAAAAATGATTAAAAAAGGTGCTCATTCCTCTTTTCTGTTAATATGCACTAACGTTAAGGAATTTACTTCATATCTATGTGACTCATGGATGATGAATTATGCTTATTTCCTATCTAAAAGAAATCATCCATCACTATATACTCCCTTGTATTACTAACATTCTTCTTGAGTATTTTCAATAAGTTTGAAAGGAAAAAGAAGCCACTGCAAAGGGAGGACTCTCAAATGAAAGAGGATAACATCAAGAACAACACCACCTACTTCTACGAAACAATCAATGGTGTGGTTGTGAGTATTCTAAACCTTTCATATTGAGAATTCTAGGCTCAAGTTGTTTATTACAAATCTAATGAGCCTTGATCAAGATGTATAATGCTTCTCTCTATTTGTCTTTAAAGTAAATGCATCCATTCAATTCATTCAAATACTTGATGCATATCTTTAGGGGGAGCCTTTTATCTTGATTATGTTGAGACTATTGCTTTATCTCAGTAATTTCATATAGTCTCTTGCATGAGAATAAGTTTCTCATGAAGTATGCTACTATCTTTAAATTCTTGTCTTTCACTCTAAAGTAGCATATTTGCTGGATTCTCCTACTCTAAGCTCAATTGATAATCTAATGTGTGTGTTGTTATTTTGATCACATCTGTTATTTGTTTGATCATTGAATAACTTCAATCAACAATCATGCTTCTTAGTGCCATATATACTATCAATCGATATCTCTCTTGATATGCACTAAGTTAAAAGGAGAATTCATGATACATTTATGCAACTTGTGATCCATTTTGATATATGCTAACAATAACTTGAAAAGATCACTAGTTGTAGAACTCTCTCTTGTGCAAAATATTTCCATATATTGTCATTAAGTATAGGTCTTAAGCATTTAAGACTAAGGACAAAGCACAATGAAGAGAGTGTCCCTATGTAAAGGTACAAAAAGGTAAAACTATCTTCTTTCATTTAAACTTGTACCTAAATCTTCCTTTTCTATACTCTCTTTACATATCTTGTTTAAAAGGAAGAGAAAGCATGTCCATGCATATCCCTGCTTCATACCTAGTTTAATTTCCCAAAATTCATTTCTGCTTTAGTGCATCTTTGGTAAAACTAGATGAAGTACTTTTATTGTCAAAGAGCTTAAAGCTTAACCTTGTAATGAGGATAAGCTGCCTTTGTTCCAAAGGTGGATGGTCCTTAAGCCTCTTTGAAATCCTTAAGGGAAAAAGCTTGAAATATTTACAACATGCTTTCATAAGTGCATAAATTGTCATGAGCATCACACTTATACTATGACACAATGCACTTCACATTCTGTATGATATAGATATGGTCGCATTAACCTAATTATGTGTAATTGGCATTTAAGGCCAAAATATGTGTTCCTCTCCATGCACATACTTAGGGGGAGCAATCTACGTTATATAGAACTATGATCATGCTTAATTTGATATATCCTCTTGATCATATCTCTTTTATATGCTATGACCAATGTGTTTTCAAGTGAATTTCAAACCAAGTCATAGGTACATTGAAAGGGAATTGGAGTCTTCGGCGAAGACAAAGCTTCCACTCTACTCTATCGATATTATCTACCCTTCGCCATCACTCCACAATGTCTCTCCATCTTTGGTATAATCTTCACTCATATGTTTTATTTGCCAAAGGGGAGAAAATAGTTAGGAAAAGGGCCTATATTTCATTCTAAGTATCCGTTTTTGGCGATTCATGCCAAAGGGGGAGAAAGTATTGGCCCAAAGCAAAAGGACCGCACCACCACCCTAATTTTAAAAATTGATGATTTTCAATTGGTAAATTTCAAATTGGTATCTCTTTGTGTTCTAAAGGGGGATCAAGTAGTATTTTCAAAATTGATGTCTTAAAACCCTCTTGAACACTAAGAGGAGAATTTATTTGAGGGGGAGTTTTGTTTAGTCAAAGGAAAAGCATTTCAAACAAAAGGAGAAAATTTCAAATCTTGAAAATGCTTCTCAAAATCTTATTCATTTACCTTTGACTATCTTGCAAAAGGACTTTGAAAAGAATTTACAAAAGGATTTGCAAAAACAAAACATGTGGTGCAAATGTGGTCCAATATGTTAAAAATAAAGAAACAATCCATGCATATCTAGTAAGTATTTATATTGGCTCAATTCCAAGCAACCTTTGCACTTACATTATGCAAACTAGTTCAATTATGCACTCTTATATTTGCTTTGGTTTGTGTTGGCATCAATCACCAAAAAGGGGGAGATTGAAAGGGAATTAGGCTTACAGCTAGTCCCTAAATAATTTTGGTGGTTGAATTGCCCAACACAAATATTGGACTAACTAGTTTGCTCTAGTGCATAAGTTATACAGGTGCAAAAGGTTCACACTTAGCCAATAAAAAGATCAAGTTTTGGGTTCAACTAAGGAGCAATAAGGCAACCGAAGGCACCTTTGGTCTGGGGGCACCGGACTGACCGGTGTACACCGGACAGTGTCCGGTGCGCCAAGAGTGCACCAGAGGACTCCGACTTCAAACTCTTCACCTTCGGGAATTCTCGGAAAGCCGGCGCGCTATAATTCACCGGACTGTCCGGTGTACACCGGACAGTGTCCGGTGCTCCAAGGATGAGCGGCCTCGCGAACTCGGCAGCCTCGGGAATTCACTTTGACTGCTCCGCTATAATTCACCGGACTGTCCGGTGTACACCGGACTGTCCGGTGTGACAGCGGGGAAACGGCTAATTCGGCGCCAACGGTCACCTGCAGGCGCATTAAAAGCGCGTCAGAGCGCGCAGAAGTTAGGCACGCGCGTCATGGCGCACCGGACACTCTACAGTACATGTCCGGTGCGCCACCGGACATCAAGACGGGCCCAGTGTCAGTGCTCCAACGGTCGAAACCCCAACGGTCGGGTGACGTGGCTGTCGCACCGGACATGTCCGGTGTGCACCGGACTGTCCGGTGCGCCATCGAACAGACAGCCCTCACCAACAGCTAGATTTTGGTTGGTGGCTATAAATACCACCCCAACCGGCCACTTCAAGGTGTGGGAGCCCAAGCAACATTCCAAGTCATCTAGGTGACATACTCAAGCCCTCCCAACCACATATATTCATTGATCCATCCTATACACAAGATTTAGACCACTACAACCAACACAAGTGCCACAAAAGAGAGAGCAAGCAAAAGAGAGCTACTCATTTGAGTTTAGCACTAGTGCCTTGTGAGATTCATCGAGAGATAGTGTGTGCTACTTCCTTGTGTTCATTTGTGCGTGGAGTTTTGACTCCCATTGAACTTCCTCCAAAGTTTTGGAGGCTTGTAAAAGCTAGCAAGAGACACCAAAGATTGTGGTGATCCTTGTGGGATCGAGAGTGATCCTTGAGAAGAAGAAGAGCTCGCTGATCCTTGTGTGATCGGGGGAGAGAGGGAAAGGGTTGAAAAAGACCCGTCCTTAAGTGGACTCCTCAACGGGGACTAGGCCTTCGAGGGCCGAACCTCGGTAAAACAAATCACCCGTGTCCATTGCGTTTATTGCTTGTGATTTGTTTGTGTTCCCTTGCTCTAAGTTTTCTTGCATCTTTATTTGGTAATATCACTTGGTGTTGCTTCAAGTTAACTTCCCATTTAGTGAAGCAACACGTTGCAAGAAAGAACTTGTTCTAGTGCTCTTCTCATCTAAGGCTTCTTGCTTTGTTATTCTATAACTTATCAATTGTATTGATTTATCACTTCCGCATTATTTAGCAATACTCCTTTCAAGCAAGATCTTAGTTTGTATACTCCTATATTTGTATATCTTGTTCTAACCACTATTCAAGGGATCTAGTTGGGGGATAAAAGTTTTAATTTTCAAGTTCCGCCTATTCACCCCCCCTCTAGGCGACTTTCAAGAAGTACTACCTCGAGGCATAATTAGAGTAGTAGAACCTCCATAACAGTTATGGTGCGGTATAGCGGGAGTGTCGTCCCAGCTCACGGTTGGCAGAGCGAAGTAGACGAAGTGGTTGAGGACGAGACAGTGACGCTGGCAACAAGGTTGTGTTGAACGAAGGCGAAGAGATAGGTGTGGCGACACATCAGCGAGAGAGCCACGACGCATAGGAAGAAGGTCCTCGACTGCGTCACTGTAGCCCAACAAGGTGCTTGAAGTCGGCGAAGAACTCGAACAGTCGAAGAAGACCATGCGTGAGAGACGCACATCGATAAGAATCGACAGCGTGTAGATGCAACGACGAGGATGACGACGGGTGACGATGCAATTGCCCTAGGAGGTGATGCAGTTGCAGCCCTCTTGATTGACGAAGCATCACGCGATGGATGACAGACCTCTCGGGAGGGTGGTTCTCCTGCGATCAGTTGATCAGGGCGTCGACGTGTGAGGCTGAGACGATGGTGGCGTGGTCGATGGTGGTGGAGCCTCCCGATCAGATGTAGAAAGAAAGGGATTGCGGATAATGTGTGGGATGATTTGCATTGAGCCTATAGGGTGAAGATATAGAAGTACATGACTTAGAGGGCAAGTAGTCTATCCTAGGAGGGTTATCCGAGGATTACAATCAATCATAGATTGATTACTAGGTGGGTGCCCGTGCGTTGCAACGGAAACATAGAATACTACGATAACTTATGTATAAATATGTGTTATAGTATAATGAGAAACGATTTTGTAATCCATTTCTAGGTGAATTGTCAGTGCGTTGCTACGATTTCTATATATCACTGTTATGTTACAGTTACGTTGCTACGATTTCTATATGTCACATAGTTAGACCTTGTTTAAGCAATATATAGTACAATGCTCGTGCGTTTCGACGACATACAATTTCATTTTCTTTGAGTGTTGCACGAGCACGACATGTCACAAGAGCTCAAACCAATAAAACTGAATTAAATTGGACCATCAATCAGTGATTGACAAAACAACACATAACTCTTACCTTTCAAATGAGTTCCTTATTGCAACAACTATCAAGCCAATTTCAGATAAATATTAAGATGAATTAGAACTGTTTGAACCAACTTGAGAGCAAAATATAATCTTGTTTGATGCATATTATAGCCATAAATTTACATGGGAGATGTGAGTTGTGACATAACCAGCAAATAGGCATGCCAAGCATGTATCTAAGCAACAACAGAGCAATAGGACATGCATTATTGCATTCAAACAGGGCATGAGTTGGTAAGGTTTGTTAAACTGAATGCTAAACTTTCCTCCAAGAGTACTCTTGTGTTTTCCTTTGGTGATTGCAGAGCTAGCATTTATAGGAAAACATGTATGAGCCTAGCTACAATAGCAGATGTCGTCCACGGCACCAAGTTCCTCCATTAAAAAGGGACCTCAACTCTAGTGGCTACCCTAATAAAATTGTGCCCCTTCCTAGAACACCAACTCCAGGTCATGACAAGGGTTGCAGAGCAGAGATCGCCGCGTCACATGCCATCATGTCATGCAGAGATGAAAGCTGTAGTTGGAATTTTATAGTTAGCACACATATTTCCATTACATTACTTCTCCACAGAACTGCATTTTCGTGGAGCATATAAAGGAGAATTTAGTGTCATACCAAGTCATCTGTCCTTCTGCAGAAGCAAGACAAAAGCCAGAACAAGGGAGCTCTCCAACCTAACTTTTGCAATATCCTGAAAAATTGACTTGGCCTTCTCAGTTTTTATAATGAGATTTTGTGGATGCTTAGTAGGTAAAAATTAACAAAGCAGAGATATGCATATAAAATGTAAAGTCAGTTAACCAAGCTTCCAAGACACCCAGCGAAGGCACTACCTTCAGCACCGTATTTGAAAGATAACACCACCAAAGGATATAGAAGTGTAGTTTACAGTGGTGATCATGACATCGATGTATACCTTATATTAGCACACAATACTGGATTAGGTCCCTTAATTTCTCTATCGTACATGATTGAAAACCATGGTATGTTGACGGGCAAGTTATAGGATAAATCAATCTTTTTCCCCTGCACGTTAAGAGTGCTTTTTACTTGGGGCCAAGTGGAACTCAGACATTCAACTATCACGCTCAGGAAACAATGCAACAATCAGTCTAACAAATCTAGAAGCTAATTGGTGATAACAACAGCTTTTTAGGCGAGTGCAGAGGTATGCTGGTGGCAGAACTTATAGTGCATGCATTATAATGCCACTGACGCATATTGGAATAAGCTAGTCTTGGAACCACAATCTTCTTCTCAAATGAGTACTGGGTTTCTGAATATGGTATGCTTTCTGAATATACCGACATTGATCTCTAAAAGGCTTAATATTCATTAGTTTTGTTCTCTGCTAGCATCATCAATGAACAGAGAGACTGTAGGGGCGCCACGCTAGCACATAAAGGTTGAGGTGGAGCATGAGAGGACAGGAGAGGAGCCATAACATACCTTTGAGCTGTAGGTCGAGGTGGTCGATGCTCCAAAGCAACCTTGCTACAACATGGAGGCTGTAATACAAACAAAAGGATAGGAATCAAAACTATAGTACTGAAACAACCATGCCATCAAATTGCAACTTTTAACCACCCCTGTGTCAAGCAAACATCATTTACATTTTGCAACTTTCTAACAGAACATAATATAATATTACTATCTATGCAACCGTTGCCCATATATTTGGAATTAGAAGAATGGGAAAAGGTGTAAACACCATCCAAGTTAAAACTAAAATTGGAGCTAGAAAAGAGTTCATGTTATTGCATAAGTAAATTCTGAAAAAGAAAATCAGATTTCTGGAAGCATGAGCTCGATAGCAATTGGTTACTTCTTTTTTTTGAATTGTAGAAACATGGTTACTTCAATTTACACTCATTTGGAAGCGAAGAAACATGGTTCATTCAGCTTGCAAGGCAAGTACATTTAACAATAAAATATTATTCTCCTTCCTATATTTCAAAGTATAAGTCTTTTGACTTTTTTGGGTACAAAGCAAAAGCAAAAAAACCTATGTACGTAGAAACTTTGCAGAAAATAATTTGAGATGGAAGGTTACAAAAAATAATTTAAGATCATCTAGAGAAAGATAACTTGATCAAAGAGGGTGAAGTAGTTGCAACAATGGTTGTCTCCCCTTTCTGTTCCAGCAAGTAGATCCATTAGTAACAGTCTTAGTGCACACATTTACAAAAAACAAGATAAATTATTCAGACAAGGGAAACTATTACCTTGTAAAAAATGAGCTGCTTTAAAGATTTTCCTAGCTCTTGAATGACAATCTACCAGACTAAAGATAAAATGTTAGTGTTGCCTGCAACAGATGCATTGCAATTGGAATTGGTCATGTTCTTGCTTGGTGAGTGGTGAGGATGGACATGTAGATATGCAAGCAAGGAATTAATTAACGACGTAACATTACCCTAAAGTGTATCTAGTGGCCATGTTCTTGGCGACCTTGTGTTCCCTAGTGGTCATCTCCTTCGAGAGCTACTTGAAGACGAAGCCCTCTCCTTTGCAGCGGCCACAGAGGCTAGTCCCGCCGCAGTCCGGGCACTCCTCTCCCTCTACCTGCTCTTCTCGTTCATCATGCCGCCGCCGCTGCTGTGAGGCGGCGCCGGAAGAGGAGGAATTTGAAAATACAGGTCTTCAAGCTAACTGGATATAAAAGACAAACTAAAGAAATTTGAAAAGAAACACAAGAAGTACATGAAACTATTGAAGGCATCATGTTTTTCTTAAACTTTCAAATAGCAAAACATATTTCAAATGGTCACACAATGAGAATTAATGTAAACAGATTGTCTTATATCATACTGATGAATTTGAGTGTAGAAACCATACCAAAATCAGGGTTCCTACAGATGCACGCGTCGTGGATCCACCTACACGTCCCAGCTTCACTTCCCAGGTGTGTTGATTGTTGGTAGAACCCCTTCCATTTTATACATGCACGCGAGTGGAGGAGCACTTGTTGCAGTAGACCCAATTGGTGGACAACCTGCAACAGATGCATTCTAATTGCCACGAAAGTTATAAATTAGCACAAAACATAGATACGGAACGACAAACATCAATATGATATGCAAAATCCATGGAAAAATCTTGTTTTTAGCTCTATAGATTGTGTATTTATTTATTTGTTAACTTGTAGCTATTATTGTCATATGGTGATGTGGGCACAAAGGGTTCCTAGAGCAACGGAGAAAAATATAGAGCACTTTGTTGTGAAAGCGCGCTGTAATATGGAGCTGATGGTTATGCATGACCTCCCTGTAGATTAAAGGAACAGATTATCCAACAACTGATGGAACCTGCATAAGAGATTATATTGATGTCACAGATTTAGTTGATGCTCATGTGAAAGCACTCAACAAGGCAGAACCTAGAAAAGTCGGCATTTACAATGTTTTGAATAATTATTATTTGCTCATATGGAGGTTTATACACTGCACAGGTTGTAAAACTAATGGCAAGCAAACTACAGGGCGGGGCCAATAATAGGACAGACAGATGCAGTACTTGCCATTAGTAACACGGGCGCGGCAAAGAGACACGCTTAATATATTATTATTATTATTATTATTATTATTATTACGATTACGATTCCGCATCGGAGGGTATCCGAGACCGAGCTACTGCTTGGATCGTCCATTACTTCTGGACTCTAATGATAACAAAGCAATGATCCTTAGATGTGAGATCACGGGACCTACTCAATGAAGCCAAAGCCAAAGCCAGCATGTGGTTCCTCCGCGAGCGCCGGATCGTCATGACTGTGCCGTGCGGCGCCAGGACCACCAGACTACGAGCTTTGCTTACCTTGCCAACTTGCCCATTGCCCATCCCTTCTACTCCTATCATCGTCGTCCTCCTCCCACCGTCCCACCCTGGCAGCGAAGCTCTGTTGCCTGCCTGCTGGGTGCTGCCCAACCATGTCGGAAGGATGGTCATCACTCTCGTCAGGCCAACCATTTCAAGTTCATCAGTAGCTAAAATAGTAAGTAAATCTCTTAACAATATACCTTGTTTGCTGCATCACCAAGCCATCCCTAGACCATGTACTACAATAATTCAAATTTTGTTTGAGGTCAGCTCTGCTAACCCCTTGCACATGCACCACCAAGCCAGCCTCACCGAGTTTTGTACTCCTTGATATTATCTTGTACCATGATCATGGATTATCCAAAA
The DNA here is from genome assembly GCA_029449295.1 of Zea luxurians. NCBI lineage: Eukaryota > Viridiplantae > Streptophyta > Magnoliopsida > Poales > Poaceae > Zea > Zea luxurians. Next base: position 13,621,328 of record JAOPSE010000016.1, read on the forward strand.
AAACAAGTACAATTCTTGATATGAGGTTGATATCATATAACGATTCCATTGCACAAGAACCCTTTCCCACCTGCAAAGACGTGGAGTTTAAGTATTATTAGGATATTTTTTTGACTCGACAAAAAACAGTGTGCAATTGCTTGAATGAAGGACCCCCTTTGTATTGTGCATTGAACTAAGGCAGATCTTTGCAGGCATGACAAGCACCCTACAGAATGGGGCCATTGCACATTAGCGACCTCGATCAATGCAGGAGAAGAGAAGAGGGGCGAAGCCATGACACCAAATTACCTATCGAAGAAGAGGGCCACCTTGAGGGCATAGCAGAGGATTTTCACTGGTGCCCATCATCGACCTGTTTACACTTACCAGAAGTAACGAATGCGCAAAATATATAGCAAGCAGATCTAAATGAGCAAAACTAACCCATGAAAAAAATGCCAGGCCAAAGTTGTCGTAGGATCAAGTGCCTCTCCATCGATCACACCAGCAAGCATTATTGTCACGGAGTACCTAGAGCTCGATGAGCAGAGCCCCACGACGGCGGCCATGGATGGTGGCGAGGCGGAGTCCAATGCAGACGCCACAACGCGGCCATGGATGGCGACGGCGGCCATGGCAGGGTCGAGCACGATCCGGGGCAGAGGGGTACACAATCCACGCACGGACTCACCTTCCATGGAGACTGCAGATGCCACAACGCGGATGCGGACGCGGATCGAGGGCGGGGGCGACGATCCAGGGCAGAGGGGTACCTGTCGCGGACGCAGATTGAGGGCCGGCGCGGCGAGGGGGAGGAAGGTGTGGACGGTGTGGGGCTTGAGGTGGTACAAGACGATGGCTAGGGTTTCATCAGAGGCCGATGCCAACGCAGCCATGGATGGCGACGGCGGCCATGGCAGGGTCGAGCACGATCCGGGGCAGAGGGGTACACAATCCACGCGCGGACTCACCTTCCATGGAGACTGCAGACGCCACAACGCGGACGTGGACGCAGATCGAGGGCGGGGGCGACGATCCAGGGCAGAGGGGTACCTGTCGCGGACGCAGATTGAGGGCCGGCGCGGCGAGGGGGGAGGAAGGTGCCGACGGTGTGGGGCTTGAGGTGGTCCAAGACGGCGGCTAGGGCCGGCTAGGGTTTCATCGGCGGCTAGGGTTCCATATCAGGCGCTGGTGGCGGGATCCGGCCAAGGAGGAGGCAGGCGCGTAGAGGGAGGTTGGCGGGCGGGGGAGGAGGCGCAGGCACGGCGAAGATAGGGCGCATGGCGGCTGTCGCGGGGGAGCGCGAGCGCGGCGGCGGTGGAGGCTAGGGTGGATCAGGCGCTGGCGGCGGGATCCGGCCGAGGAGGAGGCAGGCGCGTAGAGGGAGGTTGGCGGGCGGGGGAGGAGGCGCAGGCACGGCGAAGATAGGGCGCATGGCGGCTGCCGCGGGGAGCGTGAGCGCGGCGGCGGTGGAGGCTGGGGTGGGTCAGGGTATCGGGTGGAGACGCGGGCGGCTTCGCAGAGACGTGCGGTGGGCGCGGGGCAGAACCGGATGGGTGTGCACGCCTACAATACATACATAATTAGTAGTAGAGATATTCTAGAATTTTCTGATATAGGTTATCCCAATATTACAATCAATCATAGAGTAATCACATCCGAAAGTTGCTTAATATCCTCTAACAGACTTGAATTTGAATTTCTTATTGTGGGGCTCTGGCTACCCGAGCCTTATCATTCTTCAAATCCTTAAAAGCCTTTAATCACTTAGAGTCTGTTTAGGATATCTCTGCCGATAAAAATGCAAATCTGAATCTAAGATTTACCGCCGAATAGCTTCGATTTATAAAACTGGCTAGATATATTAACTCGATCTGATTCACACAATAATATTTCATGCTTGTCAATAACCGTTATGAATAAATAAAAACAAACGTCGAGCGGCTCCTCCTCTCGTTGCTGCTCCTGCATATATGGCTGCATCACTAGGTCTAGGTCCGGCCAGGCCTCACGCTGCCGCGTCCTTGTCACCGTCGTCGGAGCTGGCGGGCAGCCGCGGCCGGGCCCGCAGGGAGCCGCGCTGGTGCTGACGGTCTGCATGCGTTACAACTTACAACAAGCGGTGGCGTCTCTCTCGCTGACATTATAGTAGTGACATCTCGCACAGACACAAGAGTACTTGCAATTCTAGGGATGTGGACGACTTGCTGATGACGTAGGCTGTCTACGCGATACATAATACTACTGAAAAAGAACATGGAATAAAGATCCGGCATGCATTTGCGTCTTCTAGAAGAATGAGCTCTTCTGCATCGTCCACTTAGCCCTCTGTTACTGAAAAAACGCGAGATAGTGGCGGAGCCCACTGATCCTCAGGCCCTCGCCGTGCAGCTAGGCTAGAAAAGTAGAAATGCAAAGAGGCCTACACGCAACAAAAGAGACGATAGATGTACACCACAAGTCCACAACACAGGTAGCACGCATCACACCTGCATCAGCGTGATATACGCATATATATCACAGACCACTACCAAGCAGGACATGTCACTAGTACAGAGAAGCTCTATAGTGACGGTCGTAAACCTATTTACAACCTATTTATAGTGGCGCTTTTCGTAACCGCCAGTGCTAGAGGCCAGTAGAAATCATCATTTTTACAGGCGGGTAACTGAGAACCGCCAGTGAAAATCGATTTTCACTGGCGGTCGGCGTAATAAAACCACAAGAAACAAATTTTAAAAATAGCAAAAAAATATTTTTATTAGGTGAGGCCTCGGCCCACCCATCCCATGCTTGTCTCCGTCGAAGTCGCAAGTCACGGCATTTTTCGTGCACTACGTGGTTGCTAGAAATCGAACCCCTGACCTCACCCTCATGCATACCATCCACCTATGACATACTTTGTGTCTAGTTTGTAGTTTTGTTGCCCACATATTACAACCAAATGAGTGTAAATTACTTGTTTGAGACCATAAACGAATTCAAATAAAAAAGTTGTCAACTACAAAGTTGAATAATTTTTGAAGTTCTGCAGCTTTCATTTTGACACTTTTTCATCCGAGGTCGTTTGCAAAATTTAAATTTTAAATTTGACAAATTTAGATACAATTTTTGAGAGCCGAAATGATTTTAAATAAAAAAGTTGTCAACTATAAAGTTTTATAAATTTCAGAGATCTACAACTTTTATTCTGGTGGTTTCATCATACGAGGTCGTTTGAAAAACTCGAAAAATTAAGGATAAAAATGATTTCTAGTGGCGGTTCCTTAAGAAAACCGCCACTAAAAATCGATTTTTACAGGCGGTTCCTTAAGAAAACCGCCACTATAAATCATGGATTTCTAGGCGGTTTTCATAAGGAACCGCCTCTGGAAATACGATTTCTAGTTGCGGTTTTCTTAAGAAACCGCCACTAAAAATAACATAGACGGCTGATAACCGAATCCGCCTGTAAAAAATGTATCGTACCGCAGGCTTTGAGCCTTTTTCTAATAGTGTGTATACCCCGTTATAGGTTATAGTCAGTCATCATCAGTAATCTGCACTGCAGCAACTGGCTTATCATGTACTGTCGGTCGGTTTGTTACAGGGGATCCAGAGATATCATTCGTGTTAAGTAATTGGCTAATTGCATATGGTCACGGTTGCAACCAGAACGCGCGTGTATAGATAGGTAGGTCCAGAGTTTGCGGCAATCAAAGCCGTACGTGTCTGAGGTGATCCATGATTCCATGCATGGGCCTGTTTGTCGTTGGATGGATCGGTCCGTCTCTTGATGGTGCTCTCAGAACGGGGCCAACCGCTGGGGCTGGGTCGTAGCTAGCTAGCTGCTGCCAGGCGGGAGACGACGAGACCGGAGTGGCCGCGAGACACGCACACGTGAACACAGCCGGCGTTGTGCTGGGTCGTCGTGTGGATGCCGACCCCCTCCCCCTGATTTCTATTCTCAGCTCGTATATAGTAAACATTGTTCGCCCCTTCTCGTCACACTCGCAGGTCCACCCCCCCCCCCCCCCCAACACATGCTGTGACCTCTGACGTCGTCATGGCGTAACGGTGTCGTCACCGGTCACCGCCACCCCCGGGACCCCACGACCGCTGTTCGAATTCATTGCTTTGTTCCGCTTCTGCTAGCTCCTCACCGGCCTAAATGCTTGACCCGGTGCCAGCAGGAGAGAGCACAAAGCGTTATCATAAGTACAACATCCGAACTGGATTTCAAACGAACGCGCTGTTGCCTGTGGGATGGGCGTGGCCGGCCGTCACCGTCATGGCCCCGCCGCGTCGGCGAACTAGAAGTACCATGCATGACCCGCGCCGGCCTCGACGGCGGCCTCCAACGTACGTACCCATGCATTTCTCTTTTGGTGGGCAGAGTACGAGTCAGCAGTCAGCTCTGGCAACACACAGTCACGCTCGTGTCTCTGGCAACAGAGCAACGCGTAACCACCTTCCGGCCGGGCGTGACTGGCGCGCCCCCATACGAAACGATGGCGTCCTCCCCCGAATCCGTAGCCGGCGCACGCTCGTTTGTGGTGGACTGGTGGTGCGACGTGACCCGCCAACAACACGCCAGGCGCGACGTACGGCACCGCCTCCGATCCAGCGGGCAGCGCTTTGCCATGGACGGCACGGGCGGGCGCGCGGGGCGGTGGCGCGGCTAGCTCGTTACGGCCTGTGCGATCTGCCGGACGAAAAGCTAGCCGTGCCCTCTCGGACGACCAAGGAACGAACAGACGCAACAATAACGCTGCGCTCTGCCCGTGTCGAGCCGGCCGGGCGGTGTGCCCTCGCGCTCGCGCCGCGGCAGTTGCTTTCCTTTCCCCGCTCGCGCATTACGGCCTGTCGCGCGCACCCGGTCCGGGTGAGTGTGAGTGGCTGGCTGAGTGCGGTCTAGCCCTCTCGTTGATTTCCCCTGCGCGCCCTTTCCTACCCTTTTCGCTTTACGCACGGCCCGATCCAGTGGACCGAGTTCAGACCGGCGCCTTTCCTTTCCTTTGCTTTGCTTTGCTTGTACTACTACTACTACTAGTCATGCACGCACGACGATCCGGCATTTCCATGAACGGATTTCCACCACTAACCGACGACGTCACCGGACGAGCTCCACTTTCCCTAGTGTTGAGCACCAAATTGAGCCTTGCGGACGGTCCGGCCCTGAGGCCGGACGGTCCGCGGTCCGGACAGTCCGCGCCTGTGGGCCGGACGGTCCGCGCATGCGCAGAACGGTTTAGGGTTCCGAGTTTTGTGCTACGGTTGTTAGCTAAAATCATGGGATAAGCTCGGAATCAGTTGTGTAAAGGGTCCAGCCCCCCTCCTCTATAAATAGAGAGGTCTACGGCCGATTTGTAATCATCAACAATCGAATCAATACAACTTCTATTTCGCATTTTATCTTAGGAGTAGTTCTAGTTTAGCCCTAGTTTAGCCTTCCAATCCCCAAATTCTCCGCCTCTCCTCGACTCTACGTCGATTAGAGGAGTCTAGGTCGGTCTACCCGAGCCTAGACACCACCTAGGATCTCTACTCCCCGACGGGGTCCCTCCCGGGAGCGAGATCCAGGCGCCGTCGGCGATCTTCCGCCGTCCCTGCGTACGTGCGGACCGTCCGGCCCCAGGGCGCGGACCGTCCGGACGTCAGGCAGGAGCCCTAGCCGCGCACCAGGCCGCGGACCGTCCGGCCCCAGGCCGCGGACAGTCCGCCCTTGCGCAGAGAGCACCACCGCGCCTCGCACCAGGCCGCGGACCGTCCGGCCCCTGCGCGCGGACCGTCCGCCCCTGTGCAGAAGGCACCGCCACGGTTCTTGTTGAGTGTTTGGCGCTCCAAAAGGGCGTCAACACACTTTTTGGCGACTCCGCTGGGGAAAACACATCTAAGGACATCAGATCGGCCCTCAATGGCCGGTTCAAAGGATAGCTCTGATATTTCTCTAAACAACATCATAGAGCCGACTTGGGAAACCTTGCCGGCTGAAGAGCAGCTCCAGTTTGAGGAGCACAAGGAGCGGATGATCCAGGAGGCGAAAGCAAAGTTCTTGGCCAACTTCAAAGTGGACAGGAACAACAAGGTCGTCCGACATTGGGCGACGGATCCGGCTTCGCTCCAACCCACGCCAGATATCCCCAATGTAAGTAATACCAACGATCTGCAATCTTTTAGAAATTATGTAGAAGATCAGCGTGAACAAATGCAAAACATCATAGGGGGTATGCAAAGCGATCTTAAGAGACTAGTACGTGCATTCGATAAATCTAGTACCGCAAATTTTCCTTCGCACGAGGTTGAGTTAGGAGATAACGCGCATAACACATCGGCTACAGGTTGTCACGACCAGTCACAACCCCTTTATGGGATGCCGATGGACACATACCCTAAGCAACCGCAAATCGGCAGCAAACCAGCCGATCTGCACATGCCCGGACCGTCCGCACGTGAGCGCGGACCGTCCGGGCCAACAGCGGTCGGGCCTATTTTTAATGAGTTACCTAGATATGCGCCCGAGCCACCACATATGACACAGAACCCAAACTACCCAGTCGGACGGTCCGCATACAATGACGGACGGTCCGCATATGACCACGGACGGTCCGGGTACGTATCCGGACAGTCCGCACATAAGTCTTTTGAGGAGGATTATTACGTGAATCCTCGCCCGTCCCAGCAACAGTTCCCATCACACTATGCAATGCACCAGCCCACTAATTCAGGATCCAAAGCCCAGGAAAGCTTTCCGGCCCCACCTGGAAGGCCGGAAAGAAACGATCAAACGTATGAGCCATATAGAAATGCACCACGTAACTCAAACCAATGGGGGGAAAGACAACATACTAATATCCAGCCAACGCCACCTATGTTTGACCAGAGAGCCGGTGGTCTCGCACCGGCTGCCATTGATATAGTAAGGGAAGAAATAGCCGGGGCGTTCCGAGATAAGCTCGGAGTAAGCATGGTCCCTGGGGGCAATCATATCGGAAACCTTATGACAGCCGATTTGATCACCACCCATACCCACAGGGAACCAGGATACCCGAATTCACAAAATTTTCGGGTGATCAAGGAAAGAACACACGTGAACACATAGGCCAATTTTTAGCACAATTAGGAGAGTTGGCCGACATAGAGGCATTTCGCATACGTTTGTTTTCATTATCTTTAACAGGAACTGCGTTTGCATGGTACGCCACTTTACCTCCTAATTCCATTTCATCATGGGGGGATTTAAAACAAAAATTTCATGATCATTTTTTCTCCGGTGACTATGAATTGGATTTGGTAGATTTAGCGTCGTTGCGACAGACAAAAGATGAATCGGTTAATGATTACATCCGGAGATTCCGAGATACAAGAAACCGATGCTTTCAAATTCATTTAGCAGAGAAACAGCTAGTAGGATTAGCTTTTAATGGTCTGCGATATTATTTAAAAGAAAGATTAGAAGGCATCCAATTCTTTACACTAGCACAATTACACCAGAGAGCTTCGGCTTGCGAAAGCCGGAGCAAAGAAACTGCTAAAACAATGCGTCACAACGTACATATAGTAGAATACGACCAAAGTAGCTCAGATGACGAATCAGCAGAAGTGTATGCTGCTGAAATGGTTTGGCCAAAACAAGCCAAATCTTCGGTTTGTTCCTCCTTGCAGCCGGTTCAAAAGAAACGGCAAGAGGAGGTTAAGTTTACATTTAATGTTGGTAAATGTGATAAAATATTTGACGAACTACTCAAAAATGGCAATATTAAAATAAATCACACTGTTCCATCCGCCGACGAGCTAAAACGTCGTGCATATTGCAAGTGGCATAACTCATTTTCTCATGCCACTAATGATTGTAATGTATTCCGTCGACAGATTCAATCGGCCATTAACGAAGGACGATTGAAATTTCAGGAAATGCAGGTGGACACGGAGCCCTTTCCAATGAACATGATCGACTTTGAGGGCAAGAAAGTCCTGACTCGGCCAAACACAGCTGATGAAGGCAAAGGCAAAGAAATAGTCATCGGCAATGCAAAAAAGGCCGATGAGGATCATAAAGTTTCTTGCAGGAAAGTGGTAGCTGAGAAGACTCCCGATGGAGGGGAGACTCTAAAGGTGACCATCACAGCCTCCAGTACTGGGGGGCAAGCGCAGACAGGGAGACAGATACAGGAACCCGTGCTGCGTATCCCGGACGGTCCGGCACGTAGGCACGGACGGTCCGGTACCCCACCGGACGGTCCGGAGAGCTCTGGCGGACGGTCCGGCCATGCTCAGGACTCGCAGCGACCACGTACCTTCAAACCACGACGACCGGAGATAGGTACGTGGAAAACAAATACATTTAAAGCAGCTGGTCGGCTGATCAAGCCTGGCCCGACTTTCGATCAATTGTTGTCTAAATATGTGAAAAAGAAGGCCGACCCCAGTGACCGGCCACCGAAGCGACCCCGCTCACCCATTCATGAGCAACGTCAGGTCAGGCCGATTGGACCACATCACCAATCGGAAGAAATGAAAGGTCCTATTGTATAATTGAGACCTGACATGCCAACGTGGACTCCTCCACCTCCTTATCCATCTATGCCATATCCATACACATACTTACCTCCACCATATGTCCCAAATCAAATGTGGGGCATGCCACCATATCCATTTGGGATGCCACAGTACCCCGCCTGGGGGGCACCCCAAACATCCGTTTTTGATAGGTTAGCACCGCCAGTGCAAGACCGATTGAGCACTGCTGAATCCGGTCACCAGGCACAGGCCCAACAAGGTTGCCGGACTACTCGGCCTCCTAGGCCGACCAATCCGGCAGGGGGGCATATGCCTGTAGCAACTCAAAGAACAAAAAAGGATATCATCAAAATAGACACTGCGGATGTCGTCATACAGGGAGACAATAAAGGGCCGATGATTTTCGGCGAATCGGCCAACACGACCGAAAAGGATACGGCTACCATCAAAACAGCCGATCCAAAATACTCCATGCCTCGATGGTGCCCAGCGGGATTGACACGATCCCAAAAGAGAAAATTACAGCGCCTAAGAGCAAAGGAGAGCCAGGAGAAGGAGGCGGAAAAGACATTTAATGACACACATCCACTATACCCGCCACCACAAAAGAAATGGAGACCGAAGGCCGTTGAGAAAAAACAAACGGCCATAGAAATAGAAAGTCAACCTGCACCAGGCACGGACTGTCCGGCCCCCGCGTGCGGACCGTCCGCCGTTCACCAGGAAGGCTCTGGACAACCTGCACCAGGCGCGGACCGTCCGGCCCCCGCATGCGGATTGTCCGCCGTTCATCAGGAAGCCTCCAACAACACGACAACATCCATGGAAGAGGACGACCTGCTAGGAGAAGACCTGGTCGACTACGAGGCTTCTCCAGAACGCCCAGGTATGGATGTAAATATTATTACATTTTCTTCCGATTGCACTATCATTGGCGACGATGAACCTGTTGCTGCCCAGTTCGATTTTGGTCCTAAAGAAGCCGCCTTTACTAAACCAAAGGAATCGGTAAATCATTTAAAGCCGCTCTTCGTGCGCGGTCACATTGATGGAATACCGATTGCTAAGATGTTGGTGGATGGAGGGGCGGCTGTAAATCTAATGCCTTATTCATTATACAGAAAATTAGGTAAACAAGATGACGAACTTGTCAAAACCAACATGACCCTCAGTGGTGTTGGGGATAGTTCGATTAAAGCCAGGGGAGTCACGTCCGTTGAATTAACCATCGGGACTAAGACCCTTGCTGCTGCATTCTTCATCGCTGATGTAGAAGGGAATTACAGTTTAATTCTAGGCAGAGATTGGATTCATGCCAATCAATGTATACCTTCTACATTACATCAAATGCTAATACAATGGGTAGGCGATGAGGTAGAACAAGTACATGCTGATGTATCGGCCTGCATCGCTGTGGCCGATGCCCATGTACTCTGGACTTATGAGACTGCTACATGTCTCACAGGAGTAGATTTTTCTGATTATCAGTTCATAAGTATAGATAAGAAAGGTTTCATTCCTGTAATGCTAGAGCCGATGGAGAATCGGCTAAATCCTAAATAAAGTTTAAATGATGAATACACATGAAGTTCATGAGTCGTTGATCACGGACAATTCGGCTCTCAAAGCCGGATGGTCTGGTCTTTCACAAAACAGTTCGGGCTTTAAGACCGAACATCTACCACAGCGAAAAGACAGTATTACGGATGATCCGGTCCCCGAGACCGAAAAGTCCGCCATCACACAAAGATCATCTAATTCCTCTGTGGGGGACATGATAGAGGAATTCAGAGATCTTGATAAACTAGGACAGGGGTTTACATCGGCCGATCCATTGGAGGAAATTGACATAGGAGATGGTAAAACTCCAAGGCCAACTTTTGTAAACAAGACCCTGAAGGCCGATCCTAGAGATGAGATGATCGGTCTATTGAAGGAGTATTCAGATTGTTTTGCTTGGAATTACACTGAAATGCCTGGACTAAGCCGAGAGATTGTCGAACATCGGTTGCCCATTAAGTCTGGTTTCAGACCTTTCAAGCAGAAAGCTAGAACGTTTCGTCCAGATCTTCTCCCACGAATCAAGGACGAAATCCACCGGCTGCTAGAAGCTAATTTTATTAGACCTTGCAGATACGTAGAGTGGGTCTCCAATATTGTGCCGGTGGAGAAGAAGGAGTCAGGTAAACTTAGAGTATGCATTGATTTTCGTAATTTAAATAAAGCAACTCCTAAAGACGAATATCCTATGCCCATAGCCGACACATTAATCAATAATGCATCAGGGAATAGAATTATTAGCTTTCTTGATGGTAATGCCGGATATAATCAGATTTTCATGGCCGAAGAAGATGCGTCTAAAACGGCCTTTATATGTCCAGGCTTCATTGGTTTATTTGAATGGGTTGTCATGACATTCGGTCTTAAAAATGCTGGTGCTACTTATCAGAGGGCTATGAATCTGATCTTCCATGAGTTGTTAGGAAACACTGTGGAAGTCTACATTGATGATATTGTAGTCAAATCGGCTAAGTTTAGTTCTCATATAGCTGATTTGCGCAAAGCCTTTGATAAAATGCGTCGGTATGGTTTTAAAAATGAACCCACGTAAATGTGCTTTTGGAGTGTCGGCTGGTAAGTTTTTAGGATTTGTCATCCATGAACATGGTATAGAAATAGACCCTGACCGAATCAAGTCTATTCGGAATGTGGGGCCTCCGACTTGTAAGGTCGAAGTGCAGAGGTTTCTCGGCAAGGTGAATTATTTACGAAGGTTTATTTCTAACCTAGCCGGGAAGATTGATGCCTTCACCCCTATCCTTCGGCTTAAGAATGATGCTGAATTCACTTGGGGGGCAGAGCAGCAGGAAGCATTTGATCTCATTAAAAAATACTTGTCTTCGGCTCCCGTGTTAAAAGCACCACAAGTAGGAGCACCATTTGAAAGGGAAATGTGCCCTTGGGCCATTTCTAAGTATTTTGGTGATTGAGTGTCAACACATGTGCTTAATTGTGAATTTATGTACATGAATGAACAAGGTGCAAATCATGAGATAAAGGTATGTTTCTAAGCCTTAGTACATTGGTTTTGTGTACTAATATATTTGTCTAAGTGTTAGAAACAGAAAGAAGAAGAAGAGAGAAGAGGAGGAAATGACTTGGCTGTGTGCAGCCAAGACTCAGCTCGGTCTGGAGCACCGGACTGTCCGGTGTGCACCGGACAGTGTCCGGTGCGCCAGGCTGGCTCGGAGCGAACTGGCCGCTCTCGGGAATTCGCCGACGGCGTACGGCTAAAATTCACCGGACTGTCCGGTGTGCACCGGACTGTCCGGTGAGCCAACGGTCGGTCGGGCCAACGGTCGGCCGCGCAATCTGCGCGGGACACGTGGCGGAGCCAACGGTCGGAAGACGGCACCGGACTGTCCGGTGTGCACCGGACATGTCCGGTGCGCCAACGGCTCTCAGATCTCCGCCGGTCTGCAACGGTCGGAAGCGCCAGATATGGAAACAAATCGGGCACCGGACAGTGTCCGGTGTGCACCGGACTGTCCGGTGCCCCCGACGACAAAAGGCAAGGATGGCCTTCCGGATTTGCTCTCAACGGCTCCTAGCTGCCTTGGGGCTATAAAAGGAGCCCCTAGGCGCATGGAGGAGACACACAAGCAACCTTTGAGCATTCTTGATCATCCACACTAAGTCTCTGCGCATTCGTTTGTGTTTCTAAGTGATTCGAGCTCTGTTCTAAGTGAGAACTCTGAGATAGTCTTGTGAGCTCGATTCTTGGCCGTGTGTGTGCGCTTTTGCTGTGGATTTGTGTGTGTTGCTTCCCTCCCTTACTCTGTGCTTCTCTGTGATCATATACTTGTAAGGGCAAGAGACTCCAATTTGTGGAGATTCCTTGCAAACGGGATAGTGAAAGGCAAACAAAACACCGTGGTATTCAAGTGAGTCTTTGGACCGCTTGAGAGGGGTTGATTGCAACCCTCGTCCGTTGGGACGCCACAACGTGGAGTAGGCAAGCGTTGGTCTTGGCCGAACCACGGGATAAACCACTGTGTCACATCTGTGCTTGATCTTTTGTGGTATTGTGTTTTGTTGAGACTTCACCTTAGCCACTTGGCAATAATCGTGCTAACACTTAACAAGTTTTTTGTGGCTTAAGTTTGAAGTTTTTACAGGATCACCTATTCACCCCCCCCTCTAGGTGCTCTCAATTGGTATCAGAGCCATTCTATTCACAAAGGGACTAACCGCCCGAATAGATGGATCCTAAGGGGAAGGGTATAGTGATCAACGACAAAGAGAAGGAGACCTTCGTCAACGAGCCGAAGGACGACAAGCCTACCGACTCCGGCTCGGGCCATAGACGGAAGGAAGGGAGGAAGAAGAAGACAAGGCGCATCAAGGAGATCGTCTACTACGACAGCGATGAGTCTACTTCCTCCCAAAAGGACGACCACAGCGACTACGAGAGGAAGAAATCGGTTAATTCGAACTTTTCTTTTGACTACTCTCGTATTCCGCAAAGTTCACATTCACATTTGCTCTCCATTCCACTCGGCAAGCCCCCACACTTTGATGGAGAGGACTACGGATTTTGGAGCCACAAAATGCGTAGTCACCTATTCTCTCTCCATCCTAGTATTTGGGAGATTGTAGAGAGTGGAATGCATTTTGATAGTTCGGATAGTCCCATGTTCATTAATGAACAAATTCATAAGAATGCACAAGCTACTACTGTTCTTCTAGCTTCTTTGTGCAGGGATGAATATCATAAAGTGAGCGGCTTGGATAACGCCAAGCAAATCTGGGACACCCTCAAGATTTCTCATGAGGGGAACGACGTCACCTTGCTCACCAAGATGGAGTTGGTGGAGGGTGAGCTTGGAAGGTTCGCAATGATAAGGGGCGAGGAGCCGACGCAAACATACAACCGGCTCAAGACCCTTATCAACAAGATAAGGAGCTACGGAAGCACACGATGGACGGACCACGACGTCGTCCGCCTAATGCTCAGGTCATTTACCGTTCTTGATCCTCATTTGGTGAACAATATACGTGAAAATCCCAGGTACACCAAGATGTCGCCCGAAGAAGTTCTTGGGAAATTCGTTAGCGGGCGAATGATGATCAAGGAGGCGAGGTATGTGGACGACGCCTTGAATGGTCCGATCAACGAGCCGCAACCCCTTGCTCTCAAGGCAACACGAAGCAAGGAGGCGCTACCTAGCAAGGTGGCACAGATTGAAGCGGCTGGCCTTAATGATGAAGAGATGGCTCTCATCATCAAAAGATTCAAGACGGTGCTTAAAGGTCACAAGGGACAACCAAGCAAGACCAAAGCCAAGGGGAAGCGCTCATGCTTCAAATGCGGTAAGCTTGGTCATTTCATTGCTAACTGTCCCGATAATGAAAGTGACCAGGAAAAGGGGAACAAAAGAGAGAAGAAGAAGCAATACAAGAAGGCAAAGGGCGAGGCGCATCTAGGAAAGGAGTGGGACTCAGATTGCTCCTCCTCCGACTCCGACAACGAAGGACTCGCCGCCACTGCCTTCAACAAATCGGCTCTCTTCCCCAACGAGCGTCTCACATGTCTTATGGCAAGGGAGAAGAAGGTGAGTACTCAAGATCCCACTTATGCTTCTTCTAGTGATAGTGAGTCTAGTGATGATGATGACATAGATTATTCATGCTTGTTCAAGGGCTTAGATAGATCTAAGATAGATAAAATCAATGAATTGATTGATGCATTGAATGAAAAGGATAGGCTTTTAGAAAAGCAAGAGGATTTATTGTATGATGAACATGATAAATTTGTTGAGGCACAAAAATCATATGCTTTAGAAGTGAAAAGAAATGAAATGCTTTCTAGTGAATTATCTTCCTGTCATGAAACCATTGCTACCTTAAGAAGTGTTAATATTGATTTAAGTGCTAAACTAGAAGTAGCTAGTAAATCAAATTCCTGTGTTGAACATGTTGAAATTTGTACTAGGTGTAATGATTTTGATGTTAATGCTTGTAGTGAACACCTAGTTTTAATTTCCAAATTAAATGAGGAATTGGCTAGTCTTAATGCCCAACTTAAGACTAGCAAGAATGAAGTTGATAAAATAAAATTTGCAAGGGATGCCTACACGGTTGGTAGACACCCCTCAATTAAGGATGGGCTTGGCTTCAAGAGGGAAGCCAAGAACTTAACAAGCCATAAGGCTCCCGTCTTCGTCAAGGAGAAAGGGAAGGCCCCTATGGCTAGTAACGCTAAAAAGAACCATGCCTTTATGTATAATGATAGGAGACATGCTAGAAGTGCTTATAATGATTTTGATTCACATGTTTATGATTCTCATGCCATGATTGCCTCTAGTTCCTCTCATAAGCATGATAGAGATATGAGTAGGAGAAATGTTGCGCATATGCCTAGGAGAAATTTTGCTCATGTTCCTAGAAAAGTTGTAAACAAACCTTCTACCATTTATTATGCTTGCAATACTCCCTTTGCTATTTGTAGAAAGGGTAAGAAGGTAGTTGCTAGGAAATTAGGGGCTAGATGCAAGGGAGATAAA
This sequence comes from Zea luxurians, assembly GCA_029449295.1. NCBI lineage: Eukaryota > Viridiplantae > Streptophyta > Magnoliopsida > Poales > Poaceae > Zea > Zea luxurians. Next base: position 13,636,375 of record JAOPSE010000016.1, read on the forward strand.
TCTTGCATTTGGGTCCCTAAAGATATTTGTGCTAACCTTGCAGGACCCAACATGAGTTGGGTACCTAAGACCCAAGCCTAAATTTGCCTTGCAGGTTTATGCATCCGGGGGTTCAAGCTGGATTATCGACAGCGGATGCACAAACCATATGACGGGGGAGAAGAAGATGTTCACCTCCTACGTCAAAAATAAGGATTCCCAAGATTCAATTATATTCGGTGATGGGAATCAAGGCAAGGTAAAAGGGTTAGGTAAAATTGCAATTTCTAATGAGCACTCAATTTCAAATGTGTTTTTAGTTGAGTCTCTTGGTTACAATTTGCTATCTGTTAGTCAATTATGTCAAATGGGATATAATTGTTTATTTACAAATGTAGATGTGTCTGTCTTTAGAAGATGTGATGGTTCACTAGCTTTTAAGGGTGTACTAGACGGCAAGCTTTATTTAGTTGATTTTGCAAAAGAAGAGGCCGGTCTAGATGCATGCTTAATGGCTAAGACTTGCATGGGCTGGCTGTGGCATCGCCGCTTAGCACATGTGGGGATGAAGAACCTCCACAAGCTTCTAAAGGGAGAACACGTGATAGGTCTAACAAATGTTTATTTCGAAAAAGATAGACCTTGTGCAGCTTGTCAGGCAGGTAAACAAGTGGGAGGAGCACATCACAGCAAGAATGTGATGACCACGTCAAGACCTCTGGAGCTGCTGCATATGGACCTCTTCGGACCCGTCGCCTATCTAAGCATAGGAGGAAGCAAGTATGGTCTAGTTATTGTTGATGACTTTTCCCGCTTCACTTGGGTGTTCTTTTTGCAGGATAAGTCTGAAACCCAAGGGACCCTCAAGCGCTTCCTCAGGAGAGCTCAAAATGAGTTTGAGCTCAAGGTGAAGAAGATTAGGAGCGACAACGGGTCCGAGTTCAAGAACCTACAAGTGGAGGAGTTTCTTGAGGAGGAAGGGATCAAGCACGAGTTTTCCGCTCCCTACACACCACAGCAAAATGGTGTGGTAGAGAGGAAGAACAGGACGCTAATCGATATGGCGAGGACGATGCTTGGAGAGTTCAAGACCCCCGAGTGCTTTTGGTCGGAAGCCGTGAACACGGCTTGCCACGCCATCAACAGGGTCTACCTTCACCGCCTCCTCAAGAAGACGTCATATGAGCTACTAACCGGTAACAAACCCAATGTATCTTACTTTCGTGTCTTTGGGAGCAAGTGCTACATTCTAGTGAAGAAGGGTAGAAATTCTAAGTTTGCTCCCAAAGCTGTAGAAGGGTTTTTATTAGGTTATGATTCAAATACAAAGGCGTATAGGGTCTTCAACAAATCATCGGGTTTGGTTGAAGTCTCTAGCGACGTTGTATTTGATGAGACTAATGGCTCTCCAAGAGAGCAAGTTGTTGATTGTGATGATGTAGATGAAGAAGATGTTCCAACGGCCGCTATACGAACCATGGCGATTGGAGACGTTCGGCCACAGGAACAAGATGAACGAGATCAACCTTCTTCCTCAACGATGGTGCATCCCCCAACTCAAGATGATGAACAGGTTCATCAAAAGGAGGCGTGTGATCAAGGGGGAGCACAAGATGATCACGTGATGGAGGAAGAAGCGCAACCGGCACCTCCAACCCAAGTTCGAGCGATGATTCAAAGGGATCATCCCGTCGACCAAATTCTGGGTGACATTAGCAAGGGAGTAACTACTCGATCTCGATTAGTTAATTTTTGTGAACATTACTCTTTTGTCTCCTCTATTGAGCCTTTCAGGGTAGAGGAGGCCTTGCTAGATCCGGATTGGGTGTTGGCCATGCAGGAGGAACTTAACAACTTCAAGCGCAATGAAGTTTGGACGCTGGTGCCTCGTCCCAAGCAAAATGTTGTGGGAACCAAGTGGGTGTTCCGCAACAAACAAGACGAGCACGGAGTGGTGACAAGGAACAAGGCTCGACTTGTGGCAAAAGGTTATGCCCAAGTCGCAGGTTTGGACTTTGAGGAGACTTTTGCTCCTGTGGCTAGGCTAGAGTCCATTCGTATCTTGCTAGTATATGCCGCTCACCATTCCTTCAGGTTGTACCAAATGGACGTCAAGAGCGCTTTCCTCAACGGGCCAATAAAGGAGGAGGTGTATGTGGAGCAACCCCCTGGCTTCGAGGATGAGCGGTACCCCGACCACGTGTGTAAGCTTTCTAAGGCGCTCTATGGACTTAAACAAGCCCCAAGAGCATGGTATGAATGCCTTAGAGATTTCTTAATTGCTAATGCTTTCAAGGTTGGGAAAGCCGATCCAACTCTTTTCACTAAGATTTGTGATGGTGATTTGTTTGTGTGCCAAATTTATGTCGATGACATAATATTTGGTTCTACTAATCAAAAGTCTTGTGAAGAGTTTAGCAGGGTGATGACGCAGAAATTCGAGATGTCGATGATGGGCGAGTTGAACTACTTCCTTGGGTTCCAAGTGAAGCAACTCAAGGACGGCACCTTCATCTCCCAAACGAAGTACACGCAAGATCTGCTAAAGAGGTTTGGGATGAAGGACGCCAAGCCCGCAAAGACGCCGATGGGAACCGACGGACACACCGCCCTCAACAAAGGAGGTAAGTCCGTTGATCAAAAAGCATACCGGTCAATGATGGGTCTCTGCTTTATTTATGTGCTAGTAGACCGGATATTATGCTTAGCGTATGCATGTGTGCTAGATTTCAATCCGATCCTAAGGAGTGTCACTTGGTGGCGGTGAAGCGAATTCTTAGATATTTAGTCGCTACGCCTTGCTTCGGGATCTGGTATCCAAAGGGGTCTAACTTTGACTTGATTGGGTACTCAGATTCCGACTATGCTGGATGTAAGGTCGATAGGAAGAGTACATCGGGGACGTGCCAATTCTTAGGAAGGTCCCTGGTGTCATGGAACTCTAAGAAACAAACCTCCGTTGCCCTATCCACCGCTGAGGCCGAGTATGTTGCCGCAGGTCAGTGTTGCGCGCAACTACTTTGGATGAGGCAAACCCTAAGGGACTTTGGCTACAATCTGAGCAAAGTCCCACTCCTATGTGATAATGAGAGTGCTATCCGAATAGCGGAAAATCCTGTTGAGCACAGCCGCACAAAGCACATTGACATCCGGCATCACTTTTTGAGAGACCACCAGCAAAAGGGAGATATCGAAGTGTTTTATGTTAGCACCGAGAACCAGCTAGCCGATATCTTTACCAAGCCTTTAGATGAGAAGACCTTTTGCAGGCTGCGTAGTGAGCTAAATGTCTTAGATTCGCGGAACTTGGATTGAATTGTAGCATACATGTATTCATGCTCTTGATCATGTTCCTTTCTGCATTTTGTTGCTTCTCATGGTGCTCAAGTTGTACAAACACTCCCTGGACCTCACAAGTCCGTTGCAAAGTGATGCACATATTTAGGGGGAGATGTGTTACAACTTGATTCTTTTTGACTAACCATATGCTTGAGTTTGTTTGATTTAGTCGCAATGGAGAATTGAAAGGGAAAAGGTGGACTTGGATAATGCAAGACTTCCACTGCACTCCGATGAGAGGGTAACTTATTCCAAGTCCATCTCATGAACTCTTGTTGCCATTTGCTCTTAATTGAAGATTTTTGGTGAGGCAATGGGGTTAAAGGGCCAAAATTGATCCCGTTTTGGTGGTTGATGCCAAAGGGGGAGAAAATAAAGGCCAAAGCAATAAATGGATCAGCTACCACGATCAGCTACCACTTGAGAGATTTTGAAAATAGTAGAGATTTTGAAAATAGTAGAATAGAGTTTTTGGTTTGTCAAAACTCTTTTATTGTCTCTTTTAGCTTCTTGTGGGGAAAAGTAGTAATTATGGGAAAAAGGGGGAGTTTTTGAAATCTTTGATCAATCTCTTTTGGAATGACTCTCTTTTTGCTTCAACATGTGTGTTCAACTTAGAGATAGAGATTTGAGTTTGATTTGCAAAAACAAACCAAGTGGTGGCAAAAGATGATCCATATATGCCAAAATTGATTCAAAATAAATTTAAGTTTTATTTGAAGTGAGTTTGCACTTGTTCTAGTTGCTTTATGTTGTGTTGGCATAAATCACCAAAAAGGGGGAGATTGAAAGGGAAATGTGCCCTTGGGCCATTTCTAAGTATTTTGGTGATTGAGTGTCAACACATGTGCTTAATTGTGAATTTATGTACATGAATGAACAAGGTGCAAATCATGAGATAAAGGTATGTTTCTAAGCCTTAGTACATTGGTTTTGTGTACTAATATATTTGTCTAAGTGTTAGAAACAGAAAGAAGAAGAAGAGAGAAGAGGAGGAAATGACTTGGCTGTGTGCAGCCAAGACTCAGCTCGGTCTGGAGCACCGGACTGTCCGGTGTGCACCGGACAGTGTCCGGTGCGCCAGGCTGGCTCGGAGCGAACTGGCCGCTCTCGGGAATTCGCCGACGGCGTACGGCTAAAATTCACCGGACTGTCCGGTGTGCACCGGACTGTCCGGTGAGCCAACGGTCGGCCGGGCCAACGGTCGGCCGCGCAATCTGCGCGGGACACGTGGCGGAGCCAACGGTCGGAAGACGGCACCGGACTGTCCGGTGTGCACCGGACATGTCCGGTGCGCCAACGGCTCTCAGATCTCCGCCGGTCTGCAACGGTCGGAAGCGCCAGATATGGAAACAAATCGGGCACCGGACAGTGTCCGGTGTGCACCGGACTGTCCGGTGCCCCCGACGACAAAAGGCAAGGATGGCCTTCCGGATTTGCTCTCAACGGCTCCTAGCTGCCTTGGGGCTATAAAGGGAGCCCCTAGGCGCATGGAGGAGACACACAAGCAACCTTTGAGCATTCTTGATCATCCACACTAAGTCTCTGCGCATTCGTTTGTGTTTCTAAGTGATTCGAGCTCTGTTCTAAGTGAGAACTCTGAGATAGTCTTGTGAGCTCGATTCTTGGCCGTGTGTGTGCGCTTTTGCTGTGGATTTGTGTGTGTTGCTTCCCTCCCTTACTCTGTGCTTCTCTGTGATCATATACTTGTAAGGGCAAGAGACTCCAATTTGTGGAGATTCCTTGCAAACGGGATAGTGAAAGGCAAACAAAACACCGTGGTATTCAAGTGAGTCTTTGGACCGCTTGAGAGGGGTTGATTGCAACCCTCGTCCGTTGGGACGCCACAACGTGGAGTAGGCAAGCGTTGGTCTTGGCCGAACCACGGGATAAACCACTGTGTCACATCTGTGCTTGATCTTTTGTGGTATTGTGTTTTGTTGAGACTTCACCTTAGCCACTTGGCAATAATCGTGCTAACACTTAACAAGTTTTTTGTGGCTTAAGTTTGAAGTTTTTACAGGATCACCTATTCACCCCCCCCTCTAGGTGCTCTCACCATTCAGATTATACATTGCAGCTGAAGACAAGGTTATTGGGGCTGTTCTGACACAAGAAACTGAGGGGAAGGAGCATGTGGTGACATATCTAAGCCGAAGATTGGTGGATGCTGAAACAAGGTACACTTTTATTGAAAAGTTATGCTTATGCTTGTTTTATGCATGCACCAAATGTAGATGTTATTTACTGTCTAGTCGTTGCACTGTTTCTGGTCAAGCCGATGTAATCAAATACATGTTGTATAACCCAATTATGAGTGGTAGAATTGGTAAGTGGGCTTATGCACTCATAGAATATGACTTGGCTTATGAACCATTGAAATCTATGAAAGGCCAAGTCGTAGCGGATTTTATTGTGGAACATCGGGTTAATGATATTTATGAACTAGACATGTCATACCTCACTATTACTCCTTGGACTTTATATTTTGATGGATCGGTTTGCAATGAAGGGCAAGGAATTGGCATTGTGCTTGTTTCACCAAGAAATGTCTCCTTTGACTTCTCTAGCCGATTGAAAACTTATTGCACTAATAATCAAGCTGAATATGAGGCCCTCCTATTCGGTTTAGAACTTTTAAGTAGTATGGGAGTAAAACATGTGAAGGTATTTGGCGATTCTCAGCTGGTTGTCCAACAAGTGTTAGAAGAATATCAATGTCTTGATGGTACTCTAAATAGTTATCTTGAGAAATGTTGGAGCATAATCCATTCTTTTGACGAATTCAGTATTCGGCATATCTCTAGAGTTGAGAATCATAGAGCTAACGATTTGGCACAAGATGCATCAGGTTATCGGATAAAGAAAGGGAAATTTCACAAAACTGAAAATCTGATAACCAATGCAGAGCCAAATTCCCAGGTCGCGGACCGTCCGCGTGATGACGCCGGACCGTCCGAGGTTATCAGAAGTGTTCTCTTAATCGATTCGGCTGACAATGAAGCCGATGCAAGTGATTGGAGGACACCTATACTTAATTATTTACAAAATCCTAGTATCAGGACAGATAAGAACATTCGGCGAACAGCTTTCAAGTATGTTTTGATGAGTGATGAACTTTACCGCCGAACGGTTAATGGTGTCCTGCTTAAGTGCTTGGGCCCAGATGATGCTATATTAGCTATGGCCGAAGTACATGAAGGAATTTGTGGTACCCATCAATCAGCTCCAAAGATGAAGTGGTTGTTGCGAAGGTCTGGCTTTTATTGGCCTAATATGATAGCTGATTGTTTTAAGTACTAATAGGGTTGCCAAGTGTGTCAAAAATTCGGCGACCTACAGTTGGTCCCTGCAGCCGAATTACATCCTATCATCAAGCCTTGGCCGTTCAGAGGATGGGGATTAGACTTTATTGGAGAAATTCATCCTTCATCATCAAAGGGGCATCGGTTCGTGTTAGTTGCCACTGACTACTTTACCAAATGGACTGAAGCCGTTGCTCTGAAGAACATGACACACAAGGAGGTAATTGAGTTCATAACTGAGCATATTATTCATAGATTCGGCATTCCCCAGACCTTGACTACAGATCAAGGGACTTCTTTTATGTCAAAGGAGGTACGTGAATTTGCTGAATTATATAGAATTAAGTTGCTTAATTCATCTCCATACTACGCTCAGGCCAATGGACAGGCCGAGTCTAGTAATAGGACATTGATCAACTTGATAAAAAAGAAGATATCGGATAATCCTAAGCATTGGCATAAGATTTTGTCCGAAGCTTTATGGGCTCATAGAATATCTAGGCATCGTGCTACTAAAGTATCTCCTTTTGAGCTTGTCTATGGGCAGGAAGCAGTGTTGCCTGTGGAAATAAGTCTGAATGCTGTCAGGTTCGCTAGACAAAATGATCTAACTGTTACTGATTATTATAATTCAATGATGGATAATATTGATGAGGTGACCGACAAGAGGATGATAGCTTTGGGAGCAATAGAGAAGGACAAGATCATGGTAGCCAGGGCCTACAACAAGAAAGTCAAAACAAAATCATTTCAAGTAGGGGACCTGGTGTGGAAGACCATTCTGCCTCTAAGGAATAAGGACCGGAAGTTCGGAAAATGGTCGCCAAGCTGGGAGGGTCCTTATAAAGTAAAACAGGTGATGTCTGGCAACGCCTATTTGCTACAAACATTACAAGGCAAGGATTTGCCTAAGGCGTTGAATGGGCGTTTCCTCAAGCAGTACCATCCTAGTATGTGGCAAGATGCCTAAGAAAACCGATGTGCTCACATCGAGTTAGTTGCTTTTGGTTTGCTCAGCTCCACCAAAAGGCAAGGGGGGCATATGTTGAGCACCAAATTGAGCCTTGCGGACGGTCCGGCCCTGAGGCCGGACGGTCCGCGGTCCGGACAGTCCGCGCCTGTGGGCCGGACGGTCCGCGCATGCGCAGAACGGTTTAGGGTTCCGAGTTTTGTGCTACGGTTGTTAGCTAAAATCATGGGATAAGCTCGGAATCAGTTGTGTAAAGGGTCCAGCCCCCCTCCTCTATAAATAGAGAGGTCTACGGCCGATTTGTAATCATCAACAATCGAATCAATACAACTTCTATTTCGCATTTTATCTTAGGAGTAGTTCTAGTTTAGCCCTAGTTTAGCCTTCCAATCCCCAAATTCTCCGCCTCTCCTCGACTCTACGTCGATTAGAGGAGTCTAGGTCGGTCTACCCGAGCCTAGACACCACCTAGGATCTCTACTCCCCGACGGGGTCCCTCCCGGGAGCGAGATCCAGGCGCCGTCGGCGATCTTCCGCCGTCCCTGCGTACGTGCGGACCGTCCGGCCCCAGGGCGCGGACCGTCCGGACGTCAGGCAGAAGCCCTAGCCGCGCACCAGGCCGCGGACCGTCCGGCCCCAGGCCGCAGACAGTCCGCCCTTGCGCAGAGAGCACCACCGCGCCTCGCACCAGGCCGCGGACCGTCTGGCCCCTACGCGCGGACCATCCGCCCCTGTGCAGAAGGCACCGCCACGGTTCTTGTTGAGTGTTTGGCGCTCCAAAAGGACGTCAACACCTAGCTAGCTAGTTTTGCCGGCTCGTTATTCTTGCCCGACCGGCCGGACTATCTCTTCACCGTGTCCGGTAAACATAAAGCGCACGCAACGCAACGCAGCGCCGCGCAGGCGGTTCCGTCCTGACTCCCGACCGTACGATCTGGCCCGTTCGTCGCTTTACATGCACATACATGTTCTAAAGTACGTAAAAGCCTGGGCTAGGCTAGGATGCGGCTATGTGCTTTCGCGTGCGTGCAGTTTTCAAAGGAGAGATACTCCTAAACCGATGGTCACCACGGGGCTGCTGCACGCTCAGCAGCTGAATGACCGGTACCGTAAAAGGTTGTCGCGTTCATTCATCGCCGTCCACTATAATTTAAATAAAGCCAATACGAGTATCTACAGGAGTCTTTTTTTAAAAAAAAAATTCAGTCACTACATGTTTATTTAAAGAGTTGTTTATATAAAACTATTTTTTATATGTTTTCCTAATTTTTTAACAGTTTTTTACATCTCATTTGTACTATAAAAAAGTTGTTCTTGTTTTCTGTCTTTTTTGTAGCTAAAAAAGTTTTTTAAAAAATTTACTATATCTGAATAACCATTTTATAAAGATGTTCAAAGCTGTTTTTATTAAGATTCTTATTCCTAACCATTAGAAAAAACATGTCGGGAGTCTAAAATGAAGTTAGAGTCCCTCTCATCTCATCAAACCGAGCCAAGCGTGCCTGGATATAGTAGTAGTACATGAATGAAATCTCCCTAGATCGTGGTGAACCAACCTGATGGTGCCGCGCCGTGTGCCTAGGCGGCGGGCCTTGGATTTTTTTTTTCTCTCCATAGGGATACTAGGGGAAAACAGTGGAGCTGGACCACCAGCCCGGCCGGCGGCAGCCCCACGCGATGCGACCGATCCAACGAACACTCAGATCCGCTGTTACTGGACGGGCACGAGGGACCGGAGCAGTGGTCATCAGTCGTCACGACCTGCGCGGCTGCGCCATATCGTCGTGCGGGGCGTGGTTTTCACCACCGGGCGACGGGGACACGACCACGGTCGGCAGTGCCGGCACGGAGATTACGGCATTAACATAGAAGTACAGTACTATTAATTCCTCAGTCTCAATGTATAAAGACTAACTATCTCTGGTTTAAAGATAAAGAAATGTACTTAGGTCCCGTTTAGTTCCATTAGTCTTAGGACTAAAATTTAGTCCAGGGACTAAACTTTAGTCCCTACACTGTTTGGTTGTTGTTATGTATGGCCAAGCCTATGTTAGGCGCAATAGGGCCAAGGCTGCCCAGGTGGGACCCAAGGCCCAATAGCTAATAGTAGATAAGCTCTATCTAGTTAGTTATACTTATCCAAAGTTAGTAGATAAAGATCAGCTCTATCTAGATAGTTATACTTATCCAAAGTTAGTAGATAGACTTGAGATAGCTCTATATATAGATCTGTAAACTCTGGAATAAAGATAAGCAGAATTCCAATCTATTCTGGCTTCCCAGAGGGAGCCAGAGTCTCCTGTGATCTTCTCCCTGCGCGCAACCCAGCCAGGATTACGACGGCGCCCCAGCGCCGCCACTCTGGTCCCACCAAATCCCCTCCCTACAATCTACGCAATCTGCCCGGTAGAATCCGTAGTTCTACCAGTTGTAAGGACTAAACAGATTTTAAATTCATTAAATGCAACACATAAAAACCAAAATACCCCTTTTCTTGTTTCACGTCAGTTTTCTATGCAAGGGCAATTGGAGTAAATGCTGCCCTTTAGTCCCTTTTAGCACCCATGTGAGAGACTAGAGACTAAAGCCAATTAGTCCCTAGTTTAATCCTTCCGTTTGGCAAAATAGGGACTAAACAGGACTAAAAACCAGAGACTAAAGATTAGTCCATCTATCCAAACAGAGCCTTAATTGTCTATATATTGTTACTCCCTCCGTTTCGTTTTAGTTGTCGCTGGATAGTTTAAAATTAAACTATCCAGCGACAACTAAAAAGAAACGTAGGGAGTACATCGATGTATGCATATAGAGAGTACACCTTGTGGCCTTATATTATAGGATAAGAACAAAAAAAAACGGTTACGTCCTTTATCCCGGTACGCATGGAATATAAGTAAGTGGACTCATTAACACAAGTTTACTATGTAGCATCTGCCAGTCTGGCACACACGGTGTGACGAATATAGTCGATCTGCCCGTCAATGAATCCACTAATAAGCTATCAGATTCAGAACATATAACACGTACTATTTACTGATGAAGTTCAACACCACAGTAATGCTTATTGTTAAACATGCATGCTTAACAATGAAATGCACATTCACGGACACCGCGGCGTGCCGATTTTCCATCCGACGCGGCGCGTCTGCCGCTCGCGTTCGGCGGGGCCCCGTGACCTCACCTGCCCATGCACACACAGCTTTCTCTCAGTCACCATGCCCATGCGGGGCGGCATGCGCTGCTCCGCGCAACGTGGGCATGCCGATTTCGATATGTGTCTCATGTGGTTCAAGGAGGGATGATTGAAGCGGATGCTCTGGGATTAGGAATGCAACTATTTCTTGTTACAAGTTGCTTCGGTAAGGACGCAAGTAATGTCGCGTTTGAGAACTGGACGAACGATGACCATCCATCCGTCTCTCTCGCAGGATGATTCGACGGACACGCATTGCCCTCTACTACGTTACATCCTCGTTATCTGACCGAGTGGACGTGTCACCCAAATGCCGCATGGATACCGATGCACGCATGCAAATACTCCGGCCATCAGCGAGCGACGGCACCATTGCGTATTTGCGTCCACAACAGATACACACGCGACCTCGCCGGCAAATCAGGGAAAGGGCGCACACTTTTCACTTTGGCGCCTCCTCCAGTTCTCATCGTCGTCGGCATCGCACACGTACGTCAGTGGCTTCGGCGACGGCGAGCGCATTTGCCCTCTCGACAACCACCGCCACCAATTACTACAGCCTCCACCAAGACGGGGTCACCCATTAACTCCCCCATCTGCAGGCAACCCCGGCCGGGTGTGTGTACTGTACCCAAGAATCACGCTGGAGCTTAAATGTGAGCCCCCCGTACGGATGTACACGCACCGGATCCAGACCGTAACGATGGGCATGCATGCATGATGCGCTGTGCAACCATATCCATGTATAAAAAAAATGAAACTAAGATTTATGCAAGAATAATTGTGGCGGCCGGCCGGGGATCTGACGTAGTCGATGACAAATTCAGACCCACAGGCTGAGCTGAAGTGAGTGTGATCGGACGTGCCATCATCAGCATCCATCACCGACGTCCAAGGAGCAGTGAGTAGTAGTGGTCAGGCAGGCCAACCAACCTCACGAAACCATCATAACCACATCAGCAGATGATTGGGTTTGGAGGAGACCGCGCTAGCGAGCCCATGCGCGCGGCCGGGCTAATAAGGCTCTGACTCTGATTGATGGGTGGGTCCGCATGCTTTCGGCGAATAAGTAGCCAGCCACTGTACAGTTCATTCAGAGGGCAGAGCTCCAGGTAAGGTAAATGAGCTTAACCTATAACAAACTGGTCGGTCGTGGTCACCGCCGAGTCACCAGGTGCATGGTGGTGGCCATCAAGCAAGCGTCCACCGGAATGGTCGTCACCAGGTCGTCGTGGCCACTCAAGTCTGAAATGATCCCATCAGGCAGGGCCCAAACGAAACGAGAGCACCCGCACGAGACTATACGGAATATGGAGATGGCTACGGCACAGCCAGACACGTCTAGGGGGATTTTTTCTTCTTCTTCTTCGGTGATTCATGCCGTACGAAAGTTGACGGGCAGATACCGGTACTTACGGTTAGGCCGTCTGAACTCTGGACACGCGTTTAACCATACTATCAGTAGTTCATTCCGTACTATTTTTTCCTTGTCTTTCTTATTTTCCGTAATATTGTCTTCGCTATTGAATATTTATTATTCATTTTTAAACTAAAACGCGATAAATAAAAAAAAACGGAAAGACTAATTCAGTACTCGTATTCTTCTACCACATGTGTATGTATGTACGTGTGTATCTGTCAGGCAACAGAAAACTTTTTTACTCCCAAGTATATAAACTACTTACTGTTGCTGCTGTTTTCCTGTCCTCGCACTGAATATTAACGTACCCCACGTGGTCCATCAAAACTCCGAAGAAAAAAAAAGGATACCAACAAATGCGATCGAAATAATACCACCAGCACGGAACTAGCTAGACCTGAATTCCTTTCAAGTTAATTAAGTGTACCGATCATATATACGATACGCACTAATAAAATGTGAAAAAAGGTGGCCAACCTGCTAGCTGCACAATATCTACTCATGGTCAGCCTCCTCGCCCAAGGCTTCTTCTGTAGCCCCCCTTCCATCGGGATCAGTCAAGAGAAACTCCAAGAACACACACACACACACACTAAAAAAAAGAAGAAGCAAAGATCAAAAGCATCATCATCTGTAGATCGAGCCCTACAGGCAGATGATGCTTGGTCGATCGATGGGTGGTGTGTGATTAATCAGGCCCTCAGATCGATCAGAAACTTCTTCTGGAGCCCTCAGATCGATCAGAAACTTCTGCAGCTAGCTAGCCCTGCTACGTACGTACCATGCACCTACGATGACAGACACGAGGCAGCTATAGCTAAGCGGGCGAGGCACGTGCCGTCCTCACTTCTCCCGGCGGAGCTGCGCGGCGACGACCGCGCGCGTAGAGGACGGCGCAGAGCAGCGTGCCGACGGCGCACGTGGCGCCCCACACCGCGAACGTGTCCCTGTAGCAGGCGGCGCCGATGCACTGGTGGCTGCTGCTGCCCCGCGCCGCGCGCTGGTACAGGTAGGCCGCGAGGTAGCCGAAGCACAGGGACCCCACGGGGATGTTGCTCACCACCACGTTGTGGTTCACGCCGAAGTTCTCGGCCCCGAACAGCTCGCTCGTCGCCGACACGGCCACCGACGCGATGGCGCCCGTGCACGTGCCGATCACGGCCGTGCTCAGGTACAGGAAGAAGTCGCTCGAGTTCAGCAGCAGGAAGAAGGCGCCCGCCATGGGCGCCATCAGCGACGCCATGGATCCCGTCCTTGAGATGGAGTACCCACTCCTGCGAATGCAATGCAAATTAAATACACCGGAGAACACTTGTAAAAACATAGACTGAGATGATACCGATCAAATTAACTATACTAGTAGCAAGTGGCGGTGTGTGTGAACAGAATGCTTGCTTCTTGTTCTTACTCACTTGGCGGAGTAGTAGTCCAAGAAGGAGGGGAGCAGGCGACCGAAGAATCCAAACGAGGACGACAGCGAGACCAGCGTGGAAGTCTGCCCGAGCCGTCGCGACTCGGCTATCTGTCCAAGGTTGTTCAGGAACACCAGGCCCAGGGTGCCACTGAACATGTAGCTGAAGAAGTAGAGCCAGAAGTCCAGCTTCCTCAGCAGCCGGAGGCCGCCGATCTCCTCCCGTGGTTTCTCCGAGACGCCGCCGTCTCCGTCTCCCTCCTTGCTCTCGGGGCCGGCACCGCCCACGTCGATGACGACGCCTGCGCCAGCGCCAGCGCCCGCGTCGTCGTCGGCGCCGAGATCGTGGATCCTGTTCTCCCGCTTGGTGGCCCGTATCTTGTTGAGGCTCTCCCGCACCCTGAGCGCCAGCGGGATGAGTACTGGGGTGGCCAGCAGCACGCCGAGGCTGATCACGTGCTCCCTCGACGACAGCCCCCCGCTGCCGGACGTGGACCCGATGCTGCCTACCACGGCGCAGGCTCCCGTGGCGAGCGTGATGGCGAACATTACGAGGAATGCCGCGTCCGACTCCGTGCTGGCCTCGCTCCTGAGCTGGACCACCCTGAGCGACGGCGCCACCGCGACGGCGACGAGCATCGGCACGACGGCGTTGAGGAGGAGGTAGGTCTTGGCCTTGGAGCCGCTGGCCACCAGGCCGGGTATCGAGTCCGCCAGGCTGGTGTACACCTTGGCGCTGAGGCCCAGGTAGCTGGTGGCGAGGCTCACCGCGACGCGGCTGCTGGAGCCGAAGTTGCGCATGCAGAGGAGGTAGCAGACGGTGTTGATCCAGCAGATGCCGTTCCCGGCCAGGGAGGTGAGCAGGAACAGGTGCCAGTACCGGAGGCCGGCGCTGTCCAGGAACAGGTACTGGACCCCGTAGCCGACGAGGCCGAACGCGGCGCCGACGAAGGCCACGAGCCACAGCGGCAGGTACAGCGCCGCCACCCCGGAGAACCACCCGAAGAGCTTGCCCGCGTCCGACGCGAACGCCAGGAAGTTGAGCTGCACCTGCGTGATGTGCTTCAGCTCCTTGAGCTGCGACGAGTACACGGGGAAGTCCGCGTTCGGCCCGTTGACGGTCTGCAGCCAGATGCTCCCGACGAGGCTCAGCCAGTGGGCGGAGGAAGGGGAAGGCATCGTGTCCTTCTCCGGTGGTGCTGCCACTTCAGAGCTGTGCGTGCCAGGTATTTATGCAGCACCGGTGGTTAGCCGAACCGGCAATTCAATGCCTGACTACGATGGATGTGGCCGCAAGCCAGATATGTGGTTTGCTGTTAAGCCGAGTACGCAAGCAGCCTGCTCCGACGCTATCAGAGGAAGGCGGCCAACGGTGCGTGCAACGCCTTGGCCCTTGGCCGGCCGATCCAAGCCGAGACGTAACTTTCGGCCGGTGTGAGCAGAACGAGGTGCTGCCTCGCTCCAGAATTCAGACCGTTGATTGATCGGGATCCTTTCGGCACGGTGGATGCGTGATCAATACTACGTACAGCAACGTGCTAGCATATCTGTGTGTCATGTTTAACTGAGATAACGTGAAACATACATACCATGTATAATTAAGATAAAATAAGAGTGGAAGATGCAGCGCAATTAAAAAACACGAGGATTTAATAAAAGTAGACATATGTCCTCGTATATCACTAACACTACTCATGCTCCCAACGTTCGTTGCTGATCAATACTACAACAACGTCTAAATGATATGGAGGTGAAACATTTTGACACCAATGTGCTAGCACCATACCAGCGAGACAAATGCAAAGTGAACTGTAGGCAGAAGTGGCGACAATGTCCATGATCTTTCTCTCTTGTAGCATGCAAAATCGTGTCTATAGACATCTGTTAATAGATTTTTACTCTCTCGGTTACAAAAAAGACAAAATTTCTGACAAACGGTAATAGTTCAAATGCACCAAAATTTATCTTTTTTGTAACTCCTAGAGTAAGATGAATTCAATATGTTCCCTTTTATATAGGGTGTTTGGTCTGAGAAATAAGCTAGTCCATCATCTTCTCACTTCTCACTTTTTTGTTTGGTTTATGTAAATGGAATGAGTTGATCCATCACCACCTCATTCCTCATAGTTAGTACTAACTAACTATACCAAATTTGAGGAATGGACTCATTATGCGTCTTCTCATCTTGGATGGAGTGATTACTCATACCAAACACCCCCAAAGATCATGATTGCTGCATCCTCTTCATCGTGTGACCTATTAGGTTAATGTGTAGATGACCATAATTAGAAAACATTTTTGACACATTAGTCAATAGCCTCGTCTAGCAGCACATATTGAATCCCGTATACACATAAAGGTCATATCAGCCGAACCTTGATCTACACAAGTCTTGGTCCTTCTTTCACACGATAACAATCGAAATCAAGGCAAGATTTGTGCTAGCCTTGTGATAGCTCAACACTTCACTCAACCTTATAGTGTATTACACCTTGTGAGTAACTATTTAGTCATAGTATAATTAACTATTTAACCACATTATAGTGGCCATGCAGTTTCTTGATCCGACCATATTGAGGGACCTATAGATATCTCCCTTGTTATATATTTGGGACTAGGGGTGGATATCGAGCTGGCTCGACTCGGCTCGACTCGACTCGAGTTGGCTCGTTAAGATAACGAGCTGGCTCAGCTCGACTCGTTATGTTAACGAGCTGAAGATCCAACTCGGCTCGACTCGTTTGCCAACTCGAGCTGGCTCGTTTAGCTCACGAGCCAGCTCGATAATACCATGTCTAGTGTCTACGAACGGATATAAAAACATGTAGCAAAAGAAAAGAAGGAGATCTATTTAGAAAAAAGAATAGAGTTTGCAACTTAAGATTCCACACTCAACAAAGAACAAGATTAACTATAGTAGAGTACAAGATTAACTATTTTGGATCCGAGATTATTGTAATTTGACTTATTACTCCAACTCGTTTGGCTCGCGAGTCAGCTCGCGAGCCAGCTCGAGCTGGCTCGTTATCGTAACGAGTTAAAATACAAGCTCAACTCGTTACAAATTATAAATGAGTCGAATCGAGTCGAGCCACTATTGAGTCGAGTCGAGCGAGTTAACGAGCTACGAGTTTTTTGTCCAGCCCTATTTGGGACAAAATTCCATCTTGATTTGCTCATATCTCATTCTATGTTGCATTATACATCTAAAAACCTGATTTTATAACTATCCAGTTACGGAGTAGCGCTTGAAAAATCAAAAATACATATCGTTATACATAGTGAGTGTCGTGGTTTCGATCCCACTACAAGTAATTTGGTAGGTTATGATGGGGTCAGCGTGCATTTGCGACTAACTTCTTGATTAGTTATTCTATGTTATCCTTGGTTATATTAAGCATGTTAATAGAATTTGGTCACCCATAAGCATACAACTATGTACAATGCCCAAGTTGGTTCACCCATAAGCTCTTCGGGTGATCACCGCACTCTAATTGTGAACAAGATGTCTAGGTGATGCTGATCACCAAGAGTAAGAAGCACTAGACTTTCACTTGACCATGACAAGCCTAATATAAGTGGTGGATGCACACAAGTGGCTCTCTATCACTAATGAGGTTGCTAATCGTAAGAGTATCACTTTTCTAGTCACCTCACTATGTAATGGGTCTACTTAGCTCTCATGAGGTTGTTATATCAGTTGGAGGAGGCAAGACACCAAATGGAGCTAATACGAGTGGGTATATTATCCCCAAAGGGCCAAAATACGTGTTATACCTGCACCCAGTTTTTTGGGAGCATCGAACATGTCTGGTGGTGCACTGATCATATCAGTGTTGTACTAATGACTAGTTTTTTGCCAAACTAGTTGTTACTGTGCAGAGGCCCGATGTGCCACCAGTGATGCGATAGACACGTCTGATGCACATAACCAGTAAGTGTGCAATTTACATCGTCTTTCAGTGCCCTATTTGGTGCACGTCCGGTGGCACACATGATAGGTCTCATGAGTACACGACCAAATGTGCTCAAAAGCACGCTCACTGGGTGTCCTATCTAGTGGCATAATCTGATGACACACTAGACATGTGCGGTGAGTACAAAGTTGTTGTGCACAATTTACAACCTCTCTGAGTTCCTTGTCCTATGTGGCATCCGATGCAGATCGGACACATATGGTGTCTGTAAGTGTGCAGAGCTATGTTTGCACTCTCTCTACAAGCACTGTCTGGTGCTACATGTCTAGTATACACCGGATAGGTAGGTGCAGCAGAGTTTTGAAAACTTAGGTTTTCACATGTTTTTATTTGGTTTCACACCAAACTTTGTGCGAAATTTTGTGGGTTACATAGCTCTAGTTTTATACAAATGTACACAACCACATCTAACTAGACTAGGTCAAGTTACACATTTAATACCCATATTTATAGTACAACCATAAGAAAATAAAGGTCAAATTGTTAACTGTCCAACATTTCTATTGACACTTAGAACTTGCTAGCCCTTAACTTTTTTCAATCATTCCTTGTAAATCGAACATCAATTTCCATAAACTAGGATATGTAGACCGGTTGAGCCCATTTCCCTACATTACGTGACTTATTCATCGTATAGCTTCATTACATGCGTTCGTCACAATATTTTTTATGTTGCCATTAATTACCAAAACCAACTAGGGCCTATATATGCTTTCAATCTCCCCTTTTTTGGTAATTGATGCCAACCTATCTTGAGTGTGTGAGAAAATAGTTAAGCTTTATTAAAAACCTTTGTCAATTTGTAGAAGTTTTATATGAAGTTTAACTTGACAAGGTCAAGTCATGTATAAAAGATAAGGAAGAGGATAGTCACTTATACATGACATTGTTCATAAAGGAGAAGGAATGAAATGCACGAACAAGTAAATACATCACTATACACATGATTAGAATTGTTTTAATATTACCCTTGGCTATTTTAAGCACCATGCAACTCAACTAAGGTTTTCTCCATGTTATTCACCTGAAACTTTAAAATTAATAGCTCATATCTTGGAGGGAGAGACTAGAGGTTCACTTTTGTAGCTAGTTCATCAAGAAGAGTGAAACCAAGCACGTCAAGTCTCTCAATGTAACCCATCATCTTGATTACATAAGAACTGTCGGAGAGGAAATTTCCGGCGGGGTGGCAGAATGCACCCGCCCTAAATCCTAAGATGAGGAGGGGGCCTAAGCGTTTTGCCTGTCTGCTAGATGGTGGATGAACACACGAAAACTCCAAGATTTAGAGTGGTTCAGGCCGCCGGAGCGTAATACCCTACTCCACTGTGAGATGTATTGAGTGTCTGAGCACTTGAGCTTGTGTAAGACTGAGGATGTTGTGAACCTGCCTTATAACGTTGTGTGCCTTCCCTTTTATAGCCCAAGGGAGGCACGTACAAGGTTGCTGAGCCTTGACATGTGGGCCCAGGGACATAATGTAAGAAATGCATGGAGCAACTAATGTAGGTGACGTCTCAGAGATCTTCTGGCGCCCAGATGTCCGTAGCCCGCGCAACGTTGATACACAACGGTAGCTTCCTTGGTACGTACGAGTGATGATGAGTGTAGTCCATGCGGCAGCATGGGCGTGCCGCCTGCCAGCGGAATAGACAGGCATGCCGCCTGCCAGGGGAAATGGATGGGTCGCATTAAATACTGAGGCGGCACACTGCTTGCCAGTGGAATGGACTGGGCGCCGCTTAACAGCAGAGTGGGTAGCCCTCATTAAATGCCGAGGTGGCACATCACTTGTGAGGCAGCGTGCCTTATCCGCAATAAATGCAGGGGTCGCGTATCCCGGAGGCCTTACGTCAGGCACCGCCCGCTGGCTTACGTCACGCGCAGTCGAC
This sequence comes from Zea luxurians, assembly GCA_029449295.1. Classification (NCBI taxonomy): domain Eukaryota; kingdom Viridiplantae; phylum Streptophyta; class Magnoliopsida; order Poales; family Poaceae; genus Zea; species Zea luxurians. Next base: position 13,655,861 of record JAOPSE010000016.1, read on the forward strand.
CACGTGGCAGCAACGGGCCTCCGCCTAGGCAGGGAGCGGAAGCGCATGCAGACAGGTCCACACCAGACTGGGCCCGGACACGTGTCGGCACCGGACCCCTTGCCTGGGTCTTGTCCAAGGCCCGTGTATGTTCCGTCCTAGGACCTTGGGACCCCACTGTGGGCGACCTAGACTCCATACGGAGTGGTCCAGATCCTGTTCCAGGGGTCCATCCTGGACACGTGGGGGTCCGGGACCGATCCTGGTGGTCCGGACTGTATACCTGGGGGTCCGGGACCAACCCTAGGGGTCCAGACTGTATATCCGGGGGTCTGGCGCTCTCCCGTGGGGGTCCGGACAACTGTTGATGCCTTGGAGTATAGCACCTTCTCTGGACACACGGCGGCTCCGGACCCACCCACGTGGTGGACTCGGGCACTGCTGTGGACCCAGAATAGCCGCCTGAGATTGGGGCGAGCCGTGGCCTGGTCCCACACGCAGCACTTCTTTCTCGTGACTAAGGGATAGCCACGTGGGTTCTTTGTCTTTGTACAGTAGCAGCGGGTACCCTAGTTTCAGGGTACCGACAAGAACTAACTAGACTTTCTTTAGTTAGCTTGCATGAAAATAGGGATTTTGAGATCTCATAACTCTCAACCTTTGCTGGGTTCATGAACATGACATGGAGTCCCACAATCATTGTGTGGTCATTCATATCCTCATATTGCTTCTAAAGATCAGAGGAAATAGTGACAAGCATGATGCAGTTAACATTCAAGAGTCACTCGTGTGATTCTCATAAGTATTTCAGTCATAATCACTTGTATTCTCCATTAGCTCGTCATGAAATGTTGTCTCAAGAATATACTCCTTTTTCTCTTGCTTGAGAATAATTATCAAGTTATGGTACCAATCAATAAAGTCGTTCAGTGAGTTTTGCTTTTAAAATCGATCACAAATTAAAACCAATAGGAGTGTTAGGTGCCATCTACAACAAAATAAAATCAAAGTATAACACTATATTTACTTTAATATTTTTTAATAATTGAACAAACTATTCTCTCACTACATGTTTTATAGTTGCCTTCCCTCTGTCAACATATAATAGACAAGATCTGCACTCACTAAATTCTAGTGAGATTTGACATCACCACATGAAACATAATGACATAGATAAGCAACATTTGATAATCACATCCTATGTGACTCTTGTTTGTTGGATGACATACAATATCTTGGCTCTCGATATCATGCCAAGGTCCAAAACTAATTTAAGAGACTCATTAAGCAAACTAACACTATAGATGTAGATTCCACCCTATTAGATTGAGTCCTCCATGATAAAATCAAGAACGCTACTACTAGCTAGGAAAAGAATTACATAAAAATATTAAGCATCACATATACATTTGAGCCATATCATTCACAACATTTACTAAAAAATTGAGTTAGCAGAGATCCAGATACTATATGAAACATGATTGTTCAAATATTTTATATGTTGTACGCAAACAATGTGGTCCCATTAGATTGATCAAATTGAGTTGATTTCGAGATATTCCAAATACCTCTATCTGCATCGTCAATCATATTTTCAACTGCATGAGGTACAATGCTAACGGTACACTAAACTCAGATCTATTTTCTTTCTTAACCTGAAAGGTACACATAATGTTAGCCTCAATGGTGATACCAGCTGCTAGAGGCAAGTTGTACGAGTGGTCAAGTGGAAATGCACACTGATCTTATGTTCTCGACCATGTTAATTGCAGCCCTTCCACCTAGTCGGGCCAAACAAGTTGTGTGACTATATCGACAACTAATTCATCCATTCTAATCCATGCTACAACCAGAGCAAAAGCAGATCCAATCCAATCTATTATGATATCGTCTATATACAACCCATCTAGATCAAAGCATATGAACCTCCTTCGATACCACTGTAGTGAAAGAGGTACGCTATACACTAGCATATCTACAATGTATACCAATAATAACATGCGAATAGAAGATCATGAATCGTTTTTCCACTAGATACGCAGCATAGTGAAAGAAGAACACATGGCGATGTAGTAGTAGTCGTGCGTTCGTGTACTAATAACAGCCACTACCGGAATCAGCTTCTTTGCCGTGTGCCTGAGACACACGGCAAAGGCTATTTTACACTCGGCAAATGCTTTGCCGAGTGTAACACTCGGCAAAGAACGCTCGGCGAACTGTACATCGGCAACAACATCTTTGCCGAGTACTTTTTGTCGGGCACTCGGCAAAGACTTTGCCGAGTGCCATTTGGCACTCGGCAAAGAAAAGTCACCGTCACGGCGCCAAGTGACGGTGACGGATCCTTCGCCGAGTGCCCACGGCGACACTCGGCAAAGGAGGTTTATTTGCCGAGTGTCTGGTGGACTGGCACTCGGCAAAGAACCCTCTAGTGGGCCCCTTTGCCAGTCCCTTTGCCGAGTGCCTTGGCAGCGGCACTCGGCAAAGACATCTTTGCCGGTTCCCAGGTTGCCTTCTTTGCCGAGTGCCATTTTCAGCACTCGGCAAAGACGGCTTTACCGGTTCCCAGGTTGCCTTCTTTGCCGAGTGCCATTTTCAGCACTCGGCAAAGACGGCTTTACCGGTTCCCAGGTTGCCTTCTTTGCCGAGTGCCATGGTCAGCACTCGGCAAAGATGGCTTTACCGGTTCCCAGGTTGCCTTCTTTGCCGAGTGCCATGGTCATAGCACTCGGCAAAGCGACCTTTGCCGAGTGTTACACTCGGCAAAGTGACCAGGATGTCCCTTTTTTATTTGTTTTTGCTGTTCCATCCAAACAAACAAAAGATATATATCATTCACATCACATTATATATCAATCGCATCACAGAATGAACACATTTATCATCAACACCATATATATCACAAAGTGTCACTAATATAAGTCTCACAAATACAAGTATGTGTATTTACCAAGTCTGGATCACTAGCCAAACATCACCAACCGTCACATATATATCACAAAGTGTCACTAGCCAAACATCACCAACACTCACAAGACCAAGTCTGGATCATCAACGAGGTGGGCATCTGGACTGGTTCGGCGAAGGGCTGGACGAAGCATGAGGGTTGTTCGACGCCGCCGATTGACCCTGCATAGAGAATAGATTGTATGTGTGAGAACATATGAATATATATCATGCAGTACTAAAATTTTGATACTCACAGGAGTAGTGAACTCAGTAGGGTCAGTTGCAGGGAACAACGGAGGTGGTGGAGCATGACCCTGTGCGGCGCCAAGGCTCTGCACGTACGCGAACAAATCCGCCATCCTCTTCTCCAGCTCCTCACGTTGCCTCCTCTCATCATCTAGCTGAGTCTGTAATATTTCGCCCTAATGTTACGATAATGCAAAGAGAAGATATATAAAAATTAATGAACGATGAATAGATAAGGAATAACCTGGAGTTGCTGGATACGATGCTGTGAGGTGTCCTGCCGAGGTCGTATGGCTGGGCTCGCGCTCGTGCTCCTTGCTCGCACCTGAGAGAGAGTGGGAGTGGAGGACGAGTCGATTGCCCCGTCGGCAATCCAGTACCGCCCATGCCTCTTGCCTCCTCCGACCCTCATGAGGACATCTCCGTCGATGTCCTCGGTCCTCGGATCGAAATCTGGCCCATGGACCTCCTTGGCCATTGCGGTGTACTCACTGAGTCGGTTGTGGATGGCGGGGTTGGTGTACGCCTCGGGCCCGTCATCCGGGTTGTAGGTGACGTCGGACGTCGCCTTCCCCTTGTGGGCCATGGCATATGCCGAGAACGTGGAGCAAGGCGCGCCACCATGTGCCGCCGACTGCGAGAAAACCAACGATATGGTTAGAAATCATGTCTAATCGAAAGTTATATACCTAAATAAAAAAGAGCGCGTACCCATGCTTCCGCGTATTTGCCCAGGCTGCGGCTGCCTTGATGGTGGGAGGGACCTTGCATCAGCAAACGCCGTTCCTGGCTAGCGTTGTGCGCCTCGTCCCACTCAGCCGAGCACCACCTCTGCACCATCTTCTCCCAGCACTCAGGATGCGCGGCGCACCAATGAGGAATCATCTAAAAAAATATAAGTACACCGCATATCAGAAGATAAGAATAAGCATATTTAGTACCAATAATAAAGTTTTGTATTTACCTGCAAGTACTGGTCCGCAGTCAATGACATGGTTCGGGCGTCCTTCTTGTTCACCTTCTCCCCAAGGACGGAGCCGTGGTAAGTGACGATGGCCTGGATGCGCGCCTCGTAGTGCATGTCCACGACGAGCTTCTTACAGCACGTCGTAGACACCACATCCGCCCTGGCCTCGTATCCAGCATCGCACCTGAAGAAATCCTACATACAAAGACGATGTATCCATACATTATTTAAAGAATATGCAACAAATGCGACTTATTAAACAATATAGTGCGAGGAAGACTTACCCACAACTCTTGCTTGACCCGCTCCGCCTTGTTGTTGAATTGTCTGCCGTCCCGATCTACTGCATCGGGGGCGACGGCGTAGTGGTCGAAGGTGTACGCTGGGCTCGTCACTTCGGCGTACTCGACAAGCCCAGGGAAGTGTTCCCGGCATAGAAGGCCGAGGATGCCATTGGGGTTGCGGCCGTGACCCCCTGCAGTCTCCAAAACCATCCAAGACCTGTCGAAGTGATTAAGATGAAGTATTAGTTTCTATTATTAATTTGAACATATAATATGAAAAAGCAGCAACAACATCTAAAGTTACCTACCTCTCTCCATCGGGTCGTATGAGCGGACGTCTGTCACGAAGTATGGGTCGCTTAGGTAGGCTCGCGGGACCTCGCAAGTAGATACTCCTCGAACCTGAGGAGCCAGAACCTGAGACGTCCTGCTGAGCGGCGGCGTCGTCGTCGTCGTCCTGCTGCGCCGCATCGTCGTCGTCCTGCTGTGCCGCATCGACAGCGGCTTGCTGCTCCACCTGCTGCTGTACGACGTCGTCCTGCTGCGCCTCCTCCTCCGTCCTACGGGTGCTCCTCCTCCCCCTCCCCCTCCCCCTCCTCGTCCTCGTCCCACCACCCACCATCTTTGTCCAACAACCTGCAATTAAGAGTAAACAATTAAGCACAGATAAAAAAATATGTATTTAGAAACATATGCAAAATAAATGAAATATAGCATTACATCGATTAAAAATAATCTTCATATGTGTCCGGGTTAGCCGGATCATAAGTGTCATCATCACTATCAACCATTTCATAGTCAACATCATCTGAAGGCGCAACTTCGTCATTGGCATTGCCTTCAAGTATTTCTAAGTCATTCTCATTTTGCACCTCATCATCCTCGTCATCAACAACCATTTCAATATCTACTTCCATTCCGATCGCTTCGGTTAAGTCTATCTCAAATTGCCCTTCGAGCCCATCTTCTTGGAAGAACTCTCCGTCATATGTGTCCGGGTCTAAGTTATAATCTTCATCGTTTGGAACAGGTAATTTAGCGTGCGGTGATACCTTATACACAACATCCCAACCCTTAAGATGTTGTTTCGTTTGGCACGCATATGGAAGATAATACACTTGTGTGGCCTGTTGGGCCACAATGTAGACATCGTCTCCTGTTAAGGTGGAATCCTGTCGAATTTCGACTATCCCAAGATTAGAATGTGTCCGTCTCGTAACTTCAGGGTCAAACCAATGACATTTGAATATCACTGGAGTAAGAGGTTTGGAACCATAAAAATTGAGTTCATATATTTCTTCAATTCTTCCATAATACTCGACCTCGTCAAGCCCGGGCGTAAAGACTCTAGAACACGTGGTTTTTCGATTGGGCCGACTTTGGTCGTAGCTTGTTGTGCGAAAACGGTATCCATTGATGTCATACCCAGAAAATTTCCTGCCCCTTGCCCCGCTGCCGCTTGCAGGCTCCTCCACCTCGAGCTCCGACCGCACGAGGCCAAGGACCGGCCGGAGCCTCACGCCCCTGTCTACTATGGTTCTGACTAGCCGCCGAGCGCCCGAGCGGCATCATCAGGTGTTTCACAGAGGACACGTACGTCGAACCGTTCTGACTTCTGCTTTCCCGAGACCCCAGTGTGGCGGACGGGTAACCATTTTTTTCCGTCAGGGAAGCCAAACATTTGTGTACAGTACGTTTTTTGTTTTTCGAAAGAACAGTCACATAAAAAAAACTGACCTCAAGTCTGCAGCTCCGTGGGCCGTATCGGTGTGTGCTACGCAAGTTCAGGCCCATCAGACCATCAAGCGCAAAAGCCTAGCTAGCATTCCCCTTCACACTGCCGGGTCCGATTAGAGCCCAATTACCCCCACCGCGTCCCCTAATCGTCTCGCACGTACCGTACGGTCTCAGGCGCATCGGTCTCGCCGCTCCACAGACGCCGCAGACGACGGCGGAGGCGGCGAGATGACGGTCTTCCACTTCCTCAACTGCGCCTTCCTCACCTTCGGCCCCCACGTCGTCTACTACTCCGCTACCCCACTGTACATCTCCCTCCCTCCCCGTGAGATCCGTATGCTAAACATACGGGATCTGCTACTGGATCCATACTGTCAGTCAAGACTAGAGAGTAACCACATGATAACTATGAAATCATGAAGTGCGTTCTCGAGTGGAAAAGATTACACTGAAACTATATACATGTAAATAACAGGCCGAAAATTGAATTATACTAAATGAAGCAGCTGCTGTTTACCTTGGAGGCGGGCGAACGGCGGCGGTGGGGCGCGGGCGGCCGGGCGCGGGCGGCCGGGCGCGGCCGGCGTTGAGGCGTGGGGAGGCCGGCGGCGGTGAGGCGGTCGGCGGTGAGGCGGGCGGCTCGTGGAGGCAGAAGAAAGAAGAAGCAAAGCAGAAGGAAGAAGAAAGCCGGCCGCGCGGCCGGTTAAAGTTTGTTTCTTTGCCGAGTGCCCGTGATCCGGCACTCGGCAAAGATTTTTTTAAAATTTTAAAATATTCTTTGCCGAGTGCCAGATCAGCGGCACTCGGCAAAGAGTTCTTTGCCGAGTGTCCCCCGTTGCGGCACTCGGCAAAGGTTCTTTACTACCTCTTTGCCGAGTGCCACACATCTAGCACTCGGCAAAGAAGTCTTTGCCGAGTGTCATCCCTAGACACTCGGCAAAGTGCATTTGTATTTTTTTTATTTTGTCTCCCAAACTTTTTGTGATATGTTCCTACACTATGTAGATCTACATGTATCATTTGTGGACAATTTTAACAGAGTTTGAAATAGCTAGTAGATTTAGTTTGTTTATTTGAATTTCTTCGGAAAATTCAAATTTGAACTGCAGGTCACTCGAAACTTGGAAAACCGTGCATGAAAAAAATGATATTCATGTTACTTAGCATAAGTTACGACCGATTCCATGAGCGGACCGAAAACTTCGAGCAACATGCTCACTAAACATGGCCGTGAACTTGCCATCCACATGTTTAAAAATTGTATAAAACACAAACAAAGTCAGAAAATCATGAAACTTGGCCACGTGTCATGATATTATATGTACAGGTTGTGATAAAAAATTGAGAATGTTTGGACAAAGTTGTGAGACACTATGTGTAGAAACCTAAGAGAACTACACATGAAATCATAGAGTTTCAATGTGGATCTCTTAGGTTTGTACACATAGCGCGTCATAGTTTTCTCGAAATTTTTTCAATTTTTTATCGCAGCCTGTACATATGATATCATGACACGTGGACAAGTTTCAGGATTTTCTGACTTTGTTTGTGTTTTATACAAGTTTTAAACATGTTGATGACAAGTTCACGGCCATGTTTAGTGAGCATGTTGCTCGAAGTTTCCGGTCCGCTCCTGGAATCGGTCGTAACTTATGCTAAGTAACATGAATATCATTTTTTCATGCACGGTTTTCCAAGTTTCGAGTGACCTAGAGTTCAAATCTAAATTTTCCGAAGAAATTCAAATAAACGAACTAAATCTACTAACGATTGAAAACTCTGTTAAAATTGTCCACAAATGATACATGTAGGTCTACATAGTGTAGGAACATACCACAAAAATTTTGATAGACAAAATAAAAAGAAATAAAAATATACTTTGCCGAGTGTCCAGAGATGGCACTCGGCAAAGTATGCTTTGCCGAGTGCCTACTATGTGGCACTCGGTACAGAACCTCTTTGCCGAGAGCCAACGGCTGGCACTCGGCAAAGACTGACGGCCGTCAGCTTTGGGACGGCCGCTGACGGCCATTTGCCGAGAGCCCCCTTTGCCGAGTGTCGTTCGATGCCGAGTGTTCAGCTCTCGGCAAAGCACGGTTTGCCGAGTGCCTAGCTTTACCGAGAGCGGCACTCGGCAAAGAATTCTTTGCCGAGTGCCCGATAAAAGGCACTCGGCAAAGAGGCCAACACTCGGCAAAGCCTCGGATTCCGGTAGTGAGCAACATGGTCATTTGTGTTCTACACGTTCGTGTCTCCACGGCATTTACACATGCGAGAATGAAACGTGGTGACTCTAGTGTGCTTGCATCATAAAAAGGTTTGGGTCTTTGAGAGCCTGTAGCGGTCGGGAGAGAAACGGTAGCCCTAAAAGCTCATCAGTGTTCTTATAAATTATGATATTATCTATTGAATATATAATAATCAACAAGAATCTCTTGACGCTTGCTTGCAGTAGCTGACGACCGGTTGCTGCACTGCACTGCAGCTGTATCTATTTCCTGGCTGGGAACGTTCAGGCCGGTTACGGTTACGCTGTAGCCACGACGGATGAGATCGCAAGCAGAGTTATTGGGGCCACTGCATCTGGGCTTCAATTTGGCTTAAATCAGGTGCTATGATCCAGATTACGTGAACAAGCCCTACAATCAGATTCGATATTCCATTCAGTCTCAACGGGAGAGGCGTCAGATCCATGGCCTGAAAAGAAACGCACAACTTTCTAGTCTTTTTCAGCAGCGGTTTCGCCTGGCAGCGCGCATAGATATAGATCATTTCCCGGCGCTTCATCTCCATCTATCGACGACGTGAAGCGTTTCCCGCCATTCAGCCGGCCGCATGCACGGCTTCAGTTCAAACCAAACGATTCAAGATGCAATGAACCTGCTGCAGCCACTGGTACTCCAGATCTGAATCCATGGCTCGTCACGTTCCGGCCGTCGCGCTCAGGAGCCAGGACTCTTCCTTCCTTCGCAGCATGTCTCCACCACCAGCGCGGCTTCAGCCTTCTTTGAGGCAGTTAATGTGGGCGTCCATGGACGCACGGTAACATCAGGCGCCGCGTTAATAACAAGAGGAATGGGTAACCCTCGCCGTGGTGCTCGCCCACGTCTGGCCACCCTCGTCCCTGCGGTTACCATCAGCTCGCCTCGGCGCCATTAAAAACCCGAGAGGCACCACGATCGACAGACAGCAAACGCTGCGGAGAAACAGGCATGGATTCGTGTACTCCTTTCTAGCCGTGCCCGCGACAGAAGCCCAGGTTCGCCGGCACTCGCATTCAGCAGAGACCGGCCGGCTTCAACGTGAAGCTGAAGCGCCAGCCGAGTTACATCTGCGATTAGGTCACGGTGACATCAGACGAGGCGCCGCGCTGATATCTTGGACTCCTGTACGGAGTGCAGCCTGACCATACCTGAGACCTAATAAGTCTCTGAATTTCTTCATTCACACCGCCACCTCCGGAGCCGGAGCTGGAAAATGGCTGCCGTCCACTCGTTCGGTAAGTGGTGACAATTGGCATTGTCTTGGATCTATAGTACAGACTCGCAAAATGGAAACGTATACTCATGACCAACCACGCTTTCCGAGGTTCCTGAAACCCAGGACTGGCGTCCTGATCGATCACCTTCAAGCTCTAGGATGTGAATGATCAACGGAGATCACCCTGACCTAATGCTGAGCTCATGTAGATATTACTGTACAGCAGCTTGTTGTGTAGTATGTATAAAATGTCATTTTCCTCTTTCATTGAAAGAGCTAGCTAAATTCAAAGGTCAAAAAGCAGACGAATAATAAGATGGATGTCACGATTTCTGAAACACACGCACATGACAGCACCTGAAAAGCAGCAGCATTTTGCGCTCAGTGTCATTTGGAGAGCCGGTTGGCAGTCCTGTCAGTTGAATCTCCGGCGATCCTCAAAGCAGGTTGTGGCGACGCAGCCTTTTTTATCACATGGTTACACACCACGTTCAGAATTCAGAGTTTGGGCCAGTGGAGGGTGAAATGCGTGTTGAGATAGATGCTCTAAAGGCTCAAGTGCATCACTGGTTCGAACACGACGGTGTTAGAGGGGCCGATCCACACCTCCAAAGGCAGATCAAATCTGCGTGTCTAGTTCCGTTCAAACTTCAAAGGACAAGCCTAATTTTTTCTAAAAAAATAGAAGTGGACAGGCCCAAAATTAGTCTAGGTTGTTGGTTGCAATGCCACTTGATGAACCTGCGATTTTTGCATCTGACTTTGACGCGCTAGATCACTAGCTGCTGTTAGGCAAAGTGCTCCCTCGACTTGGCTACTTGTTGCAGTCCTGCTGAGCAATGTTCAGCATTCCAATGAAGTGACTTGGCAATAAGTTCTTGTGTGCTCCGTGCTCGTAAGAAAAACTGTGACATCTCGTTAGCAAGCAAGCTTGGCTTACGCACCGAACACTAGAATTTCAGTTCGTAGGAGAGAGTCACACGTTTCTTGGTACTGTGAAGTGATTTCTACAAGCAGAGGACAACTAGAAGACTCTACAAGCAGAGGACAACTAGAAGACCCATCTCGCATTCTGGTTCATTTCACCTTATAATTATAACGATAACTTCAGCAGCATGCAATCTATGAACAGTGTGAACGCGACCAGGATAACTATAGAAAAAGAGTAAAGTGACTAGCGCTAGACGAAATACTTGTGGCTCGTCGGCTCGCTCGATTCGTGATTAGCTCGGCTCAGCTTGAATTGGCTTGTTTTAATTTTTTCACGAGCTAAGCTGACATTCTAGCTCTGTTTGTTAACAAGATCGCCTGATTTGTTAACGAGACAGCTTGTAAGCTAAACGAGGTATCATATTTCAGCAAAACAAAACTATATGCATATCATTTATGTATGTAATAGTTGATGAACATGTTATATGTATGTGTGGTGTTTATGACCTATGAGTTAAACTAATAATTGATGAACTGTGTCTATGTGTTAAATTAGTCTATGCGAATATAACTGTGGGTTAAACTGATGAACATGTATGTGAATTGTGAATTGATGAGTGATGAGTTATGTTAATTTAGTGTTGTATAATTACTTTTTTCTATCATTTGATTAATTTATAATTAACTAGAAATTGCTTATTATTACATATTGTTTTTTCTTCTCTTGCTCGCGAGCTAAACGAGACAGCTCGAGCTCATAAACAGGTCAAGCCGAGCTGACTCTATGGCTCGTTAGCTTAATAAGCCAGGTCGAACTCGAACGAGGCGAGCTGGCTCGATCTCTAACCCTAAAAGTGACCTTGCGGCTACTAAACGGGTTGGGCCTTGTCATTCCACTAATCCAAGTTTGAAATCCAGGTCTGCAAGTCGAGAAGATGAACCAACCTTAAATGGCGTCGGGCTACCTGTGGCACTATTAAAACATGTCCTGCTCGTGCCTTAGGCTAGCTAGCCCATTAGTTACAACCCATTTCCTGAAAGCAATTATTGGAGTTGTCGACGTTCTTTTCTGAAAGCAGTTGCAAAACTGCAGCATCTATCGACATTTCAAAAGTATACGGTCCTTATTCCTTAGATATAAAAGTCAAATGAATTTTAAATTGGAACGGAGAGAGTATTTCCCGAACAACGGTTCAATCAGGTTTGTTCGGACCCGTTACTGTCGGTGTCATTTTGCTCTCGAGCGCCCTCGCCGTCGCACTCTTGGAGCTCGACGACTCTATCCACCGCGGCCGCCTGCCTACGAAGCCGACAAAAATACAAGGATATGAGCAGCACAAACACCAAGGCGCACACCACGTCGATGGCTCCGCAGATCATCAATATCGTGCTAGTGCCGGGAGAACTGTCCTCCTCCTCCTCGTCACCTCGTGCTGCCGCTTCAGGGAACTTCACCCAGTAGCTGTACCGGCGGCTCCCGTCAGTCACCTCCCTGGCCCCGGCCGTCACCTTGTAGTGCGAACACACGCCGTGGTCGGCCGCAGCGACGCCGGCATTGTCCCTCACGTAGAGTGCGGCATTGCACGAGAGGTTGCGCGCGCACTGCACCACGCACTCCCGGAGCGTCACGTTGGCCAACGGCGACGCGGTCCGGAGCACCGTGGTGACGCCCCTCAAGTGGACCATACACGCTTTATCGCCGGCCCCTTCGCAGGGGTTGCTTCTGCTGGCGTTGCCGGCGCGCGCCGCCGGCCTATCGGCGTACTCGGAGAAGTCCTTGCATTTCCCAGCCGATGAGCAGACCTCGTGGACGCTGCAGGAGAGCGGGAGCTGACAGAACCCGAGTGCCTTGTACGAGGCCTTGAACTTCTGGTGCCGAGTGGCGTAGTAATACATGACCAGGTTGCCGTCGCCGCCCAGCGCCAAGAAGCTTACCGGCAGTTTCTTCACCGGTGGCGTGATCTGCGCCACCGTCGCGCCCCGCAGGTCCAGCATTCCCAGTCCAGATCCGTTGAGCCTCGCCGCTGCCATGGTCCGGTTGGCTGGAGGGGTGAGCTCCCAGTAGGAGTACCTGGTGTCCCCGAAATTGACGTAGGTGGCTATCCTGTCGCCGTCAAGCTCGAAGGAGTAGAACACCGAGGACGCCGCCATATTTGTCGTGGGCGCGATCAAGTACACGGGCAGCCTGCGCTGCTGGCCGCGTAGGAATGTATCCGTCGGATCGTCCAAGCTTTGCCACATGGTGCAGTTCTGGGCGTCGAGGAGGACGAGGTTGCCGGTCTTGCGATCCAAGTGCAGCGCCTGATGGTAGAGATCTTCCACTGTTAGATTTGATCGTTCCATGATTCACTCGTAAACCATAGTACATTTGCATGAAATGTTTGTCCCACTTTTTGTGAAATTAAAGGTTTCTACACACAAGCAGGCAAGTAGCATAGCATGTCTGGCACATTTTAAAACTTGTCCGAGTGCTAGTGTAATTACTGTATGTCGTGTGCCGCGTGTGAGTATGTATAGACATGTATGTATAGATGGCTAATAAGCACGAGACACGCGAGTCCAGCACGAAGCCTGCTGTTTGGGCCTGATCCGAGCCCAGTACGGCCCGGTTCTATGCAGGCTCGAGCCGACCCGGCACGAATAAACAGGCCAGACTCAGACAGAAAACTAGACACGATAGGTTAGCCCGGTACGACTCGTTTATCACTAAGCTTGTTAAGCCTTTTTTTGCACTAAAACGTGTTTATCGGCCCGTTTAGCCATCTCTACATGCATGTAGTCCGTGTGTCCGTGTATGCATCCAACATTTTGACCCTCCTTTCCAGTATTAAAGTTTGATAACACTTTCTGTACTAATTTAAAACTTGTTTGACTGACTTGTCTTATTAAAAAAATACTTAAAAAAATAAAATCATACTTAAATTATATTATATGCTAGATGATATTACCATAAAATTTCATAATAATTATATAATTTTTTTTAATAAAACTAGCCCGCCAAACTTAAGAAAACGAATTGTAATTTGGAACGGAAAGTTTAGGGTTGTTCACCAACCTGGTACCGATTGATTTTTCTGTCATGTTAAAATTTATCCCAACCTATCTAGGAGTGCCATTGGCTATATAGTTTGCTACTTTGCTTCATGTCTAATCCTTGCTACAACTAAGCTTAGTCAAGCTAGGTGCGACGCGCAACGGCGCAACATATTTTGTGGAGGAAAACTAATGGTGTGTTTGGTTTGAGGTTAAAGTAGGATGAGTCGGGGCGACACCGTCCCCTCGATTTTTTGGATCACGCCGCCCCCAAAAATCGCTCCGATGTTCACCTTGTCCCTGCTTGACTCTTAACCAAACACTATAGAAAATGTGGCCGCCTTATTCCATCCCTCCTTGTATATTCAACCAAACGCACCCTGAGATGCCACAGTAATATAAAATATGGCTATAAAATAAATCTGCGATGACATTGTAAGATGTTGCTGGGAAAAATATGACAGCCAAAGCGACGACAGTGAACAAATGCAAACATCTACTAAGGATTCCATTGCAATAGCTTGGGCCGAACCAAACAGTTAGGCCCTGTTTGGGAACAAAGTTTTTGAAAACCATAGTTTTTGAAATACTACAGTATACTTTAGTCATGACAATACCGCAGTTTACAATACCATAATTTTGGAAACTGAGGTCCAGACCTAAGTTTAGAATACCTTAAAACAAGTATTTGCAATACTTCAGTTTTGAAAACAGAGATTTTAGCCAGCTTGCCAAACACCATTCTGTATATAATACTACAGTATTTGAGAATACTGCAGTATTCTTTCAAAACTGTGAAAAAACTTCACTCCCAAACACGCCCTTAAGCTCATTTAGTTTAGTCGAGCTTGACCCGGGGCTTTGCGCTAGTTGTCCTAATGTAGATGAGTAGGCGTTCTTAGTGGTTTCTCATTCAGTTTCTTCTTCATTCTTGTGGTTTTCTGGTGAGTCTAATCTCTTGTACAGTTTTTTGGTTGCTCTTCTAATACATTGAAGAGGCAAGTCTTTTACCCATTCACTTTAAAAAAAAGAAAAAAAAACAAAGAGAGATCATCCAACCGTGCAACCCAAATGTTAAAAGACTATTAGATTATCTCTAGGAGCCTCCCTATCTTACTCTTGGTTTCAAACACGACTATGCAAACAGTGTATCTATAATGTAAAATAGTATTTTGGATGTTTATACGTCTGTATGAGCGCCCTTGCTGGAGAATCCCTCAAAAGAGTACTAGTACTCTCTTCAATCTAAATTATATTTTATTTTACTTTCTTTTCTAAGTCAAATTTCTCTAGTTTCGAATGAAATTAGGCTCATTAATTTATCCATCAGGTATATATATATATCTTGATAATATATATTTTAAAAAAACGTAAGATACTGAAATAATTTTATAAATTTTGGTAAAAAAAGAAGCTTGACTTGAAATGGAGCTATAACAGACTGTTTGAAGACGAGGAAGTACTAAAGTACAAAATGAATGCATACATTCTAAGACCAAAAAACTATTAAGATGATACAAGCTTCTATTTTGTTCTGGTTGAATGAATATTTTTAGAAGGAAACATCTAATGCCTTTCCCCGATTTTATGAAAAATGCACTTGACATCAACCTTCTAAATGTGTGTCTATGTTAGTTATGTGCCATAAAACTTATTTTCTTTTGTTCCCATAACATCTGCTGTTAAGTTAAACTAAAATTTGGGTCTGGTGTTTTTTTCTGCGAACACAAAGTTGACTTGTTCCTTATAGTTCGGTTGATGATAAGTGATTGTTAACGAGTAGCGTCTCGGGTCGAGTCGTGGACTGACCGGGACGTGAGATTATATATGTGCAACCATGTCGGTTGACTTGTGGTATGCAGGTGTGGAGCACAGGGATGGTGGGCGACGGCTGAGGTGAAGGTTATGTGGGCTCGTGTTGATGGACCGGGAGCGGTGAAGGGCAAGTGCTGGGACTTGACTGACGGACCAGAGTAGCCGAATGACCTTCACCTGGTGGGACTTGGCTGATGGACCGGGAGTGGTGAAGGACGAGTGTGGAGCCGTATTACTGGCACAGTCAAGAATTAGTGGGACACGTCACACGTGTCCAGGATGTGGGAGACGCACACGTGGTGCGATATTCACGACGGTATGGTGTTTTAGCCTCAAAACCACCCTGCGCTATGCATGGTGGGTTTTGCTGAGTTTGGGCCTCAAAACTTGACGGTGGTGGTTCCCAAGGGAATCGGGTGGCGACACGTGGTGTCACAGCGAAAAAGGCGAAACAACTTCGTGTAGAGCGCGTGGACGTCGGATAAAAAACCTAGAAGTTGGTCTATTTTGCCTCTGGTGGAGTGGATAGACTCTATGTAAATAGGGGTAGTTTAGAAAATAGAAATAACCTTATATAAATAGAGCGGGGGTTTGTTAGTTTATTATCTCTTTGTCTTAGCTTCATTTGGCTCTTGTTTTAGAACTCTTTGTTTTCCTCTCTAGGTTTTCACCAGTTTAGCCAGGAGGTCCGCAACGATTTTGTTCTCTCGATTGTGTCTTCTAATCTACAACGATTAATCCAAGAAATGGTCGTCGGTTCGGTCCACATGTTTTGGTTGGCTTCGATCTTAGTCTGTTCCCTTACTTAATTTTTTGAAATCTTATGTTCTTAGTTCTTCCCTTCCCTTCTCTTGTTAATTTGGGACCATCGAGTTCTTGTGTTTCAGGTGTTGTTGGATTTGTTGGTGGTGAGATATACTCTTAGAATCACTTCTTACGCCCTTTTGGTGCAGTTTGTGGTTGTGATTTTAGCTGATCTCGTCTTGAGTTCATTCTAGAAAAAACCCAACAAAACCCCAATTATGTTCGTATTTTCAAATCTGTTGTTGATTCACAAATCCGATTGAGCTCAAATTTTGTGGAGAACATGGAAACATATTTGTCTAAGAGTGTGTAAAATTTCATTTCAATCAAAGTTCGTTTGATTCAGTTTTATATTCGAGAACAGAATTCCATGCTGTTGAAATCAGCACTTGTTAACGACACAGTTTTGGACCGATTTGGACTTTTCGGTATCCGATTTGCGACCCATTTGTGTTGCTAGTCTCATGTAAGTCTTATGAACATTTTTAATCATGAGATCACTGGTTCACTGATGTGCGTTAAGTTTGAACGCTTACTTTTATCTCGGTTGAATTGAAATGTTTATCTTTAGTGTTTGATAGCAAAATTTAGATCGACTCTCATTCACCCTCTAGTCATGTGACCGGTACTTCATTTTCAAAAACACAGCTTCAAGGCCTTACCGAGTTTTAGTGAAATATTTGGCATAGGCCTTCTAATAAGCCCATACATGTTTTTGTGCTCAAAGAAACCACATTTTTTCTCTTTTTTTCATAACATCGACTATTAACGAAAATATTATTTTAGCGCAATGTTTTTTTTAAAAAATCTGCTTGGTGTCTTTCCGCGCTTTTTACAAAACACTTAGTATAAGTTAATATTATTTTTTATGAGTCAATTATTTTTATCTTTGGCCAAATATTTTAAAAAATATTTATAGTATATAATTAGCTAAATAGATTTTTAGTATATTTTGTAATAAATTTATTTGGAGATATAAACATTGTTAATATTTTCTTTAAATCAAATCAAATTTAAGAAAATTTAACCGACATGAATATCATAGTGTCAACTATTTTGGGAGGGAGGAGCCAATTTTGTGCAGTTCATATATTTTTGTTTCATTTCTACTATGAGTTATTTCTTTTACCAGCTACATTCGGTACGAAGGTAGTACTGTTTTATTGGTAATTCCCCGTTCGTGTAATAATACAGAAACGGCGTTGGGCCGATGTGGTTTGGCCACACCCTAGCGGGGCAAATCTCATAAAAAAACTGCCATGTAGACGCCTACCGCAGATGATTAAATGAATTATTATGAGATATGCTGTTTGGTTTACTTTAGTGTAAAAACTAAAGTTTAATTAGTCTCTATCCTATTTAGTTTTAGAGACTACAATTATTCAGAACGTATTAAATTAATTATAAGAGGACCAAAATATACCTTACTATTCTTTTGTCATTAGTGTAACTGAAATAAATGAAAGACAAAAGGTGAAATTAATATAGTTTAGTCTTTTTTAGTCATTTCTTGAAGAAACTAGATACTAAAACAGTTTAATCTCTATTTTAGTCTCACCGTTTGATAATTTAGAGACTAAATAAGAATAAAATTGAGAGACCAAACCGAGCCTAACTTGTGTAACCATGCAGTCATGCACAGCCAATCTTAGCACTGTTTTATCGTCTACCCCTATGAAAATCTACGAACAAATCCCAATCATTAATTCCTGGTAGCAAACGCAGAACAATGGCCAGACAATGGACGACGACGAACGAAGTAAACAAACAATGGAGAAAGAGTAGACAGAGATCACGGTGCATCACCTTGACGCCTTGCCCCGCCGTGCCGGACAGCCACCCGACTTTCCCGGCGCCGTCCGTCAGCCGCAGCTGGCCGTCCTCCGTGAGCTCAAGCCGGCACAGGGCAGCCGGGACGAACTTCTCGAGATGGTCGGAGGCCCAGACCTTAACGCCGCCCAGAAGGACGACCAGCGAGCACGTGCACCGTCCCGCGCCGGCCTCGGCGCTCACGGCCGCGGCAAAGGCCGGCTGCCGATGGCCCTGCTTGGCATCGAGCACCACCGCCCTCGCGGCGAAGCCCGGCTGGTAGGGCGCCGGAGGCAGTTGCACTGTGGCCTGGCGGCCGAGAGGGAAGTCTGCCGAAGAGAGGGCGATTTGTTCGCGGAGAAGCACGGCCACGGCGAGCAGCATAGGTAACACGAACAAGGCGCGGTTGCTCGCCATGGCCACCGCGGTGTTCAGACTTCAGAAAATTCCCTTTTCGCAGGCCCGATCGATATGGGAGCAGGGAAATAATGGCGGCATCGATGATTTCGATTTCAACTCGATTTATTCTAATCACACGCGTTTGTGTTTACATTCTGATTTGAATTTCCAGCGATTGAACTGTCCAGATCCCGTGGCACGATTGGCGTTCAGAAATGGTAATTCAGCAAGGACAAGTAACGGACGCAGTGTCATCGTGCTTGGAAAAGAAAAATAAAAATATGATATTCTTGGAAGAAAAATGGTCGTCGTTTGACTCATATCTCGTGTCAGTGGCAACTTCTTTGCAAATCTGATCGAATAGTGAAATTTCGAACAGATTTCGAACGTTAATACTAGAAAAAGTGTCATTGCTGCCGCTGCGATAATTGAGACGCCGAGAGAACGGACAAATATTCTGTATGCCGAGATTTTCTCTTGAAAATTCGAATGGAACTTCGGCATTGACATTGATACTTGGAGATCCTTCCATATTTATCAGCATCTCATCACGTACGTGCCGACAATGTAACTTTCACTTTCTATTCGATCTAAAACAGCATGTATATCGATGAAAGGTGCGGAAGAACAGGATCGTGTCAAGTATTGTTTGTGCTCTTTTGCCTGCAAAACTATATATAGAGACAGCAACGTTGTCTGTCATCAAGGGCTACGTCGTGCCTATCTAGTACCGGGCTACCGGCCCACGAGCCACGGGCGAGTAGCGAGGCTTAGGCATGATACACTAGGCCAGTAATCATGTTAGAACCGGTCCATGGCTTGACGGGTCTATAGCAACCATAATGTTTAAATAACAAAAAAGAACTCACTCCATCTAAAAAATAAGCCATATTTTTTTTAGAAATGTTATAGAGCAAAACTTTGATTATTAATTTCTTTCAAAATATAATATCAGCAAATACAAATTGAGTATCATAGAAAGTATTTTTTTAATATAAATTCAAGTATATAACATGCATAGTTTTTTCGCTGGATTGTTGATCAAAGTTTTAAAACATTGATTTTTCTAAGAACATGCATGTCTTATTTTATGAGATGGAGTTAGTACTATTCATGTGCATAAGTGGGAGGGTTTGAACCATAGTCGTTTGCTCCAAAAACATATTCACATCCACCTAGCCAACAAAACATAAATGTTTTTATGATTCACACTCTATAACCAAGCATATGCTTAACCATTTTTGTTCAATCCCTCCTAAGTTTTTGTGGATCATGGTTGAGGGTATTTTTTATGCCTTGAATGAGAGCAATTTAACACAAGCGTATGATTGTCCACAACTTGATGCACAAGCTACTAACTATTTGATGTGTGCTTTTAGTGAAAAAGTGATCTTGTGACATTGAATGTGCTCATGGTGTATGGATGGTACTACAAGCCCGCTATGGTGACTCCTCCACATTTGATGCCTCATCGGTGTCCCATATCCATTGAGGGGCTAGAGCCACCAAGAAATCAGGCTGACCTCGAGGTCGGGCTGTCGGGATCTAGATCCAAATCCAAGTCATGGATCTTGACCCCGTAGCTGAGGAGGAGAACCAGCTTTAGGCACATAATGAGAACTTGAAAAGGAGGATGCCCTTGCATTGTTCGGTATCGTCGTTGAGCAGGCTTAGTCTCAAGGCAGGATGGGAATAGGCTCCATGAGCCTTACTGTTGTGGCAAGCTCTGCCTCCGACGTCAACAACAAGCGCAAGAGGGCTTCTAGATCCTAAGTGTGGAATGACTTTTATGAGCTCACACATGTCATCGATGATAAGATTGTAAGGTATGTTGTTCTTTGCAAGTATTGTAAGCATACTTTGAGTGCGAGATCTAGTTGTGGTACCGGCCACTTGCTCCGATATAATTGCCTTGTGAGTACAGAACAAGAATGTGATGGCATTGCTCAATCAGTTCTTAAATGTAATCATAATAGATCTCTAGTTCGTTAGGAGTACTCTTCTGTAGTTGGTAGAACTGAGTCGTGCCGATTGATAGCTAGAGAGCATCTATCTCTTTGGATTGGTGAGTCTGATGCTTTTGCATAGTATATTATTAGAGCTCATAATCCTAAATTTGTTAAGTATTCTAGATAAACAACTACAAGAGATCAAGTTATGCTTTACAACAAATGTGTGCTTAAACTGAGTAAAATATTTAAAGCAATTTCATCAATGGCTCTTACGTCTGACATCTAGAATGGTAAGGGTAATGGTAAGGTGGACTATCTTTATGTTGTAATGGGAGATGGCTAACAAGTGGCCTGCAATTATTTGGTACGGTTTATAAACCCCTGAAAAAGAAAATATGACCGTTTTCTATTTTACACTGTAATGTATCACCGAAACAAGTATACAACATTGGCCAACTGGTAATTTCCTTACCATGTATACCAACGTATCTCCTCTCAATCACAAACATCTACACCATGAGGAGGCACAGACTAAACTTGCATCTCAGGGCCGAAGCAATCTCGCTGCAAAGAAACAGCATTTTGATTCCATCTGAGCCATTATTATCGTCTGCCAGCTACATGACCTCCTCTGTCTTCGTCACTGATGGAGCTCATGATGTTCGTGGCAATGGCGATGCTGCTCGTGACCACTGCCAGAACGATCATCGTTGCCGCCAATGCCTTGTCCTTGCGCTTCGCTATTCCATGGACATCCCTGCAGCAAAACCGAGTGTTAGATTGTAAGCTAGCATAGCATTAATTGACAATGCAAAAGCGGTTCATAATTAATTTGGCCGTCGGTACCGTACCTGAGAACTATGGCGCCAGGGAAGATCAACGAGATGGTGACCGCGAACGTGGACCCGGAGTACTCGAAGAGCGTCCAGATGCTGGGGATTGCGATGGCCAGGACGTAGAGCACCGCCATGATCACGGCTGTCAGGGACACGAACCGGCGCGTGTCCGCGGCGAGCGGCCGGCGGCCCGGGAAGAGGAGCTCGTCGACGTTGACCCGGAGCGAGAAGAGGAGGAGCGGGAACACGAGCACGAGGTGCAGCGCGTAGCTGAGGCGCGCCGCGTCGTTGAGCGCCTGCGGGACACCGGCCCCAGAGCTGCGGTCGAAGTTGGCGAGGACGTCGGCCATGGTGGCGTCCCCGAAGAGGAGGAAGCCGAAGAAGCCCACGGCGGCGTAGATGGCCGCGCAGAGCACGAGCGAGACGCGCACTGCCACCTTCATGTCCGACGTCTTGCTCAGCTCCGCGCGTATCGGGTGCACTGCATCAGTTTAATTTCGAGCGACGTTCGAGTGAGGCAAAAGCAAAAGTCGAGCTCAGCTTTCTGCATGCATGGTTGTTGCAGAAGGATGAAGAAACCAGTACCGTTGAAGTGGAAGGTGAAGGCGACTACGATGACGGGGACGGCGGTGAAGAGCTCGAACGGCGAGGAGAGTCTGGAGAAGTCAGGAAGCATCCGCGGCATGGTCGCGGTGCCCTTGAAGAGAGCGTATAGCGCGATCCCCGAGCTGATGAGCATGAACACTACCGCCAGTAGGATGGAAATGGCCGACGTGAATCTCAGCGAATCTGGATGTTGAAGGGAAGCTTTGTGAGTACCAGCGACATCCGTAATATTATTGGCGATTCAGTTTTTGTTTTGAAACAAAAAACCTCGAATCTTTTTAAATTTTGCACCGTGACCAATGTCGTTTCCACGTTCTACACAATTCGCATCGACGTACCGACACGCTTCCGGAGCACAAGGGGCAGGAGAATCGCCGCGGCTGCCACCAGCACCACCTCCCGGCTGGTCCACCATTGGCGGCCGAACCACTCCTGCAGCACCCCCGGGTGCGCCACCCCGCCGCTCACCGTGCCCGACACCACGTCCCCTGCACGCGCGGCGACAGCATGCATGGCGTGTCTAGTCACTCGCACGGCCGGGGCGGAAACGGATGGCACGTTCGCTAGCAGCTAGCTAGCGCGCTGGAATGGCCGGTGTGCAGCGTTACCGATGATGATGAGGTAGACGGTGAGTGTCCCGAAGCCGTTGAGGGCGACGAAGACGTTGAGCAGCGCGGCCCCGGCGGAGCCGAACGCGTCGCCCATGAGCGCCGCGTACGACGGCGCGCCGCGGGTGTACCGGAGCATGAAGTCGACGGCGGTCCTGGCCAGGACCGCGACGCCGGCGATCAGCGCCACCGCCGGCGCCACGCCCAGCACGCGCATGGCCGCCGGGATCGACATGATCCCGGCGCCCACCACGCTCGTCGACACGTTGCACACCGCGCCGAGCACCGAAGCGGAGCCGCCCCCGCACGGGGCGTCGTCGTCCCCGGCGTGCTCCGGCAGCAGCAGCGCCTGCGCCATCCCTTCCGCCGCTGTCGCGTTGTCCCTGCCGGCGCTGGGCATGGGCATCGCTGAGAACAGCGGCGTGTTTGGAGTGCTGGGACTGTTTGGTGCGCGTGCGTATATCTGGGATTCGGCAGCTCGAGAGCGTGTAGGCGTGGCGAGTGGGCGAGAAAACGATGGGTGGGGAATGGGGATGGCCTTGGGATTAGAGATGTCAATAGGGACCCGATACCCGATAACCCGTGGGGAATTCCACTATTAGGGTACGGGTATGGGACAAAAATTGTCCCCATGGGTATGGATATGGGACAAAATCTCTACCCATTGGGTAAATGGGTATGGGTTTGGGAAGCAATAATCCGAACCCGATTACCCATAGGTATTTTATACGTGTACATCTGTCCTGTTTGTATGAATGAGTTGGGGCCGAGTCAACCATCAAACCCGGCAGATTCCATTTCTTATATTGGTCCCAAGTACTGATTTCTTTTCTGATGGATGGATGAATGAATAATGGTTCATGGATGAGTGCTTGCCGATGTGGTGATGTATGAAATCTGGATAGTTTGTGCTAGATGTTAGTACCTAATTATTCCTTAATTGGGGATAGGGACCCATTGAGGACCCGAAACCCGAATGGGGATGAGTATGGGATGAGTTTTGTACCCATCATGGGTATGGGTATGGGTATGGGGATGTATCAAACATGGTGGGGATAGGTCTGGGATGCTATAACCCGATGGGGAATTACCCATTGACATCTCTAGTTGGGATAAGAGCTGAGTCACACACACGAGGTCTGAACCAAGAATGCTGGCAAACGGGCCCGGGGTTGTCGTTAGCTGGTCATTGTCACGTGGCCCGTATTTTCTAAAATTTTTAATGGGTGTCAATGATGTCCAAGCCTGTACTGTCGTGCATGTGCAAAGCGATATCATAAACTAGATGGAGAGGATAGCTGCATCAATACTACTGGAACTCATTATTGACCTTCTGGCATGCAGAACTGATTGATAATATTGGACTTCTACTATGGTAGTATACCACAGAAATGGAGCGTTCTGGTTCTGCTCAAGGACAAGGGAAAAGGCAGGATGACAATTACTTAAACGTTAAACCCATCTTCCCATGAAAATGTCAAACACAAACGAGAATAAGATTGTGGCCACAGCCTGCACGTCGGAACTCATACGCGCTAGCAGTTCAAGTGATCATCATCATCGATCTCTTCATCACCATGCCCCGCCTAGCTACCAAACTGTCTATTTCATTTCAAACGAAACTGTTGCTCTTGAATTCTTTCTAAAAAAAAAAAAATCAACCAATGCACCCGCAACTGACATATGTGAATAACTTACCGACACGGCGGCGGAGCACGAGCGGCAGCAGAACGAAGACGGCGGTGACGAGCAGCACGAACTCCCTCCCCGTCCACCACCGCGCGCCGAACAGCTCCTGCAGCACCCCGGCGTGCTCGTCGCCTCCGCCGACGCTCCCAGACATCACGTCCCCTGCGGCACGCGCGCGCACCACGTGCACACGTTATCACAATCTCGATTCGACCTGAATTCGTTCTCGATCGATCGACGAAGCATTCCAGCGCCCGCGCGCGGCTCGGCTCGCTGAATGAAGCCGCTAGCTCACCGATGATGATGAGGTAGACGACGAGCGTGCCCGTGGTGGTGAGGGCGACGAAGACGTTGAGCAATGCGGCGCCGGCGCGGCCGAAGGCGTCGCCCATGGTCCCCGCGTACGACGTGGCCGCCTCGTCCTTGCCGCCGCCGGCCGCCCACCCCGTGTACCGCAGCATGAACTCCACGGAGACGTCGGCGAGCGCGGCGACGGCGGCGATGAGGAGCGCCGCGGGGACCACCCCGAGCACCCGCATCGCTGCCGGGATCGACATGATGCCGGCGCCGACGATGCTCGTCGATACGTTGAACACGGCGCCCGAGACCGACGCCCCGCCGCCGTGCCGCCCACCCGCCGAGGATTCCGGCAGCAGCGGCTCGTCTATCGCGCCCGCGCCGGCGCCGGCCTCCGCGCGTTTGCCTGATGTTCTCGCCGGCGGCGTCATTTTCGCGGGCGCTCTCGGGCGTGGCGTGTGGGTACTGGGTGGCGCTCGCCGACGCCGACGGACGAGCGGGAACCAGTCGTTAAAATAGCACGCGACTGGTACCAGCTCTGAAATGACTGTTTTACTCTTCCGTGGTGAGGGAAGAAGAATGGTACTAGTATAGTATATGGTCGACGGGGTGCAGTTTGGTCATTCCGTGCGGGTGATGTTCAACACGACAGGCGAGGTGGGTATGATTGGGGCTGGAGGTGATGATGCTCCTGTGTGCTCGCCCATGCTGTGGTGTACCTGGACGGGAACGCGGCTCGGGTTCGTCATTCGCGATGATACGGTGAAGCTGGACTTGTTTAGCAATTAGCACGTGCAGTGCCATTCCCCATTATTTGCGTTTTGGCTTATATAAGCAGCATTGCAAGAGCAAATGACACTTTTGCTATCTTTTCCTACGAATTTTGTCTACCGGTCGTTCTCCGCAGGTCACAGAAAACGCTGGCCGACGCCAATTGGTATCGTGGATTTTACAATAAGATATGCATATGCTAAAATTTACATATACATTTGATCATATTATTTCGATCAAACCATTTAACAATTCAGCGATAGTTTTAAAATTTTAACATTATTTAGTATGCATACACTAAATTACACAATAAATCTTATATTTAAATATTAAGTTAAAAATTATACTCCCTTGGTTCTAAATTAAAATTTGTTTTAGTTAATTAACAGGTTCATACAATACTTAACGTATGTGCTTCATACATGTGTCTAGGTTCATATTCATCCATTTGAATATAGACATAAAAACAAAGAGCTAAAATAACTACTATTTTAGGACAGCTGGAGTAAGCCTTAAATTTTAAAATCAAGTTAAAAATATTCTCAAACTATCCATCCGTCTCAAAATATAGTTCTTTGTAGTCTTTTTTCCATCTACATTTAAATGAATGATAATAAATGTAGACATACATGAAAACTATATTCATGGATTAATTAAACAATGTATGTCTAGTCTAAAACGAATTATATTTTGGGACCAATGGAGTATAAAATAGATGAAAAGTGTCGGGATAAGATCCCCATTCCA
Source organism: Zea luxurians (assembly GCA_029449295.1). Lineage (NCBI taxonomy): Eukaryota > Viridiplantae > Streptophyta > Magnoliopsida > Poales > Poaceae > Zea > Zea luxurians. Next base: position 13,681,799 of record JAOPSE010000016.1, read on the forward strand.
TGGGGACCACTGGTCAGCAAGCGCGCTAGGGAAAAACCTCTAGCAAGTAGGACCCGTCGGCCAGCTGGAGGAGGAAATGTCTATACTAGAACCACCCGCACCCGAACAAACCCCTCTGCACCAAAAAATGAAAAGCTCACGACAAGGCAACCGTGAATTCTAGAGTTCAAAGGCTGGTCCGCGGAGGGCTCACGACTGCTCTAGCGAAAATAGAGCGAGGGGCAGCCAGAGATGGTCACACTAGCGGCCAGGACCCTGACATACGAAAAATTAAGGGCATCACCAACTCATGTTCAAGTCATGATAGAGTCTGACTCATGGTTTATCGTGGAGAGAGGCAGCGAGAGGTCAGTTTCGGTCGAACAAACTCAACAACTATATGAGTCGACGCCCGGGAATATGAGGGCGGTTCCTAGTGGACTCCGCGCTTGGATCCTGCGGAAGGAACTAGGGGCTCACTCGGAAGGTTCCTACCTGTTTGTAACTCACTGAGCGCCATTGCTAGCCCATCGAGGAAAGCGTGTTTTGGCTCACCTCCCCCCATTCTTGCGGAGGGAATACGCGGGGAGAGTAAAAATAAAAATACAGGACAAGCCACCCAGACGAACCCCTTCATCGAACAGGGGCTCGAGGGCTCGCCCCGCACGAGTATGGCGGACGAGTGAAAATTGCACGAAAAGCGCCCCAGACCAAAAAAGGGCTCTAGACAAAATGGGGTCAGGGGGTCTGAAACCAATACGCGTCATCAGAGCAGCTAAGTCACACGTGGAGCCATGGAAGATTACGAATCACGAAACTACGAGCGATTGCGTGCTATTTCCTTCATAACATCTCCCTATGCAATGTGTTCGCAGCAGCATCAAAATCACCTAACAACAGGTCCAGCTTTGCCGCTGATGAACCCTCAGGCGGATCGATGGCATTGCGAAGATTACCACCAAAGTGTAGCAGCACAATGCCAAGAGCCCCAAGGACATAAGTACCACAGTCGCTGAGGTCTCCCCCGAGAAGAGATACTCCCCCTCGGGGGCTACTGTTAGGGATAAGGTCCCTTGTCCTTGGGGACCACTAGTTAGCAAGCGTGTTAAGGAATAGGCTCTGGCAACTAGGATCCGTCGGTCAGTTGGGGGAGGAAACGTCTACCCTCAAAGCACCTGCCCCGGACGAACCCCGTGGCACCGAGCCCGGGGTCGAACATGGAGGAACCAGACGAGGGGGGGGGCGAAGGGAAATCACTCAAGTGGATCCCTCGCCTGGCCGAGACTGACCCACCATAAGGTGATCAGTCGCACTAACTATGCCTGGAACCGAGCCACGACAGAGGCGACGGTCCGCCTCACACTCATGGTCTACGAGCCCCTCGGGCTGCGGCACACATACGACCCACACAAACCCTGGCCTGCGGTGCACTCATGACCTATCGGGACTAGACCCGAGTGCGCAGACCGCCTGCACAGCACAACGAGACAAGCCGCATCGAGCCCCAGGCTACGGAAACCAGGGGTCGGCGTAGCTCGAATGATGGCGCTCAGGTCCATGCTGCCCACACCATCCGTGATAAAAAAAACAAGACAAACCAGGAGACTCTGAAGCCCATGGGCAGATATGGCTTCACCAGGGTAGAACATTCGGTTTTACCATCACCGTGACTCCTTATTGAGAAAGCCACCTCCCATTATAAAATGGTATAATGGTAGTTATAAACACCGACAAAAGGCTATAGTATAGTTTATAAAATGTAGTGTAGACATGAAAAGAAGATTTATTTGATTTTTTAGTCGGGGCCTTTTAAGAGACACAATAAATATCTTGACTTAATATGAGTAGGGAACGATCCGTATCGCGGGAGGCGGAGCCCCCCACACCCCCAGGCGTCCCTGGCCTGCGTCGAGCCCAAGCCTTCCGGCGACGGACCTCCGCTTCGTTCGTCAATTTAACCGCATTATTCAGAATTTGGATCATAAACTCAACAGGTAGCAGATGATGCTGCTGAGCTCACGGAAGTTTAATGCAAGAATGGTATGTGCCGTCCAAACGAGCGTGCACACATATCCTTTGTGGTCGCCGTCGCTCTCCTCCACATGACTTGCTTATGCCAGTATGCTGACTGTAGCCTGTACCGGAGCTACCCCAGCAGACCACGCTGTGATTTTGCTGACAACTTCTTCTTCATCCCAGGCATCGCTGCACCAGTCTTTGCTGGAGTTTACACAGCGCACAGTCTTCTCAGCAGAGGCAATGAGGCTCCGTCTGATGAAGGAACCAATGAATCAGATACGGTTCAAGAAGAGACAGAGACACCTGAAACAGGGAACTGTGGTGAGCAATCCCGCATGGGCGGCTGGCGGGCTGTTTAACTTGGATCCAGATGAGGAAGACATTTCTGCTGCTAGAAGCAGGTGGTGCTTTGGATCAGCAACCACCAACAGACGAGACGCAGTGGTTGTTCTGCTGGGCATGCACAGGAGGTGCGCACGGGGAATCTATATGATAAGAAGAACGGCAAAGTTGTGGACAGTGACGATGTGAAGAGTGGGCCGGGATCAACCGGTCTCCAATGGAGCAGAAGAGAGAAGGAATCGATCCATAGGCCATAGCAAATGTCAAAAGCTAACCCACAGCTGAAGGATGGTTCGAGTCATGGTATTTAGCCTTTTTATATTAAAAGGAAAAATGGAATACATAGGCAATAACGTCAGAGATATTTAAACTGACATTCTAGAGGTACACAAGCCAACAGGCAAAAAAAAAAAGATCTACACTTTATTACACACATATCCATTTCAACAGCAGGCTCGAGCCTCTTACAGAGCAATTATGCAAGTCGGCTGAATGTAATCAGTAACTTCAGAAGCGATTGGTTGGGTACAGTTCAAAAGGAGATTCTTTTACTCTACCCTATTCCTGTAATGGCCGGCCTTTGGCTGTTTCCGGTGCTCCTTCTTCGAGTGTGAAGTGCCTGACCTCAGGTGAGCTACCGCAAAGTGCATGCTTTTAATTTTTGCACGGTGGAGAACAAAAGTTGCGATTATTGCTTGCAGAAAAGAGGAAGGTACGGGTGCAGCTATATAAGCAGAGAGCCAGGCATCTCTACTTGAAAGCTGCTTGAAGAGTTTGTGCACGGTGGGTCTCCTACTCGGCTATTCTCCTGCTCTACTCTCCGGGAACTATGGCTGTAAGTTCTTAATTTATCGGCTCCCTTGTTTTGTCTATTATTACCTTACATGCATCTAGAATAGAAGTATGTGTGTCATGTTTATATGGAGGCAAGCCTGAAAGTCCGTCCGTATGGCCATAGCTAGGTTGTGGAGCTGAAGGTTGGAATGCACTGTGAGAGGTGCATCAAGGCCATCAAGAAGGCAATCAAAACTATTGACGGTGAGCTTATTACTTGCTTATGGTGAAGTCAGTTCTTTCTATATATACCACAGAAATTAATCATCCACTTTATTTGAGCTCTTTGTATTGTTAACCATATATATATATACCACCATGCAGACATGGAGAGCTATCGCCTTGAGACGGAGATAAACAAGGTCACGGTGACGGGGAGCGTTACCCCAGAGGAAGTCGTCAAGGCTCTCCACAAGATCGGGAAGACGGCGACATGCTGGACCCAAGACTGAGGAGGGCCTTGTTGATTCGGACGTCCCTGAGAATGAGATTTTGTTGGCTGTGGGTTGGATTGGATGGAGCTTGCCTGGTGCCTGGGCAGGCAACTTTTTCAGACCATCAGATGTATAGGAATAACCACGGACAGATGCTGTGACTTGTACTATATGTGAGGTAACCACTGCTGTTATTCACTGTCGCCCGGCCGATGCCACTGGCGATCTCGTATGATCTTATACGCAGAGACAGAGTCTTTATTTTCATGCAGATCCTACCTACCAGTACCACCACCAGCTTGTTCATGCTCCACGCACGCGCGATGTTCGAGACCGTGTCTACCAGGTTGCCTGATAGCCTTTCCTTGACCATTTCTGCTCTGAAGGCGTTGATTCAGCTGTGCGCTAAGTCTCGGCTGACCACCTGCCTCCACTGGCCCGACATCTGCTGCTACAGTACGTGAGACCAGACGCTAGCTGCGCTCTCCAGCTGTTGTTGCGCTGACAGTGACTGGCCTGCACCGCCGCTTCCACGTACGTATGGCACGGCCGTCGCGCAGGTCCAGTGGAACGTACGTTAGCCTGCACGATGCACGGTGTCATTGGTAATAAAACCCCCGAACGAACGTACGTGGTGTTTCTTCCGATTCCAGCAGGTGCCCGTACGTGGCACGGGCAGAGCGGTGCAATCGGGAGGTCGCCTCGCTTGCGCGAAAAGAAGCATGGCGGTGTGCGCATGGGCAGAAGGCAGAATGGCTGGTGTCTGTCGATCCGTCATCGTCCATGATTATCGCTTGCGAGTTTCGTTGCGTGCGGACGAATTGACCAGACGCCGTTCATCCTCTCCAGTCGAGTCTGTGTTTGTCCTGTCCGCCATTGCATTCCTGCAAACAGCTCGGCTGGGGCTGGCGATGGCGATTGCTATGGCAGCACGGCATGTTTCCAGTTGGTTTTGTTGATTGTTGTCTGTCTCCGGTCTGGAGGCATCTTCCCACCAAGTTTACTTCTTTATGCACAGTCGCCTACGCTTCACTTTCTGCAGTTTCTTCGTCTCCATTCCACGTCATTGCAAAGGAAAAGGATGCAGTAGCTTTTCTCTCCGTCTTAGAAACTGCATACAGCCTTATTACAGCTCTAACATGAACAGCTTATGGTCGTACACACCGCGCCACCGCCACACCGCTCTTTTGTTTCACATAACGCTGGCATATCGTATAAGTATCTCGTACAACATATTAAATATATTATGTGTGACATTACAATCTAACAAGCGCACTATCACCATAACTTAAACAATAATAGGTTACTCGAGATCGCTATTTGGTATGTGCATAGACTCTATAGTCATCGTGTGCATGTTAATGTATTATTAAATATTATCATGTATATAATATTATACTAGCTGTTATCTATGTCGTACCTAGGAGTATGTACCTGATGTCCATAGACGTTTTACCTATCTCTTTATGGCTTATTCGGTTAGGGATTGAGGAAAATTAAATTTCTTTCCTATTTAATCCTCTCAATCGATCACTAACCGAACAAGGCATCATATGTCATGCGTGCAGATAAAAACCATGCAGTTTGAGCATAATTTTTGGCAAATCAAACAAGCCCAGCTACTCGGGCGTCCTATTCCTTGAGTCTGTGTTTGGCGCCATGTCGTGGCTTTATCCTGCCGCGTCGGACTAAACTTGGCTAACATATAAAGTCAATCATTACGATCAGATGAAGTCCATAACTTATTAAAATTAAAGAAACTAAACACAACTGACATTTTTGTGTCGGGTCGTCAGAGGCCTAACATGCCATAAAAAATTAGACCCGACTCAATCCTGCCTTTGCATTATGCTAGTCCGACTCATATGACTTCATGCTGGACCGTAATTTATGGCTCCTAGTTTCTAGTTGTGGTCTTGCGGGCCCAAAAAGCTTGATCTATATTTCTAGCACTACGCACTCAAGAACCGCATGCTCGTTAAATCGCGTAATCATTTTCAAGAAGACGAGTGATATAATAGAGCTTATTTGCTCGCTGCCCTGGTTGGATATGCCTGCCAGGCAACAAGACCTGACCAATCCCAGGCATAAGAAATCGGACGCTGGGGTGCATGCCTGGACCAGGCAAAATTGTTAGTCAACCAACCAAACTAGCCCGTAGTCCGTGGCCCAAGAGGTACCTGAATTTGTGCCAAGTTCACAGGATTGAGTCATCATAGCCCCTACATGGCGCCGAACTCTTGGGCGCATTCTAAACGACATCTGAATTGGACCGACTGTGTTTTTCCTTCGGCTCTTGGCTGTGTCGTGGTCGTGGGCAGCTCGTCACCCCGTTCATGGCTACTGAATCTCGTCGCATGTCAACGCGATACAACCTTCAATGTTTACTGTGTTATTAAGGTTAAGAAAAAGCTTACCTGACATACGTATACTTAGCTTCTGGTATTATCGAGTAGTAAGCAACCAGGAAGAGAATGTTCAAACAATTCACTTCCGCTTTATATTCTATGACCAGCTGCTGCAACTCCAAGCACCTACCAAATTAAAACATGTTTGTACCTGCTTTCCAAAAATCGGATTGCCTCGGAAATTCTCTCTCATATCACCTAAATTAAATGGTTTGAAGTTGTCCCTAAACTTCCTGCTGGAGGATTCATCTAGATCCTTAAATTAGCTGACTACGAAAAACCAGATAATAACTACCCCAGCAGTTATTGTTAGTTGGTAATAATACATTAGCTAACTTGTTAGCTGAGGATCTAAATAAAATCCCACGCTAGAATTTTAGCAGTTAGTTGGTAGCTGCATAGGGTCCAAGCCAGATTCCAAGACCATGTTTAGTTCAGCTTATGGAAAGAGCTTATGCAGCCAAATCAGAATGTCAACTGAACGGGTGGAACCAGAAACAGTTTTTTTAAGAAATAGTTTCTTTTGTGTAGTATAATTTTTTGCAGCATCTTGTATCATGCTTTTAGAGAGACGTTCTATAACTGTTTCAAAGAAAAAGATAGCTCACAAAACTTTTCCACGCCTCACAACTGAATCAAAGCATAATTAATTCACTATAGGGATATAAGATTGCAATTTGATAGTTTTATGATAGAGGCGGATACCCTCGAATAAGTCTAAAGATAGCCAGTGTGTACTCTACTACTCATTAATCGATGTTGATCAAATAGTCTCAAATTTTTGAAATTTAGCAAAACGACCTGTGACATCAAAATTAAACACTTCGACTGTGGATGCGCAGCCCTGGAAAAGCATATGAAGAGAGAGAAGAATAAAACTCAGGGTCATTGATCATGCACACGTACGGAGTACATCCTATCCAGACAATTAAAGCTAGATTTTGTTCAATAAATCATGTATTTTTGTCACGTTCCACACTAGCTTTAGATAATTATAGATTCCAAAATTTAAAGCAAAATGCTTTAATAAAAACCAGTCCATCTGATCCCTGTAATCCCATTGGACGTTTGAGCAGGTCAAAGAAACAATTCGTGACTACAAACCCATCATGTCACCCAAAACCTTACCCGCCTGCGCACCCGCCTGGGCTGCCTCTCGTGAGCGCAGCCACGTCGCCACCGTGCAGCCACGGTGTCCGCCGCTAGCCGTGGGTATCCAGGACAGGAGTCATCCCGTCGCGAAGCTGGACTGGCCAGCGAGCGCCGCCAGTCAAACTCCACGAGCTTTGACCGGTCAATAGTCAAAATTTCCAAGCCTATATAGCCCAGCGCAATTCCGTCCAAAGGAAGCAGCTCCGGTTCCCTCCTCTCACTCCTCTCCCACCTCATCGTCTTCCTCCAGCGTGCCGGCCAGCCCAGACGTACACGACGGATACGACGTAACAGCCTCCTCCTCACTCCCCCGACCGGTCTCGTCGCAGCGGAGCACCGCGGGTTGATTCCGTACGCTCGCCGATGACCACATCGTCCTCCGGGAGCATCGAAGCACCGGCGACCTCGAGGCCCGGCTCGTTCGCGTTCACGAGCACGAGCACGAGCTTCATGGACATGCTGGGAGGATCCACGGACGCGGCCGGTGGAACGTCGAGGTACAAGGCCATGACCCCGCCGTCCCTGCCCCTGTCGCCGTCGTCGTCCTTCTTCAGTAACATCCCCGGCGGCCTCAACCCCGCCGACTTCCTCGACTCGCCGGCCCTCTTCAGCTCCAGTGTAAGCACGGACGAACCCCGTCCAGACCGCGTAATCATTGCCCTGCCGCCATTTCTGCAGCTGCACCACGTTGGACATCACAGTGCAGCGGCGCGCGCTGCCGTGCTGCTCATGTTCCTGGGAATGTTAATGCGCTCTGCACATTCCAGATCTTCACCTCGCCGACGACGAACGCATTCGCCTCGCAGCAGTTCAGCTGGTTGGCGACGCCGGGCGCGGAGCAAGGCGGCAAGGACGAGAGGAGGCCGCCGTCGTACCCGGACTTCTCGTTCCAGACAGCGCCGACGACCGAAGAGGCCGTGCGGACGACGACAACCTTCCAGCCACCGATTCTATCGGCCTCACTGGTGAGATCAGCATCCATCCATGCCATCCTCTATGTCATCACTCATCACCCTCTCGTGGCCTCTTTGCTGACTTTGTCCAAAAGAGCCAACTACAGCTACAGCTGCCCAACGCTGTGCTGCTTCCGGCTGCAGCTACAGTTTGTTTACAGGCTTGTAGTACTACTGTTCGGCTGCAGCAATTGAAGATGCAGCCGCAGCCAGCAGAACAACTTATTTAAAATGAAAAAAAGAACTACTGGCTGGCATAGTATCCTAGACTATTTGTTTAATAAGCACACAAATATTAAAAGAACATTTGGGGTAGTATCATGTCATGATCTTATAATCTTTTTGCTTGTACTATAATTGTCAAAGACAAAATCAGAAACCACCAGAGCATGTAATCCTAATATCCTTTGCAACGCTTCAGGGTGAAGAGGCGTATAGAAGTCAGCAGCAGCAGCCATGGGCCTACCAGCAGCAGCAACCTGGCATGGACGCCGGATCCAGCCAGCAGGCTGCTCCCTACGGCGAGCCGTTCCAGGCTGCCTCGTCGGACGCCGCCACGATGGCGCCGCACGTGCCGGCGAGCGGCGGGTACAGCCACCAAGCGCAGCAGTCGCAAAGGCAGTCGTCGGACGACGGGTACAACTGGCGCAAGTACGGGCAGAAGCAGATGAAGGGGAGCGAGAACCCGCGCAGCTACTACAAGTGCACATTCCCGGGCTGCCCCACCAAGAAGAAGGTGGAGCGGTCTCTGGACGGCCAGATCACCGAGATCGTGTACAGGGGCACGCACAACCACGCCAAGCCACAGAACACGCGCAGGAACTCCGGCGCGGCCGCCCAGCTGCTGCAAAGCGGCGGCGGCGGCGGCGGCGACGCGTCCGAGCACTCGTTCGGCGGGATGCTGGGCACGCCCGTCGCGACGCCCGAGAACTCATCCGCGTCGTTCGGGGACGAGGAGGCCGGCGTGGGCTCGCCGCGGGCAGGCGGGAACGCCGGTGGCGACGAGGACGAGCCGGATTCCAAGAGATGGTGAGTGCTCTGGTGACACAGTACTTTTTTTTTTTGCTCCAAAGTTGTTTCTGTAGCATGGTTGGAACGATCGAACAGGTGGGGATTGGGATTGAGTTCCTGTTGCTTTTGTCAGGAGGAAAGACGGTGACGGCGTCGGCGAGGGTATCTCCATGGCCGCCAACCGGACGGTGCGTGAGCCGAGGGTCGTGGTCCAGACCATGAGCGACATCGACATCCTCGATGACGGCTACCGGTGGAGGAAGTACGGGCAGAAGGTGGTGAAGGGAAATCCAAACCCAAGGTAGGATTTTTTTCCCTCTCTATCTCTCTCCGTCCGTGGAAGTGGAACGAAGTACTCCTACTCCGTAAAAGCTTACTGCGCAAGCGTCAACTTTTGCTCACCGACACAGTGACAGCGCCGGCCCTGGCGGGGGTCGAGCAGTGCCCCCGACCAGGGCCCCTAAATTACTGGGGCCTCATACCATAGACTAAATAACAGTATATATACTATATAGGTTTGTCTGCTAGCTCTATAAAATTTTAAATGCCTAATTATAAGTCAACAACACGACGGCAACAAGCAAGGATAATTGGGTATAGCCTATCAATCTTGATTTCTATATTTTAGTAGTAGTACTTCATAGTCTCAGGCCCAACCACCTAGGCTCTCAGCGTACAATGAGACAACGACGTTTGACGTTTCATGTCTATTTCTCGTACAGTTGTAGACAATTATTATTATAAAGGGCCTCTTTTATAAATCTTGTCCTGTGCCTCCAAAATGTCAAGACCGGCACTGCACAGTGAATGTCGTCTTGTGACTGCAGGAGCTACTACAAGTGCACGACGCCCGGGTGCCCGGTGCGCAAGCACGTGGAGCGCGCGTGCCACGACCTGCGCGCCGTGATCACCACGTACGAGGGCAAGCACAACCACGACGTTCCCGCCGCGCGGGGCAGCGCCGCGCTCTACCGGCCCGCGCCGCCGCCGGGGGACAACGCCGGCCACTACCTCGGCGGCGCGGCTGGCGCGGCGCAGACGGGCATGGCCTACCAGCTGGCGGGGCAGCAGTACGGGTTCGGCGGGCAGTTGGGCTCGTTCGGCCTCAGCGGCGGCGCGCCGGCTCAGAGCAGCGGCCCCAGCGGTAGCCTCGCGTTCTCCTCCGGCTTCGACAACCCGATGGGTTCTTCGTACATGAGTCAGAGCCAGCAGCAGGGGCAGCACGACGCCATGCACGCGCCGAGAGCCAAGGAGGAGCCCCGAGAGGACATGTTTTTCGAGCAGTCGATGCTGTACACTGACTGAGGACTGAGGACATTGCAGAACATGGCAAGGCATGACGTGATGTCCATAGACTGTTTCTTTTACTTTCGCATAGGAGGGTGGTTGTTGTACCGTATCTAGGGCAGGGTTGGACAGATTTATTTATTTGTTTGGAGGCCTCCATGTTGGCAGCGATGCCTGCCGCAAGGGTGTCTCCCTTGATACGTGGAGGAGAAAGCATGGATTTATTAGGATACTAGAGTCTAGGACACATAGCAATACATACTTGGACAAAAAGGGTAAGAAGTTTTGTTCCTCGATTTATCCATCTCTGGTACATATGCTTGTCTGTAACTAACCATAAATTAATATGACCTCACGGTTCTCATTTTCTTGTGAAAAGACATGATTTGAAGACTTGCACGGTTTACAAACTAAAATTTGAGATAAGACCCAGTAAGATGCTAGAGATATAATTAGCTGAGCTGTGGCTCAGCAGGTTAGCTTGATGTCTTGTTCTAAACCTATAAAACTAAAAGTTAGAACCTAAAATTAGATGAGAGATTTAGAACGAATTAACTAATGAACTAGCTAATTATTAGTTATACCCTCAGATAGATTAGTTGTCAGCGGTTGTAATCCAGCTAACGACTAGCTTGGTAGCAATTAACTCTATTGGGGAGTAGGGCCTGAGTAGGCACATCCGTCGGATGATATTCGGAATTGTACCCTGACAGACGTTCTCAAAAAGTACTTCTAGAAAATATTTCTAATTTGACACGAGCAAAGTCTCCCTACCGAACTACATGTAGTACACAATCGAACGGTCCTTCCGCGCTAGCTAGCTTTCTTCCTTACACAGGTAAACCTACATCATGTGATATATGTAGGCTAGGGTAAATTTCATAAGAGTGTCGGTGTAGTAAAAAATCCACACTTTTAAATTAAGAGTGTCGGTTTTCGCGAGACCCCGACAATCTTGTCGGTACAGTAAAACCCACACTTTTACCCGTATTAAGATTTAAAGAGTGTCGGAGCCGACGCTCTTAAAGTGGCCCACGCCCCTTCAACGTTTTCTTGTAGTAGAGGTGATAATGAATCATGATTTAAATATTTTTTCATAAATTGTTTAATCCTTTAATTAATTTTAGTTAAAAATGAATAGAATTAGAGGTCGATTCTAATCCGATCTGATTCTTAATTTATAGAGTATAAAATTTAGACCCCATTAGGGCATTACCACCTCTAAGTGCACGTACGCATTAACCCAGACAGTGAGTGTCGAGTAGAACCGGTCAGCAGCTCAGCTCAGTATGCTGGTATATGAGCTCTTTTATTTAGACGTGTATAAGGATTTGACCGTTGAATTGGACCACGGTTCCTCCATGCCCAACCACTAGTAGTGCTAAGGGGTGAAGTTTTCAACAGGACGTGTGTCCGAGAACAAAAGGGCAGAATCGCTCTGAACAAAAGGGCAATGCGAGTCAGCCACATCTCTCTCATTTGACATAAGCAAGGAAACTCGCGCGGCGAGCGGGATGAAAATCCGTTCAACCCACACTGAGTAGCGATTGTCCCCCCCTGGGTGCCAGTCACAAGCGACGGAGGTGAAAAAAGTGAGCTTGCTAGCTCTTCGGTGACCAGCTGAAGTACTCAACGGTGACACACCACAAATTTCGGACCACGAGCGCGCGGTGGTGCGTGCCTCGCATGATCGGACCAGAACAGCAGCGGTCGCTGCTCCCGTCCCCTTCCGACGACGTTGATGCGGTCGGGCCCGCCGGAGCGTGCGATCGAGGGACCGGATGATACACCTATACAAAATTAGAAATAAGTATGACTCCTTATCCCCGGTAGACTCCTTATCTCACTCTCTATTTCAAAATACACTCAGCAAATAGTGCGATTTACAGTGCAAAACAGTACTTTACACGATCATGTACACGATCCTCTGGAGATGACCTTAGGATCTATTTAGGACTTTCATTTCACTAAAATCCGCAAAAAAAAAACTCTTGAGTACCGACCGTTATCGTATAACCGATTTTGTTAGTTTTTGTCCCGATCGTTTTCGAACCCGACGTAAAAAACGAAAACGGGACGAAAACGGGATATACAAAACGGTAAACAGAAACGGAAACGGTAGAGCTGTTTTACCGACCGTTTAACCGGGATCCCGTTTTTAATCGGGATGATCCCGTTTTGTTACCGTATTTTACAATTCAGGATCACTTCAATATAGACAGCTATAGGCATCACTTTGAGGCCCAGCCCATCTAAAAAAACCTAACGCGCTGTTCTGCTCCCAGGCGCCGCCGTCCGCACTCCTCTCTCCGACTCTCCCAGCTCGCTGCTGTAGTGCCGTCAGCCCGTCACTCCCAGCCTCCCAGGCGCCGGCGCGCCACCGTCCGCCCTCCTGCTCTGTGCGGCTTGCCGGCTTTGCCTCTCCCAGTCCCAGCTCGCTTCACCAGTCGCCAAGCCAGAGTGCCATCTGCTGCTGCTGTCCTCCACGGCTCGCTCCACCTCCACAGACGGACCACAGGCCACGACTTCCTCTGCTGCTGCTGTCCTCCACGGCTCCACTGCTGGCTGCTGCTCCCTCTACAGACCACACGCTCGGCAGCTCCCTCCACAGACCACACGCCGCCGTCCTCCACTGCTGCTCGGCTGCTCCACAGGCCGTCCTCCACTGCTGCTCGAGCTCGACTCCCTCTGTCCCTTGCAGCAGCACGGCATTCCTGAGACGACGCCTCCAGTTGGAAATAATTCTCGCTCAGGCTCAGCCATGAGATTAGCCAAGTTGATGTCTACCACAAGAGCGTCTTCTACTCGCAAAACAAATTCAGTATTCTCTGCATATGCGCAAGGTATATATTAGAAAAACAGTAGCAATAGCATTAGCATTACTAATTGGTTGTAGATTGGGAAGCATCATTTTGACTGTTGAATAATATGAAAAATCTGTTTGTCACAGGGTTGAAAAGAAAAGCTGAAGCCTCTTCTGGTCGGATTCAGAATGTACGTGCAGGTGCGCGTGGGCATGGATGTGGCCGCACATCACCATCATCCTCAACAGCTGAGGCCGAGAGGCATTTTATTCAGAGTGTAAGCAGTAGCAATGCAAATGGTACAGCTACAAATCCGAGTCAAGATGATATGGCTGTTTTACATAACTGTTGGTGCGTACTTCTGTTGGTACATAGCTGTTGTTATTTGATACTCCTTGCATACCAATTCATGTTCTATATGTATTTATTTATCCAAAACTGACTTATTTTTGTGCATTAACAGGATGAAGACGCACTAGAATTTTCTAAGAATAATGAAGATGTAGCAAGTGGCTCCTCTCCATGAGCAATGTGTCTTATGTTTGTTGACAGATGAGCCATGGTTGTAATAGTCTATGTATGCTAAGTGATCCAGATGTGAGCAAGTGATTATGAATATGTGTTTTAAACTTTATATTGTGTCATGTGTGCTAGTAGACTTATATGGCTTCTTATGTTAGCCAAGAGCTCAAGATTTATCACTTATGTGCTACATTAAACTATGTGTGCTCCGGATTTATATGGCTTTTATCTTTGTTTAATTAAGACTTGTGTTTATAATTTTTATATTTATTTTTAAGTTTTGAATATATGTTTTCATGGTGTGATTTTACCGAACAAAATACCGGTTCCCGTCCGATTTCGGCTTTAACCCGACCGGATCGTATCGATTTTCGATTACCGTATTTATCCCGTTCGTTTTCGTTACCGATATATCCCGTTTTCGTTTTCGTCCCGTAAGTTAAATATGAAAATGAAAACGGTAGAGGTATTTTACCGACCGTTCTCATCCCTAGTTTTGAGTAACTCCTTAGGTGCTCCACGGAATACTTGAAGTTCACCCTTAATTTCACCTTTATTTCTTAGTTCGTGGAGCTCTGTCCTTGGCTAGCAAAGTTGGGAGTAGGCCCAAAAAAAAAAACAGAGCAGAGTTTGAAGACGTCAAAATTTCCATTTCTAGAGTCAAGGGGCTCCACCTTTCTTCTAGGCTAGCTCTACAACCATAATATGTCTGTAAAACCAGGTCCTTGATGAGCTCTCAAACTTTGAAACCATTTTTTTTATTCGGGATCGTTTCAGTGCGCAAATATTCATTACTTATAAACTAATCAAAATTTGAAATATAAAAAAAATCCAAACAACCCCCACGGTGGCATAGGCTCTATATTAAAACTATAGTGCCTGACAAGATGTACAATATATAGTTTGCAAACTTTGTATTTATAAAATATTTGCCAAATATACACGTACTGCAGAGTTTTGATATCTGAATTATATCCTTTTTTTACCTAGTTATTAAAAAAAATGCTAGTGACAAATACAAATACCACGAATTCAAACCCATGAAACACACGCGCGCGGTCCAAAAAGAAAACGGCATGACTTATGAAAATCGATATTAGACCTATGTAAAAATAAACTTATTTCGTAGCAGTAAAAACATCGATGGATCAGCTCGATCGTCCTTCGATATACTAGTCATGTAGACTAAACGAGCCACATCTACTATACGAGTTTCCCTTTGAGTTCTTGCGTAGTGGCAGAGCACCATCTCCAATGGTGAGAGCAGTTTTGACTCGACTAATATAATGATAAACTTTCAGACTAAGTTGACTGCAAATTAATATGTTCAAGTCAACTGGCACATTCACAGTTTCGTATGCCTCCTTTACGGGCCCAGAGACCACACCACAAGCCGTTTGCACTTCGTCCTAAACAAAGCATGACGCCCAAAAAGCCTTTCGGCCCAAAGACAGAATCATTGCCCAATGCCACAGCTGCTTGTTCCGCTGGTACATGTTATATTGGCGGTATCTAGTACCTAGTTTGGATGTAGAGCATGGAATTAAGAATTGAAATTAGTTTTCCAAAATTCTGCTGTTTAATTGCGCGTGTGTTTCATGAGTCTCTGGAATTGTATTATAGCTAGAAACTCATTTTCCCAATACATAGCACCACCACTCTGTATTGTGTGGAATTGGACCGTACAATTTCAAACTCCAATTCATTGACATTCATATAATACAATTGGAATTACACCTCATTTCAATATCACGGCTGATTTGATATCGAAACCAATTTAATTTCTTGCTCTCTAATATCAACATCTAAACGAAGGCTCTTCTCCGTCCTAAAATATAAAAAGATCTAAATTTATCCTACACCAACCAAACTATATCGAAAGATTCTATTCTAAAATATTAGCATCTACCGCATCAAAAGATAAAATAATTTTATCATATATCTAATTAAATGATTTTTTTAATAAATTTGATCAAAATTATTATAGTCTGACTTAGGACAAAAGTAGATTATTTATATTCCAGGATAGAGAAAGTAGGACACTGACGTGGGAATCAGACGAACCCATCGAACCTCTCTCCAAATTATGCGACTGCATGTGCTATTGCGCACACCGAAATGGCCTGTGTCTGTGACTCTGAGAAGAACACAATCCCCGACGCGTGGCCCATGTTATGTCGATTTAGAACTGATTACAACGACGCAAGATTTTTTTTTTAAAAAAAAGTTAATTTACCATTGAGCTGTCTCCATGTTAGTTTTCGCTTCGAGTAGGAACAAGTCAGACAGAGAAAAGTGGACAACAGACAAATGTGTTTGAAATTTTGGATGAACTGAACCAAATCTTCTCCTGTACAGGTTGTTGCTGCTACATGCAGTTATTTTGTCACAGTTTTTCCCCTCATCTCCCGAGCTAAGACCGCTCATCCCTGGACACAACGCAACACAGTGTCGAGGGGGATCGTGAGGCGAGAGCCGGCCGGAGACTCAGTCCTCGACCGATCGTGGTGTTCGCATCGGCAGATCAGAAGGAAAACCAAAAGAATATAAGACCGAGAGCTCTTGGAGCCGTCGTCGATCTAGTCGGAGGCCTCCTCGACGATGCTCTCGAGCCGCGGCCTCCACACGCCGACGCGGGCGCCGCTGCGCCGCCTCCGGTGGCCGCCGCCCGACGCGGCCTTGTCGGAGAGCAGCTCCCTCAGGTAGTTGTCCTGCTCCGCCGTGCCACCGGCGCTCTGCTTCTTGGCGTGGTGGCGGCGGCTCTGGCTCTGGCTCTGGCTCAGCCGCTTGCTGCTCTGCTTCTTGGTCCTCCGGTCGGCGGGCAGGGTCGCGGACGGGATGAGGAAGTAGATGCGGCCGCGCTTGAGGTCGGAGTCGGGCGACACGATGGCGAGCTTCCGGGAGCCGCACCCGGGCGCGCCGGAGGGGGACCACGCCGTGGTGAGCGTGTGGGCGGGGTTCGCGGCGAGCACGGTGGCCGCGGCCACCGGGCAGCTGAACTCGTCGACGCGCCCGCTGAGGTGCACGACGCGGACCACGTCCAGGGCGCCGCAGGGGACCATGCAGGCCAGGCAGCACCGCAAGCTGTTGCCCATGACGCTGTCGTCCTCGTCGTCGGTGGTGGACGTGGGGGCTTCTTGATTGGTTTGCTGCTCCTGCTAGGCGCTAGCTAATTGATTGCAACTGGTGCTGGTGGGGATGACTCCTGGTGATGGGTGGGAGTGGCGGAGGCCAGCTGCTCGTATCGCATATATAGCGCGCCAAGTGGGAGTGGACCCTGGGGGATGGGGTTGTGATTGTGCCGTGCTGGCATCTTTTAAAGTCATAGCTATCTCGCTGGCTTGGGGATTGGATAATGGTAAGACCAACTCCAGCAACGCTCCCCATCCCACTCCGCATCCGCATTTTGCACGGTCTGAGGCACTATTGCGCTCTCCAGCAGGCTCCGCATCCGTCTCCGCAAAATAGACGCCGTGTACCTGCACTCCCCATTTCCACACTTTCTCTCTCCTCTCCGCAGCTCTCTGCGTGCGCGCGTTTCTGCTCGCGGGGCCCAGGTGTCATAGACTGCATGCGGAGTGGGATGAGGAGTGTTGCTGGAAATGAAGACGGATACGGAGAGGAGAGAGAATCTGTTGGCCGCGCGTTTTAGGGATACGGAGAGGGAGTCTGCTGGAGTTGGTCTAAGGGTCCACTCAAATTCATGTGGATGGAAGGGAATTTATAGGTTCAAATTCATAGCAAGTCAATATATTTATTTTTTTCAATTCTATTGTATTCATGTGGTGTAGAAATAACCGAACAAAGTCTAAATGGTTCGACAAGAACTAAAGAGCAATGGTTGGCAAGGTACCTGCAGTCTTGTATACAGAACTTTCAAATCGTATAAGGCTATGTCTAACGGGATCGTGTATATGATCATACATAACATTGTATTGTATTATAGATAGCATGCAAACTGAGATTTCAAATACAAAGTAAAATAGGAAATAGGATAAAAGAACTGCTGAAGACAGCCTAATAATCCTACTTCCTACACGAAAGTGTAACGATCGATCGATATCCCTGTAGTAGTTCTAGCATTATTATCGATGGAGCATATAACCGTTCGCGCCGCAGGACAAAGGACGGCACCGTACGTGCACCGTATTCCCTGGGACCTGCATTGCTCGATTATATTTTAGTGCTCTGCATGACTGGATACGTGTTTGTTTGGTTCTCCATAGATTCCTTTGGACGTATTCTCGATCGGTATATAGCTAGCTAGCTGGCCGAGAGCCCCCCCAGATTGGCAAGGCCTTATAGATTATTACGAATCCAATAATTCGAACTCGTTAGGATATTAGCATGCATAGTTTGTGCCCCCTCTGATCTCACCCCGGAAGGTACCACGAAGGAGCCATTCACAGTGATTAGGAATAAACGGTGGTTCACCTGTTGTGGTTCTCAAGGAGAACATTCCTGATGGAAGTGGAATACTAGCTAGCGTGCATTTTTACTATATGTAAATCGACACGATGTTCTTGTGATGAGCATGGTGATTTTGCGTCCTCATTGTTAACCCAAAGGTACACTAGTACGTTCCAGGCACGACGAGTGGAGAGGGAATTTTCGACGGAAAAGAAGTCACTCACCCCACCCCAAGCTGATGCTGATCTACTACGCGGCGCCAAGACCAAGAGTGGAGACACGACATAAACGTTGGGTACGTGGCTGTGGAAGGTGCTGATGGGTGGTGGTAGCCGCGCACGACGAACTGGCTGGCACGCCGACGCTGCCAAACCGCCGCCCAAATCCGTACCAGGCTGGGTTCCATGTTAAGGTACGGACTTGACCAAATCATTGCTAGGCAATCGATGATCTTCAGTGGATTGGTTTAATTTTGAGTTGCTGAAAAGATCTTTATACCAGGGGCCTTATTTATATTATAACAAAACTTAAAATTAATCTAAAATGTTCATTCCTGTCTCTAGCGATCTCTATCCCTGACGTCGTCGTCGTGTCGACGACGCTGCATGGGGATACCAGCATCTCGTTGTGTTGGAGGCCTTGCATGGGTTAAGGGCAAATCATGGCTTTAGGCAACAATCACACGACCGTCTGTCGAGTTAATCTGCGTTGCAAAGTTGTACAATCTTCATCAGGCCAATTTGGCCTCAATCTCATCACCGGCTACGTTAGAGCGATCCCCAGCGGAAAAACACGATGTGTTTCCCTCTAATGTTTCATATAGATTTAGGGCATGTTTGTTTTAGCTTATAGATTATATAATTTGGATTATAATTTAATTATAGCTGTTTGGTAGTCTAGATTATACAAGTGTAGATTATTCACAAAGACAATAACACACTTGTTTGTTTATTTGATATTTAGTACCCTGATGGCATTCTATCACTTGGAACAACAAGAGGCGACACGGTGATCTACTAATGGCGGTAAAAAAGATTGACACTGAGAGGCGCAATGGAGAATATGTTCGTGTATGAGGTGGGGAAAGAAGGGTGACATATATTATAATTTCTATTTACATAACTATGGTTAGTGGGTATTTTGCCAAAAAATAATCTTGAATAAGCTACTCTTGAGGAGATTATGAAATTATCATAACTTGGAGATTAGATTATATAATTTGAACTCATGATCTAGTTGTTTCTTTACCTGTTGTATTATTTGCTGGATTATAAACAAAAAGAGCCTTAATCTTCTATAGACGTGATGCTTTTCACCATTTGTGATTTATCCCTACTTCATTTATTAGTTGATTTACTGATTAATTTAATCTTTAAAGTGTGTCGCTGCTGTCTATAGGTGTACATTTGTGTTGTGCCTAATAGACCGGTCCAAAACACACAATTTCTGACATAGCCCAAGTTTGGTATGACCCAACCTAATTATTGGCCTTGGCCGGCACGACCTAATATATGGGTCGTGCCTGGTCCTCAAGTCAAGCCCACGGGCTGGTCTGACATGACCCATTTAACTAAGGCCCATCGAGACCCACTAAACATAAAATCAGTATTTAGGCCGGTCAAAGCCCACAGGACCAGCACAACTGGGATAATCTAGAGCTTCAATAGGCCTTCGAGAACCAGTACCTAGATGGAAATAGTGAATAGTGATGATTATTATTGTATATGTATTCTTTATGGTTGTATATGTCGGGGACCATAATTAGGGGTACCCTCAAGACTCCTAATTCTCAGCTGGTAACCCCCATCAGCATAAAGCTGCTAAGGCCTGATGGGTGCGATAAAGTCAGGGATCAGTCCATTCGAGCGACTCGATCACGCCTCGCCTAAGCCTAGCCTCGGACAAGGGCAGCCGACCCCGGAGGATTTCCGTCTCGCCCGAGGCCCCCCTCCAACGGCGGACATATTTCCGGCTCGCCCGAGGCCCTGCCTTCGCTGAGAAGCAACCCTGACTAAATCGCTGCACCGACCGACCGAGTCGCAGGAGCATTTAATGCAAAGGTGACCTGACACCTTTGTCCTGACGCGCGCCCCCCGGCAGAGCCGAAGTGACCGCCGTCACTTCACCGCTCCACTGACCGGCCTGACAGAAGGACAGCGCCGCCTGCGCCACTCCGACCGCAGTGCCACTTGACAGAGTGAGACTGACAGACAGTCGGGCCCTGCCAAAGGCACCATAGGAAGCTCCGCTCCGCCCGACCCAGGGCTCGGACTCGGGCTAGGTCCCGGAAGACGGTGAACTCCGCTCCGCCCGACCCAGGGCTCGGACTCGAGCTAGGTCCCGGAAGACGGCGAACTCCGCTCCGCCCGACCCAGGGCTCGGACTCGGGCTAGGTCCCGAAAGACGGCGAACTCCGCTCCGCCCGACCCAGGGCTCGGACTCGGGCTAGGTCCCGGAAGACGGCGAACTCCGCTCCGCCCGACCCAGGTGAAAGCTCTCTTGTGAGTTTTGGTGTTTGGATGACAACTCAATTAAAGGACTAACAAGTGTACTAAGTGTTGAACAGGTGCTTAAGGTAAAGCCTACAGGGTTCAACACAAGTGAACAAATGTGATGGTCCAAGAACTGGATTATGGATACATAATGGACATCACAAGTAAGTTGGACATTGTAAAAGTGATACTCGGGTGCGTAGCTCGGAGACAACTGATCAAGACAAGGACGGAGGCAAGAAAAGCTTCGAGGTACCAAGTGCACGGGAGAAGGTCAAGGAGGCTGAGGAACCCAAAGCCAAGGGTGAAGAAGAAGGCTTGCAAAGTCAAGGGTGATCGAGTTGAGAACAGCTACGGCACATCAAGGATCACTACATAAGGACGTGACTTACAACCAATGAGGAAATATCTATAAGTATGTGGTGTAAGTCATAAGGCTCAAGACCAAGCTCTAAGAAGGAGATCAAGGTCACTAGAAGGTGAACAAGTGTCAAAACCAGAACGGGAAGCAGCCCAAAAGAGCTAAGTTCACCTTGATCTTTAGTTTGGGTTGTTCCTATGTTTGGAGATGTTCTATGTGACCTTTACAGGATGTTGGAGCCAAGTAATGTCAATCTAGATCAAGTCAAGCCGACTTGATGATTTATGAGTCCAACATCAAAGCTGAAGCATGTGAAATGCTATAGATTTATTGATTAAGAGAAGGTATGTTTCTATACTTAGTACATTGGTTTTGTGGACTAATATACTTGTCTAAGTGTTAGAAACAGAAAGAAGAAGAAAAGAAGAGAGGTGCAAAGGGCTTGGCTATGTACAGCCAAGGCAGCTCAGTCTGGCACACCGGACTGTCCGGTGGTGCACCGGACAGTGTCCGGTGCGCCAGGCTGGCTCGAGCGAAGTGGCCGCTCTCGGGAATTCACCGGCGACGTACGGCTATAATTCACCGGACTGTCCGGTGTGCACCGGACTGTCCGGTGGGCCAACGGTCGGCCGGGCCAACGGTCGGCCGCGCGATCTGCGCGGGACACGTGGCCGAGCCAACGGCTAGATGGAGGCACCGGACTGTCCGGTGTGCACCGGACATGTCCGGTGCGCCAACGGCTCCAAGACTGCCAACGGTCGGCTTCGCCATAGAAGGAAAGAAATCGGGCACCGGACAGTGTCCGGTGTGCACCGGACTGTCCGGTGCGCCACCCGACAGAAGGCAAGATTTGCCTTCCTGGATTGCTTCCAACGGCTCCTAGGCCCCTTGTGCCTATAAAAGGGACCCCTAGGCGCCTCAAGCAACGTACAAGCGCAGCCAACAAGTGTAGACTTCACTCGAATCAATTCTCACTCTCCCTCTTGTGTGTAACTCTATAGATTGTGTAGAAGGCACAGCTATAAGCCTTTAGAGAGAGGAGAAGTGCTGCTAAGAGCTAGAGCAAGGTCTTGAGCGTATCGTTACTCTGCCGGGGTGCTGCCAAGAAGTTTGTAAGCAGCCGCGGTTCTATTGTAACCCCACTCAATAGTGAAAGGCTCTATCTGTCATACTGACAGATCTGAGCAAACGGAGGAAGGAGTTGAAATAGACTCCAAGCCCAGGTGTGGCTAACTCCAACGAGGACTAGGCAAGCATTTCAGGCTTGGCCGAACCTCGGGATAAATCCTTGCGTCTGTGTGCTCTGTTCTGTATTGTATCCTGACTCTCTGTCTTACTCGTCTTTATATCTACACTTCAATACTTATCTGTGGTATAAGCTTTATTTGAAGTGCAGGACATTTTTGAGACAGGATCTCTGATTCCGCTGCAACCTACTCGAAGAGTCTTCTCACTCCACTGCGTACTAAGTCTTCGAGTAGAGTAAGAATTTAAGTTTTAAAGTAATAAGTTTTATTCGCCTATTCACCCCCCCTCTAGGCGACATCCAGATCCTGTTCCCGGGTCAAAGGGAACTTTCACCAGGGCTCGGACTCGGGCTAGGTCCCGGAAGACGGCGAACTCCGCTCCGCCCGACCCAGGGCTCGGACTCGGGCTAGGTCCCGGAAGACGGCGAACTCCGCTCTGCCCGACCCAGGGCTCGGACTCGGGCTAAGTCCCAGAAGACGACGAACTCCGCTCCGCCCGACCCTAGGGCTTGGACTCGGGCTCAGCCCCAGAAGACGACGAACTCTGCTTCACCCGACCCCAGGGCTCGGACTCCGCCCTGGCCTCTGCCGAACGATCTCCGCCTCGCCCGACCCAGGGGCTTGGACTCGGCCTCGGCCATGGAAGACAGACTCGACCTCGGCTTCGGAGGAGCCTCCACGTCGCCCAACCTAGGGCGCAGGCCAGCCACGTCAACAGGAAGCGCCATCATCACCCTACCCCGAGCTGACTCGGGCCGCAGAGAACAAGACCGGTGTCCCATCTGGCCAGCTCCGCCAGATAGGCAATGATGGCGCCCCTCGTGTTCTGTGACGACGGCGGCTCTCAGCTCTCTTACGGAAGCAGGAGGACGTCAGCAAGGACTCAACCGCTCTGACAGCTGTCCCTCCGCCAGGCTCCGTCGCTCCTCCGACGGCCACGACATCACACCAGCTGGGTGCCAAAATCTCTCCGGCTGCCACATCGGCATGTACTTCGGGCGCTAGCTCTCCCCCGCTAGACACGTAGCACTCTGCTACACCCCCATTGTACACCTGGATCCTCTCCTTACGCCTATAAAAGGAAGGACCAGGGCCCTCTTAGAGAGGGTTGGCCGCGCGGGGACGAGGACGGGACAGGCGCTCTCTTGGGGCCGCTCGCTTCCCTCTCCCGCGTGGACGCTTGTAACCCCCTACTGCAAGCGCACCCGACCTGGGCGCGGGACGAACACGAAGGCCGCGGGATTTCCACCTCTCTCACGCCCATCTCCGGCCACCTCACTTCCCCCCTTCGCGCTCGGCCTCGCGTCGACCCATCTGGGCTGGGGCACGCGGCGATATTCACTCGTCGGCTTAGGGACCCCCCAGTCTCGAAACACCGACAGTTGGCGCACCAGGTAGGGGTCTGCTGCGTGTTGACGAACAGCTTCCCGTCAAGCTCCAGATGGGCAGTCTCCAGCAACCTCTCCAACCCGGGACGGTGCTCCGTTTCGGGAGTCTTGAGTTCATGTCCTTCGACGGCAGCTACGACATGATACTCCTTCCACCGCCGCGCGACAACGACATTGGCGGCCGACAGCCCGCCCGCCGGCGGCGGAATCGACGACGTCTTCCCCGCGTGGTGGAAGAACAACATTCGAGCTCGCCCCGTCCTCTCCCCCGACAACGGAGGAGGAGGCGGGGCAACCAAGGCCAAGCGGGAGGTCGCGCCTCGTCGGCTGTCGAGCGAGTCGACATCCCCAGCGCTCCAACGGGGGGCGCGTCGGGCGTCGACCTCGCGTTTGAGACGAAGGCGAGCGCCGTCTCCCCGCGACACGTCAATCCCGAGCAAGTGGACGACGCCAGTGCGCTCGCGGAGAGCTTGCAGGACGTCGCCCTCGTACCTGAGATGACGGTGCAATCAGCCCCCGACGTGACTATGTCGCTGCTCGTCGACCAAAAGGTACCGACCGATTCCCATCCTACGTCATTTGGACTCAGCCTCAACCCGCCTAGCGACCTTGCTTTGGCGGGCGCTCTCGTAGAGGCGAGGTCAAACCCTCTGGGGTTTCACACGCGGTCGCCTTGGGACCGGCTGACGGATGTCTCGACCTACGGGCCCTCTGGGTCCGAGGAAGATGACGACCCCAACATCTGTTGGGATTTCTCTGGATTTGGCAACCCTAGTACCATGCGGGACTTCATGACCGCATGTGACTACTGCCTCTCCGACTGTTCCGACGGTAGCCGTAGCCTCGACGACGAGGACTACGGCCCAAGCCGCGAATGTTTCCACGTCGATCTAGGGGGTCCCTCCGAAGGCAATCATCTCGGCATGCCGGAGGGCGGTGATCTCCCTAGGCCGGTGCCCCGCGCTGACATCCCGCGGGAGCTAGCTGTGGTCCCCATTCCGGCGGGGGGGGTCACGACCCACAGCTCGAGCAAGTCCGCGGGGCGCAGGCCAGGCTCGACGAGGGAGCAGGAGCGCTTGAGCCGATCCGCCGGGACGTCGGGCAGGCATGGGCGGGCCAACCCCCGGGCGGAGAAATACGTCACCTGCCCCAGGGTCTCCCGCTCCGCGTCGCCAACAACGTCAGGGTCAGGCCGCCACCCGCATCCAGTGGGGTCGGTCAGAACCTGGCTGCAGCAGCAATGCTTCTCCGCGCGATGCCGGAGCCATCAACCACCGAGGGTCGGCGATTCCAAGGAGAGCTCAAGAATCTCCTGGAAGGCGCTGTGGTCCGACGAGCCGAGAGCTCTGCCTCCCGAAGGCAAGGATACCCCTCGGAACCTCATGCCGCGACTTCCCGATTCATGCGGGAAGCCTCGGTCTACACCGGGCGCACGCGCAACACCGCGCCTGCGGCCCCGGGCCACCTCGGCAACGAGCACCATCATCGCGACCGTCGGGCCACCCTCAACGAGAGGGTGCGCCGAGGCTATCACCCCAGGCGTGGGGGACGCTACGACAGCGGGGAGGATCGGAGTCCCTCGCCCGAACCACCCGGTCCGCAGGCCTTCAGCCGGGCCATCCGGCGGGCACCGTTCCCGACCCGGTTCCGACCCCCGACTACTATCACAAAGTACTCGGGGGAAACGAGACCGGAATTGTGGCTCGCGGACTACCGCCTGGCCTGCCAGCTGGGTGGAACGGACGACGACAACCTCATCATCCGCAACCTCCCCCTGTTCCTCTCCGACACCGCTCGCGCCTGGTTGGAGCACCTACCTCCGGGGCAGATCTCCAACTGGGATGACTTGGTCCAAGCCTTCGCCGGCAATTTCCAGGGCACGTATGTGCGCCCCGGGAATTCCTGGGACCTCCGAAGCTGCCGACCGCAGCCGTGAGAGTCTCTCCGGGACTACATCCGGCGATTCTCGAAGCAGCGCACCGAGCTGCCCAACATCACTGACTCGGATGTCATCGGCGCGTTCCTTGCCGGCACCACCTGCCGCGACCTGGTGAGTAAGTTGGGTCGCAAGACCCCCACCAGGGCGAGCGAGCTGATGGACATCGCCACCAAGTTCGCCTCTGGCCAGGAGGCGGTCGAGGCTATCTTCCGAAAGGACAAGCAGCCCCAGGGCCACCCATCGGAAGATGCTCCCGAGGCGTCTGCTCCGCGCGGCGCCAAGAAGAAAGGCAAGAAGAAGTCGCAAGCGAAACGCGACGCCGCCGATGCAGACCTTGTCGCCGCCGCCGAGTACAAGAACCCTCGAAAGCCCCCCGGAGGTGATAACCTCTTCGACAAGATGCTCAAGGAGCCGTGCCCCTATCATCAGGGGCCCGTCAAGCACACCCTTGAGGAGTGCGTCATGCTTCGGCGCCACTTCCACGGGGTCGGGCCACCCACGGAGGGTGGCAGGGCCCGTGACGACGACAAGAAGGAAGATCACCAAGCAGGAGAGTTCCCCGAGGTCCGAGACTGCTTCATGATCTACGGTGGGCATGCGGCGAATGCCTCGGCTCGGCATCGCAAGCAAGAGCGCCGGGAGGTTTGCTCGGTGAAGGTGGCGGCGCCAGTCTACCTAGACTGGTCCGACAAGCCCATCACCTTCAACCAAGCTGATCACCTCGACCACGTGCCGAGCCCGGGGAAATACCCGCTCGTCGTCGACCCCGTCATCGGCGACGTCAGGCTCACCAAGGTCCTTATGGACGGGGGTAGCAGCCTCAACATCATCTACGCCGAGACCCTCAGGCTCCTGCGCGTCGATCTGTCCTCCGTCCGAGCAGGCGCTGCGCCCTTCCACGGGATCATTCCCGAGAAGCGCGTCCAGCCCCTCAGACGACTCGACCTTCCCGTCTGCTTCGGAACGCCCTCCAACTTCCGAAGGGAGACCCTAACGTTCGAGGTGGTCGGGTTCCGAGGAACCTACCACGCGGTACTGGGGAGGCCATGCTACGCGAAGTTTATGGCTGTCCCCAACTACACCTACCTGAAGCTCAAGATGCCGGGCCCCAACGGGGTCATCACCATCGGCCCCACGTACAAACACGCGTTCGAATGCGACGTGGAGTGCGTGGAGTACGCCGAGGCCCTCGCCGAGTCCGAGGCCCTCACCGCTGACCTGGAAAGCCTCTCCAAAGAGGTGCCAGACGTGAAGCGTCATGCCGGCAACTTCGAGCCAGTGGAGACGGTTAAGGCCGTCCCCCTCGACCCCAGTGGCGACGCCTCCAAGCAGATCCGGATCGGTTCCGGGCTCGACCCCAAATAGGAAACAGTGTTCGTCGACTTTCTCCGCGTGAACGCCGACGTCTTCGCGTGGAGTCCCTCGGACATGCCTGGCATACCGAGGGATGTCGCCGAGCACTCACTGGATATTCGGGCCGGAGCCCGACCCGTCAAGCAGCCTCTGCGCCGATTCGACGAGGAGAAGCGCAGAGCGATAGGCGAGGAGATCCACAAGCTAATGGCAGCCGGGTTCATCAAAGAGGTACTCCATCCCGAATGGCTTGCCAACCCTGTGCTTGTGAGAAAGAAAGGGGGGAAATGGCGGATGTGTGTAGACTACACTGGTCTCAACAAAGCATGTCCGAAGGTTCCCTACCCTCTGCCTCGCATCGATCAAATCGTGGATTCCACTGCTGGGTGCGAAGCCCTGTCTTTCCTCGATGCCTACTCAGGGTATCACCAAATCAGGATGAAAGAGTTCGACCAGCTCGCGACTTCTTTCATCACGCCCTTCGGCATGTACTGCTATGTCACCATGCCGTTCGGTTTGAGGAATGCGGGCGCGACGTACCAGCGGTGCATGAACCATGTGTTCGGCGAACACATCGGTCGCATGGTCGAGGCCAACGTCGATGACATCGTAGTCAAGACGAGGAAAGCTTCCGACCTCCTCTCCGACCTTGAAGTGACATTCCGATGTCTCAAGGCTAAAGGCGTCAAGCTCAATCCCGAGAAGTGTGTCTTCGGGGTGCCCCAGGGCATGCTTTTGGGGTTCATCGTCTCCGAGCGGGGCATCGAAGCCAACCCCGAGAAGATCGCAGCCATCACCAGCATGGGTCCCATCAAGGACTTAAAGGGCGTACAGAGGGTCATGGGATGTCTCGCGGCTCTGAGCCACTTCATCTCATGCCTCGGCGAAAGAGGCCTGCCTCTGTACCGCCTCTTAAGGAAGGCCGAGCGCTTCACTTGGACCCCTGAGGCCGAGGAAGCTCTCGGGAACCTGAAGGCGCTCCTCACAAAGGCGCCTATCTTGGTGCCCCCAGCTGACGGAGAAGCCCTCTTGGTCTACGTCGCCGCGACCACCCAGGTGGTTAGCGCCGCGATTGTGGTCGAGAGGCAAGAAGAGGGGCATGCATTGCCCGTTCAGAGGCCAGTTTACTTCGTCAGCGAGGTACTGTCCGAAACCAAGATCCGCTACCCACAAGTTCATAAGCTGTTGTATGCAGTGATCCTGACGCGGCGGAAGTTGCGACACTACTTCGAGTCTCATCCGGTAACTGTGGTGTCATCCTTCCCCCTGGGGGAGATCATCCAGTGCCGAGAGGCCTCGGGCAGGATTGCAAAGTGGGCAGTGGAAATCATGGGCGAGACAATCTCGTTCGCCCCTCGGAAGGCCATCAATTCCCAGGTCTTGGCGGACTTCGTAGCCGAATGGGTCGACACCCAGCTACCGACGGCTCCGATCCAACCAGAGCTCTGGACCATGTTTTTCGACGGGTCGCTGATGAAGACGGGAGCCGGCGCGGGCCTACTCTTCATCTCGCCCCTCGGGAAACACCTACGCTATGTGCTACGCCTCCACTTCCCGGCGTCCAACAATGTGGCTGAGTACGAGGCTCTGGTCAACGGGTTGCGGATCACCATCGAGCTAGGGGTCAGACGCCTCGACGCTCGCGGTGACTCGCAGCTCGTCATCGACCAAGTCATGAAGAACTCCCACTGTCGCGACCCAAAGATGGAGTCCTACTGCGATGAGGTTCGGCGCCTGGAAGACAAGTTCTACGGGCTCGAGCTTAACCGCATCGCTCGGCGCTACAACGAGACTACGGACGAGCTGGCAAAAATAGCCTCGGGGCGAACAACGGTTCCCCCGGACGTCTTCTCCCAGGATCTGCATCAACCCTCCGTCAAGATCGACGATGCGCCCGAGCCTGAGGCGCCCTCGGTCCAGCCCGAGGTGCCCTCGGCATAGCCGGAGGCACCCTCAGCTCGGCCCAAGGCGGCCTCGGTTCAACCCGAGGTACCCTCGGCCTCCGAGGGTGAGGCACTGCGCATCGAGGAGGAGCGGAGCGGGGCCACGCCTGATCGAAATTGGCAGACCCCGTACCTGCAATATCTCCGCCAAGGAGAGCTACCCCTCGACCGAGCCGAGGCTCGGCGGGTAGCGCGACGCGCCAAGTCGTTCGTCTTGCTGGGCAATGAGAAGGAGCTCTACCACCGCAGCCCCTCGGGCATCCTCCAGCGATGCATCTCCGTCGCCGAAGGTCAGGAACTCCTGCAAGAGATACACTCGGGGGCTTGCGGCCATCACGCAGCGCCTCGAGCCCTTGTCGGGAATGCTTTCCGGCAAGGCTTCTACTGGCCAACGGCGGTGGCTGACGCCACTAGAATTGTTCGCACCTGCGAAGGGTGTCAATTCTATGCGAAGCAGACCCACCTGCCCGCCCAGGCTCTGCAGATGATACCCATCACCTGGCCCTTTGCTGTGTGGGGGCTGGACCTCGTCGGCCCCTTGCAGAAGGCGCCCGGGGGCTACACGCACCTGCTGGTCGCCATCGACAAATTCTCCAAGTGGGTCGAGGTCCGACCTCTGAACAGCATCAGGTCCGAGCAGGCGGTGACGTTCTTCACCAACATCATCCATCGCTTTGGGGTCCCGAACTCCATCATCACCGACAACGGTACCCAGTTCACCGGCAGAAAATTCTTGGACTTCTGCGAGGATCACCACATCCGGGTGGACTGGGCCGCCGTGGCTCATCCCATGTCGAATGGGCAAGTAGAGCGTGCCAATGGCATGATTCTACAAGGGCTCAAGCCTCGGATCTACAACGACCTCAACAAGTTCGGCAAGCGATGGATGAAGGAACTCCCCTCGGTGGTCTGGAGCCTGAGGACAACGCCGAGCCGGGCCACGGGTTTCACACCGTTCTTCCTGGTCTACGGGGCCGAGGCCGTCTTGCCCACTGACCTGGAGTACGGCTCCCCGAGGACAAGGGCCTACAGCGATCAAAGCAACCAAGCTAGCCGAGAAGACTCGCTGGACCAGCTGGAAGAGGCTCGGGACAAGGCCTTGCTACACTCGGTGCGGTACCAGCAGTCCCTGCGACGCTACCACGCCCGAGGGGTCCGACCCCGAGACCTCCAGGTGGGCGACCTGGTGCTTCGCCTGCGGCAAGACGCCCGAGGGAGGCACAAGCTCACGCCCCCCTGGGAGGGGCCATTCGTCATCGCCAAAGTTCTGAAGCCCGGAACGTACAAGCTGGCCAACAGTCAAGGCGAGGTCTACGGCAACGCTTGGAACATCCAACAGCTACGTCGCTTCTACCCTTAAGATGTTTTCAAGTTGTTCATATACCTCGCACCCACGCAAAGTTTAGTCATCAAGGAAGGGTCGGCCTCGCCTCGGCAAAGCCCGACCCTCCCTCGGGGGCTAAAAGGGGGGGAACCCCCTCTGCGTTGAAATTTTCCTCGAAAAAAGATTTCTTCTGCCAGAATATCTTTCGTGCTTTCTGACTACTTCGAAAAGTGGATCCTGAAAACGACGGAGTACACGTAAGCAGCCAAGGCTGACCGAGCCGAGAGACTCCTACGCCTCCGGGATACGGATACCTCACTCATCACCTTCTGCGATAAGTAACTCGCGTTCGGATAAAGTGATTCCATGGACCGAACAAGTCTTCACGTTCGGAAGCTCTTCTGCCGAAGCGATCCTTCGAGCCTTCTCGACTGAGTCGGTGACAGGGCCTCATGGACGGGTGAAAGTGCGCGTAAGCGGCAAAGGCCGACCGAGCCGAGGGACTCCCACGCCCCCGGGATACGGATACCTCACTCATCACCTTCCGCGAGAAGCAACTCTCGCTCGCACAAACATCCCTATTACCGACAAGAAAGTCCAGATACTCGAAAATAGAGGAAAGGAGACGCAGCTTTACAACACAGCGAGGGTGTGTATTCTGGCCTCGGCGGCCGCAGAAGGCACACGCTACAAGACATTCTGATCCTGCAGGCTCAGGTCTTGGCGCTGGAAGGGGGCAGTAGCACCCTCGGCATCGACGACACCTTCAGCGAGGTCCGACCTAGCCTCAGATGGCGACGCGGTCCAGGGATCCCCACTCTGGAGGACGACGTCATCGCCACGCCCGGACAATCACTGCCGGGGACTTCTCCGGGAATCCGGCCCGAGCAGGCGGCTCGACCGGTTACCCCTGGGGCCTCGGCCAACCATCTCCCGAGGGCGCCAGCCCAACCCGAGGCCTCGGCTGATCAACTCTGGCGTCGGTCCCGCTAACGGACAACCCGACTAGGCTCCGGCCAACCAGGTTTCATTTTCGAGCCAACTCCGCCTCTGTTCATACTGATATCGCTACCCCTGGCCTCGGCTCGTCGAAGAGCGGCCAAGGGGTCCCTTTAACTAAGCTAGAGGAGCCTCAGACAACAAGGCCGACCGAGCCGAGGGACTCCTATGCCTCCGGGATACGGATACCTCACTCGTCACCTTGACATAGGGCGACTCATGCTTGGTGAAGCGGTTCAGATAATCAACAGGCGAGTCTTAATGCTCGAAAAAGAGGAAAAAACACGGCTCTGTGCCAAAATTACATACATGTTCAGGCCTCGACAGCCATAATGAACAAAAACACTGGCATTCGAAGTGCCATTACAAACGGAACTCCGGTTCCCCCTCCGCAGGTACGAACAACCCCGCTCGATAGGGGTGGGCCTGTGGAGCAACAGAAGACCGACGAACGGCGCGCCGTCACCCGCTCCAGCAGCGGCGACGACGACGACTTCTGCTCCGGGGGCCGAACAGCGGCATCACTGACCTCAGGGCGGATGCTGCTGCCAGGAGGCCCCCGCCCATGCCCAAACTCGTGAGGCAAGGACGGGCAGAAGGCCGTAGAGTTGGAGGTCGGTCCGTGGCCGGCCTTGGCTATCTCGCCGGCGGGAGAACCTCTTCCAGCTGCCGTGGCAGACGCTGGCGCCGCGAGCGGCTCCGAAGCCACTCACGTCCGAGAGCCAGGCACGGTGCAGCCGCCAGCGCCACGGACGACGACCGCCCTTCCCTCCGGTCACTGAGTGAAGGAGCGGGCCGCCGCCCACACAGGGGCCGACCCCAACTCGGCACACTCCCCTCCCCAGCCCTGGTGATGAAAATCCTTGAGGCTGAGGGAGGGGCAGAGGCCGTGGCCCGGCTCGCTTTCCCCCACCATCAAGCTGGAGGTCAGCATCTTGGGTGACCGCCGGTGGAGGGGTGCAGCCGGGCTACATGATGAAAATCCTTGAAGCCGAACGATGGCTGAAAGGTACCAACTCCCACGGAGTTGCGTTCCTCCAACGATGAGGCGAAAAGACGGCGGGTATCCCCCATCCGGGGGCTTGGAAGGTGGAAAGACGCAATGCATAAGGGAGCGAGAGGACATGGTCGCCTTCCGAAGGGGGTCACCCTCCTTTTAAAGGCAACTCTCCCTACTTGCGCCCCCAACCGTCACGGGCTGAGTCTTCTCCAACACGCTCCAAGGCCCTCCCCTGCGGAGCGGGGGCTGGGTCCCGCATGTCATGCAAACCGGCTCAGAGCAGAAGAAGTCAAACCGCCGCGCGTGGTGCACACAACCACCCAGCGGTCACAAGTGACCCTCCACTTTTGCCCAGACCAACGGGCGAAAGAGGCGGGCAGCCATGCAGGCGGCATGCAACCGCGCCAAGTGGACGCGCTTCTCCGACTCCCGACACGCCAGCATGGACGCCCAGGCCCATGCGTCACGCAACCGGCGCGCCGGATGCTGCATGCAAGCAATTGCACCGCCACTTGCGCCACCACCGCGCCTCCTCGATTGCGGAACCAATACCGCGACTCGAGGCGACCAGGCGCACGACCCAGCAGCGCCAGCCTGACGCGGCGGTCAATGCGACCAAAAGTGGGCCGGCAGTAATGACGGTGGCAGGCGGGCGGGAGCAACGGTCACGTCGTCAGCCAAGCTCACGTCCCATCCAGGGGCAGCAAGAGAACCCCCTCTCACGGCGTGAAGACAACGCGCCCGTGATCCGTCCCTCGAACGGCTCGCGCACGCGCGACGACCGCCCCGCCAACGACTCGCCCCGTCGCATTGACTCCGTGGAGGGACAGACGGCGCTTCTGGCAGGAGAAGCGGGCGACGCTTCGCCTTCGCCGTAAAAACCGCGCCAAAAAAGGTACGCCACGTCGTTCGATTTCGTATCCTTTTCCTTTTTTCCTCTTTCTCTATCTCTTGCAACAGGGACCGGGAAAGGGGGATACCCCGAAAAGGATCCTTCCCCGTGAAGGAACCAGGCTCCGAGCCTCCCTACTGATCAGAGGTTCGAAGGCTGGCCCCCCGAGGGGTTCAACAGCCGCCTCAGATCGCGTGGGCCCTACACCCACTACTGGTCAGAGGTTCGAAGGCCGGCCCCCCGAAGGGTTCCACGGCCGCCTCAGGCTACTCGGGCTCCGCGCCCATTACTGATCAGGGGTTCGAAGGCTGGCCCCCGAAGGGTTCACAGCCGCCTCAGGCGCCGAGCGAGGGATGACCAGGGGTACGTTCGATACATAACCAAGGCTCGGGCTGCGCTCCCGAGGTACCCTAGGACATTTCCGAGACCAGCGGGAGCGATCTTGTAACGGAATCCCATCAGAGGGAGGCATCGAGCCCTCGGACCCCGTCGCCAGGGGACCGGGTCCGGCAGATCACCCGCAGGTACTTTTGGGCGTGCCTCTGGGCCCCTAGGCGACCCCTAACGAACGGGGCACGGACGTCCACTCGGATTACCCGCTTGCAGCTCACCGGAGACACCATGTTCGGCGCCCATCGAGGGTAACGTGGCGCTTTCCCCCCCTCCTCCTTGCGGAAAGGCGACGCAGGGGCGTATGTAAAAAAGCCGAGTCTGTCCCTGATCGCCCTCTTGCCCTGTGCGGAGGCTCGGGGGCTGCTCTCACAAACCCGGCTCCGGCCGAACCGTTGACAGCGTCAACATACCAGCCCGAGAGCTTGGGCCCCGACCGTACACCCGGGCTACGACCAGTTTGCATGAGGGAACAACTAGACCAGCCGAAGCATTACGCGAGGCATTAAGACCTCGAAGGAGTGAAACCACTCCTCCGAGGCCTCGGGGGCTACACCCGGCGGGTGCACTCGCGCGCACCCACCGGAACAAAATGCAACCGAGAAAGGCTGGTCCCCTTGCAAAAAAGTGCGACGAAAGCCTCCAAGCGAGTGCTAACACTCCCTTCGAGGCTCGGGGGCTACTGTCGGGGACCATAATTAGGGGTACCCTCAAGACTCCTAATTCTCAGCTGGTAACCCCCATCAGCATAAAGCTGCTAAGGCCTGATGGGTGCGATTAAGTCAGGGATCAGTCCATTCGAGCGACTCGATCACGCCTCGCCCAAGCCTAGCCTCGGACAAGGGCAGCCGACCCCGGAGGATTTCCGTCTCGCCCGAGGCCCCCTCCAACGGCGGACATATTTCCGGCTCGCTTGAGGCCCTGCCTTCGCTGAGAAGCAACCCTGACTAAATCGCTGCACCGACCGACCGAGTCGCAGGAGCATTTAATGCAAAGGTGACCTGACACCTTTGTCCTGACGCGCGCCCCCCGGCAGAGCCGAAGTGACCGCCGTCACTTCACCGCTCCACTGACCGGCCTGACAGAAGGACAGCGCCGCCTGCGCCACTCCGACCGCAGTGCCACTTGACAGAGTGAGACTGACAGACAGTCGGGCCCTGCCAAAGGCACCATAGGAAGCTCCGCTCCGCCCGACCCAGGGCTCGGACTCGGGCTAGGTCCCGGAAGACGGTGAACTCCGCTCCGCCCGACCTAGGGCTCGGACTCGGGCTAGGTCCCGGAAGATGGCGAACTCCGCTCCGCCCGACCCAGGGCTCGGACTCGGGCTAGGTCCCGGAAGACGGCGAACTCCGCTCCACCCGACCCAGGGCTCGGACTCGGGCTAGGTCCCGGAAGACGGCGAACTTCGCTCCGCCCGACCCAGGGCTCGGACTCGGGCTAGGTCCCGGAAGACGGCGAACTCCGCTCCGCCCGACCCAGGGCTCGGACTCGGGCTAGGTCCCGGAAGACGGCGAACTCCGCTCCGCCCGACCCAGGGCTTGGGCTCGCGCTAAGTCCCAGAAGACGACGAACTCCGCTCCGCCCGACCCTAGGGCTCGGACTCGGGCTCAGCCCCAGAAGACGACGAACTCCGCTTTGCCCGACCCCAGGGCTCGGACTCCGCCCTGGCCTCTGCCGAACGACCTCCGCCTCGCCCGACCCAGGGGCTCGGACTCGGCCTTGGCCATGGAAGACAGACTCGACCTCGGCTTCGGAGGAGCCTCCACGTCGCCCAACCTAGGGCGCAGGCCAGCCACGTCAACAGGAAGCGCCATCATCACCCTACCCCGAGCTGACTCGGGCCGCAGAGAACAAGACCGGTGTCCCATCTGGCCAGCTCCGCCAGATAGGCAATGATGGCGCCCCGCGTGTTCTGTGACGACGGCGGCTCTCAGCTCTCTTACGGAAGCAGGAGGACGTCAGCAGGGACTCAACCGCTCCGACAGCTGTCCCTCCGCCAGGCTCCGTCGCTCCTCCAACGGCCACGACATCACACCAGCTGGGTGCCAAAATCTCTCCGGCTGCCACATCGGCATGTACTTAGGGCGCTAGCTCTCCCCCGCTAGACACGTAGCACTCTACTACACCCCCATTGTACACCTGGATCCTCTCCTTACGCCTATAAAAGGAAGGACCAGAGCCCTCTTAGAGAGGGTTGGCCGCGCGGGGACGAGGACGGGACAGGCACTCTCTTGGGGCCGCTCGCTTCCCTCTCCCACGTGGACGCTTGTAACCCCCTACTGCAAGGGCACCCGACCTGGGCGCGGGACGAACACGAAGGCCGCGGGATTTCCACCTCTCTCACGCCCATCTCCGGCCACCTCACTTCCCCCCTTCGCGCTCGGCCTCGCGTCGACCCATCTGGGCTGGGGCACGCGGCGACATTCACTCGTCGGCTTAGGGACCCCCCGGTCTCGAAACGCCGACAGTATAGTACTCAACTAAACACTGACAGAGAATTGAATATTATTTCTGAGCTAGTTGTACTATTTTTTCTTTCTGGCCAAAGGCTTTTTATGTGGTTATATATATATATATATTATCTATTACTATTATATGTATATGGGCTAGTTTGGCACATTAAGGCATTTTAAGCTATTTGGGTCAGCCTGGCACATATAACTAATTGTGGGCCGTGTTGTGGACCGATGACTAGGCACACGTGATGACTCACTGTGTGTATTCGGGTTAGCCCGAAAATTCGGGTCGGGTTTTTCGGGCTTTCTAAATTTCGGGTTTCTAGAAACGATACCCGAAGGCAGTGTGACTGTATTGTATACCCGTTAATTCGGGTACCCGATTTTTTTGGGTTCGAGTTTGGGTAGCCCGTTCTACCCGTTTTCAAACCAACTAGGTTAGCTAATGCTTGTCTGCTTTAGTTCACTGTGGTGCATTTTATTTCCAACAGCAAACAAAAAACAGACATCACAACTACACAACAAGCATTTAGTGTTTTAAAAAAATTCATATAGCAAAAGTGTAGCACATCATATCTGTTTGACTATTTCTATCTTCTTGAGAAAGACAAATCATCACATTATTAGTTTACCACAACTCAAAGCCATAGTCGGGCAAGCAACAGCCAACCAAGCACACAGCCACACGCCTATAGGCCGCAGTCCAGAACAGGTGTTCCACTTAGCAGTCAGCATAGGCGCCACACTTAGGCTGTCTCCAGCAACGTCCCCTAAATTTCATCCTTTAAAGGAATATTCCCTATCCTTTGCAACACCCTTTAAAAGATTTCGTCATCTATATCTTCTCTATCTCCAGCAACGTCCTCTAAATTTCGTCCTCTATAGCCACAGTGTTAGCAGATTCCATATAACAAATTGTTTTTTCCTATTTACCATAGAGCCTACTCGTCATTATCACTTAGCAAATAAATAACTGTTCATGAAAAGACGGGAAGGGAAAGGACGCTTGCCAGAACCAGCAGCACTTGGGAGAGTAAAGCGGCCTTTACAGAAGCCAGCGGCGTCCACCACATTTAAAGGACCAAACATGCCCTGTAAATTTTAGCGAGCGTTATACCGGTCGTTGCTGGAGGCATCCAGAAGCTTATTGTGCGCTATATTTACTAAGTATTTGGATGGATGGATGAGGAGGGATGGAGTGGGATCATTTTAATTTGACTCATGTTTGGTTTGGAGGTTCAGAGTCAGGGTCAATAAATATTCTCTAAAAATAGTGGATGAAGTCATCCCTCAAAAAATAAGGGACGGGGGTTGATCCCGTCCCATCCCCCGTTGACACCTAACCAAACACATCAGTACAGGAGCGTATAGCGAGTGTTGCTGGAGAGAGTCTAATTAAGCGAGCAGCAAGGTAGCAGACCACTACAACATTGCACGTCTGCACTGGTGCATGGTCCATGTGCAGACGCTTGGTTGCTGGGCTGCTTCGCTGGGCACCTAGGCATCGAATTAATGGGTCGTGTGTGCGGCTGTCATTGGCTTGGCGGCTGGCAATCTAGCACGCAGGTAATACTTCGGGTTTATTGGGTAGTTTGGGTACCGCGGGGTATTACCCGATTAGACCCGAATTTAAATCAGGTATTTAGTTTCGTTACTTATTGAAACCGTTCAGGCATCGGACTTCGGGATAAACGGGTATGGGCTCGTGTATTTCAAACTTCGGACTACGGGCTCGGGTTTTATGCCCAAAGCTAGTGATGACACGCCACGTCCCATAATTAGAGATGTGCTTTTACGGACCGTGCTTTTGTGGGTCTATATCGTGCCGGGTCAGGCCGGCCCACATGTATAGATATATCGTTGCCTAGCATTCCAAAAATCTAATTGGTACTTTAAGATAGGTAATAGCATTGCTGATCGGTGCATCGAATTTGAAGAGATGATCCACGAAACATGATTTCTGGGTTGTAGGGACCACGGCGTCTAATAGGTGGTGGATTAGAAAAACATAAAACTCTATTTCTAAACTATAGACTCTAAAACTCGTACTCAAAACCTATACAAAAATAAATTATTTATACGCACTAAAAATAAACTATTTATGCGTACTATGATTTTGACTAAATGTATTACTATTTCTATCATAAAGAGTTAAATAACCAAGGTTCTAAACCTATTAACCAGCCTATCAACTGAGCTAGAAAGATAAAATATACAACCGAGATATATAGTGTAAACATGGAAGCTAAAAGAAAAGAACGATAGAGATACAAAATCATGTTGATCAATGTATCAAAAAGCGTGTTCTATAATTGTTTTGAGGAGAGCTCACAATGAAGATCGATGGATCGTCTTGACTATAAATCCTAGGTTTCGATAGAGGCTGCTGGTCTGCTATCAACGTGCAGCGCAGTTGGCGGCCGGGGAATCCAGATAAGCAATCGCCGCGTGCAAACCTTAAACGCGGCGAGAGGCCATGACTGGGTCGTCACTTGCCTGCCATGCTACATGCCTACTACATATAATAAATAGTATAGTACACGCTACGTGTCCGTCCGTCGGGCCGGCGAGCGCAGAGGCGCAGGTGATGCTCACCTACACTGACAGATAGACCCACGGCGAGCGGTGCGCCGTCTCCACGTGCACGCGGCAGCTCCAAATAGCTGTACTGGAGAAATGGAGGGGGTGCTGCCATGCCCATGCGCCCATCCCATGACAGTGAGGAGGAACTGGAAGCTGCCACGAAGCTTCGTGCGGGCTCGGACTCGGAGGCGCATCCAACCGGCCACCGACCGCCCCGCCGTCTTCGTCAGAATATCAGGTTGGAGTACCTGCTACAGTATACAGATCAAATCCAACTCTGCAATCAAATATCAAATCGGAGGCGTCCGTGTGTTGGCTGGACTCCTGTACAGTACACTACGCAGTACGGTGCTATAGCCTATAGTACTTGTGCTCACAGTGGAGTTTTGACCCGTCTCTGCCTCTCTAGGGCTAATTTGGAAGAAAAGGGGAGGCAAATACTCTCGTATATAACTAAAATATCTTATTCAAAAGTTATCTGAAGGTATTTCTTACACTAAAAAAGAAGGGATCTTAAAATGATTTAAGTTCCCAAACTAGCACCTAGCTAGTGGCCTTTGGCCTATGGTTAAAATGATTGGGAGTGATGTCTCTACTGTATTTAGATCTTATTTGGATACCCGTATTCACCTTCAATCCATATGTATTGAGATAGTTTAAGGTATAAATTAGTTTAAGTTTCACTCTAATCTACCTCAATACATATGGATTGAGGTGAATACTCGTATCTAAACAAGAGCTTAAGTACGAGTTTCTCCCTTCGTGCGTCATCTCCAGTGCTGGTGTTCGAACCGTCCCGCCCCTCCCACGCCTAGATTGTAATCATTTGGGCTCACAACCATTTGTGTGCAACAAAGAATAAATATTATAAATATTCTGAATATAGAAATCGTAGTAACACATGGGCAAGTAGGCAACTGACTAATAAAAATTATGGTATATTATCTATTTGCTCCATACAAATAAAGACAGAATTCTTAACTTGTCATTTTTTGTTAAAGTAGATTGAATATGTTAAATATATAAATATATATCATAATCAGTCTAATAATATCTATTTATATTGAGTGTTGAAATATTTATTAAACTTGAGATACTTGTAAGGGCATGTTTGGGAGGGCTTCACTTCATGAATTTACTACTTGTAGCTTTTTAAACAAATGAAACTAGAGGGTAGTTTCAAGATTTTTTTTGCAGCTTCTCAAATGGTGCATTAAAAACATTGTTTTCATACCTCCTCATGAAGCTACATAAAATTACCCACCACCCCATTGGTTACACGATCTACTTATCCATGTCTCTCTCCCTCACTCATCACAGTCCACTAATCATCAAGGGTAATTAATGAATCTCACACAAATTAATTATATTACAGAAGCTGTAGTTCATGTGCAAGCTAAATTTCTTAAAATCCACCTTAACAATATATTGATGCTGTTTTATGGTGAATTTTAAAAACTGAAGTTGCAATTTTTGAAGTGAAGTCGTCCCAAACAAGGCATAAAGAAAGCAATATTTTCATTACTTTGGGTAGCAAAAAAGATAAGATACATTAGAACATTCTCAACGATAGTTTGGTTTCACCATTTCTAATGTTGCCATATCAACAAGAGTAAGATGAAATTAAGATGTTCTTTTAATGAAGAGTTTCATTACGCAATTTTATAGGATAACATGTGACATAAATGTTGCATCTAAATAACCAATAGAAATAGATAAAATAATTACTCTTAGCAGTGGTTTCATACGCTTTCCAATGTCTTGAAAACTCATAGTGATGAAACTAATTTCACCTATTTTATAATAAATGTAGTCCCATGTCATAAAAATCCTATGCATGCGGATTAATATCATAAAATTTCTAAGGCCTGGTTTGATAAAAGGGAATTGAGAGGATTAAGGGAAAAATCAATTCATCCCCCTCCCCCACAATTCTCGACAATTCTCCTCAATTCCCTTGTCAACAAACTAGCCATAATAAAACTTCTATTAAGAATGGCCTTACGTATAGTTGTTCCTATTTTCCGCTGGAGTGATAAGGTTGTCTTCGGTATCTATCTTATCACATTCTCTATCTTATCCTCTATTTTAAATTGTACTGTATAAACAATGTAATATATAGTATAAATTCTCTATTTTATACGATCTGCTGCTGCGGATAACCTCATTTGATAAGTCTGGCACTTCGGTAGCGCACGGTGCCCGGATCTCTGGTTCTGTCACATCACATCTGTTGTTACTGTTGGGCTTTTGGATATGTCTTTTTCAGTGGTCCAAAGTGTGAGGTAGCATCTTTACGTTTATGTCGGATGGTTGATGAGAGTCGGGAACTGGATTCGTGAGGCAGCGGCACAGGGCCACAGAAGCCCGCATGGCGGTCCCATGGTTGCACGAGCGTGACAGCCTGATGGATCCTGCGCTGTATTTGAAGGAACAGGTAGAACCTGTGCACGAGGTGATAGATGCCCGTTCGTTAGGAGCTTGTCCTTCTTGTTTTCAGGCTTTTGAGCATAGATATAGCGACCTGATGATTCTAACACAACAATTATCTCTGCGATGGATTCTTCCCACATTCCTCTAGTCTGCACCAGCGTTGGAAAGGCAAAGGTGCAAACAGTTAGCCCGTTTGGTAGCAGTACCACAGGAAACATCAGACCGTCTCTTGAATGCACTCTGGATTCAAGTGCAGACAAGGTGTGTATCACCAGCGACAATCCTGATCCTTCCCGACCGTATGACAATCTCCAGTAATGCTTTGGATCAAACTTCACGTGTAAAATGCTGTGGAGGTTTCAAAGAATTCTTCGACCGTCTCCTCTCTGAATGCACAAACGGTATCCACCCCCATGATGGTGTAAAAATGGCTGTGATCATAACTCAGAAAATCTTCAATGCTGGGCGCTCTTCAGCTTTATGGTGTAAAAAGCGTTGGCGAAGCTTCAATCTGGCTCTAAGAAGACATCTCATTTTATATGCCTGTACGGTTGTATTAGTGTATGGCGTGCCATATATGGAAGGAAGCTGCTCTGCGTTTCGTATGAACACAACAAATTTAGGCCACTGCGCGATGACTATATGTCAAGTCATTTGATTGGTTACTGCTGTCGTCCACATTCTGTACTTCTTTCGTGCCACATTCTAGCAGTGAAATTTCAGATGCGCTCAAAGCCTCGGGAGAAGCCAGCTCTTTCTTTTTAGTACTTTGTACGCCTGTAGCTCGTGCAAGGTTCGATCCATTGCTGCAAGAAACATGGTATCAGTACAGCAAGATGTAGTGCAAATACTACCATGAGTAAATCGTGGAATTTCATCAAATACTACCATGGTGTCATCCATTTGTCGCTAGACAACAAAAGATTAGTGTGCGCCACAGTTTCGGTTGGATTTTCACCGGCAACAAAACTCTTTGACCTGCTCGGCGGCAGCCGGCACCAGCACAGGCAGCACCGCAGCATAGCCTCACAGTGCTAGATTTTTGGGTGAATTTCTTGTGGCCCAAATCGTGGCGACTCTTTTCAGCTCGAGCGGCAATCAGGTACTCGGTAGGTGGTAGCTGTTGTTATTTCCATCTGCGGCGGGATCTGGAGCCC
This sequence comes from Zea luxurians, assembly GCA_029449295.1. Lineage (NCBI taxonomy): Eukaryota > Viridiplantae > Streptophyta > Magnoliopsida > Poales > Poaceae > Zea > Zea luxurians. Next base: position 13,723,911 of record JAOPSE010000016.1, read on the forward strand.
ATGTGCCCGGAAAGCACGGAAGCGAGAAAGAAATCTTCGGACGAACGATCAGAAGCGAAACGGAAGGAAACCGATGGCCCCAAAAGGGGCACCAAGGTGCCACAGCAACCACTAGCTCACGTTAATGTACAGTAAGCATTTTGCAAGACGAATGGTCACCTTTCTTGGATAGACATGGCCCTCGGCTGGTGTACTGCAATTCGGATTTCAGAGACCCACAACCGGGCCACCATAGCATTGACTCGTGTGACTATTTGAGTTTAGGCCTTGCAAACCAACAGGACCTTTCAGGCCAATTTGGAAGGCAATGATTTTACAGAACAGTCAATTTCCTAAAATTGGGAAAAAGAAAACATACGAGGGGATGTAAAGTAAAAGAAAAAAAGAACTATGCAAGCACAAGTGTGCAACAGGTCATGAAGGAAAAAAAAAAGATCTCATTTATGTATCTGGTTAATATGTGCGGAAACGCAGAGGCGGGGGACCTTGTTCCATTGTCTTAAAAAATCTGGTTATCGGTAAGGAATTCACCGGACTGATTCCATGTAAATGCACAGGGAAAAAAACCTCACATGAAGATCAGGCTGAGAAAAAGAAACCGCAGAAATTTCAGGTACTGTTGACGCCTTTTCGGAGCGCCAAACACTTAACAAGAACCGTGGCGGTGCCCTCTGCACAGGGGCGGACGGTCCGCGACCTGGTGCGCGGCTAGATCATTTTGTCTGGCAAACCTGACAGCATTCAAACTTATTTCCACAGGTAACACTGCTTCCTGCCCATAGACAAGCTCAAAAGGAGATACTTTAGTAGCGCCAATTCACCTGGTGCGAGGCGCGGTTGTGCTCTCTGCGCAAGGGCGGACTGTCCGCGGCCTGGGGCCGGACGGTCCGCGACCTGGTGCGCGGCTAGGGCTCCTGCCTGACGGCCGGACGGTCCGCGCCCTGGGGCCGGACTGTCCGCGCGTAAGCAGGGACGGCGGAAGATCGCCGACGGCGCCTGGATCTCGCTCCCGGGAGGGACCCCGTCGGGGAGTAGAGATCCTAGGTGGTGTCTAGGCTCGGGCCGGCCGACCTAGACTCCTCTAATCGACGTAGAGCCAAAGAGAGACGAAGAATTTGGGGATTGGATAGCTAAACCTAAACTAGACTAGAACTACTCCTAGGATAAAATGCGAAATAGAAGTTGTATTGATTCGATTGATGATTCCAAATCGGCCGTATACCTCTCTATTTATAAAGGAGGGGGGCTGGACCCTTTACAAATTAATTCCCGAGCTTATCCCGCGATTTTAGCTAACAACCGTAGCACAAAACTCGGAACCCTAATCTGCTCTACGCACGCGCGGACCGTCCGGCCCACAGGCGCGGACCGTCCGGACCGCGGACCGTCCGCCGGCTCATTTCTGGTTCGAACATATGCCCCCCTGCCTTTTGGTGGAGCTGGGCGAACCAAAAGCAACTAACTCGATGTGATCACATCGGTTTTCTTAGACATCTTGCCACATACTAGGATAGTACTGTTTGAGGAAACGCCCATTCAAAGCCTTAGGTAAATCCTTGCCTTGTAATGTTTGTAGTAAATAAGTGTTACCAGACATCACCTGTTTCACTTTATAAGGACCCTCCCAGCTTGGCGACCATTTTCCGAACTTTCGGTCTTTATTCCTTAGAGGCAGAATGGTCTTCCACACCAAGTCTCCTACTTGAAATGATTTTGCTTTGACCTTCTTGTTGTAGGCCCTGGCTACCATGATCTTGTCCTTTTCTATTGCTCCCAAAGCTATCATCCTCTTGTCGGTCACCTCATCAATATTATCCATCATTGAATTATAATAATCAGTAGCAGTTAGATCATTTTGTCTGGCAAACCTGACAGCATTCAAACTTATTTCCACAGGTAACACTGCTTCCTGCCCATAGACAAGCTCAAAAGGAGATACTTTAGTAGCACTATGTTTAGATATTCTATGAGCCCATAAAGCTTCAGACAAAATCTTATGCCAATGTTTAGGATTATCGGATACCTTCTTCTTTATCAAATTAATCAACGTCCTATTACTAGACTCGGCCTGTCCATTGGCCTGAGCATAATATGGAGACGAATTAAATAGCTTAATTCTGTATAATTCAGCAAATTCACGTACCTCCTTTGACATAAAAGAAGTACCTTGATCTGTAGTCAAGGTCTGGGGAATGCCGAATCTATGAATAATATGCTCAGTTATGAACTCAATTACCTCCTTGTGCGTCATGTTCTTTAGAGCAACGGCTTCAGTCCATTTGGTGAAATAGTCAGTGGCAACTAACACAAACCGATGCCCCTTTGATGATGAAGGATGAATTTCTCCAATAAAGTCTAATCCCCATCCTCTGAACGGCCAAGGCTTGATGATAGGATGTAATTCGGCTGCAGGGACCAACTGTAGGTCGCCGAATTTTTGACACACTTGGCACCCCTTGTAGTACTTGAAACAATTAGCTATCATACTAGGCCAATAAAAACCAGACCTTCGCAACAACCACTTCATCTTTGGAGCTAATTGATGGGTACCACAAATTCCTTCATGCACTTCGGCCATGGCTAATATAGCATCATCTGGGCCCAAGTACTTAAGCAGGACATCATTAACCGTTCGGCGGTAAAGTTCATCACTCATCAAAACATACTTGAAAGCTATTCGCCGAATGTTCTTATCTGTCCTGATATTGGGATTTTGCAAATAATTAAGTATAGGTGTCCTCCAATCACTTGCATTGGCTTCATTGTCAGCCGAATCGATTAAGAGAACATTTCTGGTAACCTCGGACGGTCCGGCGTCATCACGCGGACGGTCCGCGACCTGGGAATTTCGCTCTGCACTGGTTATCAGATTTTCAGTTTTGTGAAATTTCCCTCTCTTTATCCGATAACCTGATGCATCTTGTGCCAAATCGTTAGCTCTATGATTCTCAACTCTAGAGATATGCCGAATACTGAATTCGTCAAAAGAATGGATTATGCTCCAACATTTCTCAAGATAACTATTTAGAGTACCATCAAGACATTGATATTCTTCTAACACTTGTTGGACAACCAGCTGAGAATCACCAAATACCTTCACATGTTTTACTCCCATACCATTTAAAAGTTCTAAACCGAATAGGAGGGCCTCATATTCAGCTTGATTATTAGTGCAATAAGTTTTCAATCGGCTAGAGAAGTCAAAGGAGACATTACTTGGTGAAACAAGCACAATACCAATTCCTTGCCCTTCATTGCAAACCGATCCATCAAAATATAAAGTCCAAGGAGTAATAGTGAGGTATGACATGTCTAGTTCATGAATATCATTAACCCGATGTTCTACAATAAAATCCGCTACGACTTGGCCTTTCATAGATTTCAATGGTTCATAAGCCAAATCATATTCTATGAGTGCATAAGCCCACTTACCAATTCTACCACTCATAATTGGGTTATGCAACATGTATTTGATTACATCGGCTTGACCAGAAACAGTGCAATGACTAGACAGTAAATAACATCTACATTTAGTGCATGCATAAAACAAGCATAAGCATAACTTTTCAATAAAAGTGTACCTTGTTTCAGCATCCACCAACCTTCGGCTTAGATATGTCACCACATGCTCCTTCTCCTCAGTTTCTTGTGTCAGAACAGCCCCAATAACCTTGTCTTCAGCTGCAATGTATAATCTGAATGGTGCTCCTACTTGTGGTGCTTTTAACACGGGAGCCGAAGACAAGTATTTTTTAATGAGATCAAATGCTTCCTGCTGCTCTGCCCCCCAAGTGAATTCAGCATCGTTCTTAAGCCGAAGGATAGGGGTGAAGGCATCAATCTTCCCGGCTAGGTTAGAAATAAACCTTCGTAAATAATTCACCTTGCCGAGAAACCTCTGTACTTCGACCTTACAAGTCGGAGGCCCCACATTCCGAATAGACTTGATTCGGTCAGGGTCTATTTCTATACCATGTTCATGGATGACAAATCCTAAAAACTTACCAGCCGACACTCCAAAAGCACATTTACGTGGGTTCATTTTTAAACCATACCGACGCATTTTATCAAAGGCTTTGCGCAAATCAGCTATATGAGAACTAAACTCAGCCGATTTGACTACAATATCATCAATGTAGACTTCCACAGTGTTTCCTAACAACTCATGGAAGATCAGATTCATAGCCCTCTGATAAGTAGCACCAGCATTTTTAAGACCGAATGTCATGACAACCCATTCAAATAAACCAATGAAGCCTGGACATATAAAGGCCGTTTTAGACGCATCTTCTTCGGCCATGAAAATCTGATTATATCCGGCATTACCATCAAGGAAGCTAATAATTCTATTTCCTGATGCATTATTGATTAATGTGTCGGCTATGGGCATGAGATATTCATCTTTAGGAGTTGCTTTATTTAAATTACGAAAATCAATGCATACTCTAAGTTTACCTGACTCCTTCTTCTCCACCGGCACAATATTGGAGACCCACTCTGCGTATCTGCATGGTCTAATAAAATTAGCTTCTAGCAGCCGGTGGATTTCGTCCTTGATTCGTGGGAGAAGATCTGGACGAAATGTTCTAGCTTTCTGCTTGAAAGGTCTGAAACCAGACTTAATGGGCAGCCGATGTTCGACAATCTCTCAGCTTAGTCCAGGCATTTCAGTGTAATTCCAAGCAAAACAATCTGAATATTCCTTCAATAGACCGATCATCTCATTTCTAGAATCGGTCTCCAGGGTCTTGTTTACAAAAGTCGGCCTTGAAGTTTTACCATTTCCTATGTCAATCTCCTCCAAAGGATCAGCCGATGTAAACCCCTGTCCTAGTTTATCAAGATCTCTGAATTCCTCTATCATGTCCCCCACAGAGGAATCAGATGATCTTTGTGTGATGGCGGACTTTCCGGTCTCGGGGACCGGATCATCCGTAATACTATCTTTTCGCTGTGGTAAATGTTCGGTCTTAAAGTCCGAACTGTTCTGTGAAAGACCAGACCATCCGGCTTTGAGGGCCGAATTGTCCGTGATCAAAGACTCGTGAACTTTGTGTGTATTCATCATTTAAACTCTATTTAGGATTTAGCCGATTCTCCATCGGCTCTAGCATTACAGGAATGAAATCTTTCTTATCTATACTTATGAACTGATAATCAGAAAAATCTACCCCTGTGAGACATGTAGCAGTCTCATAAGTCCAGAGTACAGGGGCATCGGCCACAGCGATGCAGGCCGATACATCAGCATGTACTTGTTCTACCTCATCGTCTACCCATTGTATTAGCATTTGATGTAATGTAGAAGGTATACATTGGTTGGCATGAATCCAATCTCTGCCTAGAATTAAACTGTAATTCCCTTCTACATCAGCGACGAAGAATGCAGTAGCAAGGGTCTTAGCCCCGATGGTTAATTCAACGGACGTGACTCCCCTGGCTTTTATTGAACTATTGAAAGTCGCCTAGAGGGGGGGTGAATAGGGCGAATCTGAAAATCTCAAAAATAATCACAACTACAAGCAAGGTTAGCGTTAGAAATATAAACGAGTCCGCGAGAGAGGGCGCAAAACAAATCGCAAGTAAATGTAGAGTGTGACACGCGGATTTGTTTTACCGAGGTTCGGTTCTCGCAAACCTACTCCCCGTTGAGGAGGCCACAAAGGCCGGGTCTCTTTCAACCCTTCCCTCTCTCAAACGGTCCCTCGGACCGAGTGAGCTTCTCTTCTTCTCAATCAAACGGGAACAAAACTTCCCCGCAAGGGCCACCACACAATTGGTGCCTCTTGCCTTGGTTACAATTGAGTTTTGATCACAAGAACAAATGAGAAAGAAAGAAAGCGATCCAAGCGCAAGAGCTCAAATGAACACAACAAATCACTCTCACTAGTCACTAGGGCTTTGTATGGAGTTGGGAGAGGATTTGATCTCTTTTGGTGTGCTTTGCAATGTGAAAGGATCACGATGCCCAAGAGGGGGGGGGGGTGAATTGGGCTTTTCTAAAAATCAACACTAATTAAAACCTAAGCAAGAGATAAGCAAGAGCCCAACTTCACCCCAACAACTAGCACTAAGAAAATAATACTAGAAATGCAACAAAGCTAAGATAATACTTCAAATACTTGCTAAACAAATACACAATGTAAAGTGCTTGAATTAAGTGCGAAATGTAAAGCAAAGTTTAGAAGACTCCTCCAATTTTTCCCGAGGTATCGAAGAGTCGGCACTCTCCACTAGTCCTCGTTGGAGCACCCGCGCAAGGGTATCGCTCCCCCTTGGTCCTCGCAAGAACCAAGTGCTCACTACGAGATGATCCTTTGCCACTCCGGCGCGGTGGATCCCTCGAGACCGCTTACAAACTTGAGTCGGGTCACCAACAAGATCTTCACGGTGATCACCGAGCTCCCAACACCACCAAGCCGTCTAGGTGATGCCGATCACCAAGAGTAACAAGCCGTAGACTTTCGCTTGACCAAGAGAAGCCTAATGCAAGTGGTGTGTGCTCTAGGTGGCTCTCACTAGCGCTAATGAGGAACAAACGCGGATTATGATTCTCTAATCTCCTCACTAGGCTTTTGGTGCTTGCAAAGCTCTAGCAATGTGCTGGAATAAATGTGGAGTGCAAGACATTGAATATGGTGGGTGGAGGGGGTATAAATAGCCCTCACCCACCAACTAGCCGTTACAGGCAATTTACTGCGCGATGGCGCACCGGACAGTCCGGTGCGCCACCGGTGCGCCAACGGTGCGCCACCGGTGCGCCAACGGTCGTTTCCAACGGCTAGTTCTGACAGATAGCCGTTGAACTCATGGCGCACCGGACAATGAACAGTTCACTGTCCGGTGCACACCGGACAGTCCGGTGCGGTGTCCGGTGTGCCACTAAAATTCAACTCTGAACGCTGCGCTCTCGGGTTTCTGCGGAGCCAAAGTCTCTGCCGCGGACCAGCCTCGCCCCACCTGGCAGAGGGTGCACCGGACAGTCCGGTGCACACCGGACAGTCCGGTGCCCCAACGCCAGAAACACTAACTCTTGTTTTTCAGCTGTTTTTCAAATCGGTTTTCGTTCTAACTTGAGTGTGAGTTCTATAGTGACACCTAGCACTGTGTATGAGTGTGATTGTGCACCAACACTACACTAGAACTCTCTTGGTCAAACTACTCATCGACAACCCCTCTTTATAGTACGGCTAAAAGAGAATAAAAGACCTAACTAAAATGCGAGTGTCCACATCTCCTTGACACTCGGACTCCGTAGACCTTCACCTTTTGTTTCGTCGTTTTAGCCGTCGCTTCGAGTTCTTATGTCCGGGATTGTTTTCACCGTTGTAGTACTTCTACCTGTCATGCGACCTAACTTACCATTTGTCTCTGCAAAACACACGTTAGTCACATGTAATATTACGTTGTCATTAATCACTAAAACCAACCAGGGGCCTAGATGCTTTCAATCTCCCCCTTTTTGGTGATTGATGACAACCCTACAAGTTTTGTGAGAGTAGTTTGTTTTGAAGTTTCTGTCAATAGAAAGAATGGTTAGTTATACTCAGTAATCTTTGACAGAAAAAACGTGTACCATAATAATAAGAGTAAGCGCATACACATCATAAGATTCTTGTTCATATAAAAGTGAAGTTAAAATAATGAAACAAGAACTAGAAGACTGGTGATAAAATATAGGGTGAAAACATAATACACACAGTCAATCAAGCAACGAGAGTATATGACGAGTTTGTGAGCCAAAAACATCAAGCTAGTACAGAGAGTAGCAAGCACATACATTACATCAACATGACTCTCTACTAACTCTCTAACTCCCCCTAACTCTCACAACTCATATCTCTCCCCCTTTGGCGTCAAACACCAAAAGGGTCCTGAACCTAAACATCTAAAGCAGGAGGAGGCGGCGGGGACGCATCCGATCGCGGTCGAGGCAGCAGAGCGAACGCTGGCGGAGGGTCAGAGTCAGTCTCGGATCCAGGATCTGCGGTAGAAGCTGGAGCTGGTACTGACTCGGACGGAGGCCGCGCTGCAGGAGCTACCGGAACAGAAGCGGAGACAGATACTGCCACAGCGGTAGTGATAACAGCAGATACTGGAGGCACTGGCGGCTGCGGGCAGACAGAGCTGAGCACCGGAGAGGTGAACGCCAAAGTGACCGGCCGGAGCGGAGAGGTACCAACAGGGGGTCCTGACAAAATCGATGGCACCACAGGAGCGTGAAGCGGAGGAGGTGGAGCAGACAGAACCGGAGGAACTGAGACACCAGATTGCTGTAGCATGAGAGCCATGAATGCCCTACTCTCAGCCCGATCCTGAAGAAGCTGCTGCTGAAACGAATCCTGCCTGTCCTGCAAGGTCTGAAACATCGAGAGCATCCTCTCGGATAACCGGGCCTGCTCGGCTGCCAGGTGAGCCTGCTGCTGAGTGAGAGTCTGGAGAATCGAAGCAAGAGCAGGGTCCATAGCCTGAGGAGGAGCAGGGGCAGCACTAGAACTCCCAGCCTCATGATCATGTGGGCGTGGAGGCATAGGAGGCGGAGGAGGAACCCCAAAATCATCATCATCATCATCATCAGCTGCTGTACCCTGAGTGTCAAACTGTCGAAGAGCTGCATCCTCGCCCTGAGAGTCAAAAACAGTAGCAGAAGCTAGCACAGGAATCTCAGGCGCAGGACGGTACGATCCAAAAACGAGGCGTGAGGCCTCAAGGGTGCTCTGAAATCGAGGGGGCTGAATCAGCTGCGCAAAGATGTGGCATAAGTAGTGAGCATAGGGCAGCTGCCGACGAGCACGAATCCCATCCAAAACGGTGTCCTCAATCTCACAAATCAGGAAGTCCACAACGTCAAACTCAGAGTGAGAGACCAGGGCACCAAGAAGCCAAAGCTGAATATGAGTGGTAGCCTCCCTGTATCCCATCCTCGGCAGAAGAGTCCGTCTGATAAGCTCATATAAGTACTTTGCTGCGGTAGTAAAATCTGCTGGTGAACATCGCGACCCATCTGAGAAGGGCGGGCGGAACAGAGCCGCGATGTGAGCTGTACCCGGAGCCACACCGCCGTGAGGGCGACGAGGAGGGTCAGAAGTGCCATAGCAAAGACTGTGAAGACGAGTCGTCGACTCGGGAAATCCAAAAAGCTGGCGGATCTGACTGGCAGTAATAGTGACATCCTCGCGCTCAAAGCGAAACCTCATCCAGTGATGATCCGGGTCAATCCAAACAGAGGCGTAGAAGACTCGTACCCACTCCTCAACGTACCTGCCGCTGGTAGTCAAAAGAGTCTGAAGGCCAGGCAGATAGGTGAGGTGCGCCTCAGAGTCAGCACCAGCTGCAAGCAGAAAGGCTGGAAGATCCAAAAGTCGGTGCACTCGCAGAGCAATCTGAGCAGACATCTGAGCTCTGAAAAACGACTCCTGAGTACGTGTGCTGAAAAGGTCACCTGCTGCAGGGTCTCTCTGAGCTGGTAGCCAAGACTCCACGGGTACGTATCTGAACCTACGTACCCGTGCCGCTGTAGCACGCTGAAGGTCAAACAGACGAGGATCCGCAGCAAGTGGCTGAACCTCAGTCTCATCGCGCTCCCGGAATCGAGGTGGAGGGATAGGAGGAGCTGAAGCGGGAGCGGGAGGAGGGTCAGTGGAAGCTGGCGTGGTGGAGGTAGTGGGTATGTCTGTGGTGGTGGATGGCGCAATAGGAGTGACGGGAGCAGGCAGAGTGGGTGGCGGAGTGGAAGCAGAGGTGGTGTGAGTGGAGGAGCGCCGGGAGGCGAGACGACGAACACGAAATGCGATCTGATCTGACGGAGTCTGCGGCTGATCTCCAAGCTCGGCCTGCGCAGCGGCTGCTGCAGCTGCTGCCGCTGCACGGGCTGCTCTGTCCGTACGCCGCTTCTTGCGGCCTTCCTGCTGCTCCAAATAAATAGTCTTGCCCCTGACCTGCCTGAAGGGGCGACGAGGATCCTCATCATCGCCTCCCCCTGGCGCCGACACATTCTTCGTGCGCGGCATCCTGAACCAAAGTCTGCAAATGAGATAGAGAGACTAAGCACAGAGCAAAAATCACCGATAGATTGACCAAGGAATGAGATGACTACTTGGAAAGCTCACACGAGAGGTGACAATCCAGGCAGGACGGGAGACGGCACACGGTCAAACAAGGTCACTGAAATGACAGAAGAGGTGAGCACGTATTAGTCACATAGTCATAAGCATATGAAATGTGAATAAATACATACACAGAGAGATAGAGCACAGAAAACACGAGACGAGACGATCAAGAAGTCAAACGACGTGAAAACGACGTTCGAAGGATAAATAGTGTCATAGGTTGTTTGGAATTCAAAGTGAGGCACAAAACGATATGGAATTGAGCCGATACTTCACGAGTAGGTTTATATAGGTGAATATGAGTGAAGTGTGTGCGTGGTTTGAATTTAGGCGAAGAAAAAGGGATTAGGGCACACGGCTCGAAAACGATCGCTCGAAACAGAGAATTGAGTGAAATTTAAGCCTGGGATCACGGATTGGCGTGAAATATGGCAAGTAGGTAACTGGAAGTGTTGTGAAGGTGCCTGAAAAATTTGGGTTCAATTGGAGCATTTTTGGCTGGTTTGGACATTTCACCGAGCATGTGGCGGGCGAGGAATTAGGGTTTCGGAGAAATGGCTATTTGAGGTGGGAAAACCCTCCCGAAGGAGCTAAGAACCTGCAGGAGAGTTCAAGGAATACAGGGGAACACATTCCACAACTTGGATTCATTTGATTTGACATGAATTCAAAAGGTGGACAGGGGTGGAGACTTGAGTGCCAGGGTGCCTTACAAACCGAGAGCAGGGGTGAGAGGAAAGGAGAGGGGGAAGGACTGCTCACCGAGGGGAAAGAGGCGAGCCCAGGCACACGATTGCCGGAGCAGGGTGGTCGCCGGTGGGGGAGATCGCCGGCGACGGGGAGGAGACGCCAGAGACAGAGAGCAGCGGGCGCTGGCTGGGAAATAAAAGGAGCCTCTGGCTCGGTCGGGCTGGGGGCCGTTTTTTAAAACGCGACATGGGCGCACCGGACAGTCTACAGCGCCTGTCCGGTGCACACCGGACAGCGCACAGTAGCTATCCGGTGAACCACCGGACAGCGCACAGGAAATTTGATTTAGCGCGCGCGGCTGCCGGTGCACCGGACATTGCACAGTGCAGTGTCCGGTGCACACCGGACTGTCCGGTGAGCCCAGACAGAGGAGAGTTTGGAAAATTTTGAAATTCTATCTAACTCCCAACCAAACCAAATCCCAACTTATAATCACACAAAATAACACTTGTTGGGACAGGTATTGGCACCCTCATATACTTTTCAAAATATTTTGCCATAGGCTAGATAATTTTTAGAGAAAGTAGGCAAATGGTGAAATTTGCATTTTGGCTTGCACTAGGGGTTTTTCATGAAAGATTTGAGTTTTGAATACTCCCCCTAAGTGCAGTACCTCATGCATATTTCAAGAACCAATAATTGCATAAAAAGTAAGAATTCAGGTGCTAAAAGCTTAAAAACTAAGACTTGTCAAGTTTGACCCGAGTTAAGCTTTTTCACTCGCTTTGTTGGCGGTTATCTTAACTAGGTTAGACAAGCCATAGATGCAATACAAGGAATTTAAACATGCAATGCAGGTTTGACAACACCATTTGACATTTTACACAAAATTTCTGAGATCAAGAATATTTAGTTCATTCCTCAACATGCAAAAGCGGGTCTTATCAAGAGGCTTAGTGAAAATATCCGCTAATTGATCTTCCGACCTCACTCCTTCTAAAATGATATCTCCTTTAGCAACATGATCTCTAAGGAAGTGATGACGGATATCAATATGCTTGGTGCGAGAGTGTTGAACAGGATTATTAGCAATTTTAACAGCACTCTCATTATCACACAACAAAGGTACCTTTTCTAGAACTACGCCATAGTCTAGAAGGGTTTGTTTCATATATAAAATCTGTGTGCAACAGGCACCCGTGGCAATGTATTCCGCTTCGGCAGTTGACAAGGCAACACTGTTTTGTTTTTTTGATGTCCATGAAACTAGTGATCTACCAAGCAGATGGCATCCCCCAGAAGTACTTTTCCTATCAATTTTGCAACCAGCATAATCCGAATCGGAATAGCCAATTAAATCAAAAGTAGCTCCTTTGGGATACCACAGACCAACGCTTGTGGTGTGCCTGAGATACCTAAGAATTCTCTTAACAGCGCGAAGATGAGCTTTCTTAGGATTAGATTGAAATCTAGCACACATGCAGACACTAAACATAATATCGGGCCTAGATGCGGTAAGGTATAATAAACTACCAATCATAGAACGGTAGAGAGTTTGATTAACCGGGTTACCTCCCTCATCTAAGTCGAGATGTCCATTTGTAGGCATGGGGGTCTTGATTGGTTTGCACTTCTCCATGTTGAACCTCTTCAACAAGTCTTTGGTATACTTCTCTTGTGAGAGAAAGTTACCATCTTTCATTTGCTTGACTTGAAAGCCGAGGAAGTAAGTTAGCTCACCAATCATTGACATCTCAAACTCCTTTGACATCAACTCACCAAATTCCTTGCAATGATAGTCATTTGTCGAGCCAAAGATTATATCATCAACATATACTTGACAAATGAAAATATCACTGTTATGTTTCTTTGTGAAGAGAGTTGTGTCGACGGTCCCGATCTTGAAGCCCTTTTCGATGAGGAAGTCACGAAGGCGCTCATACCAAGCCCTTGGAGCCTGCTTTAGCCCATATAGCGCCTTGGACAACCTGTAGGCATGGTTAGGATATCTAGGGTCTTCAAATCCAGGCGGTTGCTCAACATATACAAGTTCATTTATGAAGCCATTTAAAAATGCACTTTTTACATCCATTTGATAAAGTTTTATATCATAGCATGATGCATATGCAAGTAGGATACGGATGGCTTCCAGTCGAGCAACCGGTGCAAAGGTCTCTCCAAAATCCAAGCCTTCAACTTGAGAGAATCCCTTCGCGACAAGTCTTGCCTTGTTTCTTACAATTACACCTTGATCATCTTGTTTGTTTCTGAACACCCACTTTGTTCCAATGATTCTTGCATCTTGTGGAGGCTTCTCCAGGGTCCAAACTTCATTACGGGTGAAGTTGTTAAGTTCTTCATGCATGGCATTCACCCAGTCCGGATCCTGTAGCGCCTCATCTATACAAGTAGGCTCAACACAAGAAACAAAAGAGTGATGTTCAATAAAAGAAGCATGTCTATGTGATCGAGTAATAACCCCTTGTGAAGGACTCCCGATGATTTGGTTTTGAGGATGAGCTTGAAGTAGTGATGAGTTTCTCCTGTTAACCACTTGGGAAGAAGATCCTGGAGCATCAACATCTTCGGCTTGTACCCTTGCTTGTTCATGAGAGACAAATGTATCTTCATTTGCATGCCTCTCATCTTTTTCATCATCTTGTGGTACATTTGATGAAGAAGGCCTGTCAATGATTTGCACTTCTTCTTCATCTTCTTTTGGTTTGATAGCTCCAATAGGCATGTTCTTCATTGCTTCCCTTAGTGGCTCATCACCTACATCATCAAGATTTTCAAGTGCTCCTTGGGAGCCATTAGTCTCATCAAATTCCACATCATATGTTTCTTCTACCATACCAGTGGCATGGTTGAATACTCGATATGCTTTGGACTTTAATGAATAACCCAAAAGAAAACCAATATCACAACGTCTTTGAAACTTCCCTAGGTGATGGCGTTTCTTGTAGATGTAGCATTTGCACCCAAACACCCGGAAGAAGGAGACGTCTGGCTTTTTCCCATTTAGCAGTTCATAAGGAGTCTTCTCAAGTAGCCGGTGAGGAAATAGCCTGTTTGATGCATAACAAGCAGTGTTGACAGCTTCGGCCCAAGACCTCTCCGGTGTGTTATACTCATCAATCATTGTTCTTGCAAGAGTGATCAAGGTCCTGTTTTTCCTTTCAACAACTCCATTTTGTTGAGGTGTGTATGTGGCAGATACTTCATGCTTGATCCCAATTTCATCACAGTACTCATGAATGTTGGTGTTGTCAAATTCTTTGCCATTGTCACTTCTAATTTTCTTAATCTTGCAATCAAATTCATTTTGTGCTTTCTTGGCAAACTTCTTGAATATAGATGCAACTTCAGATTTGTCATGGAGAAAGAACACCCAAGTGTATCTTGAGAAGTCATCAACAATCACTAGACAGTAGAGGTTGCCACCGGCACTGACATAATTTGTAGGTCCAAACAAATCCATATGAAGTAGTTCCAGTGGCCTTGATGTTGACATGAAGGCTTTAGTGGGATGTGTATTAGCAACTTGCTTTCCAGCTTGACATGCACTGCATGGCTTGTCTTTTTCAAACACCACATCCTTTAATCCTCTAACCATATCTTTCTTTAATACCTTCTTGAGTGTGCTCATTCCAACATGTGCAAGCCTCCTATGCCAAAGCCATCCAAGAGAAGCTTTGGTGAAGAGGCAAGTTCTTAAGTCTGCATCTTCTGAAGTGAAATCCACTAAGTAGAGGTTGTTGTATCTAAATCCCTTGAATACTATTGATTCATCATCCATCTTTGTTACAATAACCTCTGTTGGAGTGAATAAGCATTGAAGTCCAAGATCACAGAGTTGATCCACTGATAATAAATTGAAGCTCAAAGGTGCAACTAAGAGAACATTTGATATTGATAAATCATTTGAGATTGCCACCTTGCCAAGTCCTTGCACTTTTCCTTTTGAATTGTCTCCAAATGTGATTTTATCTTGTCCATCAACATTTTCATCTAGTGAGGTGAACATCCGTGGGTTGCCTGTCATATGTTGTGTGCATCCACTGTCAATAACCCAATGGCTCCCACCGGTCTTGTAGTTCACCTACATTCACAGACAATTCAAGCTTGAGTTTTGAGGGCCCTATATTGCATAGGACCAGTGACTCTCTCAATTAAGGATTTTGCCACCCAGATTTGTCTAGGTCTATTCTTGTTTGGTGGACCTAGGAATGTAACCTTAACCTTTCCATTTGCAACCTTTCTTAGAACATAGTGAGCATTGAAAGCAAATGGTCTTGAGTGCTTAGGCAAGGGAGTTGGTGGTTTGGCTTTGCAGTTGTGGGCAAAGTGACCTTCATTTCCACACTCAAAGCATTTGATAGGCTTGTGAGTCTGCTTCGGCTTGTATTGAGTGGTAGCTTTCTTTTGCACAAAAGCATTGTATCCAATACCACTCTTGTTACTTTTCATAACAGTGTTCATAAGCAGCTCATTTTGGAGGTATTGACCCTTGTTGAACTTTTGCACACTTGTTGCAAGATGTTCATTTTCACTTTTTAGTTTCTTGACCTCATTCTTAAGCCTTTGATTATCCACTACCAACTCATTGTTGAAATCATTGTTCTCAATAGCAACTTTTCCTCTAGTAGTTGCATCAGTCAGGTAATTCTTCAATTTTTGGTTGTCTAAAGTCAGGACTTCAACTTTTTCAGTCAATTCAGCATGTAGACTAGTTTGCTCTTCTTGAATCAAATCATCACATGAGGTTGCTACATCAAGCTTAACAACAGGGTTAATAGCCTCATGTGTTTTGCAAGATAAAAGTTCATTTTCAACAAGAAGATTGTCATGATCAAATTTAATTTGAGCATAGTCTTTCTCGATCTTTACTAGTCTATTTTGCAACTCCCTATTAGCTTTATTTAATTTGTCATATTTTTCCTTAGCATCTTTTAGGGAGTTTGTGAGCTCATTTACAGTTGATGACATAGTTTTATTTTCTTCTTTTATTTCATCACTAGCCTTTATAACTATGTCATACTTGGCATTTAAAGATTCATTTTCATTTTTCAGCCTATCACATTTAGCTTTTGACTTTCTAATGATTTGAGTATATTCTTTAAGTAAGTCAGCTAACTCATCATATGAAGGTGAAGCAAATTCCTCATCACTATCACTATCACTATCATCAACAATATCATTTTGTACCTTCCGTTCACCCCTAGCCATGAGGCATAGGTGAGAAGTGGATGATGGCGATGGTGGTGGTGAAGAGAAGTCCCCGGCGATGGCGGCAATTTTTTCATCATTCTCTTCTTCACTTGAAGAAGACCCACTTGATGATTCGATGTCGGTGAGCCAGTCGCCAACAATATATGCCTTTCCATTCTTCTTCTTGTGGAACCTCTTTTGCTTCCCATCCTTTCTCTTGAAAAATTTCTTTTCCTTCTTTTCATCATCGCTGTCATCTTCTTTCTTGCCCTTGAACTTGTTCTTCTTGGGCTTGTTGCATTGATGAGCAAGATGACCAAGCTCACCACAGTTGTAGCAGTCCATCTCAGAAATGGGCTTTCTTTTGTTGGAAAAGAACTTCTTCTTCCTTGAATCAAATTTGATGCCTTCTCTATTTAGCTTCTTCAACATCTTGGTGGTCTTCCTTACCATCAAGGCAATGTTTGCATCAAGGTCATCATCACTTGAGGATTCTTCCTCAACTTGTATTTTTGCTTTTCCTTTTCTTTCATGATTTGCTTTGAGAGCCAAATCCTTTCTTTTGGAAGATGATTCTTCTTTGTCGTTGATGTGCATGTACATTTCATGGGCATTGATCTTTCCCAAAATTTGTGTAGGTGTGGTAACCGAAAGATCCATTTGATGTAGCACAGTGACAATGTGTCCATATTTGTCTATTGGGAGGACACTGAGAATCTTCCTCACAACATCCGGTTGTGAGATTTGAGTAAGCCCCAATCCATTGACTTCCTCTACAAGAATATTAAGTCGTGAGTACATAGCATTTGCATTTTCATTAGTAAGCATTTCAAAAGAATTTAACTTTCGCATGGCTATGTGATATCTTTCCTCACGTTCACTTCTAGTTCCTTCGTGTAGAGCACAAATGTCCATCCACAAATCATGAGCATTTTTATGATTTCTTACTCTATTAAACACATCTTTGCAAAGGCCTCTAAAAAGGGTGTTTTTGGCCTTAGCATTCCATTTCTCATAATTGAACTCATCACCTACAAGATTTGTGGGATCTCTAGGTTCGGGGAACCCTTGTGTGGCGGCTTTATAGACACCAATGTCTATAGCCTCTAAGTATGCTTCCATACGAATTTTCCAATAAGGAAAATCGTCACCATCAAAAACGGGAGGAGGTCCATCCCCACCGGACATCGTAACTCTAGCGATTAAGCTAATCTATGAGCAACAAGGCTCCGATACCAATTGAAAGGATCACGATGCCCAAGAGGGGGGTGAATTGGGCTTTTCTAAAAATCAACACTAATTAAAACCTAAGCAAGAGATAAGCAAGAGCCCAACTTCACCCCAACAACTAGCACTAAGAAAATAATACTAGAAATGCAACAAAGCTAAGATAATACTTCAAATACTTGCTAAACAAATACACAATGTAAAGTGCTTGAATTAAGTGCGGAATGTAAAGCAAAGTTTAGAAGACTCCTCCAATTTTTCCCGAGGTATCGAAGAGTCGGCACTCTCCACTAGTCCTCGTTGGAGCACCCGCGCAAGGGTATCGCTCCCCCTTGGTCCTCGCAAGAACCAAGTGCTCACTACGAGATGATCCTTTGCCACTCCGGCGCGGTGGATCCCTCGAGACCGCTTACAAACTTGAGTCGGGTCACCAACAAGATCTTCACGGTGATCACCGAGCTCCCAACACCACCAAGCCGTCTAGGTGATGCCGATCACCAAGAGTAACAAGCCGTAGACTTTCGCTTGACCAAGAGAAGCCTAATGCAAGTGGTGTGTGCTCTAGGTGGCTCTCACTAGCGCTAATGAGGAACAAACGCGGATTATGATTCTCTAATCTCCTCACTAGGCTTTTGGTGCTTGCAAAGCTCTAGCAATGTGCTGGAATAAATGTGGAGTGCAAGACATTGAATATGGTGGGTGGAGGGGGTATAAATAGCCCTCACCCACCAACTAGCCGTTACAGGCAATTTACTGCGCGATGGCGCACCGGACAGTCCGGTGCGCCACCAGTGCGCCAACGGTGCGCCACCGGTGCGCCAACGGTCGTTTCCAACGGCTAGTTCTGACAGATAGCCGTTGGACTCATGGCGCACCGGACAATGAACAGTTCACTGTCCGGTGCACACCGGACAGTCCGGTGCGGTGTCCGGTGTGCCACTAAAATTCAACTCTGAACGCTGCGCTCTCGGGTTTCTGCGGAGCCAAAGTCTCTGCCGCGGACCAGCCTCGCCCCACCTGGCAGAGGGTGCACCGGACAGTCCGGTGCCCCAACGCCAGAAACACTAACTCTTGTTTTTCAGCTGTTTTTCAAATCGGTTTTCGTTCTAACTTGAGTGTGAGTTCTATAGTGACACCTAGCACTGTGTATGAGTGTGATTGTGCACCAACACTACACTAGAACTCTCTTGGTCAAACTACTCATCGACAACCCCTCTTTATAGTACGGCTAAAAGAGAATAAAAGACCTAACTAAAATGCGAGTGTCCACATCTCCTTGACACTCGGACTCCGTAGACCTTCACCTTTTGTTTCGTCGTTTTAGCCGTCGCTTCGAGTTCTTATGTCCGGGATTGTTTTCACCGTTGTAGTACTTCTACCTGTCATGCGACCTAACTTACCATTTGTCTCTGCAAAACACACGTTAGTCACATGTAATATTACGTTGTCATTAATCACTAAAACCAACCAGGGGCCTAGATGCTTTCACAATGAATGCTAGCTCTTGTAAGTGGTTGGAAGTTGGAAAACTTGGATGCAATGAATGGTGGGGTGGTTGGGGTATTTATAGCCCCAACCACCAAAAGTGGCCGTTGCTGGAAGCTGTCTGTTCGATGGCGCACCGGACAGTCCGGTGCACACCGGACAGTCCGGTGCCTCCGCCACGTCATCAATGCCGTTGGATTCTGACCGTTGGAGCTTCTGACTTCTGGGCCCGCCTGGGTGTCCGGTGCACACCGGACAACAACTGTTCATTGTCCGGTGCGCCGGCATGGGCGATCCTGACGACTGCGCGCGCAGAGCGCGCATTAAATGCACCGCAGGTAGCCGTTGGCGCCGAAATAGCCGTTGCTCCGCTGGTACACCGGACAGTCCGGTGCACACCGGACATGTCCGGTGAATTATAGCGGAGCGGCTACCGCGCGAACCCGAGGCTGGCGAGTTCCAGAGGCCGCGCTTCCTTGGAGCACCGGACACTGTCCGGTGTACACCGGACAGTCCGGTGAATTATAGCGCGCCGGCTTCCGAGAATTCCCGAAGGCGAAGAGTTCGAGTTGGAGTCCTCTGGGCGCACCGGACACTGTCCGGTGTACACCGGACAGTCCGGTGCCTCCAGCTAGAGGTGCCTTCGGTTGCCTCTATGCTCCTTTGTTGAATCCAAAACTTGATCTTTTTATTGGCTGAGTGTAAGCCTTTTGCACCTGTATAACTTATACACTAGAGCAAACTAGTTAGTCCAATATTTGTGTTGGACAATTCAACCACCAAAATTATTTAGGAACTAGGTGTAAGCCTAATTCCCTTTCAATCTCCCCCTTTTTGGTGATTGATGCCAACACAAACCAAAGCAAATATAGAAGTGCATAATTGAACTAGTTTGCATAATGTAAGTGCAAAGGTTGCTTGGAATTGAGCCAATAAATACTTACATAATGCGCATGGATTGTTTTCTTTGTTTTTTTTGACATATTGGACCACATTTGCACCATAAGTTTTGTTTTTGTAAATTCTTTTGTAAATTCTTTTCAAAATCCTTTTGCAAGATAGTCAAAGGTAAATGAATAAGATTTGCAAAGTATTTTCAAGTTTTGAAATTTTCTTCCTTTGACTAAACAAAAACTCCCCCTCAAATAGAGTCTCCTCTTAGTGTTCAAGAGGGTTTTAAGATATCAATTTTGAAAATACTACTTGCTCCCCCTTTAGAACACAAAGAGATATTAATTTTGAAATTTTCCAATCGAAAATCATCAATTTTAAAATTAGGGTGGTGGTGCGGTCCTTTTGCTTTGGGCTCATATTTTCTCCCCCTTTGGCATGAATCGCCAAAAACGGAATCATTAGAGCCCAATGAAGTACTTTCTCCCCCTTTGGTCATAAAATGAATGAGTGAAGATTATACCAAAGATGGAGAGTGATGCGGAGCGACGGCGAAGGATGAGTAGTAGAGCGGAGTGGAAGCCTTTGTCTTCGCCGAAGACTCCAATTCCCTTTCAATATACCTATGACTTGGTTTGGAATACACTTGAAAACACATTAGTCATAGCATATGAAAGAGACATGATCAAAAGGTACATTTATGAGCTATGTGTGCAAGACTAGCAAAAGAAATTCCTAGAATCAAGAATATTGAGCTCATGCCTAAGTCTGGTAAAAGATTGTTCATCAAGTGGCTTGGTAAAGATATCGGCTAATTGATCTTTAGTGTTAATGTATGAAATCTCGATATCCCCCTTTTGTTGGTGATCCCGAAGAAAATGATACCGAATGGCTATGTGTTTAGTGCGGCTATGCTCAACGGGATTATCCGCCATGCGGATTGCACTCTCATTATCACATAGAAGAGGAACTTTGGTTAATTTGTAACCGTAGTCCCGCAGGGTTTGCCTCATCCAAAGCAATTGCGCGCAACAGTGGCCTGCGGCAATATACTCGGCTTCGGCGGTGAAAAGAGCGACCGAATTTTGCTTCTTTGAAGCCCAAGACACCAAGGATCTTCCCAAGAACTGGCAAGTCCCCGATGTGCTCTTCCTATTAATCTTACACCCCGCCCAATCGGCATCCGAATAACCAATCAAATCAAATGTGGATCCCCGAGGGTACCAAAGCCCAAACTTAGGAGTATAAGCCAAATATCTCAAGATTCGTTTTACGGCCGTAAGGTGTGATTCCTTAGGGTCGGCTTGGAATCTTGCACACATGCAAACGGAAAGCATAATGTCCGGTCGAGATGCACATAAGTAAAGTAATGAACCAATCATCGACCGGTATACCTTTTGATCCACGGACTTACCTCCCGTGTCGAGGTCGAGATGCCCATTGGTTCCCATGGGTGTCTTGATGGGCTTGGCATCCTTCATTCCAAATTTGCTTAGAATGTCTTGAGTATACTTCGTTTGGCTAATGAAGGTGCCCTCTTGGAGTTGCTTGACTTGAAATCCTAGAAAATATTTCAACTCCCCCATCATAGACATCTCGAATTTTTGTGTCATGATCCTACTAAATTCTTCACATGTAGATTCGTTAGTAGACCCAAATATAATATCATCAACATAAATTTGGCATACAAACAAATCATTGTCGAGAGTTTTAGTGAATAAAGTAGGATCGGCTTTGCCGACTTTGAAGCCATTTGAAATAAGGAAATCTCTAAGGCATTCATACCATGCTCTTGGGGCTTGCTTAAGCCCATAAAGCGCCTTAGAGAGCCTATAAACATGGTTAGGATACTCACTGTCTTCAAAGCCGGGAGGTTGCTCAACATAGACCTCCTCCTTGATTGGTCCATTGAGGAAGGCACTCTTCACGTCCATTGGATAAAGCTTGAAGCCATGGTAAGTAGCATAGGCTAATAATATGCGAATTGACTCAAGCCTAGCTACGGGTGCATAGGTTTCTCCAAAATCCAAACCTTCGACTTGTGAATACCCCTTGGCCACGAGTCGAGCTTTGTTCCTTGTCACCACACCATGCTCGTCTTGCTTGTTGCGGAAGACCCACTTGGTTCCTACAACATTTTGATTAGGACGTGGAACTAAATGCCATACCTCATTCCTTGTGAAATTGTTGAGCTCCTCTTGCATCGCCATCACCCAATCCGAATCTTGAAGTGCTTCCTCTACCCTGTGTGGCTCAATAGAGGAAACAAAAGAGTAATGTTCACAAAAATGTGCAACACGAGATCGAGTAGTTACCCCCTTATGAATGTCGCCGAGGATGGTGTCGACGGGGTGATCTCGTTGTATTGCTTGGTGGACTCTTGGGTGTGGCGGTCTTGGTTGTTCATCCTCCTTGTCTTCATCATTTGCATCTCCCCCTTGATCGGTGCCGTCATTTTGAGGTGGCTCATCTTCTTGATCTTCTTGTTCAATATATTGAGCCTCATCCTCAATATGAGTTGGTGGAGATGCTTGCATGGAGGAGGATGGTTGATCTTGTGCATGTGGAGGCTCTTCGGATTCCTTAGGACACACATCCCCAATGGACATGTTCCTTAGAGCTATGCATGGAGCCTGTTCTTCACCTATTTCATCAAGATCAACTTGCTCTACTTGAGAGCCGTTAGTCTCATCAAACACAACGTCACAAGAAACTTCAACAAGTCCTGAGGACTTGTTAAAGACTCTATATGCCCTTGTGTTTGAGTCATATCCTAGTAAAAAACCTTCTACAGTTTTAGGAGCAAATTTAGATTTTCTACCTCTCTTAACAAGAATAAAGCATTTGCTACCAAAAACTCTAAAATATGAAATATTTGGCTTTTTACCGGTTAGGAGTTCATAAGATGTCTTCTTGAGGATTCGGTGAAGATATAACCGGTTGATGGCGTAGCAAGCGGTGTTGACTGCTTCGGCCCAAAACCGATCCGGTGTCTTGTATTCATCAAGCATGGTTCTTGCCATGTCCAATAGAGTTCGATTCTTCCTCTCCACTACACCATTCTGTTGTGGAGTGTAGGGAGAAGAGAACTCATGCTTGATGCCCTCCTCCTCAAGAAAGCCTTCAATTTGAGAATTCTTGAACTCCGTCCCATTGTCGCTTCTAATTTTCTTGATCCTTAAGCCGAACTCATTTTGAGCTCGTCTCAAGAATCCCTTTAAGGTCTCTTGGGTATGAGATTTGTCCTGCAAAAAGAACACCCAAGTGAAGCGAGAATAATCATCCACAATTACAAGACAATACTTACTACCGCCGATGCTTATGTAAGCGATCGGGCCGAATAAATCCATGTGTAGGAGCTCCAGTGGCCTGTCGGTAGTCATGATGTTTTTGTGTGGATGATGGACACCAACTTGCTTCCCGGCTTGGCATGCGCTACAAATCCTGTCTTTCTCAAAATGAACATCGGTTAGTCCTAAAATGTGTTCTCCCTTTAGAAGCTTGTGAAGATTCTTCATTCCAACATGGGCTAGTCGGCGGTGCCAGAGCCAACCCAAGTTAGTCTTAGCAATTAAGCATGTGTCGAGTTCAGCTCTTTCAAAATCTACTAAGTATAGTTGACCCTCTAACACTCCCTTAAATGCTATTGAATCATCACTTCTTCTAAAGACAGTAACACCTATATCAGTGAATAGACAGTTGTAGCCCATTTGACATAATTGGGATACGGAAAGCAAATTGTAATCTAAAGAGTCTACAAGAAAAACATTGGAAATAGTATGGTCAGGTGATATTGCAATTTTACCCAATCCTTTGACCAAACCTTGATTTCCATCCCCGAATGTGATAGCTCGTTGGGGATCTTGGTTTTTCTCATATGAGGAGAACATCTTTTTCTCCCCTGTCATGTGGTTTGTGCACCCGCTGTCGAGTATCCAACTTGAGCCCCCGGATGCATAAACCTGCAAAACAATTTTAGTTCTTGATTTTAGGTACCCAAACGGTTTTGGGTCCTTTAGCATTAGAAACAAGAACTTTGGGTACCCAAACACAAGTCTTGGAGCCCTTGTGTTTGCCCCCAACAATTTTGGCAACTACCTTGCCGGATTTGTTAGTTAAAACATAAGATGCATCAAAAGTCTTAAATGAAATGGCATGATCATTTGATGCATTAGGAGTTTTCTTTCTAGGCAACTTGGCACGGGTTGGTTGCCTAGAACTAGATGTCTCACCCTTATACATGAAAGCATGATTTGGGCCAGAGTGAGACTTCCTAGAATGAATTTTCCTAATCTTGCTCTCAGGATAGCCGGCAGGGTACAAAATGTAACCCTCGTTATCCTGAGGCATGGGAGCTTTGCCCTTAACAAAGTTAGATAAGTTCTTTGGAGGGGCATTAATTTTGACATTGTCTCCCTTTTGGAAGCCAATGCCGTCCTTAATGCCAGGGCGTCTCCCATTATAGAGCATGCTTCTAGCAAATTTAAATTTTTCATTTTCTAAGTCATGCTCACTGATCTTAGCATTAAGTTGTGCTATGTGATCATTTTGTTTTTTAATTAAGGCTAGGTGATCATGAATAGCATCAACATTAATATCTCTACATCTAGTACAAATGGAAATATGCTCAGTAGATGTAGATGGTTTGCAAGTTTTTGATTCTACAACCTTAGCATGCAATGTTTCATTCTTACTTCTAAGGTCAGAAATAGTAGCATTGCAAACATCAAAATCTTTAGTCTTAGCAATCAAATTTTCATTTTCTAATCTAAGACTAGCAAGAGAAATGTTCAATTCTTCAATCCTAGCAAGCAAATCATCATTATCATTTCTAGGGTTTGGAATTGAAACATTGCAAATATGAGAATCAACCTTAGCTAACAAATTAGCATTTTCATTTCTAAGGTTGTCTAAAGTCTCATGGCAAGTACTTAGCTCACTAGACAATTTTTCACATTTTTCTACCTCTAGAGCATAAGCATTTTTAACCTTAACATGCTTCTTATTTTCTTTAATAAGGAAGTCCTCTTGAGAATCCAAGAGATCATCCTTCTCATGAATAGCACTAATCAATTCATTTAATTTTTCTTTTTGTTGCATGTTGAGGTTAGCAAAAAGAATGCGCAAGTTATTCTCCTCATTTTTATCATCATCCTCATCACTAGATGTTTCATATTTAGTGGAGGACCTTGATTTTATCTTCTTTTTGCCGTCCTTGGCCATGAGACACTTGTGGCCGACGTTGGGGAAGAGGAGGCCTTTGGTGACGGCGATGTTGGCGGCGTCCTCGTCGTCGGACGAGTCGCTTGAGCTTTCGTCGGAGTCCCACTCCCGACAAACATGGGCATCGCCGCCCTTCTTCTTGTAGTACCTCTTCTTCTCCTTTCTTCTTCCCTTCTTGTCGTCGCCCCTGTCACTATCACTTGATAATGGACATTTTGCAATAAAATGACCGGGCTTACCACATTTGTAGCACACTTTCTTGGAGCGGGGTTTGTAGTCCTTCCCCCTCCGTTGCTTGAGGATTTGGCGAAAGCTTTTGATGATTAAAGCCATCTCCTCATTGTCGAGCTTGGAGGCGTCAATTGGTTGTCTACTTGGTGTAGACTCCTCCTTCTTCTCCTCCGTTGCCTTGAAGGCCACCGGTTGCGCCTCGGATGTGGAAGGTTCGTCAAGCTTGTTGATCTTCTTTGAGCCTTTAATCATGCATTCAAAGCTCACAAAATTCCCGATAACTTCCTCGGGGGTCATTAGTGGGTATCTAGGATTACCACGAATTAATTGAACTTGAGTGGGGTTAAGGAAAATAAGTGCTCTTAAAATAACCTTAACCACCTCGTGGTCATCCCATTTTTTGCTCCCGAGGTTGCGCACTTGGTTCACCAAGGTCTTGAGCCGATTGTACATGTCTTGTGGCTCCTCCCCTTGGCGAAGACGGAAGCGACCGAGCTCCCCCTCGATCGTTTCCCGCTTGGTGATCTTGGTGAGTTCATCACCCTCGTGCGCCGTCTTGAGTAGGTCCCAAATCTCCTTTGCGTTCTTCAACCCTTGCACTTTGTTGTATTCCTCCTTGCTTAGAGAGGCAAGGAGAATGGTTGCGGCTTGGGAGTTGAAGTGTTCGATTTGGGCCACTTCGTCCGTGTCATAGTCCTCATCCCCTATTGATGGTACCTGTGCTCCAAACTCAACAACATTCCATATACTTTTGTGGAGTGAGGTTAGATGAAATTTCATTAAATCACTCCACCTAGCATAATCTTCGCCGTCAAAAGTTGGCGGCTTGCCTAATGGAACGGAAAGTAATGGAGAATGTCTAGATGTACGGGGATAGTTTAAGGGGATCTTACTAAACTTCTTGCGCTCTTGGCGCTTAGAAGTTATGGACGGTGCATCGGAGTCGGAGGTGGATGTTGATGAAGTGTCGGTCTCGTAGTAGACCACCTTCCTCATCCTCTTGTGCTTGTCCCCACTCCGATGGGGCTTGTGAGAAGAAGATTTTTCCTTCTTCTCCTTGTGGTGAGAAGAGGAAGATCTTTTCTCCTTCCGCTTGGTGGAGTTCTTCTTCTTCTCCCTTCTCTTGGTGTGGGACTCTTCCGATGAAGTGCTCCCTTGGCTTGTAGTGGGCTTGTTGTCGCCGGTCTCCATCTCCCTCTTGGTGTGATCTCCCGACATCACTTCGAGCGGTTAGGCTCTAATGAAGCACCGGGCTCTGATACCAATTGAAAGTCGCCTAGAGGGGGGGGGGTGAATAGGGCGAATCTGAAAATCTCAAAAATAATCACAACTACAAGCAAGGTTAGCGTTAGAAATATAAACGAGTCCGCGAGAGAGGGCGCAAAACAAATCGCAAGTAAATGTAGAGTGTGACACGCGGATTTGTTTTACCGAGGTTCGGTTCTCGCAAACCTACTCCCCGTTGAGGAGGCCACAAAGGCCGGGTCTCTTTCAACCCTTCCCTCTCTCAAACGGTCCCTCGGACCGAGTGAGCTTCTCTTCTTCTCAATCAAACGGGAACAAAACTTCCCCGCAAGGGCCACCACACAATTGGTGCCTCTTGCCTTGGTTACAATTGAGTTTTGATCACAAGAACAAATGAGAAAGAAAGAAAGCGATCCAAGCGCAAGAGCTCAAATGAACACAACAAATCACTCTCACTAGTCACTAGGGCTTTGTATGGAGTTGGGAGAGGATTTGATCTCTTTTGGTGTGCTTTGCAATGAATGCTAGCTCTTGTAAGTGGTTGGAAGTTGGAAAACTTGGATGCAATGAATGGTGGGGTGGTTGGGGTATTTATAGCCCCAACCACCAAAAGTGGCCGTTGCTGGAAGCTGTCTGTTCGATGGCGCACCGGACAGTCCGGTGCACACCGGACAGTCCGGTGCCTCCGCCACGTCATCAATGCCGTTGGATTCTGACCGTTGGAGCTTCTGACTTCTGGGCCCGCCTGGGTGTCCGGTGCACACCGGACAACAACTGTTCATTGTCCGGTGCGCCGGCATGGGCGATCCTGACGACTGCGCGCGCAGAGCGCGCATTAAATGCACCGCAGGTAGCCGTTGGCGCCGAAATAGCCGTTGCTCCGCTGGTACACCGGACAGTCCGGTGCACACCGGACAGTCCGGTGCACACCGGACATGTCCGGTGAATTATAGCGGAGCGGCTACCGCGCGAACCCGAGGCTGGCGAGTTCCGGAGGCCGCGCTTCCTTGGAGCACCGGACACTGTCCGGTGTACACCGGACAGTCCGGTGAATTATAACGCGCCGGCTTCCGAGAATTCCCGAAGGCGAAGAGTTCGAGTTGGAGTCCTCTGGGCGCACCGGACACTGTCCGGTGTACACCGGACAGTCCGGTGCCTCCAGCCAGAGGTGCCTTCGGTTGCCTCTATGCTCCTTTGTTGAATCCAAAACTTGATCTTTTTATTGGCTGAGTGTAAGCCTTTTGCACCTGTATAACTTATACACTAGAGCAAACTAGTTAGTCCAATATTTGTGTTGGACAATTCAACCACCAAAATTATTTAGGAACTAGGTGTAGGCCTAATTCCCTTTCAACTATCCCCAACACCGCTGAGGGTCATGTTGGTTTTGACAAGTTCGTCATCTTGTTTACCTAATTTTCTGTATAGTGAATAAGGCATTAGATTTACAGCCGCCCCTCCATCTACCAACATCTTCGCAATCGGTATTCCATCAATGTGACCGCGCACGAAGAGCGGCTTTAGATGATTTACCGATTCCTTTGGTTTAGTAAAGGCGGCTTCTTTAGGACCAAAATCAAACTGAGCAACAATATTTACATCCATACCCGGGTGTTCTGGAGAAGCCTCGTAGTCGACCAGGTCTTCTCCCAGCAGGTCGTCCTCTTCCATTGATGTTGTCGTGTCGTTGGAGGCTTCCTGGTGAACGGCGGACGGTCCACGTGCGGGGGTCGGACGGTCCGCGCCTGGTGCAGGTTGTCCAGAGACTTCCTGGTGAACGGCGGACGGTCCGCGCGTAGGGGCCGAACGGTCCGCGCCTGGTGCAAATTGACTTTCTATTTCTGTGGCCGTTTGTTTTTTCTCAACGGCCTTCGGTCTCCATTTCTTTTGCGGTGGCGGGTATAGTGGATGTGTGTCATTAAATATATTTTCCGCCTCCTTTTCCTGGCTCTCTTTTGCTCTTAGGCGCTGTAATTTTCTCTTTTGGGACCGTGTCAATCCCGCTGGGCACCATCGAGGCATGGAGTATTTTGGATCGGCTGTTTTGTTGGCAGCCGTATCCTTTTTGGTTGTGTTGGCCGATTTGCCAAAAATCATCGGTCCTTTATCATCTTCCTGTATGACAACATCTGCAGTGCCTATTTTGATGATGTCCTTTGTTGTTTTTTGAGTTGCTGCAGGCATATGCCCCCCTGCCGGATTGGTCGGCCTTGAAGGCCGAGTAATCCGGCAATCCTGTTGGGTTTGTGCCTGGTGACCGGATTGAGTAGTGCCCAATCGGTCTTGTACTGGTGGCGTCAACCTGTCAAAAACAGATGTTTGGGGTGCCCCCCAGGTGGGGTACTGTGGCATCCCAAATGGATATGATGGCATGCCCCACATTTGATTTGGGACATATGGCGGAGGTAAATATGTGTATGGATATGGCATAGGTGGATATGGAGGTGGAGGTGTCCATGCAGGTATGTTAGGTCTCACTTGTATAGTATGACCTTTCATTTCTTCCGATTGGTGGGGTGGTCCAATCGGCCTGACCTGGCGCTGCTCATGAATGGGTGAGCGGGGTCGCTTTGCTGGCCGGTCACTGGGGCCGACCTTCTTTTTTACGTATTTAGACAATAATTGATCAAAAGTTGGGCCGGCTTTAACCAACCGACCAGCTGCTTTGAATGTATTTGTTTTCCACGTACCTATCTCTGGTCGTCGTGGTTTGAAAGTACGTGGCCGTTGTAAGTCCTGAGTACGGCCGGACCGTCTGTCGGAGCTCTTTGGACCGTCCGGTGGGGTCCCGGGCCGTCCGCGCCTACGTGCCGGACCATCCGGGATACGCAGCACGGGTTCCTGCATCTGTCTCCCTGTCTGCGCTTGCCCCCCAGTACTGGAGGCTGTGATGGTCACCTTCAGGGTCTCCCCTCCATCGGGAGTCTTCTCGGCCACCACTTTCCTGCAAGAAATTTTACAATCCCCATCGGCCTTTTTAGCATTGCCGATGATTGTTTCCTTGCCTTTGCCTTTATCGGCTGTATTTGGCCGAACCAGGACTTTCTTGCCCTCGAAGTCAATCATGTTCATCGGAAAGGGCTCTGTATCCACCTGCATTTCCTGAAATTTCAATCGTCCTTCGTTAATGGCCGATTGAATCTGTCACCGAAATACATTACAATCATTAGTGGCATGAGAAAATGAGTTATGCCACCTGCAGTACGCACGACGTTTTAGCTCGTCGGCGGATGGAACAGTGTGATTTATTTTAATATTGCCATTTTGAAGTAACTCATCAAATATTTTATCACATTTACCAACATTAAACGTAAACTTAACCTCCTCTTGCCGTTTCTTTCGAACCGGCTGCAAGGAGGAACAAGCCGAAGATTTGGCCTGTTTTGGCCAAATCATTTCAGCAGCATATACTTCTGCTGATTCGTCATCTGAGCTACTTTGGTCGCATTCTACTATATGTACGTTGTGACGCATTGTTTTAGCAGTTTCTTTGCTCCGGCTTTCGCAAGCCAAAGCCCTCTGGTGTAACTGTGCTAGTGTAAAAAATTGGATGCCTTCTAATCTCTCTTTTAAATAATATCGTAGACCATTAAAGGCTAATCCTACTAGCTGTTTTTCTGCTAAATGAATTTGAAAGTATCGGTTTCTTGTATCGCGGAATCTCTGGATGTAATCATTAACCGATTCGTCTTTTGTCTGTCGCAATGACACTAAATCTACCAAATCCAATTCATAATCACCGGAGAAAAAATGATCATGAAATTTTTGTTCTAGATCCCCCCATGATGAAATGGAATTAGGAGGTAAAGTGGCATACCATGCAAACGCGGTTCCTGTTAGCGATAATGAAAATAAACGCACGCGAAATGCCTCTGTGTCTGCCAATTCTCCCAATTGTGCTAAGAACTGGCCTATATGTTCGCGCGTGTTTTTCCCTTGATCACCTGAAAATTTTGCGAATTCAGGTATTCTAGTTCCCTGTGGGTACGGGTGGTGATCAAATCGGCTGTCATAAGGTTTCCGATATGATTGCCCCCCAGGGACCATGCTTACTCCGAGCTTATCTCGGAACGCCCCGGCTATTTCTTCCCTCACTATATCAATGGCAGCCGGTGCAAGACCACCGGCTCTCTGGTCAAACATAGGTGGGGTTGGTTGCATATTAGTATGTTGTCGTTCCCCCCATTGGTTTGAGCTACGTGGTGCATTTCCATTTGCCCTATATGGCTCATAGGTTTGATCGTTTCTTTCCGGCCTTTTAGGTGGGGCCGGAAAGCTTTCCTGGGCTCTGGATCCTGAATTAATGGGCTGGTGCATTGCATAATGTGATGGGAAGTGTTGCTGGGACGGGCGAGGATTCAGGTAATAATCCTCTTCAAAAGACTCATGCGCGGACTGTCCGGATATGTACCCGGACCGTCCGTGGTCATATGCGGACCGTCCGTCATTGTATGCGGACCGTCCGACTGGGTAGTTTCGGTTCTGTGTCATATGTGGTGGCTCGGGCGCATATCTAGGTAACTCATTAAAAATAGGCCCGACTGCTGTTGGCCCGGACGGTCCGCGCTCACGTGCGGACGGTCTGGGCATGTGCAGATCGGCTGGTTTGCTGCCGATTTGCGGTTGCTTAGGGTATGTGTCCATCGGCATCCCATAAAGGGGTTGTGACTGGTCGTGACAACCTGTAGCCGATGTGTTACGCGTGTTATCTCCTAACTCAACCTCGTGCGAAGGAAAATTTGCGGTACTAGATTTATCAAATGCACGTACTAGTCTCTTAAGA
The DNA here is from genome assembly GCA_029449295.1 of Zea luxurians. Lineage (NCBI taxonomy): Eukaryota > Viridiplantae > Streptophyta > Magnoliopsida > Poales > Poaceae > Zea > Zea luxurians. The sequence goes on from JAOPSE010000016.1 coordinate 13,755,006, forward strand.
TCGCTTTGCATACCCCTTATGATGTTCTGCATTTGTTCACGCTGATCTTCTACATAATTTCTAAGAGATTGCAGATCGTTGGTATTACTTACATTGGGGATATCTGGCATGGGTTGGAGCGAAGCCGGATCCGTCGCCCGATGTCGGACGACCTTGTTGTTCCTGTCCACTTTGAAGTTGGCCAAGAACTTTGCTTTCGCCTCCTGGATCATCCGCTCCTTGTGCTCCTCAATCTGGAGCTGCTCGTCAGCCGGCAAGGTTTCCCAAGTCGGCTCTATGATGTTGCTTAGAGAAATATCAGAGCTATCCTTTGAACCGGCCATTGAGGGCCGATTTGATAAGCCTAGATGTTTTGTCCCCAGCGGAGTCGCCAAAAAGTATGTTGACGCCTTTTCGGAGCGCCAAACACTCAACAAGAACCGTGGCGGTGCCCTCTGCACAGGGGCGGACGGTCCGCGCGCAGGGGCCGGACGGTCCGCGGCCTGGTGCGAGGCGCGGTTGTGCTCTCTGCGCAAGGGCGGACTGTCCGCGGCCTGGGGCCGGACGGTCCGCGACCTGGTGCGCGGCTAGGGCTCCTGCCTGACGGCCGGACGGTCCGCGCCCTGGGGCCGGACTGTCCGCGCGTACGTAGGGACGGCGGAAGATCGCCGACGGCGCCTGGATCTCGTTCCCGGGAGGGACCCCGTCGGGGAGTAGAGATCCTAGGTGGTGTCTAGGCTCGGGCCGGCCAAACTAGACTCCTCTAATCGACGTAGAGTCGAAGAGAGACGAAGAATTTGGGGATTGGATAGCTAAACCTAAACTAGACTAGAACTACTCCTAGGATAAAATGCGAAATAGAAGTTGTATTGATTCGATTGATGATTCCAAATCGGCCGTATACCTCTCTATTTATAGAGGAGGGGGGTTGGACCCTTTACAAATTAATTCCCGAGCTTATCCCGCGATTTTAGCTAACAACCGTAGCACAAAACTCGGAACCCTAATCTGCTCTGCGCACGCGCGGACCGTCCGGCCCACAGGCGCGGACCGTCTGGACCGCGGACCGTCCGGCCTCAGGGCCGGACAGTCCGCCGGCTCATTTCTGGTTCGAACAGGTACCAATTCCCAGAAAAATCCATAGAAACGTATCGCTTCGGGAATGGAGTGTGGTCCTGTCAGTCTTTACGCCGGTCGCAAGATTCTCAATGGTGTAGCTATTTTCACGCTGCACAATAACAGCTCAAATTCACGAACATCGTACTTCAACTGCTGCTTTTTGCGTATCCTTTTGTTTGTTCTGCTACCGTGTCCATATGCTAGCAAAATGGTCCGAGTATGTGGCCTGAACACAGCAACAGGAAAAAAAATCAGAGATCCAAATTAGTAGCTTCCATCATTCCATGGTTAGATTTGACTAATTTAGCATGCATCGTTGGTGCCATTTGTTTAGGTGGGCGTTTTGCACCCAAAAATGAGATACAAGATAGCAAAGGTACTGTCTCTGAACAGTACATTGTGCACTCCTATGTTAACTTTTTCATAAATTGCAACTAAGCTGTCTGATGTCAACTTTCAGAAATTTTGTTTCTTCTCAATCAAAAGGGTTTGCAAAACTGAAATGGTCATAATGCACATCGTTTTGACGTTATAAAATAGCGGCAACACATTTGATTGGTAATGATTGTGTTCAGGAGTTCGATTAGAACCAAGATGTTGTTTACCATGTGCAGATGAACACTAGATCCAAGCAATTCAAATGGTCCGACAAGTCTTAACTCCGCAGTTTTTCCAGGATATCAGCCAAGCAGAGACTGCATTGGAAGGTTTCAAGTTCTGCTGCCTGGCTGTTCCCCTCAACAGACACATGGACACACACAAGCATGCAAGACATGCAATAACACAAAATCCGCATATCTTATCTTTTTCAGGAACAATGGAAGGTTGCTATGCCTTTTATAAAGAGCTAAAGATGCATGACAGACCTAGCATTTAGCACTCATGTTATTCCTTTTGTTCAAATAGCAGGCAAATACTACTGTTAAAAGACACGGAGTTTCAAAGATAGATCTAAAGTAATCAATAAAGTAGATTGGTCATTGAACATTTCTTTCCGTAGAGCGCTGGTGGGTGGTAATCTTTTATGTTAGAATAGATTGGTCTTGAGTATTGCTCATACTCATCTATCCATTGGAAGAGATGAGTTCAAATGAAATTTGTCAACCTCAAGGCTTTTTACGGTCCGTTCGATGTACATGCTCTTATTAATAATGCCAAGATTTTCTATTTCAAACCGCTGTGGAAGATGAAAATACCTCTGAAAACTAAGATATATATGTGGTATCTAATTAGAGGTGTGTCACTCACGAAAGACAATCTAGCTAAGCGTAGATAGCAGGTAAATAAAAAATGTGGGTTCTATGATTCGAATGAATCTATACAACACTTGTTTTTTTTGGAGACTTTTATATTGTTGTTTTGGTTTAAGTACCCCGAGATCATATAAACATATTTTTGGATCTTGGTTGCATGGGGTGCATCTTAAAGTTAAAAAATCTGATTATTACATGTGTTGCAGCTTTATGTTGGGCTATCCGGATACGTTGGAATGACTTAGTGTTTAACAAAACCCCGATAGTTACTTGTTTGCAGGTTCTGTTTCGGGTGACCCATTGGCTTAGGTTTTGGGGACATTTGCAGAGGGTTGAAGACCAGGAGATAATCAAGGAGACATGTCGACGGATCGAACCCGCGTCTATGCAATTTTTTTCTTATTTTAGTTGGAGTTTTACGAACAGAATTATGTTTTGAGGTTTATAGCCTGTCTGTTGGGTGTCATGTTTATGTTTGTGGTGTAAGATTGCACTCTATGTTGGGAGTACTGGTCTTTTGATGTCAGTGAACCTGGTTTCCATTATTAAAAAAAGATTGGTCATTGAACCGGTTACCTTTTTTAAGAACTATAAATTTACTGCAAACTGAAAAAACAACCCAAAACATAAACCATGTAATGAAGTTGAGAGCTTCTACCTGATCTGATACAAAGCCATTCAGCATCTCCACCAAATCCTGGCGTCTTTCCTTGTTAAATCTTTTAATTTCATTCATGTTGTTTTCATGCATTATAAAAAAATACCCTAAATACTATATGTTAAATTGCAGTACAAACCGTTTGGGATTTAAAATTTCAACAGTGAAACCTTGTTCCAATTCCCTAGTACTTGTGAAAATTGTATCTATGATTCAGAACTTGAAACATAAACGTTGATGGCGCAATGCATACCAGTATTTTTGTATTCACCTGATGGAGTGACGGATGCAATCTTACTCACAGGGTTAATTAGAAATCTCTAGCATTTCTATATAGTATATACTTTAGTGAAAGCTCTTATTCCACAACAAAAAAAATAGTGCCTACATAGTTTTTCTTAAAGGGATCTTGTCAACAGGATAGCATAACCTAGCATTTGAGTTGCAGCAGGTTGTGTTTGAAAATGTTAAGGTCAATACATAAACAGAAAATTCATTGACAATGCATCTATTATAAAATTCTTGATACTTTCACCACAGCTCAAACATCACAATAGTCAGAAACAGACAATCTGGACTCTTGGTTGCTTAGCAACATGTCAGCTGCTATCCTGCTCATCCAGCTTCTGCGAGCTTAACTTGGAATAATGTTAACTGGACATGGTCAAAAGAAGTGTTGGCTAATGAGAATTCTGTAGCACAAACAACTATGACAAATAGCTTTAACCTGACTGCTTCTGCGGATTATCCAAATATATAATACTCCCTCCGTCTCAAAATATAGTTCTTTTTAGTCCTCTTTTTTCCATCCATATTCGAATAAGTGATAATGAATATAAACATACATACAAACTACATTCATAGATTATTGAATGAATGTATGTTTAGTCTAAAATAAATTCTATTTTGAGACAGAGGGAGTATTAGCTAGTGTTAGGCGTCATGTTACAAAATCTAAACATTATATCCGGAATGTACTGCAAACTGAATAGTCTAGACATGTTTTTTGTATCTAGATTATTGGTCCTTCCAAATAGAGAATTATGCTTGTGGGTCTGTTTTGAGGAATAACAATATTGCAGTTTTTAATTGTAACACATGATGTACCCTGTTTCACATTCCCGTTCCTGGTAGAAACATACAGTAGCTGCTAAGATCCGATCTTGACCCCAAAAAAGTCAGCATGCGTATCCTGGACATGGTCATGGCGCTCCAACCTCTAAGACTTATTCGGTTAGGGATAGATTAAAATTTGTATAGGAGGAGTCCACTTCAAACCGAACAAGGCTAAATCAGCTCTGCCCCAGAAAAGAAAATTGGAACACATGTAGCATGGGTCGTAGAGCTGACAGCAATTACCAAATGGCAGCAGTTCCAGGAGTGAAAATGATTGGAATGGATGGATGCCCAACCACCTGAATGCAGCGAATTCCGATCAGAGCGATAGGAACTTTGCCAAGGGATCGTGGTGGTTGGTTTCTGCCGATCTGTTGTTCTCACCTGCCGTTCCTACACTTCAAACACAGGTCTTCAGTCTTCTGACTAGTCGCTCGCTGGGGGGCCGTGGCCGCCGGAGGAAAGGCCCGGATTCGCCAGGTTGCCAGCCTACCTCCTCATGCAGGGTTGGGTGGTCAAGGACGGCGAAATGCAGGCTCAGCACAGGCACATTTGGGGTTGGGGCCCCGAAGAACACTGCTGTTGTTTATGTTGTTCAGAGTTTCAGTGCTCGCTTCCAATTGTCAACCGCTGAGAGACAACTATCTCTTCTCTTTGATCTTCTTGCAAATTCGGATTCCGCGCAGGTGCATTTCAGAGTCTGAACTTTTCAGATGACACTTCTCTGGTTTGTTTTTATGGACGGATGGTACTTGTAACGGGTTCGTTTGACGACATACTGATCGGTCTGTTGCAGACATGAACCCTGGCTTTCACCAAGTTCCCCATTTCATAGTTCCAGCTAAAAAAAAGAAGAAAAAAACTTGTCTGTTTCGCAAGAAGAAGAAAAGAAAAGAAAAGAAAAAAAAGGAAATGGAAGCCAGAAACGTAGCATCTAGAATGAATAATTGGACTGAGCAGTCGGATCTGGTGCCGTTGTTTCTGTCAAGGTACTGTCTCCGAAGATTTGTTGGAACGAACATTGACGCCCGCGCTGCGATTTATTGGTTACCAAATCCACCACCTCGCATCAGACAGAGGTCACCACAACACAAAAGGGCTTCGACCAGTCTCTGTTGCGGACGCAGAAACATGTACCGGCAGAGGTCAACGCGTTAGATTTATGCTGGTCAACAAGAGGACACACAGCAGTCGCACACAGTGCGTCGAAACGTCGTGGGTCGACTCCTAATCACTGTGTCTCGTCTCGAAACCAAGTTCCTTTGCCCACAAGTTTCAGCAAACTGCAAGCTACGATACGGAAATGGCCATGCTTTTTCGCCGTCGCTAGACAGAATGTGATAGCGGCACAACAACTAATCGAGCACGAACGGGGTGGTCAACAAACAAACACTCGCCGATCTGCATGGAATGGCCAATGCTGAATGCTTTGTCACCCCTGTTTGTTTCGGCTTTTTATAGCTTCTGGACACCAAAATCTGCTGCTGCGGACTGTCAAACCATCTTGGGAGCACAAACACTCAGCTGGGGGGGGGGGCAGGCCAGTGGGTGCACCAAACCATCTGCACAGTTTGATCTGAGTGATCACACACGATGGCATGCATGATCAGCTTGGAGCCGCACGCAGTCACTCGCACTGCACTGCAGCATGAAGGCAACATCTCCCCCCATGGTCGAATTCGAAGGCTCGAAACCTAGCTAGTCCACCGAACAAACACCCACAGGTCGTAGCGGGGACGCCATGGAGCGAGAGCCTGCGTATATATGCCGTGCGTGCTCAGTGGCGAAGAAGCCTCTCTCATCGCCAACTCGGAGACCTTGAGAGGAAAGCCACCGCGCGCTAGGGCCTAGGGCAGGGCACGAGCAGAGGCCCTCCCGCGGGTTCCATTGGAGCGCGAGCGAACGGCGCCGACGGGGCAACACACGTTCGCTTTATTCGCCATGGCATCGCCGTCGTCCTGGCTGCTGCTGCTGCTCTCGTGCCTTGCGCTTGCCCTGCTCCCGGCGGACGCAGAAGTGCACCACCATGAGTTCGTTGTACGTGGCACACGGTAGACCTGTTTTTTTTTCCAGTGCGCAGCTGAAACAATTTATTTCTTGCCTGATCGATGTACTTTTGCTTTTGGGTTGTGCTCGCATCAAGGTCCAAGAGACGCCAGTGAAGAGGCTGTGCAAGACGCACAACGTCATCACGGTGAACGGGCAGTACCCGGGGCCGACGCTGGAGGTCAGGGAGGGCGACACGCTGGTGATCAACGTCGTCAACCGGGCGCAGTACAACGTCACCATCCACTGGTACGGTACACCCTTCCTTGTTCCATCTCGTTTTCTCATCCGTCGTGTACTCTACTCCCTCTTTCGTGGCTGTTTCGACTCTCGATCAATGCGTGCTTCTGTTCTTCATAATGCATGGCTCGGCTGTGCAGGCACGGCATCCGGCAGATGAGGACCGGGTGGGCGGACGGCCCGGAGTTCGTGACGCAGTGCCCCATCAGGCCCGGGGGCAGCTACAAGTACCGGTTCACCATCGAGGGGCAGGAGGGCACGCTGTGGTGGCACGCGCACAGCTCCTGGCTCAGGGCAACCGTCTACGGCGCGCTCATCATCCGCCCCAGGGAGAACAAGACCTACCCCTTCGCCAAGCCCTCGCGCGAAGTCCCCGTCATTCTTGGTCTGCAGTGCACTCTGCACCCGCCTGTTCTGTTCTTCCTGGGAGGCGATTGTTGGTCTAATCTATCTGACCAACGTAATGGCGGGTGATCGATGGGCAGGGGAGTGGTGGGACGCGAACCCGATCGACGTCATCCGGGAGGCGCAGAGGACGGGCGGCGCCCCCAACGTCTCCGACGCGTTCACCATCAACGGCCAGCCCGGTGACCTGTACAAATGCTCCCAGAAAGGTAGCTCATATCTCGCATGCCCATGCACGTTCGGTTCGGGTGCTGCATGACACTGACAGTCTGACACGGACACGCAAAACAAACACAGAGCACCATCCATTCCATGCATGCTCCTCAGCTCCTCCTCCCCGCAACGCGTCCTTACTACTTTAATTTGCTCGGCAATCGGCACGCAGAGACTACGGCCATCCCGGTGAAGCCCGGCGAGACGGCGCTTCTGCGGTTCATCAACGCCGCGCTCAACCACGAGCTGTTCGTCACCATCGCGCAGCACAGGATGACGGTGGTCGCCACCGACGCGTCCTACACCAAGCCCTTCACCACCTCGGTGCTCATGGTCGCGCCGGGACAGACCACCGACGTCCTCGTCACCATGGACCAGGCGCCCGCCCGGTACTACGTCGCCGCGCGCGCCTACGTCTCCGGGCAGAACGTGGCGTTCGACAACACCACCACCACGGCGGTCCTCGAGTACGACTGCGGCTGCGCCTCCGACTTCGGCCCCAAGATCCAGCCGGCGTTCCCGTCCCTCCCGGCCTTCAACGACACCGCCGCCGCCGCCGCCTTCGCCGCGGGGATCAAGAGCCCCGGCAGGGTCAGGGTCCACGAGAGCGTCGCCGTCGACGAGCACCTCTTCTTCACCGTCGGCCTCGGCCTCTTCAACTGCGAGCCGGGCCAGCTCTGCGCCGGGCCCAACAACAGCACCCGCTTCACGGCCAGCATGAACAACGTCTCATTCGTCTTCCCGCGGACCGACTCCCTCCTCCACGCGCACTACTTCAAGACCCCCGGCGTCTTCACCACCGACTTCCCGGCGCACCCGCCGGTGCAGTTCGACTACACGGCGCAGAACGTCAGCCAGGCCCTGTGGCAGCCGGTCCCCGCGACCAAGCTGTACCCGCTCAGGTTCGGCTCCGTGGTGCAGCTCGTCCTGCAGGACACCAGCATCGTCACGCCCGAGAACCACCCCATCCACATCCACGGCTACGATTTCTTCATCCTCGCTGAGGGCTTTGGCAACTTCGACCCCAAGAAGGACGTCGACAAGTTCAACTACGTCGACCCGCCGCAGCGGAACACCGTGGCGGTGCCCGTCAACGGGTGGGCGGTCATCCAGTTCGTCGCCGACAACCCAGGTGTGTGGCTCATGCACTGCCATCTGGACGTGCACATCACCTGGGGCCTGGCAATGGCTTTCCTAGTGGAGGACGGGTATGGAGAGCTGCAGTCCCTGGAGCCGCCCCCAGTTGATCTTCCCATGTGCTAATGCTGAGCAGAAGCAACTGTGTTGAGGAATCGAAAGCATGTTCACGCTTCCAGCTTGTTTTGAAGTTTTCCCCTGTAAATCTATGTAATTTTCAATGACATTCAGCATATTATTAGAGAATAAATTATTTCTTTTTGTATATGATCAATTACTGAAACAACCAATCTGAGATGTGCAACAGCAAATTTAAACACTGTTCTTTAAGACAGATTCAAGACTGATGAACGCAAGCATGACGTACAAGAAAATTCAGAACCATTATTCAATACCTATGAAGGACAATCTTTGATGGAGGGATTGCAACTAATATAACCCATTGCTAGCAAAAAGTGGGTCTGACAATGTTATTCCTAACTACTTGGTTTTATATCCTCTTCATACTGAGCCGACAGAGGATTCGTTTTGCATTTGGAGCCGAGCCTATAATATTTGTGTTCAACCATTGCATCTCTGTTTTGCTTTAACTTCACTTGTAAAAATGCTTACCTGCCATCCTGGGGAGGCTGCGTTATTGTTATTAATTCCATTGTTCAGTAATCCAATAACACATCAATACATCATGCATAGCATGATAGATGACATACGATAAGCTCTTGTATCCTGGACTTAAGTATGAAGGCAAAACAATTAGCTGCGTATATTAGTACAAGAAGAAAACATTATTTGGGTATTTGATTAACTAAAACTGTGGAATAACATCGTTGACTATGTAATCATTTACTAACATGTAAACCTTCTCTGTTGGGTGCACAGCATCGTAAAATACATAGGATGAGACATTTTTGCAGGTAGGAGTGAATGCATTGCACAACAGAGCAACCTCTCTGAGCCCAGTCCCACAACATCCTCGTGTTGTCTCTGTAAATCCTGTTGTTGTGGCAAACCTTTATCAGAATTGATGTGGTCAACAGCAAGTCAATCTCTTGGCTGACTTGAAGAAAGAACTTAATAATAATAATAGTAATAATAATAATAATAATAATAATAATAATAATAATAATAATAATAATAATAATTCATTTTGCAATTGAATTACTAAGTGTTTGGTTTTCTGCCAGCCACTAGGTTTTGGTGGCCAAGTTTAGTACTGTTGTGTTCAATAATACTGCATCGGCTATTCGGCTAGGATTTAAGGCATTATCTCTGAATTTTGTTCAAGAACTTGAAGTCTGTGATCAACTTCCATCACAGCTCCAGCCTCCTAGTGCATAAGCCATGGAATTAACAGAAAGCATTACCATATTTGGCCGGGTTCTCCAGGATTTCCATGAGAGCTCTGTATGCATCCACGTACACAATTCTGCTTCCATGGAGTGAGCCTTGCAACTTTGCAAGAAGTCTTTGAAGTTTAGAGTTGTAGACATGAGCATCCCAGTTTTGCTCATCCACACATGCCCTGTCAGGGTCTCCGCTCAACGTGATTTGGATAGGTGTGCAGCCAAACGGCGGAAGGCCTGCCAAACAGAACTGTCGCCCCCCAAGGTCATACAGTTCCTGCATTCAGAGTTACAGTAGGGAATCGAAGGTAAAGTTATGCCTAGTTTCTGAAGTGTAGTATAAGAATTCAGTAGAGATAAGGTAACTCAGAAGGAGGAAATGCCTATTTTTACCTTGACATAAACCTGTACCATCTGGAGAACAATATCCTGGTAGTCACCAATCTCCATCTTCCTCTTCTTTGGCGAACGGTAGTAATGTGAGAAATCGTTGGTCCCCGAGCTGATAAAGATCAGAGATCTGGCAACGATCCTGGAAGCCTCCTTGTCCCCAACGATGCCTCTGAGCCGGAGCAGGTAGTCCTCGAAGAGGTCCACCTGTTTCGACATCGGCAGAGTGTTGGACAGCCGCGACGTCTGGTCGTCGAATCCTGACCCAGCCGAAGCGAAGTTCACCCCCGTCGCGACGTCGTTGTTCGGCAGCCTTGCGTCCAGAAACGGCGGCGAGAACTCTTTGAGCTGCAGCCTCTCGTTGAGGAGGTCTGGGATAAGCCGGCCGTCGGAAAACCTCCCCGTCGGTTTCTTCCCTGGGAAGTCCCTTCCGTAAGGAGCATGGTTCGCCACAGCTACCGTGGGGAGATGGTTGTTGTTGCCGGTGTCGAGAACCGAGTCGCCGAAGTAGAAGACGGCCGAGAACTTCGGCTGGGTTCTCTTGGAGGAAGAAATGGCAGTGGAGGAGAGGAAGAGCAAAAGAATTAGTCGGAGAAGAGGGTGGTGTGCCTGTGCCATCAGGACGATCTGCTTGCCTGCGCTTTAACTCAGATGATGGGTGTTACATGGTATATTCTAGACTAGAGGGGCTCTTGCATTGCATGCCTAATAAATTTGGGAATATCTAGCTGATTTTCTGTAACTAGCAAATCTTCTGCTATCAGTTTTCATAAATGCAATTTTTTTGTGAGCTCGTGATTTGTTTATTGTCTTTCTTAGAGCTGAAGACTATACGGCTTACTGTCGGTAGGGATGAAAACGGTCGGAAACGGTATTTATTCGGTAATCAGTTTTTCCTTTGATTGCGAATAAATAGGATATAGAATATACAATACAAATTTATATTCTTGTTTTTATCATCCAGCTTGTTAAGATTCATAAAAGGTAAACCTCAAATTCATCCTACATTTTCTTAAATAATAGATATAACCTTCGGTATGGATTCGGAAACAAATTCAGTAATTTTTTCAACTTTTTGTGTTGTAGGGAGCAAATAATACATAAAACAACTTATATAATATTTTATTCATATTTGTACTAATGTGCTTGATAACATAAGAAAAGATCAATATCAAATTTTATACATATCTATTTTAAAATATTAATTTTGTTCTAACAGTTCGGATTACCACTTTCATCCCTAACTGTCGGTGGACGTCCTGCAACGCCTACTATATTGGTTATTGTGCGAGTGCAGAATTTGGCGCAGAGTGAACATGCTGATGTAATTTCTGGTACATTTTTTTCTTTTATCATGGAGTTCAGATTCCCGTTTGTTTTGTATATGAATACAATTGTTTTGCTTGTGATTTTATTTGGAGTAATGACTTCTATTTTTTTATTTTATTTTCTCATTCTGTTTGAAGCAAATATTTTCCGCAAGGAAACAATTTACAGATCAGTATTTGTTGTAGGACAACGAGTACACGCCATACACACACAACACTATATGGCTGGCGTGTTGGATTGGAGGGTTTCTCGTTTGATTGGTGTCAGTCGGGAGTCGGGACAAGCTGCAAGCTCACGGGACGTTGGAGTATATAGGCCTGGCTGAATGAGATCGTCCAGCGCGTTTCACTTCCCCACATGGTAATCTTCTACCACTATTTGAGTTAAAGGTGTTCAAAGTTGAAGTTGCAAAAGTCTGACGAGAAAGAACTGAACTTCCAGAAATGTATACCGTGTTTGGGAAAAAAAGAAAGATTTTTCTTAGGAAAAAAACCATAACCATGGAGATTGGGAGAGAGATAGAGAGTCATGTATGGAGCAGATGTAATTCAATCAGTAGAGCATTATTAATAAGCTTTTCTATAAATATGGGGTTCAATTCCTTGGGCCTCCCAATTATTTTTGTTGAGACATTTTATCTTCATAATAATGATTATTATACGACCGCGGTATCGTAGCCCATGTGAGAAACGATCGTGACCGAGCCTTAGACTTGTGCTTTGACATAAAACATACGAGAGGATTTTTTTAACCACATCCTAAAATTCACTCCCATGAGGAGTCGAACCTAGGACCTGAGGAGTGCTACTCAGATCACATAACCAACTCGGCTAGAGTCTCTTTCACATCGTTGCACTATATAAATTTATAGAAAGTAACAATATTATTTATGGCACCACATTAACTTCATTATTAGTTACAATTATGATATTTAGTTTTACAATTTTCCTCTTTAATATGGTAGATGTGGATATTATTCTCAAATTAATCCGGTCAAACTTAGGCCAAACTTGATTCCTTAATAAGTAGTTAATAGCTAAATATGTATATGTTACTACAGATAAAAAATAGCATCTTCAAGGAAAAACATAGTAACAGCATTTGTTTTGAAGAACCGCACGAGTAACTGGAAATTGTACACGAGTTACAGAGCGCAAACACTCGTGTTTTTTTTAAAAAAAATAAATTGAGTAGTAGAATTGCCAATTATATTAATAAAGAAGATAGTTCAGATTACACAAGCGACAATACCACAGAAAATAAAACAAAAACATTAAGACCGGCTATAACAAGCTATTGTCAACAAAAGCAAAGAAAACAATAAGACATCAACATCTAACCCCTACTATAGATTAGTAGGAGACAAAGACCTTCATTACTAGTTCCTAGAAGGTAGAGCCTTTAAACCTATTAGGCCTAGTTTGAATACTCGTAATGAGTGTGATTGGAGTGGATTGAAATGTATTGAGGGAGTATTTGACCTATTGGAGATTTACACCCTCTCCAATCCCTCCAAAACCCTCCAATCCTAAAGTTTCCAAACTAGGCCTCAATGATTTGATGAGATCTAGTGGCAACAATTCTTTCTATCAGCCCAATGTTTTACACTGCGTCATCATCAAGCTTCCCATCGTTCCCAACAACGTCTAAATCTTTTTAACACACTATGTTGTACAATATAGACACTTCAACGAAGCGAAGACATGTAGTAGGATTTGTGATTATGTCTTATTATCATGGTATATGGTGAAGCAGTATGTATAAGAGGACATGCCACATCCTTCTTCATCCTAGTTGTGGTATACAAAGAAGACAATGCATAAGTCGAAGCATAGATTCCCATTGGGGCTAACCCCAAAGGGGATCATGTCATTTGTTTAGGGCTTTGGAGCTACCAACGACGCCACCTTAGCTAAAGTCAATTTAAAGGTGATTCTTCATACTCCCCTCAATCCAGTTGAGGACGATGAGTGAAGTGGCCATGCACATCCTTCTTGTCCCTGTAGTGGAGGTAGAATGGATATTAATAGCTAACTGTACATGGGGTGTCACCCCTAGAACAAAATACTTTATGGTTTATAAATAAGTTGCATGTTGCCACTTTACCGTCCATTTCCTATTTCTGAATTTTTAGCTAGGATTCCCCTTTGCCATTCGGCTTCTATAGGCCCTCCATGAGTCTTTGCCATAAACTTGTTGTCAAGGGTCAATCCCATCAATGTTTAGATGTAGTTGTTCAGTTAGAGGCTAGGACCATATAATAGGGATGAGAGGAGACATGGCCAGGAAATGGGAAAACAAGCATGCACATTGGGTAATTTTTTCTTAACATTGCGTTGAGCAAAATTATCCCATGGATACAGGCCTGATGAGCCCTAGAGCAATGTACCATGCTTGGATCGACTAGGCGTGGCAGAGAGCGATTTTAGAAAGAAGGGTTTGTAGCAATGAGAGCACACCTTTTTAAAGTCAAAGTTGAAAGGGTACATAACATAAATGGAAGACTTAAAGAGTTTAGGAACATAACTTTAATTTTGTCTTCTAGATATCTTGTCAATGTAGAGGGTCAAACTCCATAGCCATTGGGGATAACGCGCTACTGAGGCTATAGCTTAGTTGAGGCCTTCTCATGGAGAGAGGAGTCGGTACTCACCTCTGCTAGGCCTTTTCCTCCAATGGATATGGGCACCGAGGCAAAGAGGTCGAATGGGCAAAGGCCATTATCTGTAGCTCCTGAGCCTTGTTGGAGCTTGGTCAATCAAGCAACACCACCATTCTAGTCTTCATCCCATCTAGACCTCCTTCTTTATGCCATGGCCATGGCTAAGGGACGTGGAGATCAAGAGGGTGACATAGTCTTGATAGCTTTCACACCTAGATTTTAGGCTAAACCTAGATGTACCTCATATGTGTGCCATGATCAAGCTTCACGCATATGATGACTCAATGTATAGTAGCCAATGTCACAAGCTTTATTATATATTGAAACTATCTTACAAAATATCTGGAATGGAATAAACCGAGCTAAGATAACTTTCTCCACAGGCGTGGTTGACTGGAAGATGACAACCTAGATCTCATTGTAGTTATCCTCCTCTAGCAGTACCTGCTCTTGACCTGGGTAGTGATTATAACAATAGTGAGCTCCCATATGGTCATCACTCAGCAACTGTGGAGGAAAAAGTGTAGTGTAATGCTTACCAAGGAAAATGGTTGAGGCTAAGTGTCGGTTCCCCAAATATGGGATACCCACTCCTGCTAGGTCTAGGCAGGACCCTTATGTCTATTCGTAGCCATAGGTGAACGAGCAGTCTCCCCTGACTTAGAGTTTGGGTTCGTCTGGTGGGGCCACTAACCTTTGGACCGGTGCCATCACATGCCCCGACGGTGGGATTGCTCGGCATCTACACTCTTGGGCCGAACCATCACGAGACATTCTCGGACCCTTACATGTGTTGTCCGGACCTCCGGCCAGGGGAGGCCCGGTGCAGCCACATGTCTAAGCCATCACAGATGGGTCTTTGACCTTTGCAAGTGCCATTCGAATCCCAACCAAGGGAGGTCTGGGGGCGCCACGTCTACATACGCTTCCAGCCCCTGCTCTTCACGCATCGGAGGTACGGTGCTGCTACGTCGCACGATGCATATCATGGAAGCTGTCAGGTGTAGTCTGACGTGGGCCTCTTGTGTGGAGGGCTGCCCATATTAATTGCGAGCAGCGTGCACACCTGTTCACATTAGTGGCAGGCGACGTGCGCCCCACATTAAATGCAGGCGGCGTGTGCAGTCTGCAAGGCCTAGGTCACGCCAGTAATCCACGTGATACTAAGAGGCAGGAAAAGAGACAGTCGAAGGGGACATGAAGACACCATCTGCTTACTCCCCTACGCAAGTCGATAAGCCAGCCTACGCTAGACCTTCACCCACACGCTGACAAAGATGGGACAATGATGAGTCTCGCTAGAGGAGTCCGCACGGTGGCCAAGAGAAAAGATTCATGCCCACCACAAGAGAAGACCTTGGTCCACCAACTCTATATGTCGCTCTGCGCTTCATACTTTAGTATTCCTGGGCCCACTTGTCGGGACCCAGCTCCCTTGTATGTATCCCCCCTTAGGCTATAAAAGGGAGGGCATATGCGTAGCAACAAGGGGACACACGAAACTGGCTCTCGAGCCCATAAAGGGACTCGGGGAATGGACAAGCTCGCTCAAGGCCACCCAAGTTGTCACACCCGGTTTTGGAAGGCAAACCGAATGTGAACCATGTACGTACGTGCCAGGATCAGAAACTCACGTACACAGCGATTACATAATTGGACATCATCACACAATACTTGAAATAAATAGCGAAAAGGTACTTTATTACATCAAGATGTCCAAGACATCAACATAGTTTAATACATAACCATTGTTCAACATAAATATCAAAGTGCGGAAATACGGAACGTAGAAGCTAAGCCTACACAGGCAGCTGACTGGGGGTTTGCCACTAAGAAAGAACTAGAACTCATCGTAATCCTGAAACTCCTCGAAATCTTCCATGATGCCAGCATCACCTCTGAGTACTGTGTACAGTGGGGACAACCTGGGGTGGGGTGGTGTGTAAAGCAAGGGTGAGTACACATCAACGTACTCAGCAAATGTCCTGTTTGGCTAAAGTGGACTAGCTGTATGTGGAGTTGAGGTCAAGCAGTTGCTTTTAAGTTAGTCAAGTATTTATTATTAGTAGTAGAGCCAGCTTTTAGTAATAAACCCAGATATTACCAAAAGTACTTCCTCAAACGAGGAAATACCAAAGATTAGATTTTATAGCATCATTGTTAATCATCATCATAACAGTATCCGAAGTTCTTCTAATCAAAGAGGATCCCAAGGCTGCTCTTAACCGTGAGCTCGGCTGATATACCAGTTTTTAACACTCTGCAGAGGTTGTACACTGTCGGAACTTGCTCTCCTGCGCAAGTTGATCCAACGGGGGAGTGAAAGCGGTGTAAACGGGGCTACAACTTGAGATGGCAATAGCTCTGTTAACCTAGCCCCTCAAGGGCACTGTGCGGGAGTATTTATAGGTGCCTGAGTGCCCAGCGTCAAGGATTAAGGACGCATGTGCCCTCAGGAGCCTAGGTTCTCCCCGGAATATTCCCATTAAAGCAGGGTTACAGACTGTAATAATAGAAAAACCTTTATAATTTAGGCCCGTAATGCGCAACAACAGCGCGGGGCCCGTTATGACGGGCCGGATTGTACGTGGGCTCTCACGTTGGGCAACCCCGCGGGACGGAGCGGCCTCGCCATGGGTCTTCGTCCTTCAATCGCGTCGGACGAAGGGTGCAGTCCGTCAGTCGTCGTCTCCGTTGGTGCAGCGAGACTGGCGAAGGCATCGAGCGGAGGGTAGCGTCTACGCCTTCGCCCCAACATTTGCCCTCCAAGGGACCAGTTCGACCAAGTCATCTGGTGCCGAAGGCGTCGCTAGATGGTGGAGACGCTGCCCTCGCTCGAAGTGGTTCCTCGGGGGTTTTTGACATGACCGTTGATTGACGCCGCACTGTTGGATTGCGGGTTTCCCGAAGCGCCGCGCCCTATGTATAAATGGGGGCGGGGGCGGCGCCTTTTGAACTTTATCTCTCCGCGCGCCACGAAAACCCTAACCTCCTTTTCAAACCGCCCGCTTGCTCGTCTGCCCTCCTTGCTCCTGCTTGCCGGAGATCTGGCCCGTGTGAAGCAGACCGCCCGCCGCCGCCGACGGTACGTAGCCATGCCGTCCTCTTCCTCTTCTGCTGCTGATACGCCGCCGGCCGGTGAATCGTCCGAGGAGATGCTGAGCAATGTGGCGGCGGAGGAGTTGCGTCCCGGTGACACAGTGGAATTCGGCGCGTCGCGGATGTCCTCGGTCCGCGTGCATGACATGCAACAACTTGGGTATTTTGGCGGCGGAGTGGCGCGTGTGTCGGGGGCAGAGGAGGTCCCCGAGCCAGAAGGCGAGCTGGTCGTCTTCGAGGCTTTTTTCGCCGCTGGCCTTCGTCTGCCCGCGCATCGATTTGTGGGAGAAGTTCTACGCAGATTTGAAGTCCAGGTCCACCAGTTGACACCAAATGCCGTGGTGGCCCTGGCAAAGTATGTCTAGGCGACGACTTCGTACGGCGGGCAGCCATCGGTCGAAGTCTTCGTGAAGCACTATTGTCTGCATTGGCAGAAAAGGAAAATTGGAAATAAGATTGCTTAATTTGGATCTTGCACATTTACGCCGAAGACCGGCAAGACTTCGATGGAAGTCATGGAGTTGGTTCCCTGCGCCCGCAATAAGTGGGGCAACTGGTGGGAATTTTGGTTCTACGTTGCCGAAGGCACAGTCGAAGGCCAACCAGGGCTTCCCGTGGCCGTTATGTGTTCACATTATTACGCGGCGTATCCGCAGTTTGAGGTAGCGGAGGAGGATGAAAACGAGGGGGCCCTTCGGTGCGCGACCCGCATGAGTAGCGGGCGCGACCTCGTTGAGGAATTTGTCGGGTATGGGGTATGGCCCTTGGCGCGTGGCTGGGCGCTGGGCGAAGTATGCCCTCGCCAGATGCCCTCCCGTGGCGGGATGTTGGTGCAGAGTCCTGCCTTCGCACTGGATCTGCATGGCCAAGATCCCGCCACATTCGTGCGTGGAGCGGAGGACGGCGCGACGAGGATCGTGTGGTGGTACGTGCCGAAGACGGAGGGTCTGCGGAGCTGGGATATCCGCGGGGCCAATGACAGGCTGAATCGGGTCTTCAAGTTGAACCGCTTACCTTACGGCGGTTACCCCGGGGAAGACGCCGCCGACCGTCGTGAGAAGAAACCGATGGACGGTACCGAGGAAGGGCCATCGCAGGAGGTCGCCCCGGTCACTAAGAAGAGAAAATTAGGTACTGTGGTGGGAAAAAAGAGGGTGTCTGATAATTTTGTTGTGGAGTTGATGGAGACATGCGCGGCCCCCGGGGGGAGGATGTCTTCGCACGAGCTCCGGGAGTCTTCGACGCGAATGCTGGAGGTTACCGGGGGTCGGTGGCCAAAGGATCTTCCGATCCCCTGGGCAGAGGGCGAAGACATGTCTACGTCTCGTATAGCTCGTGGATTGAAGATTTTCCCTTACGGATGGAATATTGCTGTTGTTGTGTTGGCAGTGATGAACAAGGATTGGCAGGAAGCTGCGCAGAAGCGCCGGGCGGTCGTCCGGCTCCTTGAGGCCAGGCCGAAGAGGGCGCGGGGGGGGGGGGGGGGGGTGCGAAGGCTGCCGTCCCCGGCGGTAGCCAGCCTTCGCTGGCTGCGAAGGCGGCCGCGCCTGGATCTGGCAAGTTGCCGGAGAGCGCGAAGGCGGCCGGCGCTGGCGGGACCAAGTCCGCCCCGGAGGGAGCTGCGAAGGTCCGGGAGCTGCCTTCGCCAGGGAAGCGTCTTGCCGACTTCAGCACAGATATTTGCGTGGACGACTATCTCGTTGGTAAGTTTTTTTTAACCGGTGATACGTTGCAGGGTCGGGCGAAGGGCAACTTGTTGCCGTCTCACCTGCGGTGGCAGCCACGGCGTCTGCCGCGGTTTTTAGGGTGAAGGGTGGCGCTTTCAGCGCTGGCGGCGAGGTGTCGGCGGCCACTGCCGTCAAAGATGAGGCGGGCACTGTGTCTCGTGGGCTGCGGGAAGCGTCGCTGCAGCTGAATCAAGTAAGTTGAGGTAGGCTTCGTTGTGGGCCGCTTTCATGGTGATTGTGGACTGATGCGCGTCTGTTAGGCGGCCGACTTCGCCGACCGCGTGGCGTCGGGCGCCCTTACGGCGGGCGTGGATGCCGAAGTCAAGAGACTTCGGGCGCAGCACGTGGACGCCGTCCGGGAAAAATCGGCTGCGGAGAGCAAAAACCGCAGGCTGGCGGAAAAGGTGGCTGCCCTGGAGAGCGAAAGGACTGACCTCCGGCGCCAGCAGGTGGAGGAAAGGAAGGAGGCCAATCAGGCCATCACCAAGGCGCAGACGGCTCAGGTGGAGGCCAAATTGGCGAGGGTGGAGGAGAGTCTCGCCAGCCAGCGCGCCGAGGAATGGGAGGCGCGGTTCAACGCTCTACAGGCCCGCGTGGAGGTTGAGCGGACGCGCAAACAGCTCGTGGACTCGTACCGCGAGCTGGGTGCGCGGACTGCTGACTTCGAGGTGCCTGACCGAGAGGCGGGCCTTCGGTTCCTCGAATGGCTGCAAGAGGAGTTGCAAGCGCTCCCGACCATCGTGGCGGGCTTCATGTCGTATGCCTCCCTCGTCACCTGCGAGGGGGCTATGAATGCGCTGTCCCGCGAGGGGTGCAGTCACTATGAGGTCTTCGACCGATCCGATGAAGATTTTAGGCGCGACATTTTTAAGGTTGAAGACCCTGTGGTGAAGGACGCCGGGGGGCCCTCTTCGACCGGATGTGGGGCCCCCACGGTCGGGAGGTGGTTAGGGAACGGGCTGACCGGGCGAGGGATCAGGTAAAGTTTGTGTTTTGTTTTGTGTTGTGGAATGTGGGTGTACGCTGGTGTACTGAATCGGTGTGCTGCGCTGCAGATGGCGCGTGCTGAGGAGGTGGAGGACTTCGGGCGTCTGAACAGCGCGCTGCCCGAAGCGGAGGCCGACCCGGTGATGGCCGAGGCTGAGGTCTACCCAGCGCCGCTCCCGAAAACCGGTGAAGGTTCCCACACTGCCCCTGCATCTACTGTGTCTGGTGGAGGCTCGCCGGCAGCCACCGTACCGATGGCAGAGGATCCCCCGAAGGCGGCGACGGAGCCAGCGGCAGAAGATCTCGTCGCGGCTGCTGGGTCTTCGCAGGTGGCTTAGTGTGTATGGGGTAGTTAGGGAATTTTGTTTGTGTTACTGAACCTTGGTTGCTACGCAGGTTCAGGATTTTGGGCCTGCGCACGCAACCGGTACTGCTAATTTTGTGGCGGCTTCGACCGTGGTCGCCGGAAATGAATCGGATGGGTCTACGTCTAAGTTTTCTGCGTTTGACGACTTTGGGAGTTCGGTTTTGTGGACGGAAGAGTCTTCGGATGAAGGCTTAGATTATTTCGCGGCCTTGGATGTGGCTGAGGCGGAGGCTTCTCCGCGTGTTACGGATGCTGAAATTTTGCCTGGTCCGAGTGTTGGGCGTAGGCGGCGAAGGGCGGTGGCGAAGCGTAGAGTGAGCGGGTTTGATGGTGGTCGGCTTCGTGTGGGCAGGGCTGGTAGGCAGGAATTGTTGTCCTCGCCGGTTGGGGCGAGTATGGGTGAGGGGGAGTTGCGAAGGGTTTTTGAGGGTGAGGAACTGAGGATAATGCTATTTAACTATAGGGAGATGGGGATCATTCCGAAGATTGAGCCTATGTAAGGTGTGATGCCCTCGCTGTACGCGTGTAACTGTAGTTTGTATGATAAGGTTGACTGCCTTCGCGCATCTGGGTGTGTTCGTAAGGTGTTGCGCACCCGGTCTGGTACATTATTGTGTCGGTCCGACTGCGCCTGTAGACTTTCGGACTGATGTAATGCGCCTTCGATTTTTACACTCGTTATGCTAGTCCGGCTGCACCCTTAGGCGACTTTTGCATGGGTAGTCTTTTGGAGAAGACTTGGAATTTGCGCACTTGCTGTGCTAGTCCGGCTGCACCCTTAGGCAACTTTTGCGCGGATTGTCTTTTGGAGAAGACTTCGATTTACGCACTTGTTGTGCTAGTCCGGCTGCACCCTTAGGCGACTTTTCACGGATAGTCTTTTTGAGAAGACTTCGAATTTATGCACTTGTTGTGCTAGTCCGGCTGCACCCTTGGGCGACTTTTGCACGGATAATCTTTTTGAGAAGACTTTGAATTTATGCACTTGTTGTGCTAGTCCGGCTGCACCCTTAGGCGACTTTTGCACGGACTGTCGCACGCGAGGGTAGCCATCGCTGCCCCTCGCGGTGACTTTTGTGTCGGTCGAATGTCGAAGACCGTTGATGCGGTCTTTTTCGACGTAGTTTTTGCGGGGGATTTTTCGTGTGTATATTACATGGCTCCGCCTCGTTAAAAACGTCACCCCCCGGGAGGAAAAGAGTGCGGGCCGGCTTAAAACTGTTCTCCGGATTACGAGGGCGAAGTGGCCCTGAGGAGTTAAACAAAAAATTTGCGAAGATTATCAATGTTCCAAGAACGTTCTAAGTCTTCGCCGGATGGCGTTGTGAGCCTGTACGCGCTGGGGGACGCCTTCGTCTTGACGATGAAGGGGCCCTCCCATTTCGGCTCCAACTTGCCCCGGGACTCTGTCCGAGCTGTCCGGACGAGTACGAGGTCTCCTTCGTTGAACTCCCTCGGGATGACTGTGTGGTCGCGCCATGCTTTTGTCTGAGCTTGGTATTTGTTTAGAGCCTGTAGGGCGAAGACGCGGTCTCCGTCGATGAGGTCCTTCGAAGTAGGCTCGTCTACGTCGAGGACGACCGACGCAACTGTCCGAGGTGACCCGTGTTTTATTTCTTGCGGAGTCATAGCCTCCGATCCGTATAGAAGGCGGAAAGGGGTGAACCCAGTCGCCCTGCACTCAGTTGTGTTCAGCGCCCAGACCACTTCGGGTAACAGGTCGGGCCACTTGCATTTTTTGTCGTCGAGGAGCATTTTCTTGACGACTGTGAAAATTTTTCCGTTGGCGTGTTCCACGACTCCGTTGGATTGGGGGTGGTACACTGAGGCAAAGGCAAGCTTGGTGCCAATGGAGAAGCAGAAATCCTTGAAGTCTTGGCTGTCGAATTGTTTGCCGTTATCGACTGTGAGTTCGGACGGGACTCCGAAGCGGCAAACAATATTTTGCCAGAAGAATTTCTAGGCTGTCTTCGATGTTATAGTGGATATTGCCCTCGCCTCAATCCATTTGGTGAAATACTCAACGGCGACGAAGGTGAACTTGAGGTTCCCCTGAGCCGTGGGCAAGGGCCCGACAATGTCTAGGCCCCAGCGCTGAAGAGGCCACGTGTGGGCGATTAGCTTCGTGAATTGCGAAGGGCGTCCCGAGCGTGGAGAAAATTTCTGACAGGCTTTGCAGGACCTTGTGACCCGATTTGCGGCGCAAATCATGGCGGGCCAGTAAAAACCTTGACGAATCACCTTTGCCGCTAGGGCCCTAGGCCCTGCGTGAGAGCCGCAAGTCCCACTGTGGACCTCGCGCAGAATTTGGACGCCTTCAGTCTCGGTGACGCACTTAAGCATTGGTTGGCTGACCCCCTTCTTGTAAAGTTGGCCTTCGATCAACGCGAAGTCCCGGCTTCGGTGTTTGAGGCGCTTGGCCTCGTTGATGTCGGTTGGATGGTAGTACCCCTGCAGGAACAGGGTTATTGGTGCCCGCCAGTCTTCGGTCATGATGAGGTTGACTATGCGGTGGCCCTCGCTGTCATTGGTTATTTGGAGCCCCTCTGGGCTGCGGATGACTGGCGTGCCGATGACGTGGTAGAACACGTCGGAGGGTAGGGCCTCGCCCCTGGCGGCTGCCTTGGCCAATGCATCAGCCTCCTCATTCTTGGCTTGGTCCACGTGCTGCAATGTGAAACCCTTGAATTGTCTTTCGAGGCTGCGGATGGCCGCGAGGTACTGCATGAGTGCGGGGTCCTTCGCTGCATAGTCTTTCTCGACCTGGCCGGCGACTACCTTGGAGTCTGTTCTGATGATGCAGGTGGTGACACCGAGTGCCCTTATCTTGCGAAGGCCGAGGATGACAGCCTCGTATTCTGCTATGTTGTTGGTGCACTTATCAGAATCCAAAGCAAAGCTGAGGCGCGCTGCGTATCTGTGCTTGATCCCGGTGGGCGAAGTAATGACTGCAGCGGCACCTGCCCCTGCATGGCACCATGCGTCATCGCAATGGATTGTCCACACTTTTTCTGTGGTCGGGTCCGGCTGTGTCATTGGCCCAGTCCAATCGACGATGAAGTCTGCCAGGACTTGTGATTTGATGGCTGTCCTGGGTTCAAATGTGATGTGGTAGCCGGAGAGTTCGGCTGCCCACTTGGCAATTCGTACCGATGCCTCCGGGTTTCTGAACAATTCGCCAAGTCCTCTATCTGAGGTGACCCGGACCTTGAATGCCTTGAAATAATGGCGCAATTTGCGCGAGGCCATCACGACTGCATAGGCGATCTTTTCCAGTTCCGTCATATTACATTTTGATGTTGTGAGTACTTCAGAAACGTAATAAACTGGACATTGCCTGATCGTGTCCTCTCTGATCTACTCTTGAACCAGTGCTGCGCTGACCGCATGTGGCGAAGCCGCGACATAGAGCAATAGGGGTAGCGAAGGGTCGGGGCTTGTAAGAATCGCCAATTCCAACAAGTACTGTTTTAGTGAAGCAAAGGCCGCCGCCTGCTCTAGCCCCCATGCGAAGTCTTTTGCGCCGCGGAGTGTTTTGAGGAAAGGGAGGCTCCGCTCCGCGGACTTGGAGATGAATCTGTTGAGGGTGGCCAACCTGCCTGTCAGTCGTTGCACTTCTCTGGCTGACTGCGGGGGCGTCATGTTGATGATAGCCTGGATTTTGGTTGGATTGGCCTCAATTCCGCGGTGTCATACCAGGTAGCCCAAGATTTTCCCCTGGCGGACTCCGAAGATGCACTTTTCGGGGTTGAGGCGAAGTCGTGCGGTCCGTATGTTCGCGAACGTTTCGGCAAGGTCGGCCAGGTGGTCTTCCTTGCTTCTGCTGGCAACGACGATGTCGTCCACATATGTGAATATATTTCTGCCGACCTGGCTCTCGAGCACCGTTTTGGTGAGTCGAGAGAAAGTGGACCCGACATTCTTAAGTCCCTCCGGCATTCTGATGAAACAATACGTGCCGAAGGGTGTTATGAAGCTGGTGCTTGCCTTGTCCTCCTCCTTCATGTATATTTGGTGGTAGCCGGAGAAGCAGTCAAGGAGTGACATGACTTCGCACCCGGCCGCGCTATCGACGATTTTGTCGATCCGAGACAGCGGGGAATTGTCCTTGGGGCAGGCCTTGTTAAGACTGGTGAAGTCTATGCACATCCGCCATTTGCCGCTCTTCTTCTGCACCATCACTACATTGGCGAGCCATGTGGGGTAGGCGATTGGCTCGATGAATTTGGCTTCGAGCAGGCGATGCACCTCGGCCTTGGTGGCTTCTGTCTTCTCGTCAGACATCTTGCGCAGCCGTTGTTTCTTCGGCCTCACCTGAGAGCACCTAGAGGGGGGTGAATAGGTGATCCTGTGAAACTTTAAAACTTAAGCCACAAAAACTTGTTAAGTGTTAGTACAATAATCACCAAGTGGCTAGAGAGGAGTCTTCAACAAAACACAATACCACAAGAGATCAAACACAGAGATGACACAGTGGTTTATCCCGTGGTTCGGCCAAGACCAACGCTTGCCTACTCCACGTTGTGGCGTCCCAACGGACGAGGGTTGCAATCAACCCCTCTCAAGCGGTCCAAAGACCAACTTGAATACCACGGTGTTTTGCTTAGCCTTTCAATATCCCGTTTGCAAGGAATCTCCACAAATTGGAGTCTCTTGCCCTTACAAGTATATGATCACAAAGAAGCACAGAGTAAGGGAGGGAAGCAACACACACAAATCCACAGCAAAATGCGCACACAAACAGCCAAGAATCGAGCTCGAATGACTATCTCAAAGTTCTCACTAGAACGGAGCTCGAATCACTTAGAATCACAAACGAATGCGCAAAGAATGAGTGTGGATGATCAAGAATGCTCTAAGGTTGCTTCGGTATCTCCTCCATGCGCCTAGGGGCCCCTTTTATAGCCCCAAGGCAGCTAGGAGGCGTTGAGAGCAAATCTGGAAGGCTATCCTTGCCTTCTGCCGTCGGGTGCACCGGACAGTCCGGTGCACACCGGACACTGTCCGGTGCCCGATTTCTTTCCTTAAACAGCGCTGCCGACCGTTGCAGACTGTTGCAGATCTGGGAGCCGTTGGCGCACCGGACATGTCCGGTGCACACCGGACAGTCCGGTGCCGACTCCTAGCCGTTGGCTCGGCCACGTGTCCCGCGCAGATTGCGCGGCCGACCGTTGGCTCACCGGACAGTCCGGTGCACACCAGACAGTCCGGTGAATTTTAGCCGTACGCCGTCGGCGAATTCCCGAGAGCGGCCAGTTCGCGCCGAGCCAGCCTGGCGCACCGGACATGTCCGGTGCACACCGGACAGTCCGGTGTACCCAGACTGGGCAGACTTTGGCTGCTCGAGCCATTTCTTCTCCAACTCAATTTTTTCTGTTTCCAGCACTTAGACACAATACATTAGTCCATAAAACAATGTACTAAGTCTGAGAAACATACCTTTATCCTTGATTTGTACTTTGTCCACCATTTTACAATTAGGCACTTGTGTTGGGCACTAAATCACCAAAATACTTAGAAATGGCCCAAGGGCACATTTCCCTTTCAATCTCCCCCTTTTTGGTGATTTATGCCAACACAACATAAAGCAAGTAGAACAAGTACAAAAACACTTCAAATAAGAACTCAAATTATTTTGATTCAATTTTGACATATATGGATCACTCTATGCCACCACTTGGTTTGTTTTTAAAATCAATCTCAAATCTCTATCTCTAAGTCAAACACACATGTTGAAGCATAAAGAGAGTCACTCCAAAGAGATTGATCAAAGATTTCAAAAACTCCCCCTTTTTCCCATAATCACTACTTCTCCCCACAAGAAGCCAAGACAACAAAAGAGTTTTGACAAACCAAAAGCTCTATTCTACTATTTTCAAATTTCTCAAGTGGTAGCTGATCCATTTATTGCTTTGGCCTTTATTTTCTCCCCCTTTGGCATCAAGCACCAAAACGGGATCAATTTTGGCCCTTTAACCCCATTGCCTCACCAAAATCTTCAATTTAGAGCAAATGGCAATAAGAGTTCATGAGATGGACTTAGAATAAGTTACCCTCTCATCGGAGTGCAGTGGAAGTCTTTCATGGTCCAAGTCCACCTTTTCCCTTTCAATTCTCCTTCGAGACTAAATCAAGCAAACTCAAGCATATGGTTAGTCTCAAAGGGTCAAGTTGTAACACATCTCCCCCTAAACATGTGCATCACTTTGCAACGGACTTGTGAGGTCCAGGGAGTGTTTGTACAACTTGAGCACCATAATAAGCAACAAAATGCAGAATGAACATGATCAAAGGCATAAACACATGTATGCTACATTTCAATCCAAGTTCCGCGAATCTAAGACATTTAGCTCACTACGCAGCCTGCAAAAGGTCTTCTCATCTAGAGGCTTGGTAAAGATATCGGCTAGCTGGTTCTCGGTGCTAACATAAAACACTTCGATATCTCCCTTTTGCTGGTGGTCTCTCAAAAAGTGATGCCGGATGTCAATGTGCTTTGTGCGGCTGTGCTCAACAGGATTTTCCGCTATTCGGATAGCACTCTCATTATCACATAGGAGTGGGACTTTGCTCAGATTGTAGCCAAAATCCCTGAGGGTTTGCCTCATCCAAAGTAGTTGCGCACAACACTGTCCTGCGGCAACATACTCGGCCTCAGCGGTGGATAGGGCAACGGAGGTTTGTTTCTTAGAGTTCCATGACACCAGGGACCTTCCTAAGAATTGGCACGTCCCCGATGTACTCTTCCTATCGACCTTACATCCAGCATAGTCAGAATCTGAGTACCCAATCAAGTCAAAGTTAGACCCCTTTGGATACCAGATTCCGAAGCAAGGCGTAGCGACTAAATATCTAAGAATTCGCTTCACAGCCACTAAGTGACACTCCTTAGGATCGGATTGAAATCTAGCACACATGCATACGCTAAGCATAATATCCGGTCTACTAGCACATAAATAAAGCAAAGAACCTATCATGGACCGGTATGCTTTTTGATCAATGGACTTACCTCCTTTGTTGAGGTCGGTGTGTCCATCGGTTCCCATCGGCGTCTTAGCGGGCCTGGCGTCCTTCATCCCAAACCTCTTTAGCAAATCTTGTGTGTACTTCGTTTGGGAGATGAAGGTGCCGTCCTTGAGTTGCTTCACTTGGAACCCAAGGAAATAGGTCAACTCGCCCATCATCGACATCTCGAATTTCTGCGTCATTACCCTGCTAAACTCTTCACAAGACTTTTGGTTAGTAGAACCAAATATTATGTCGTCGACATAAATTTGGCACACAAAAAGATCACCATCACAAGTCTTAGTAAAAAGAGTTGGATCGGCTTTCCCAACCTTGAAAGCATTAGCAATTAAAAAGTCTCTAAGGCATTCATACCATGCTCTTGGGGCTTGCTTAAGTCCATAGAGCGCCTTAGAGAGCTTACACACGTGGTCGGGGTACCGTTCATCCTCGAAGCCAGGGGGCTGCTCCACGTACACCTCCTCCTTGATCGGCCCATTGAGGAAAGCGCTCTTCACATCCATTTGGTACAACCTGAAAGAATGGTGAGCGGCATATGCTAGCAAGATACGAATTGATTCTAGCCTAGCCACAGGAGCAAAAGTCTCCTCAAAGTCCAAACCTGCGACTTGGGCATAGCCTTTTGCCACAAGTCGAGCCTTGTTCCTTGTCACCACCCCGTGCTCGTCCTGTTTGTTGCGAAACACCCACTTGGTTCCCACAACATTTTGCTTGGGGCGAGGCACCAGTGTCCACACTTCATTGCGCTTGAAGTTGTTTAGTTCCTCCTGCATGGCCAATACCCAATCCGGATCTAGCAAGGCCTCCTCTACCCTGAAAGGCTCAATAGAAGAGACAAAGGAGTAATGCTCACAAAAATTAACTAATCGAGATCGAGTAGTTACTCCCTTGCTAATGTCACCCAAAATTTGGTCGACGGGATGATCCCTTTGAATCACTGCTCGAACTTGGGTTGGAGGTGCCGGTTGTGCTTCTTCCTCCATCACGTGATCATCTTGTGCTCCCCCTTGATCACACGCCTCCTGTTGATGAACCTGTTCATCGTCTTGAGTTGGGGGATGCACCGTTGTTGAGGAAGAAGGTTGATCTCGTTCATCTTGTTCCTGTGGCCGCACTTCTCCAATCGCCATGGTTCGTATCGCAGCCGTCGGAACATCTTCTTCATCTACATCATCACAATCAATAACTTGCTCTCTTGGAGAGCCATTAGTCTCATCAAATACAACGTCGCTAGAGACTTCAACCAAACCCGATGATTTGTTGAAGACCCTATACGCCTTTGTATTTGAATCATAACCTAATAAAAACCCTTCTACTGCTTTGGGAGCAAACTTAGAATTTCTACCTTTCTTCACTAGAATGTAGCACTTGCTCCCAAATACACGAAAGTAAGATACATTGGGTTTGTTACCGGTTAGTAGCTCATACGACGTCTTCTTGAGGAGTCGATGAAGGTAGACCCTGTTGATGGCATGGCAAGCCGTGTTCACAGCTTCCGACCAAAAGCACTCGGGGGTCTTGAACTCACCAAGCATCGTCCTTGCCATATCGATTAGCGTCCTGTTCTTCCTCTCTACCACACCATTTTGCTGAGGTGTGTAGGGAGCGGAGAACTCGTGCTTGATCCCTTCCTCCTCAAGAAACTCCTCCACTTGAAGGTTCTTGAACTCGGACCTGTTGTCGCTCCTTATCTTCTTCACCTTGAGCTCAAACTCATTTTGAGCTCTCCTGAGGAAGCGCTTGAGGGTCCCTTGGGTTTCAGACTTATCCTGCAAAAAGAACACCCAAGTGAAGCGGGAAAAGTCATCAACAATAACTAGACCATACTTACTTCCTCCTATGCTTAGATAGGCGACGGGTCCGAAGAGGTCCATATGTAGCAGCTCCAGAGGTCTTGACGTGGTCATCACATTTTTGCTGTGATGTGCTCCTCCCACTTGTTTACCTGCTTGACAAGCTGCACAAGGTCTATCTTTTTCGAAATAAACATTTGTTAGACCTATCACATGTTCTCCCTTTAGAAGCTTGTGGAGGTTCTTCATCCCCACATGTGCTAAGCGGCGATGCCACAGCCAGCCCATGCAAGTCTTAGCCATTAAGCATGCATCTAGACCGGCCTCTTCTTTTGCAAAATCAACTAAGTAAAGTTTCCCGTCTAGTACACCCTTAAAAGCTAGTGAACCATCACATCTTCTA
The DNA here is from genome assembly GCA_029449295.1 of Zea luxurians. Taxonomy (NCBI): domain Eukaryota; kingdom Viridiplantae; phylum Streptophyta; class Magnoliopsida; order Poales; family Poaceae; genus Zea; species Zea luxurians. The sequence continues at coordinate 13,784,298 of JAOPSE010000016.1, forward strand.
AAGACAGACACATCTACATTTGTAAAAAGACAATTATATCCCATATTGCATAGTTGACTAACAGATAGCAAATTATAACCAAGAGACTCAACTAAAAACACATTGGAAATTGAGTGCTCATTAGAAATTGCAATTTTACCTAACCCTTTTACCTTGCCTTGATTCCCATCACCGAATATAATTGAATCTTGGGAATCCTTATTTTTGACGTAGGAGGTGAACATCTTCTTCTCCCCCGTCATATGGTTTGTGCATCCGCTGTCGATAATCCAGCTTGAACCCCCGAATGCATAAACCTGCAAGGCAAATTTAGGCTTGGGTCTTAGGTACCCAACTCATGTTGGGTCCTACAAGGTTAGCACATATATCCTTAGGGACCCAAATGCAAGTTTTATCTCCCTTGCATCTTGCCCCTAGCTTCCTAGCAATTACCTTCTTACCCTTTCTACAAATAGCAAAGGGAGCATTGCAAGCATAATAAATGGTAGAAGGTTTGTTCACAACTTTTCTAGGAGCATGAGCAAAATTTCTCCTAGGCATATGCACAACATTTCTCCTACACATATCTCTATCATGCTTATAGGAAGAACTAGAAGCAAACATGGCATGAGAATCATAAACATGTGAATCAAAATCATTATAAGCATTTCTAGCATGTCTCTTATCATGGTACAAGAAAGCATGGTTCCTTTTAGCACTACTAGCCATAGGGGCCTTCCCTTTCTCCTTGACGAAGATGGGAGCCTTATGGCTTGTTAAGTTCTTGGCCTCTCTTTTGAAGCCAAGACCATCCTTAATTGAGGGGTGTCTACCAACCGTGTAGGCATCCCTTGCAAATTTTATTTTATCAACTTCACTCTTGCTAGTCTTAAGTTGAGCATTAAGACTAGCCACTTCATCATTTAGTTTTGAAATTGAAGCTAAGTGTTCACTACAAGCATTAACATCAAAATCCTTACACCTAGTGCAAATTGTAATATTTTCAACACAAGAGTTACTTGCTACTTCTAGTTTAGCAGTTAAAACATTAATTTCACCTTTTAAAGAAGAAATGGTTTCATTACAAGTAGAAAGTTCACAAGAAAGCATTCCATTTCTTTTAACTTCTAGAGCAAGTGAATTTTGTGCACTAACAAATTTATCGTGTTCTTCATATAAAAGGTCTTCTTGTTTCTCTAAGATTCTATCCTTTTCATTTAAGGCATCAATCAACTCATTAATCTTAGCTATCTTAGTTCTATCCAATCCCTTGAATAAACTAGAGTAATCAATTTCATCCTCACTAGATTCATCATCACTAGAAGAATCATACGTATTAGCATTACGAGTGATTACCTTCTTTTCCCTTGCCACGAGGCTAGTGTGATGCTCGTTGGGGAAGAGAGCCGATTTGTTGAAGGCAGTGGCGGCGAGTCCTTCGTCGTCGGAGTCGGACGAAGAGCAATCCGAATCCCACTCCTTTCCAAGGTGTGCTTCGCCTTTGGCCTTCTTGTAAACCTTCTTGTTCTCTCTCTTCCCATTTTTCCCTTGCTCCTGGTCACTATCATTTTCGGGACAGTTAGCAATAAAATGACCAACCTTACCACATTTGAAGCATGAGCGCTTCCCCTTTGTCTTGGTCTTGCTTGGCTGCCCCTTGCGACCATTTAGCGCCGTCTTGAATCTCTTGATGATGAGAGCCATCTCTTCATCATTGAGCCCGGCCGCCTCAACTTGCGCCACCTTGCTAGGTAGCGACTCCTTGCTCCTCGTTGCCTTTAGAGCAATGGGTTGAGGCTCGTGGAGTGGACCGTTCAACGCGTCGTCGACGTATCTTGCCTCCTTGATCATCATCCGCCCGCTCACGAATTTTCCAAGTACTTCCTCGGGCGTCATCATCGTGTACCTGGGATTCTCACGAATATTGTTCACGAGATGAGGATCAAGAACGGTAAAGGACCTGAGCATTAGGCGGACGACGTCATGATCCGTCCAACGCGTGCTTCCGTAGCTCCTTATTTTGTTGATAAGGGTCTTGAGCCGGTTGTAAGTTTGAGTTGGCTCCTCTCCCCTTATCATGGCGAATCGTCCAAGCTCGCCCTCCACCAACTCCATCTTGGTGAGCATGGTGATGTCGTTCCCCTCGTGAGAGATCTTGAGGGTGTCCCATATCTGCTTGGCATTGTCCAAGCCGCTCACCTTATTGTACTCTTCCCTGCACAAAGATGCTAAGAGAACAGTAGTAGCTTGTGCATTTCTATGAATTTGTTCATTTATAAGCATAGGGCTATCCGAGCTATCAAATTTCATTCCATTTTCCACAATCTCCCATATGCTTGGATGGAGAGAGAATAAGTGACTACGCATTTTGTGACTCCAAAATCCGTAGTCCTCCCCATCGAAGTGTGGAGGTTTGCCAAGAGGAATGGAAAGCAAATGCGAATTCGAACTATGTTGAATACGAGAATAATCAAATGAAAAGTTCGAATTGACCGTCTTTTTGTAGTCGTTGTCGTCATCCTTTTGGGAAGAAGTAGACTCATCACTATCGTCGTAGTAGATGATCTCCTTGATGCGCCTTGTCTTCTTCTTCTTCCCTTCCTTCCGTCTATGCCCCGAGCCGGAGTCGGTAGGCTTGTCGTCCTTCGGCTCGTTGACGAAGGATTCCTTCTCTTTGTCGTTGATCACGATTCCCTTCCCCTTAGGATCCATCTCTTCGGGCGGTAAGTCCCTTTGTGAAGAGAACGGCTCCGATACCAATTGAGAGCACCTAGAGGGGGGGGGGTGAATAGGTGATCCTGTGAAACTTTAAAACTTAAGCCACAAAAACTTGTTAAGTGTTAGTACAATAATCACCAAGTGGCTAGAGAGGAGTCTTCAACAAAACACAATACCACAAGAGATCAAACACAGAGATGACACAGTGGTTTATCCCGTGGTTCGGCCAAGACCAACGCTTGCCTACTCCACGTTGTGGCGTCCCAACGGACGAGGGTTGCAATCAACCCCTCTCAAGCGGTCCAAAGACCAACTTGAATACCACGGTGTTTTGCTTAGCCTTTCAATATCCCGTTTGCAAGGAATCTCCACAAATTGGAGTCTCTTGCCCTTACAAGTATATGATCACAAAGAAGCACAGAGTAAGGGAGGGAAGCAACACACACAAATCCACAGCGAAATGCGCACACAAACAGCCAAGAATCGAGCTCGAATGACTATCTCAAAGTTCTCACTAGAACGGAGCTCGAATCACTTAGAATCACAAACGAATGCGCAAAGAATGAGTGTGGATGATCAAGAATGCTCTAAGGTTGCTTCGGTATCTCCTCCATGCGCCTAGGGGCCCCTTTTATAGCCCCAAGGCAGCTAGGAGGCGTTGAGAGCAAATCTGGAAGGCTATCCTTGCCTTCTGCCGTCGGGTGCACCGGACAGTCCGGTGCACACCGGACACTGTTCGGTGTCCGATTTCTTTCCTTAAACAGCGCTGCCGACCGTTGCAGACTGTTGCAGATCTGGGAGCCGTTGGCGCACCGGACATGTCCGGTGCACACCGGACAGTCCGGTGCCGACTCCTAGCCGTTGGCTCGGCCACGTGTCCCGCGCAGATTGCGCGGCCGACCGTTGGCCCGGCCGACCGTTGGCTCACCGGACAGTCCGGTGCACACCGGACAGTCCGGTGAATTTTAGCCGTACGCCGTCGGCGAATTCCCGAGAGCGGCCAGTTCACGCCGAGCCAGCCTGGCGCACCGGACATGTCCGGTGCACACCGGACAGTCCGGTGTACCCAGACTGGGCAGACTTTGGCTGCTCGAGCCATTTCTTCTCCAACTCGATTTTTTCTGTTTCCAGCACTTAGACACAATACATTAGTCCATAAAACAATGTACTAAGTCTGAGAAACATACCTTTATCCTTGATTTGTACTTTGTCCACCATTTTACAATTAGGCACTTGTGTTGGGCACTAAATCACCAAAATACTTAGAAATGGCCCAAGGGCACATTTCCCTTTCATCACCGAAGGGTCGATTCCTAAGCCGTGCTCGATGATGGAGCGACTGACTCCAACCAGGTCGAGGGCGGACCAGGCGAAGACGTCTTTATTCTTAGGCAAACAACAGAGGAGCCTCTCCTCGTCGTGCGAAGTGAGGTCTTCGCTGATGGTAACCATCTGTTGGGGCATTGCCTGGTCGAGGGGGACAGTCTTGGTCCCGTCGTTGCTCTGCAGCTGTGCTTTTTCATGCTCTTTGGCGGTTGGATTGGCAGACCCGGGGACTTCACGTTGGGCCGTGAGGCAGTGTACGTTTCTTTGTCCGGGGACGAAGTCTCTTTCTATGTTACGCGCAACCTGCTGGTTGCCGTAAACTGTGATGGCGCCTTGCGGACCTGGGATCTTCATGCATAGGTAAAGTCCATGGATAGCTGTCTCAAACTTATTGATGGAGCCCTGGCCCGTTATGGCGTTGTACGGGTACACCATGTCGACGATGTCGAACATGACTTGCTCACTTTGGGCATTGGGTGCTACACCGAAGGAGAGGGGCAACTCTATTTTGCCGACGGGAAAGGTGCCCTTGCCGCCGAAACCGTATAGGGGGTTGTCCGAGGGCTTGAGCAGGCTGTGGCTTATGCCCATGCGATCGAAGGCATGGAGGAAAATGATGTCCGCCTGGCTGCCATTGTCGACCAAGACTTTGTGCAAGTCCCAGCCTGCCACGCTGCAGTTGATGACCATGGCATCGATGTGGGGGGCGCTGCGCAGATCGACGTCTCGGGCGTCGAAGGTCAATGGCACGTGGGACCACTTTGTTTGCACGACCGGGCCGGTGACGGCGACGTGGTTGATGCTGCGGTAATGGTCCCTCTTTTGCCGCTTTGTGTCGAAGTCGGTGCTGGACCCCCCAGTAATCATATGAATGACTCCGCGATACGGTTGATCGGCGAAGTCCTCTTGCTTTGGGGCTTGGGGGTCGTTGGGGTGGTGGATGTTTTGCTGTTGATGGTGTGGGGGTGGGGGTGGGGGAGGGGGAGGTATGATTTGTACCTCCTGGTGGTGTTGGTATGCGTGGTGCGGTGGAGGCGGAGCGGGGCCGTGGTTGTATGGCTGAGGGGGTTGCTGATATGCGTGCGCGACAATTCTAGGGTTGTCGGCTAGTTGTGCCCGTGCCATTCTGTCTCTGGTGGCCTTCGTCTCTGGGCAGTCCCTTGTGGGATGCGCGCAGTCTTCGTCGTGGAACAGGCAGTAAAATCTGCGTGGCTGCTGCGCACGCCCCCGTCCTCGACCGCGAGTTCCATTTCCTCGGTGAAAGGGAATTAGGCTTACACCTAGTCCCTAATTAATTTTGGTGGTTGAACTGCCCAACACAAATATTTGGACTAACTAGTTTGCTCTAGTGTATAAGTTATACAGGTGCCAAAGGTTCACACTTAGCCAATAAAAAGACCAAGTATTGGGTTCGACAAAAGAGCACAGGGGCAACCGAAGGCACCTCTGGTCTGGCGCACCGGACTGTCCGGTGTGCCACCGGACATGTCCGGTGCACCAAAGGACTTGTTGGGGTCGTGCTTCGGCGCGCCGAAGGTCTCACACGAAGAAGCATCTTCGGTTGAAGTCGTCTCCAAGAGATGGCCGAAGGTTCCTTTTCATGGACCTTCGGCGTTTCAAACCGACATAGAGATAGAATGACCTTTTTATACATATAGGTCTGAGTCAATGTTGTAAACATTTGTAAGGGGCATAATTGTAATTTGTCACAGGCTGCGACCTGTGCCTATAAATAGATGAACAGTACCTCTGTACTGTTCACGCGAACCTGTCATTTGCTTTCGCATCACGATTATACTCTTGCCTTCCTCAGGACCGAAGGTACATTTGTAATTTAAAATCATTTGTATTCACTCATATTAGTAGAAATAGAAATGATTTTATGTTAACATTTGAATGTTTATTCTATACCTCATGATTCATATGAATGCTTCGTCCCTCGTTATTATGTTTACGAAGGTACGTCCTTCGTAACCTTCGTCCGAAGTTCCTTATATCCCGAAGGGGTATAATGTAATAGAGGACGAAGGACCTTAATATTTAACATTTTCTGTGTTGCCTTGTTCTTAATTCTTAGCATTTGAGAACAAGCCCCCAACATTGGCGCCCACCTCCGGTGAACTCACTTCCACTTTTCTGAGCTGATGGCTTCGTTCAACAACCAAGCTGGAGCTGCTTCGGCTTCGAAGCTGGTGCTCCCGATAACAGGCGGTTCTTGCTCAGAGCCGGCTAACAAGAAGCAGAAGAAGGAGGCTCAGAGAAGGGTGCAGCATGTTGGAGTGCAGGGACCCTTCATCAAGTCAAAATGGTCCCATATTCCAATTACCTTCTCTCAGGAAGACCTTCAGCTTAAGGACTATCCCCACAATGATGCCATGGTTATCTCTTGCGTGATCAAAGGATTTCTGGTCCACAATGTCCTAGTTGACACAGGCAGTGCAGCTGACATTATATTTGCTAAAGCCTTCAGACAAATGCAAGAGCCCGAAGACAAGATTCATGATGCTACGCACCCTCTTTGTGGCTTCGGAGGGCGGCAGATTGTAGCACTTGGGAAGATTACCATGCCGGTAACCTTCGGGTTTGTTAACAACACAAGGACTGAGCAAATTGTGTTTGATATTGTTGACATGGAGTATCCTTACAATGCTATCATCGGCCGTGGCACTCTTAATGCCTTCGAAGCAATTCTTCACCCAGCTTATCTCTGCATGAAGATACCTTCGGACCAAGGACCTATTGCTATTCATGGAAGCCAGGAAGCTGCTAGAAGGGCCGAAGGAAGCTGGACTGACTCCAAGGCAATCCATAATATAGATGGAGCTGAAGCTTGTGAACAGTACAAATTCAGGAGGGAGAAGGCAGCTTCAGCGGATCAGCCGAAGCCTATGTTATTGTGTGAAGATGTAGCAGAGCAGAAGGTGTTGTTGGGCTCGCAATTATCTGAAGACCAGGAGAAAACCTTGATAAGGTTTTTATTCAACAACAAAGATGTCTTTGCATGGTCAGCTAATGATCTCTGTGGAGTAAATCGGGATGTTATTGAACATTCGCTCAATGTTGACCCATCCTTCAGACCCCGAAAGCAGAGGCTTCGGAAAATGTCTGATGACAAGGCCGAAGGGGCTCGCAATGAAGTGAAAAGACTCCTCAGTGCAGGAGTTATCAGAGAAGTGAAGTATCCAGAGTGGCTAGCTAACACTGTTATGGTGAAGAAGGCCAATGGCAAGTGGAGAATGTGTATTGATTTCACAGATCTCAACAAGGCTTGTCCGAAGGATGAATTCCCGCTGCCAAGGATAGATTCTTTAGTTGATGCAGCAGCTTCTTCGGAGCTCATGAGTCTCCTGGACTGCTACTCAGGCTATCATCAAATCTGGATGAAGAAGGAAGATGAGCCGAAGACTAGCTTCATAACCCCAAGTGGTACATATTGCTATCTTCGGATGCCTGAGGGGCTCAAGAATGCTGGAGGGAGTTTCAGCAGAATGACTGCGAAGGTTCTCCAATCTCAGATAGGCAGAAATGTGTTGACTTATGTCGATGACATCATTGTAAAGAGCACGAAGCAAGAAAATCATATTGCTGATCTGCAGGAGACCTTCGCCAGCTTCAGACAAGCTGGTCTGAAGCTGAATCCAGAAAAATGTGTTTTCGGAGTCAAGAAGGGTAAATTTCTTGGATGCTTGGTTTCAACAAAGGGAATCGAAGCTAACCCAAATAAAATCGAAGCTATACTTCGAATGGAGCCACCAACCACAAGAAAGGGGGCCCAAAGATTGACAGGAAGGCTGGCATCTCTCAACAGATTTATATCCAGATCAGCAGAAAGAAACTTACCATTCTTCGAGGTGCTGAAGTCAGCTGAAGTCTTTCAATGGGGCCCGAGTCAACAAAAAGCCTTCGAAGAGCTCAAGCAATACTTAATAGATCTCACAACATTAACTCCACCAACGCCAGGGGCTCCTCTGTTGTTGTATGTGGCAGCTTCGCACTCAGCAGTAAGTGCGGCACTTGTTCAGGAGAAGTTTGATGGACAAGTCAAGAAGCAGGTCCCAGTATATTTTGTGTCTGAGGTCCTCAGTGTCTCAAAGAAAAATTATACAGAGCTGGAGAAGGTGTTGTATGCCGTTTTAATGGCATCCAGGAAGCTTCGGCATTACTTTCAGGCATACAACATTATTGTTCCTTCTTCGCAGCCGTTGAAGGACATCATGAGGAATAGAGAAGCTACTGGGCGTATTGGAAAATGGGCTGCGGAACTCAATGAATTTTACATTGATTATGTGCATAGATCCTCAATTCAGTCTCAAGCATTGGCAGATTTCATTGCCGACTGGACGCCAGGGGCTCAGGACGAAGAAGCGAATAAAGATGCCGAAGCATGGACAGTGTTTTGCGATGGCTCTTGGGGAACCTTTGGAGCAGGTGCAGCTGCTGTTTTGGTCTCACCATCCAAGGTTAAAACTTGCTATGCAGCAAGACTTGACTTCAGCTGCACAAATAATATCGCTGAGTACGAAGCTTTGCTCCTGGGTCTTCGGAAACTAAAGGCAATGGGGATCAGAAGGGCGATTCTTAAAACTGATTCCCAGGTTGTTTCGGGTCATATTGATAAAAGTTGCAAAGCTAAGGACCCGAAGCTTGAAAAATACCTAGACACGGTCCGAAGGATCGAAGCTTCCTTCGAAGGATTTTCTGTTAAGAATATCCCTCGAGGACAAAATGAGCATGCTGATTTGTTAGCCAAGTCTGCAGCACAGGGGCTGCCGCTACCTTCGGATGTATTCTTCGAAACAATAAAGGCACCTTCAGTGGAGCTACTTGAAAGAGCAGTCCTTAACATTTCTCCTGTGTACAGTGAAGATTGGAGAACTGAAATAATCTCTTACCTTCAGGGTAACTTCTTATCAGATGACGAAGCTTATAATAAAAGGATAGAGGCAAGAGCTCGTCCCTATGTCATGATAGAAGGGGAGTTATACAAGCATGGAGTTTGTGCCCCGCTGCTCAAGTGCTTGTCTAGGGCCGAAGGTATAGAGTTGATGAAGGAGATACATGCAGGCCTGTGCGGATCCCACATCGGATCCAGGCCGTTACTTGGAAAAGTGTTCCGCCAAGGATTTTATTGGCCGAAGGCAGCTTCGGATGCAGCGGAGTTAGTTCAAAAGTGCGAAGGTTGTCAAAGATGTGCAAGAGATCAAAAACAACCTTCGTCTTTGACACAGCTGATACAACCCATCTGGCCATTGCAAAGGTGGGGCCTCGATTTACTGGGTCCATTACCACCGGCTCAAGGCAATCTGAAATATGTTATAGTGGCTGTGGAGTATTTTTCCAAGTGGATTGAGGCGAAGCCATTAGCTACAATAACTTCGGCCACTGTCCAAAAATTTTTCTGGCAGAATATTGTCTGTCGCTTCGGAGTGCCGAAGGCCATCACTGTAGATAATGGAACACAGTTCGACTCCGAAGATTTCAGAAATTTCTGTGATCAAATTGGCACGAAGATCCACTTTGCATCAATCAGGCATCCGGAGTCGAATGGGCTTGTTGAAAGGGCCAACGACATCATAATGACAGGGATAATGAAGCTAATCTTTAATCAACCAAGGGGAAAGTGGCCAGATCAGTTGACCAAAGTGGTGTGGAGCCACAATACAACAACATCAAGGTCTACAGGCTTTACCCCATTTAAGTTGCTATTTGGTGACGAAGCAATAACCCCGGAAGAAGCCAAAGCCGGATCAATAAGAGTGGTAGCTTCGGCAGAATCAGGTTCCGAAGATACTTGTCTCGTGGAAAAAGATGCCTTAGAAGGGATCAGGCTTCAAGCCGTGGAGAATATCAATAAATACCATGCTGAAACAGTTAAATGGCGAGATAGAAAGGTCCGGCTAAAAAATATTGAGCCAGGACACTTGGTGCTTCGGAGAGTGGCCAACCCGGATACAGTGGGCAAGTTGCAACTGAAATGGGAAGGGCCTTTCTTAGTAGCATCTTCGTCAAGGCCTGGTTCGTACAGACTGAAGGACATGGATGGCAATGAAATTCCAAGATCTTGGAATGCGGATGAGCTTCGGCGGTTTTATGTATAACTCGATGTAATTTTCTCTTTTCTTTTCTTTTTCATGGCACCCTTTTCCTTTCTAAAGGGGGAGAAAGGTTTTTAATGGGGCCATCATATGTAATTTCCCTTTTTAGTTTTATAAGAGCAAAATCCCCCAAAGAATGTAAATGTAAAAGCTGAGAGCGCACCATCGAGTGCCGAAACTGAAAAAGAGAAAAAGCTCCGAAGACGTCCCTAAGGGGATGCAGAGCTCACAGCGAAAAGTCAACGCTGGTTCCGCCGAAAGTAAAAGGCGAAGAAGCTCCAAAGACGTTCCTAAGGGAATGCAGAGCTTATACCGCCTAAGTAAAAGGCGAAGAAGCTCCAAAGACGTCCCTAAGGGGATGCAGAGCTTACAGCGAAAAGTCAACGCTGATACTGCCTAAGTAAAAGGCGAAGAGGCTCCAAAGTCGTTCCTAAGGGAATGCAGAGCTAATGTGTGGTTGTTTCTAAGTAATGGCTGACAATGTGGCTTCGGACATATGCTTCGGACATTCATTCGTGCATTACATTACATCATAACATTTGCATGCATAAGCATTCATTCATAGCATCTGTGTACCAAAGTGGTTGCTTCGGCAGAAGGGAGAATTGGCTTTTTATGAATCGTTGTGTAAAAGAAAAGTTTCGGAGAAGTGGTTTTTTATGATTCGTTATGCTATGTTGTGTACAAAAAAGAGAAGCTTCGATAAAAAGAAGAATTGGTCTCATGCTTTGTTGTATACAAAGGAGAAAAGCTTCGTTGCTCAGCTTCGTTGTATACAAAAGAGAATTGGTCTTTTATGCTTCGTTGTGTACGAAAAGAAGGGAAGGTGTTTTTTCGCCTTCGGCTCAAAATACTGATTTCGTCCACATCAAAGCGCCTCAATCGAAGGGTAAGAATATATTACAAGGTATGTACAAAGTTTCTTGAGAACAGTCTAATTGTATTTACAAGTCGTTACAAAACTGTCCTGAGTTTTCCTATAGTACATTTCTACTGATTTTCATTAAGCTTCAGCTTCGGCGACAGCTTCGGCGACATATCTTAGGCATCATCTTCACCCTCGTCATCCTACATAAATCAAGGAATCGTGAGTAAAAATCAAGTGCAAAGGAAAAGGTAAGTACGAAGTATCATTTCTTACTGGTTCAAGATGACTTCAGGCTTCGTCTCCAGCCTTCTCCCGCCCGCCTTTTGTCCATATCATTTTTATAAATCTATTGGAGATACTTCGGGCGAGGTCAGGCATATCATCCAGGATTGATGGAGATAAGGTGAAGTTGGGCCTGTTGACAATTTTTCCATGTTCGCAGCCGGCCTTCAGAAATGCAGCAGCGGTACCCCGAGAAGCTACCCAGGCACAGAAGTCGCCGTGCCCGGCTATAACTTCGTCAAGCTCTTCGATTTCAGCTTCAATATGATCAAAGGCCTGGGGTAAATTTTCCGCTGAAGGGTTAAATTTCCCGCTGCTGGCTCCAACAGAGTAAAATATCTTCTTTAATCGTCCAATGCAATTATTGCCAAAGTTCAAGCATTTGTCTTGAAGGCTTGTTAATGTTTTCTTCAACTCTGAGCTGGTCTGGACTTCGGCTTTAAGCTTCGAATTCAGTTCTAGCTTCTCCTGATCGAATTGTTTTGATTGATTGATAAGCTTCGAATTCAACTCTGATAATTTAGCCTCAGTCTCAGCCAGTAAGCCTTCGGTCGATTGGAGCTCGAAATCTTTCTTTTCAATGATGGCAGATTGCTCTTTTATTTTGCTTTCTAAGTTTTCAATTATAGCTTCGTGCTTTTTGTCCTCCAAGTCTTGTTGCATCTTCAGAGCTTTGCTCAGTAGCATGCTCTGTACAGAAACAACTTATGTTAGTAACATTTTCATTATTAACAGCAATAAAAACCAGAGAAAAGGTTGTTTACCTTGAAGTTGGAGTAAAACAAGCTGCCGACGATGTGTTGTCGTCGGTAGCGGCTGATGTCTGTCTCTAGCTTCGGAAAACCGATACTCTTTGATAGAGTACCGATTACCCTAGCTCCAGTCTGGTCTCGAATGCAGCCTAGCTTTTCATCGTCTACACCTCCAAATAGGAGAGCACCTGGCTTGTAGCCGCAAGATTTGGCATAGTCTTTAAGTTCTTCTATTTCGTCCTTCGTAAGTTTTTGCCCAATTAAATTCTGAAAGGAGTAGGCTTCGTCGTCCGAAGTGTCTTCGACTATTTCTTTTCCTTTTTCAGGCACTGTGGCCATGGTTTTTTCAGTAGCAACACCAGCTTCTTCTGCAGCCATGTCTTCCAAAATTTTGTTAACATCCTCAATGGTTGTTTCTAAATTAACATCTTCGGCTGTAGCGGCTTCGGTAGCCGCGACCTCCGAAGGTGCGACTTCGACGTTTATGGTGCTTTCGGCAGCTGCTGTTTTCTGAACTGACGCCCTTGGCGGTGTCTTATCGATAACTTCAGTTACCGCAATGATTCTTTGCCGTTTGGGTTTGCTTATCTTCGTCTGATCCGGCTCGTCCACCTTTTGAAAAAGCTTCGTCAGTTGGAGCCCTAATGGACTTAGCTTCGTGGGCATGGGTTCAGTCATTACCTTTAAAATTTCTTCCACGTCGCTGGTAGAAGGCGGTGTGGGGGTCCTCTCTTCTTCGGATATTTTCCGTTTCGGAGTTGATATTTTCCTTTTCTTCGGAATTTTCTTCTCTGCTGCTGGTTGCTCTTCATCCTTGGTCAGAATTTCGGTCACTCTTTTTCTTTTGTGGCCCTCGGCACCCTTGTTCAACTGCTCATAGTCTGGGTACTCGAAGCCCAGGGCATCGAATACTCGGTTCAGCCTTCGCTTCGGTCGGGTGCCGAAGGCCGCTGTCATTAATTGATCCTCTTTTTTGGAGTAATTCCCCAAGATTTCATTGCACATTGTCTCAACTGTGTCTAACCACTCTTTGCAGGGTTTCTTAAAGTACTTCTTGAATTTAAAGTGATAGGGCAGACGGACCAGCTCCCCCTTCTTCTTTTCTCCCTTCAGCTTCGGCATTTCCCACTCTTTTAGAGTAGGGAAAACTCTGAATGCCAAGAACTCCTGAACTAGATCCCTGGTGCTAATATGTTCTGAAATAATTTCAAATTCACCCAGAGCAGCCCAGGTAGGACCCTTTAAATCGCCGATGCGGCAGCGTGGCCTCGTCTCTCTGAAGATTAACTCCAGAGGGCTTTGTACCAATTTTTCTCTGTCTTCGTCAACTTTTACGTAGAACCACTCAGACTTCCAGCCTGCTGGCCATTTGCTTCGGTAGCTGATGACAGGACACTTTGTTGTCTTCCGGTAGGCAAAATTATAGCAGCCGAAATTATCATGTAGTCCATCTTTTCTGGCCTTTGTTTGGTAATGTAATTCGTGAACTCGGCAGAAGCTGTCGGCAAACGGTTCCACAGCTTGGCTTCGGAGGGCCCAGATATAAACATTGAGCCTAACGATGGCGTTAGGAGTCAATTGATGAAAGTAGATACCAAACCTCCTCAGTATCTCCGCAATAATATTGTGAAGAGGGAATCTAAGCCCAGCCTTTAGAAAGCTCTTGAAGATAACAATCTCATCCTTCCCTGGCTTCGGGGTGGTTTCTTCTCCCCCGAAGCGGAGTAGCTTCTTCTGATCTTCATTGAAATAACCTGCTTTTACCATCTTCGAAAGGTCAGCCTTTGAAACGGTTGATTTCCCAAAATCCAGGTGACTGGGCTTGCTGGGCATAGCAATGTGGTAGTCATCTTCGGGGTCAGTCCCTTCAATGTTCTCCTCTTCTCCTTCGGCTGTTGTCGGGTTTGCTTCAGCAGCAGGCGTTTCTCCCGCAGTCACTAGACCGGAACGCTGCATCGCTTCGGAGATGGGCACAGTGTCTGAACCTTCAGCTTCGTCTCCCTCACGTACAACTTTGGCAGTAGATCGCACTCTCACCATTTGATTCTGAGTTTGGGGAAGTCAGAAACTTTTTTCTTTTTTCTTTTCTCCGAAGCTTTTCTTTCTGACGAAGCAGACGTCGGGACGGACCTTCGTTCGATTCTGAGAGTCAAGCTTCGGCTACGGTGGAAAATTTTGGCAGCAAAACAGTGCAAATAGCAATGAATGCTGTGGTAACTTCACACCTACCCGTTTGTTTATATAGTGCAGCAGGTAAGAAGGCGAAGCGGCAGGATTTTTACACCAGACGGGCGGTCACTTGTACTCGCTGTGCAGTGGACCGCAAGGATCAAACAGTAACTCTGCAAGGTGGGCCTGGCACGCGCTCGGAAGCCGGATCGTTTCTCCGCAACGAGCTCCGGGAAGGTGTTTTTTGGACCTTCGGCTTCCCGAAGCTGAAGAGGCTTTTTTCACGGGTCAAGCTCGTTACGAAAAACGATCTAGCACCGCGAAAGGGGCTACTGTTGGGGTCGTGCTTCGGCGCGCCGAAGGTCTCACACGAAGAAGCAGCTTCGGTTGAAGTCGTCTCCAAGAGATGGCCGAAGGTTCCTTTTCATGGACCTTCGGCGTTTCAAACCGACATAGAGATAGAATGACCTTTTTATACATATAGGTCTGAGTCAATGTTGTAAACATTTGTAAGGGGCATAATTGTAATTTGTCACAGGCTGCGACCTGTGCCTATAAATAGATGAACAGTACCTCTGTACTGTTCACGCGAACCTGTCATTTGCTTTCGCATCACGATTATACTCTTGCCTTCCTCAGGACCGAAGGTACATTTGTAATTTAAAATCATTTGTATTCACTCATATTAGTAGAAATAGAAATGATTTTATGTTAACATTTGAATGTTTATTCTATACCTCATGATTCATATGAATGCTTCGTCCCTCGTTATTATGTTTACGAAGGTACGTCCTTCGTAACCTTCGTCCGAAGTTCCTTATATCCCGAAGGGGTATAATGTAATAGAGGACGAAGGACCTTAATATTTAACATTTTCTGTGTTGCCTTGTTCTTAATTCTTAGCATTTGAGAACAAGCCCCCAACAGGACTCCAACTCCAACTCGCCACCTTCGGGAAATTCCAGAGGCAACTTCGCTATAATTCACCGGACTGTCCGGTGTACACCGGACAGTGTCCGGTGCTCCAAGGAAGAGCGGCCTCCGGAACTCGCCAGTCTCGGGAATTCAGAACAGCGGCTCCGCTATAATTCACCGGACATGTCTGGTGTACACCAGACTGTCCGGTGTAACTACGGCGCAACGACTACTTCGCGCCAACGGTCACCTGCAGACGCAATTAATGCGCACCAGAAGCGCGCAGTCGTCAGGCACGCGGGAGCAGGCGCACCGGACACTCTACAGTTCATGTCCGGTGCGCCACCGGACATCAAGGCGGGCCCAGTGTCAGAGCTCCAACGGTCAAAACCCCTACGGCCGGGTGACGTGGCTGTCGCACCGGATATGTCCGGTGTGCACCGGACTGTCCGGTGCACCATCGAACAGACAGCCCTCACCAACGGCTAGATTTTGGTTGGTGGCTATAAATACCACCCCAACCGGCCACTTCAAGGTGTGGGAGCCCAAGCAACATTCCAAGTCATCTAGTTGACATAATCAAGCCCTCCCAACCACATATATTCATTGATCCATCCTACACACAAGATTTAGACCACTACAACCAACACAAGTGCCACAAAAGAGAGTGCAAGCAAAAGAGAGCTACTCATTTGAGTTTAGCGCTAGTGCCTTGTGAGATTCATCGAGAGATAGTGTGTGCTTCATCTTTGTGTTCATTTGCGCGTGGAGTTTTGACTCCCATTGAACTTCCTCCAAAGTTTTGGAGGCTTGTAAAAGCTAGCAAGAGACACCAAAGATTGTGGTGGTCCTTGTGGGATCGAGAGTGATCCTTGAGAAGAAGAGCTCACCGATCCTTGTGTGATCGGGGGAGAGAGGGAAAAGGTTGAAAAAGACCCGTCCTTAAGTGGACTCCTCAACGGGGACTAGGCCTTCGAGGGCCGAACCTCGGTAAAACAAATCACCCGTGTCCATTGTGTTTATTGCTTGTGATTTGTTTGTTTTCCCTTGCTCCAAGTTTTCTTGCACCTTTATTTGCTAATATCATTTGGTGTTGCTTCAAGTTAAATTCCCTTTTAGTGAAGCAACACGTTGCAAGAAAGAACTTGTCCTAGTACTCTTCTCATCTAAGGCTTCTTGCTTCGTTATTCTATAACTTACTAGTTGTATTGATTTATCACTTCCGCATTATTTAGCAATACTCTTTTCAAGCAAGAACTTAGTTTCTATTCTCCGATATTTGTATATCTTGTTCTAACCACTAATCAAGGGATCTAGTTGGGGGATAAAGTTTTAATTTTCAGGTTTCGCCTATTCACCCCCCCTCTAGGCGACTTTCACTCGGCCCTGGGGGGGATACTCCTGGCGGCGAGGGGCCTCACCAGCGGGGGGCTGGTTGGCGATGTTGTGCACCTGCTGCTGATTGCGGCCGTCCCGGCCGGAGTCTGTCTGCGAGGGCCTTGTCCAAGTGCGGCTGGACTGCGGAGGGTCTTTGGGCTTCCTCTAAGACTCGACTTTGCGCTGGTGGAGCTCTTTGGATCTAGCATATTTCTCAAACAGCTGATACAGCTCCTGGAGGTTCCTGGGCGGGTCCCTGATGTAGTGGCTGTAGAGGACGCCGGCCCGAAGGCCACTGATGGCGTAGTGGATGGCGATCTGGTCATCGACCGAAGGCAGTTGTGACTTGAGGGTCAGGAACTTGCGATAATACTCCCGCAGAGTCTCTCGTTCCAGCTGCTTGCAGAGTGAGAGTTCAGCCAAGGCGTCGGTGTCTGGGCGGTACCCTTGGAAGTTGAGCAAGAATTTGTCCCGGAGACTTCTCCAGGAGTCGATGGACAATGGGGGCAACCTGGTGTACCAGGTGAGGGCTGGGCCTTCAAGGGCAATGATGAATGACTTGTCCATCGTGGCGTCGTCCCCTCCGGATGATGCAACGGCGACTTGATAGCTCATGATGTACTGTGCTGGATCAGTGCTGCCGTTGTACTTGGGATAGGTCCCTGCCCTGAAGTTGGCGGGCCATGGTGTCACTTGCAGGTGAGGTGCCAGGGGACTTCGCTCGTCAAGGTAGTTGACGCCTTGGAAAGCCGTGGCGTGAGGGATGGTGTGTCCGCGCTAAGGGATGAACAGGTCTTCGATTTGTGCGCGCTGCTGGAGGGGTGGGCCGTGTTGCAGGCCGAGTTGGCCTTCGCTCTGCATAAGCGTGATCTCTTTTTCAAGCTCCTGTGCCTTCTGCTCTTCGTCGCGTATCATCTGTCGCACCTTGGCTTGTGCAAACACACGTTGGCGCTTGGCCTCGAGGATCTCTTTTTGCTTTTGGAGGTTGCGGTTCTTGATGCGCAGGGCGCGCAGCTGTAGCTGCTCTTCGGCCGAAACGTCAATGACTTCGCCGTCCTCGGTGGCGTCCGCGCCCTCTGGTGGAGCGAAGCCTGGGGGAGGCTGCTGTGGTCCCCCGGAGCTGCAGGTGCGGAGGCTGCCTTCGGTAGTGGGTTGTTCATTGCGCTGCTTCTTGCTGTTTGCGTCGTCTTCGTAGGGCTCTTGGAGAGTGTTGTCGACAAGGGCCTTGCCCTTTTTCTTAGCCAGCAGTGCCGCCTTCGCGGCTTCGTCAGCCTTCGATGAGGTTCTCTTGGGTGCCATCGCGGGTGGTGTTTTCGTAGCACAAACGGTGCGCGCCAAATGTCGGAACTTGCTCTCCTGCGCAAGTTGATCCAACGAGGGAGTGAAAGCGGTGTAAACGGGGCTACAACTTGAGATGGCAATAGCTCTGTTAACCTAGCCCCTCAAGGGCACTGTGCGGGGGTATTTATAGGTGCCTGAGTGCCCAGCGTCAAGGATTAAGGACGCATGTGCCCTCAGGAGAAAAACCTTTACAATTTAGGCCCGTAATGCGCAACAATAGCGCGGGGCCCGTTATGACGGGCCGGATTGTACGTGGGCTCTCACGTTGGGCGACCCTACGGGACGGAGCGGCCTCGCCATAGGTCTTCGTCCTTCAGTCGTGTCGGACTAAGGGTGCAGTCCGTCAGTCGTCGACTCCGTTGGTGCAGCGAGACTGGCGAAGGCATCGAGCGGAGGGTAGCATCTACGCCTTCGCCCCAACATACACTTTACCCACAAGTCGTGATCCCTTTATGCCTCGGGTCGATCAAACCCTCAAACACTACCAAGGTGAGTCGGCAAGGTTTCACTACGTAGCCTTTACAAATACTCCCCTGGTGCATAGTTGCTCGTTAGGTTTCGCCAGTCGTACAAACGCAGTACACCTCCCCAAGGTGGGTGACAAACAAAACCAAACCGAAAGAACCTCTGCACCCCAACCTTGGCAGAGCGAGCACTACGCCCCGACCCCATTGATGGTGTTGGGGTCTTGTTCTCAAATGCTACAAATTAAGAACAAGGCAACACAAAAACGTTAAAGGTTAAGGCCCTTCGTCCTTCGAAGCATTATTTCCCTTAGGATATAATGATCTTCAGACGAAGGTTGTGAAGGATGAACCTTCATCATCACAGTATAGATTAATGGAAGGAGAAACATATGAAATATAAAAGGCAACATAAATAATCATGTAATCATATAATACTATTAATATCTTTTCTTCAATTGTCATGGATAAACAGAAATAATATTGAATTACATTTATACCTTCGGCTTGATAGAAGGTGAAAAATCCAAGTGTGACGCAACAGTGAATACAAGTCAGCGTGAACAGTACAGGGATACTGTTCACCTATTTATAGTCACAGGACGCAGCCTGTACGAGTTTACATTTATACCCTTCATAACTAGTTACAATCAAGACACAAGTTATCATGGACTGATCAGTCTTTGCATCTTTAAGTCGGTGCAACCCTTCGTCTCAAGGCGCGTTGCTATGCCGAAGCTCCCTGAATGGTATCTTCGGTGTTGCTTCTGTGTTAACCTTCTGAGCAGGACCTTCGGCGACGAAGCAGACCCCCAACAGTAGCCCCTTCGCGGTGCTAGATCGTTTTTCGTAACGAGCTTGATCCATGAAAAATTCTCCTAGGCTTCGGAATGCCGAAGGTCCGAAAAACACCTTCCCTGAGCTCGTTGCCGAGAAACGATTAAAATATTCCGAGCGCGAGGTGGCCCCACTATGCAGCGGGTACGCGCGATCTAGCGATTCATCTCCCACGCGCCGTGGTCCATCGTTCAGTGGGTGCGGGTGACTGTTCAGCGGGTGCGGGTGACTTGACGATTTACCTTCACACCTGTAGCACTATATAAATAGACAGGTAGGTGTGAAGTTACCACAGCATTCATTGCCATTGCACTGTTGTGCTGCTGAAAAATTTAACCACAGCCGAAGCTTTCTCATCGCATTCTCAAGCAAAGCACCATTTTAATTTAGCTTCGGCATAAGAGGGAGCTTCATCAAAACTACAAAAATTCTCAACATTCGTTAGAATTGCATGAAATTCAACACTTGATGGCCAGAGTACGTTCAACTGCTAGGGTGACCCACGACAGAGAGGATGCCGAAGCCACCGAAACAGCCCCGATTTCCGAAGTTATGAGGCAATCGGGATTAGTTGTGACAGAAGCCATTGAACAAGATGTACCTGTTGCTGAAACTGAACAAGATGTTGAAGAAGAAATCACTGCTGCTGAAGAAGAAGAAGATTATAGCATTCTAGTCCCGTCCAAACCTAGCCACTTGGATTTTGGCGAATCTACCATTTCTAAAGCCGATGTGCCCATGCTGATAAAGCTAGGCTATTTCAGGGAGACTGAGAAAAAGCTGATTCGTTTTGCTGGTGATGAAACCACTCCGACACCAAAAAGTGATGAGGTGGTTGTTTTCAAGAGTTCCTTTAGAGCGGGATTGCGGTTTCCCTTGAATGAGATGATTGGTGAAGTCTTGAATAATTATGAAATCTATCTTTATCAGCTGACTTCTAACGCCATCGTTAGGCTCAGCGTTTTCATCTAGGCACTCCGAAGCCAAGGAGTAGATCCGAATGCCGAAGCTTTCTGCCAAGTGCATGAGCTTCATTACCAGACAAAGGCTAGAGAAGATGGGCTGCATGAGAACTTTGAGTGTTACAACTTCGCATACCGCAAGGACATGAAGGCCCTGGTACTTAGCTATCGCATTAAGTGGCCAACTAGCTGGAAAAGCGAGTGGTTTTATGTCAAAGCGGATGAAAAGAAGAGGGAGAAGCTAAAGACGCTAGTGCTGGGCCCGTTGAGTTTGAAATTCGGGTTGACTAGGCCCTTGTGCCGCATGACGCCAGGATCACCATGTCAACAAGCTGTGGCAGAATTCAGGGTGGTAGCCGAACAGATCAGCACGAGGGATCTAGTTCAAGAATATTTGGCTAACAAAACATCTCCGACTTTGGGCAAATTCAGCATGCCAAAATTAAAAGGGACGAAGAAGGGACTTGAGCTTGTGCAACTTCCTTATCCGTTTAAATTTGAAAAGCAATTTAAAGAACCTTGTCAAGAGTGGTTGGAAATGATTGAAGCAGTGTGTAATGAAGTATTGGGAAATTACACTAAAAAAGAGGATCAACTGATGACTACGGCCTTCGACACCCGACCATAGCGAAGGTGGAATCGGGTGATGGATGCTTTTAATTTTGACTACCCTGACTATGAGCGATTGAACACGGGTGCTGAAGGGCAAAAGAGAAAAAGGGTTGTTAGTGTTTTTAGTAGACAATCTACTAGGATGGTGAAAGAAGATGAGGAAGCTGCGAAGAAGAGGAAATCCAGCCCTGAGCCGAAGGTGGCTGCTCCCGCGCCGAAGAAGAGGAAATCCGCATCTCCAAAGGCAAAAACAACTGAGATAGAGGAAGAAACTCCTTCAACACCTTCTGCTGCTGAAGTAGAGGAAATTCTAAAGGTAATGACTGAATCCCTACCTATCAAGCTGCTAAGTCCTCTGGAGCCACAAATGACAAAGCTTTTACAGAAGAAGGACAGTCCTTCGGCAGCAAAGAAGGCGGTTGAGCCAAAAAGGCGAAGGATTGTCACTGTTATGCAAGCTATTGAGAAAACACCGCCACGGACCTCAGCATCAAAGATAGTACCATCTACCGAAGCTGCCAGCAACGAAGCCGCTACTGCCAAAGCCGCCAGTGCCGAAGCTGCCAACTTAGAGAGTACGTTATCTAATATTGATAGAGTGCTCTTGGATTTGGCTACAGAGGAGGCTACTACTTCTGTAGAAGAAGTTCTGGCTACAGTGCCAAAAAAGGGAAGAAAGTTGCCGAAGATACTTTGGAAAAAGAAGAATTCAATTTTTGAAATATAATTGGTCAAGAATTGACCGAGGTTGAGAAAAAGGAACTCCAGGAGTACGCCATATCTTGTGGCTATCAACCGGGGGCCATGCTTTTTGGTGGTGTTGAGGAAGAAGCCTTAGGGTGTATCCGAGATCGTACCGGAGCAAAGATTATCAGCACCCTAACGAATAGTGTTGGCTTTCCGAAGCTTGAAGTCGACCTCAGCAGGTACCGGCAGCAGCATATCGTCGGTAACTTATTCGATTCTAATTTTAAGGTAAAGTTTTTCCTTCAACTTTTTATTGTTTTGGGATGAAGGTGATTTCTGATGAAGGTTATTTTTTCTAGAGTCTGCTACTAAGTAAAACCTTGAGGATGCAACAGGATCTCGAAGATAAGAAAGATGAGATTAGAATTGAAGGATTGGAAAATAAAATCAAAGAACATGAAGCTGCTCTTGAAAAGAAAGATTTTGTTCTTCAAACAATGGAGGACTCGTTAGCAGGAGCCCAAGCCGAAATTGCCAGATTAAACGGTGAACTTCTCCTAAAGTCAGAAAGCTTCGAGCAGGAAAAGAAGAATTTTGATATGAAGCTTGCAGCCGAAGTTGAAAAAAGTTCGAATTTGCAAAAATCCTTGAAGGAGCTTCAGGACAAGTGCCTAAACTTTGGCAACCGGTGCGTGCAATGGCTGAAGCAGATTTTCAACTCAGTTGGCGCTAGTTCCGAAAAATTTGAACCTTCGGTTGAAAATTTGTCAAGCACCTTTGAACATATTGAGGGCGAAGTTGAGGCACTTGACGAAGTTATAGCTGGGCATGGTGATTTCTGTGCCCTGCTGGCTTCTCGAGGCACAGCTGTCGCATTCATGAAGGCCGGTTGCACACATGGCAATGTAGTGAATAGGCCAAATTTTAGTCTGTATCCAGCTGACATGGCTAACATGCCCAACCTGGCTCAAAGCATCGGGAACAGATTTATAACTCAAATTTGGATGAAGGGTGGACGAGACTTGGTTGGTGACGAAGCACGAAGCCATCTTAAGCCGGTATTGGACCCATACCCGTTACTTACCTTCTTCTAAAATCATTTTTACCTTTTTACCTTATTACTTTGTTGCGTACATGATGACGATGCTGAAGATCAATGATCCAAATATTAATGGCTCGAAGCTTGACGGATGCTGATGAAGCTGCACAGAGCTTTAAAAAACATTTGAATTATCCTTGTAACAGATATCGTAGTTTAGGAATCAAACATTACTCTATAAATTTGTCCATACCTTGTAATATATTTTTACCTTTCCATCCGTGTTCGAATTGCTTTGATGTGGACAAAACTTATATCATTTGAGCCGAAGGCGAAAAACACCTTCCCTTCTTTTCGTACACAACGAAGCGTAGATTTGCTTCTTTTGTACTCATCGAAGCCTTGTCGTTAGAGCCGAAGCAACTGTCTGTACGCTATGATATGATGATGATAATCCTACGAATGCCTAAATGAATGTGTATGAATGCAATGAATGATGTGATGTGATGTGCAAATGAATGTCCAAACACACGCTTACAAAGCCACACCCAAACTCTGCATCTTATTCACCGTTTGTTTTTCGGTGTTCACCGTTGACTTTTTGGTGTAAGTTCTGCATCCCCTTAGGAACGACTTTTGAACTTCTTCGCCTTCTATTTCGGCGGTATCACCGTTGACTTTTCGGTGTAAGTTCTGCATCCCCTTAGGAACGACTTTTGAACTTCTTCGCCTTATATTTCGGTGGTATTTGGCTCTGCATTCCCTTAGGAACGACTTTTGAGCAGAAAACTTACGCTGCGCTCCCTTGGGAATGACTTTTTGTAGCTTCGTCGTGCTCTGCATCCCCTTAGGGACGACTTTCGAGCTTCTCCCTGTTTTTTTCCTGCACTCGATGGTGCATGCTCAGATTTTACATTTTACATTCTTTTTGGGGGATTTTGCTCTCGTAGAGCTAAATAAGAAAGGAAAAGTTACAAGCCCTAGCCCCATTAAAAACCTTTCTCCCCCTTTTGAAAGGAAAAGGGTGCCATAGGAAAAAATGAAAAAAGATTACATCAAATTACACATAATATCGTCGAAGCTCATCCGCATTCCAAGATCTAGGAATGTCGTTGCCGTCCATATCCTTCAATCTGTAAGAACCGAGCCTCGACGAAGATACCACCAGAAAAGGTCCTTCCCACTTTAGCTGTAGTTTGCCTACTATGTCCGGATTGGCCACTCTCCGAAGCACCAAATGCCCTGGCTTAATATTTTTCAGTCGAACTTTTCTGTCACGCCATTTTATTGTTTCGGCTTGATATTTATTGATATTCTCCACAGCCTGAAGTCCGGTCGCTTCTATAGTATCTTTTGCTATATGATAATCAGCTTCGTCCTCTACCGAAGCTGCTATTCTGATTGACCCCGTTTTAGCTTCTTCTGGGGTTATAGCTTCGTCACCAAATAATAACTTGAACGGTGTAAAACCTGTTGATCTTGATATGGTTGTATTGTGGCTCCACACCACTTTAATCAACTCATCTGGCCACTTTCCTCTGGGCTGATTGAAGATTAACTTCATTATTCCCATCATTATAATGCCATCTGCTCTTTCGACCAGCCCGTTTGACTCCGGGTGCCGAACTGATGCAAAATGAATCTTCGTGCCAATCTGATCGCAGAAATCCTTGAAAGTTTTGGCATCAAACTGTGTTCCATTGTCCACAGTTATAGCCCTCGGCACATTGAAGCGACAAACAATATTTTTCCAGAAGAATTTATGGACTATAACTGAAGTTATTGTAGCCAAAGGCTTTGCTTCAATCCACTTAGAAAAATATTATACAGCCACTACAACACATCTCAAGTTGCCTTGCGCCGGTGGAAGTGGGCCTAACAAGTCCAGGCCCCATCTTTGCAACGGCCAACTGAGCTGTATTAACTGAGTGAGAGATGAAGGTTGTTTTTGGTCTCTTGCACATTTTTGACAATTTTCACATTTTTGAACCAACTCTGCCGCATCCGAAGCTGCTTTCGGCCAGTAGAATCCTTATCTAAATACTTTTCCCAGCAATGGCCTAGACCCAATATGAGATCCACTCAGTCCTGTATGTATCTCTTTCATTAACTCAATACCTTCAGCTCTTGATAAACACTTGAGAAGTGGAGAACAGACTCCATGTTTATATAATTCCCTTCTATTATTACATACGGTCTTGTTCTTGCCACCATCCTCTTATTATAAGCTTCGTCATCTGAAAGGCAATTCCCCTGAAGGAAAGATATAATTTCAGTCCTCCAATCTTCACTATGTACTGGAGAAATAGTAAGCACTGCTCTCTCCATGAGTTCAACCGAAGGTGCCTTTATTGTTTCAAAAAATACTTCAGAAGGCAAAGGAAGCCCCTGAGCCGCTAATTTGGCTAGCTGATCTACATGCTTATTTTCGCCTCTTGGAATTTTTTTGATAGAAAAACCTTCGAAAGAAGCCTCCAACCTTCGAACTGTATTTAGATATTTTTCAAGCTTCGGATCTCTTGCCTTACTACTTTTGTCCACATGGCCAGAAATGACTTGAGAATCAGTTTTCAGAATGGCTCTTCTTATTCCCATTGCACTTAACTTTCGTAGCCACAACAGGAGTGCTTTGTATTCAGCAATATTATTTGTACAACTAAAGTCAAGCTTGGCTGCATAACACGTTCTGACTTTTGAAGGTGCTACTAGAACAGCAGCCGCTCCTGCACTAAAGGTTCCCCAAGAACCATCGCAGAACACTATCCAGGCTTCGGTGTCTTTGTTTATTTCTTCTTCCTAAGCCCCTGGTGTCTAATCAGCGATGAAGTCTACTAATGTCTAGGACTAAATTAAGGATCTATGCACATAGTCAATGGTAAATTCATTAAGCTCTGCGGCCCATTTTCCAATCCTTCCAGTAGCTTCTCTATTTTTCATAATGTCCTTCAGAGGCTGTGACGAAGGAACAATTATGTGGTATGCTTGAAAATAGTGTCGAAGCTTCCTGGAGGCCATTAATACAGCATACAACACCTTCTCCAATTCCGTATAATTTTTCTTTGATGGACTTAAAACTTCAGAGATGAAGTACACTAGAGCTTGTTTTTTAACTTGACCATCTAGCTTCTCCTGTACCAGCGCCGCACTCACTGCAGAATGTGAAGCTGCCACATATAATAGCAATGGAGCCCCTGGCCCAGGTGGAGTTAATGTTGTTAAATCAATCAAATATTGCTTCAACTCTTCGAAGGCTTTTTGTTGTGCCGAGCCCCATTGAAAGACTTCGGCTGACTTCAGTATTTCGAAGAATGATAGATTTCTTTCTGCTGATCTGGATATAAATCTGTTTAATGATGCTAGCCTCCCTGCCAGCCGTTGGGTCCCCTTTTTGTGCTTGGCGGCTCCATCCGAAGAATAGCCTCAATCTTACTTGGGTTGGCTTCAATTCCTTTAGTTGACACCAGACAGCTAAGGAACTTGCCCTTCTTTACCCCAAAAACACACTTTTCTGGATTTAACTTTAGGTCAGCTTGCCTGAAGTTAGCAAATGTCTCTTGTAAATCAGCAATGTGATTTTCTTGCTTCGTGCTTTTCACTACGATATCATCAACATAGGTCAGTACATTCCTGCCTATTTGAGAATGAAGGACCTTGGCTGTCATTCTGCTGAAGCTTCCTCCAGCATTCTTGAGCCCCTCAGGCATCCGAAGATAACAATATGTGCCACTAGGGGTTATGAAGCTAGTCTTCGGCTCATCTTCCTTCTTCATCCATATTTGATGATAGCCTAAATAACAATCCAGTAGACTCATGAGCTCCGAAGAAGCTGCTGCATCCACTAGGGAGTCTATTCTTGGTAATGGGAATTCGTCCTTCGGACAAGCCTTGTAAAGATCTGTAAAATCAATGCACATTCTCCATTTGCCATTGTCCTTCTTCACCATAATAGTGTTAGCTAGCCACTCTGGGTATTTCACCTCTCTGATAACACCAGCACTAAGAAGTCTCTTCACTTCGTTCCGAGCACCTTTAGCTTTGTCTTCAGACATTTTCCGAAGCCTTTGTTTTCTTGGCCTAAAGGATGGATCCACGTTGAGTGAGTGTTCAATAACATCTCTGTTTACCCCACAGAGATCATTGGCGGACCAAGCAAAGACATCTTTATTGTTGAATAAGAATCTTAGCAAAGTCTTCTCTTGTTCTTCAGATAGCTGAGACCCCAGCAATACTTTTTGTTCTGCTATGTCTTCACATAGGAGCATAGGCTTCGGCTGATCCGCCGAAGCAGCCTTCTCTCTTTTGTATTTATACTGCTCACAGGTTTCGGCTCCATCTATATTATGGATTGCCTTTGAATCTGTCCAATTTCCTTCAGCTTTTCTGGCAGCCTCTTGACTTCCATGGATAGCAATAGGCCTCTGCTCCTAAGGTATTTTCATACATAAGTATGCTGGATGAAGTATAGTTTCGAAAGCATTGAGTGTCCCTCGGCCAATGATTGCATTAGATGGATACTCCATGTCAATAATATCAAAAACAATTTGTTTAGTCCTTGTGTTATGAACAAAGCCGAAGGTTACTGGCATTGTGATTTTGCCGAGTGCTACAATTTGCCTTCCTCCGAAGCCACAGAGAGGGTGTGTAGCATCATGAATCTTATCCTCTAGCTCTTGCATTTGTCTGAAGGCCTTAGCAAATATGATATCCGCTGCACTGCCTATGTCAACCAGAACATTATGGACTAGAAACCCCTTGATGACACAAGATATGACGATAACATCATTATGGGGGTAATCCTTGAGCTGAAGATCCTCTTGGGAGAAGGTAATTGGGATATGGGACCATTTGGACTTGATGAAGGGTCCCTGCACTCCAACATGCTGCACCCTTCTCTGCGCTTCTTTCTTCCGCTTCTTGTTGGCTGGCTCGGAGCATGAACCGTCTGTTATCAGGAGCACCAGCTTCGTAGCCGAAGGTGCTACAACTTGGTTGCTAAATGAAGCCATTAGCTCAAGAGTGGAAGTGAGTTCACCGGAGGTGGGCGCCAATGTTGGGGTCTTGTTCTCAAATGCTACAAATTAAGAACAAGGCAACACAAAAATGTTAAAGGTTAAGGCCCTTCGTCCTTCGAAGCATTATTTCCCTTAGGATATAATGATCTTTAGACGAAGGTTGTGAAGGATGAACCTTCATCATCACAGTATAGATTAATGGAAGGAGAAACATATGAAATATAAAAGGCAACATAAATAATCATGTAATCATATAATACTATTAATATATTTTCTTCAATTGTCATAGATAAACAGAAATAATATTGAATTACATTTATACCTTCGGCTTGACAGAAGGTGAAAAATCCAAGCGTGACGCAACAGTGAATACAAGTCAGCGTGAACAGTACGGGGATACTGTTCACCTATTTATAGTCATAGGACGCAGCCTGTACGAGTTTACATTCATACCCTTCATAACTGGTTACAATCAAGACACAGGTTATCATGGGCCGATCGGTCTTTGCATCTTTAAGTCAGTGCAACCCTTCGTCTCAAGGCACGTTGCTATGCCAAAGCTCCCTGAATGGTATCTTCAATGTTGCTTCTGTGTTAACCTTCTGAGCAGGACCTTCGGCGACGAAGCAGACCCCCAACAGACAACCCTCCGACAAAGACAACTACACCCCAGGTTCATCTAATTAATCAGCTAAGGGCATCCCATTCCACCCTCATGGTTGTACTGTTATCCCGGGTGGTCACTCCACGAACAGGTCCTTACAGAGAGGTACTCAGGAAAAAGGCCTGAGTCCCCTAAGGTGTCACAAGATCATCCACATATTCAGGATAACAGTATCGTATCATAAATGTTCACATCATGTTCATTGATTAAGTTAAGGCAATAGCAACATGCTAACCATAGTAACCCAAAAGGTAAACAAGGATAAGTGAATACAGACTAGTCAATCCTTAGGTTTCATAAAGTAATGCGGGATAGTGAATTATAAAGTATGTAGGACAAAATAGGTCAGAGGACACTTGCTTTCACCAGGTTGCTGCTCAGGGAGGTCTCCAACTACACACTCAGGAACCTCGGACTGCTCGTTGTCTAAATAAGGCCAGCATGCATTCAATACATTTGGAAAGTACAAATGAACATCACACCAAACATGTACAAACATTGGAACACATCTTAAAAAGGCACAATACTACATAAAGGATAATGAATTCAAAGTATAACATAAACTATAACATGCCTTAACTTTATTTGAAAATAGATTACTATTTCCCTAAGTGTTATTTACTAGTACATAATCATAGATCCATTTATTTTATTGTGACCTATAATTTAGAAAAGAGATGAACTCATGCAATACCTATCATTAATTTCACAAGCTTAAACAGGTTTAAATCTCTAAGGTTCTCCTTTATTTATTTATTAAATAAATAAAACATACACCTACATTAGTTCATATTCAATCCTAAAAATTAGAGTGTGCAGACAGTAAATGAAACCATTTTATTTAAACAGAGAATAATTATATGAACATTTTGCAATTTGAATCACTAAATTTGGAGTTCATATGCAAAAGTTATGAAATAAACCAGTTTGGGAATTCAAAATATGAAATTAGGGCTAATTCTGTGAATATTTAAAAGTCTAGAGTTTAATATGCAAGAATACAGGGGTCTGCACGCGAAAACCAGGGACGGCGGGTTGATTTCCAATAAATTGAGGGTCTCTTTAATAAAACTACCGCGCGAAGGGGTATCGAGTGAAGCTAACCGTCAGATCTAAAACCAACAGCTGAGATTAGATCTGCGGCCAAAGGCGCGCGCGGGCGGGCGAGCACTGACAAGCGGGCCAGGGGAATTCGGCGACAGAGGGGGAGAGCGCACTGACCGAGCGGGCCCAGCGACAGGGGTTCGAGGGGGTCCGAGCCGTTCGATCAAGATCGAACGGAGGGGGTCCGAAGGGGTCCAAGGGGGTCCGAGGGGGTCCGAGGGGGCCTGAGCCGTTCGATCAAGATCGGACGGGGGGAATCAGACCGGGAAGGATGAGCGGCTGCGGGTGGCGCTGACAGGCGGGCCAGGGCGTCAGGCGCGCGTGCGCGAAGCGGTATCCCACGGTCCGGGCCATGCAATCAAGATCAGACGAGGGAAATCAGACCGGGGAAACAGACGGCTGCGGGCGGCACTGCTCCTCTCCACGGCGGTGAGGTCGCCGGAGTTGAGGTAGGCGCGAGCTAGGGTGGCTCCAGGGTCACCGGAGTTGGGCAGAGAGGGAGAGGGCGCCACGGCGAACTCAGTGGCGGGGGAAGAGGCCATGAATCCACTCGTAGAGAAGGTAGAACGGCGATGAGAAGGTCTCGAGCAGACCGGAGAAACTCCGATGAGCCATTCCGACCACAGGGAGGGGACTTAAGGCGCGCTAAGGTCTTGGCTAACTTCAGCAGAGGTAGGGGTGGCATAGGGGCCTACTCCGGTGAACTAGACCAGGCTAAATCGGCCGGCCACCGCGTGAGCACGGCGGACCGCCGCGGCCAAGCACCGGCGAAGGCGAAATTGGACGAACACAGGGCGCAATAAGGGAAATTGGGCACGGGGCGGGTATCTCACCTCAGGGCGGAGCTCGGGGAGGCTTGGAGCGGTCTCCGACGAGCTGGATGGCCGGGAACGCGGGCGCGGGTCTCCGACGGCGGCTGGCGACGAGGGCAGAGCGCGAGAGAGGGTGAAGCTGCACGAAATGAGGTGAGGGGTGTGTGCGGGGCACTGGCGGTGCTCTATAAAGGGAGCTGGGCGCGTGGGCGGGCGTCGTGGCCGAGAAACCCGGCGACGTGCGCGAGTGCGCAAGCGCCGGTCCACGGCCAGCGCGGAGAAGGCGGAACTTGTGACGGAACCTTCCAAGTCATTAGGCCCACCTACAGTTGTCCTTGTCTAACAGACATCAGACAACCCTGTAGATGTTCCTGAATCACTTGACAAGTTCGGTATCTTTTCTTACCTTTCCAGGAACGTTTCACCCGTCTTGCAGACATTACAGAACATCGGAGATATCGAAAAGCGTAAGTGATTACAGAAACTTACATTTATTTAAAAAGTAAGATTAAGTTGCTTATACAGACCAGAAAATATAAACGAGTGCAGAGTAATATTATTACATAACCAAGGGAGGCAAAAACTCCTCCCGATAAGTTTTTCATAAAAGTTTTCTTATGGAGGACCAAGTCCTCCCGCATCTTCACTCTTGCTTTTCCTCCTGAGGAACCACCTTGGTACAGAAGCAACAGAAATCTGCTACTTCCTCACCTAAAAACAACGAGGGAATAAACCCTGAGTATGGAATTACTCAGCAAGTCTTACCCGACTAAAGAAAAGACTTCCAAGGGTATGCTGGATAAATAGGAATCAAGGAGAGGCTTTAGCAAAAATCAACTTAGATACTTTTGCAGAAATAGCTTACTAAAGTGAGTCCTTACTTTCAATATTTTAACGCCAGATTAAATATTAACAGACTCTGTTTGCCTCTAGTCTAATTTCATCATTTCATTAATACAATATCATTTTTATTCACAAAGTTCATATCCTGACTTAGGTTGTAGGGAAGTGACCAAGTCTTCATAACCGCGAAGGTACGGTGATCCGAATCGATTATACTCAGCTGAGGATCTCCAATCACACGACATATGTAGCACTTAACCCTTGCATATGTCAACCCGCCACCAGGGTTCTTAAGACCAGATCAGGTTCACGCAAACCGAGAGCACAGATACACCACCGTCCAGCCTCTTGCCACGGAGGGTACACGCTACTCTTGCCACCGCTCCACGCCCATTTCGTGTTATCTTATTCTGGCCTTAGTCTGCCCGAGGCAAGGCTTACCCATGAGGAGGCATGTGACCAGTTAAAGAGTCCTCGATCGGCACGCCTACATACGCATTCAATCCTTAATCAACCTGGGTAGAACATCACCTGTTCCTAACCCAAGTCTCAATTTAAGTATTTCCATCCTTAGGATTGTTTCTGTTCCTTAGGATGAAAAGAGCATCACAGGGAACTTTGCAGTAAGATCCCACCATTGCTCTAAATGAAAATATTCTTGCAGGTAGAAGCCATCCTTTCTCGAGCTAGGCTAAGGACAACCTCTATCCACAAGATCTAAGTAGGGCTAAGCATTTTTGTAAATCATATTTTGATACTTCACAGAAGTATCTATAAAGGTATGGATATCAAGGAAGGCAATGCATCAAAGGGTTTCAAGCAACTCCTATAAACCTAATGCACATTTCACTAGACTTAAAGTGTGCGAAAATTATTTAAAAACACAAGGAAGGGGTTGCATGCACCGGGGCTTGCCTTCGTTAGTAGGTGAGTCTAGCTCAGGCCCGCAGATGTCAAAATAAAGACAAGATCCTGCCTGAGAGTCCGAAGGTGGTGGTGCCTTTTCTTCACTCACTTCAACTTCTTCTTCGTTTTCTAAACATAACCACATATATGTATAAGAATGAATGCCATGTAATGCTCATGAGAGTGCAAAGATAATAAAAAACTTATTATCTAAAGTCTTGAATACAACTTTCCTTCACTGAACTCCGAGAACTTAGGGTTTCCGGAGTCAGTAAAGGAGTTCATAGAGCAGGGGTGGGGGTTTTGGGTTCTAGTTATCAAACAAGGTCCAAATCAATCCAAATTCTACCCAAGGCTTCTAAATAATGTATAGGACCCATATAAAAAGTTTGGACATTTTTGGAAATTTCATTTATTTTCTAAAAATCCAGAACCACTACCTTAAACTACTTTAAATGCTTTAAAATTCCTTATTTCCTCTAAAAATCATAAAACTATTTTTATTAAATTCTAGAGAAAATAAGAAGCCTAGGAAAATTGGTTTCACAATTTTAGTATTTTTCTACAATTCTCTATAAATTTCTAAAGTTCCACTGAAAAAGAAAAAGAAAAGGATCCAATAGTACTGGGCCGGTTTCAGCCCAGCCAGCCCAATACCAGAGGGAAACGCGCGCGCGCCCGCGAGGGAGACTTTGCGCAGAGGTCCTCGGGGTTTTGGCTAATGGAAGTTGGGTTCGGTTACTGTTCCACCGTGTCGCTGACGGTTTGCAAATAACCCCTTCGGTTTCTAATTCATCGCGACGCGAGGTCCACGACGGCGTTGAACACAACCGAAGTCCGACGAGCTCCTGGACCGGCCGATTGGGGCTATGACCGGCACTCCCGAGCGGCGAACACTAAATCGGACCCATCCTAAGCCTTTTCCCCAACTCAATTTCACAATCGATCAAGTGGTTTGTTCTGGCCACGGTGACCGAGAACGTTGCGGATGGATGAAGGTGTTCCCGGTGATCCATGGCGGCTTAGTTCAATCAAAGGGGTCAGGGAGCATGAGGAGAGCCTAGGGACGCTAGAACAGGCAACGGTGCAGCTTGAACTAACCTGATTTGAGCTGGTCGCGACGAACGGATCTTCACGGTGCCGGAGAAAGGATTTGAGGGAAACAAGGAATTCGGGCACATTGGTGATCAATTGCTGGTAATTCTTGGTGGCTAGGTAGCTGATGACCTCGCAGAGCTAGTCACGGGCTCAATTTATAGGGAGAACGGGCGGTGGCTGCGAATTTGGACGAGACACGCGGTGGTCGGAGGTGGAGAAGAATACTGGCGCGCGTGAATTGGTGTCCCATGCCGTGGCAACCTCACCGGCGTTGATTAGACAGCAGTGGGGAGTTACGGCGACGCGGTGGAAAGGTTGAGCCACGCGGCGCATGGCCGGGAGGCGATGGTCACCGGTGAGCTTATCTGCTCCAGTCGTAGGGTAGAGGGGGAAGCACGGGGGGGTCACCGGAGTGGAGCCCAGCTCACCAGCGGTGAAGATTCCCTTACCCCGCGACGTTATCCATCTACCTAAACACGAATCTGGACGCCGGTGACGCGAATCGCGGCGGGGAATCGTCGACGGTGAGGGTTACTGAAACAGATGCAGTCAGGCTACTGTACCATGAAGAGGATCTTCAGAACGCCTGACAGAGCAAGTTTAGATCAAAGTTTCTCTAAATTTTCTATGGAAACATCCCCAAGTCTCTGCATCAAAGTTGTAATGCTATATACCAGCTACAAATTTGTTATAGGAATCATACTTAAACTCGCACTGGATCTGAGTTGAATTGACTCTCAAACTTGGATCCAAGTCACTATTAGTTTGAAATTCAGACAGTATTAGCCTGACAGCCTGACTTCAGGCTTGATTATCTCCAATATTTTCTTAATAACTATGCTCACACTTTTAAGCAAAGTTGTTCTCCTTAGTTTGGTCTACAATTTTGATGTGGTGCCCTAGAGCAAAAACCCTTTTGTTTAGAAGTTACAAGGTCACAAAGATGAGCACATTACACTGAAATTCAGACTTAGTCAAAAGAGTTCAAATGTGGCTCTTTTGCAAATAAGTCCAAACTCAGGGTTTAGCTTGCAAATTCACATATGAGTGACCCAAATGACTTAAGTCACTTATTTAACTTGGTTTTTGCACTTTAGTCCAAAAGTGGACTAATTTTGCACATAGGTCCCAAGGGTTTGGTTTTAGGGTTTTCCAGGGTTCCAATTAGGGTTTCTGGTATCCCAGGGGTATAAATGTGATTCAACTTTATTTTTGGGAACATTTTATGACTATTCCCCTAGGACTTTTAGGTTTTCTCAATTTGGGTTATATCTTACCCCTTTAATCCCTATTTAGGGTTAAATTCCCTATCCAGGGTTCTATTTGCAAAGTGCTATAACAATACAACTTGTTTGAAATTTTTACCTAGTGAATGCACTCTAGGTGTGTCAAACATATGCAATGCCTATGCTTATGATGCCATGCTCAAGTTTTAGTTATAGTAACACCAGGGGTGTTACATCCTTCCCCCCATAAAAGAATCTCGTCCCGAGATTAAAAGTTCTAGGGTAAGTAATGGAAAAGGAAATGTGTCACATTTTTATTTCCTTATTTCTGGTACAAGGCAGGGGTGGTATGGGGTTCACTCCTTTATTACAATAACTTTTCACACTTTACAAATTACATGAGGCTAAAAAGCCTGGGAAATTCTTATCTAAAAAGTCTTGAGTTTCCCATGTAGCCTCTTCTTGAGAATGTTGGTTCCACTGTATCTTATAGAACTTGAGAGTTTTCCTCCGGGTAACCCTGTCCTTTTGATCCAAGACTCGAATAGGGTGCTCAGAGTATGTCAAGTCTGGTTTAAGGACAACATCTGTCACTTCAATGGTTCGATCTGGTACCCGAAGACATTTCTTCAATTGGGACACGTGGAACACATTATGTACAACAGACAAAGTTTCGGGTAGTTGAAGTCGATATGCCACTGGTCCACATTGCTCAAGTATAGGAAATGGACCAATGTACCAGGGTGCCAGTTTCCCTTTTATCCCGAAACGCGATACACCCTTAATTGGTGAGACTTTTAAGTAGACATAATCTCCCACGAGAAAAGATAAGGGTTGTCGTCGTTGGTCTGCATAATTCTTTTGCCGAGCTTGAGCTCTCTTCAAATTATGTATTATTTTCTGAACTTTGTCTTCAGTTTCTTTCACCAGGTCAGGCCTGAAGAAGTACCTTTCACCTGGTTCAGACCAATTTAGTGGAGTACGACATCATCGTCCATATAGTGCTTCGAAAGGTGCCATCTTGATACTTTCTTGATAACTATTATTATATGAAAACTCTGCTAAGGGCAAACATTCATCCCATTTCTGTGAGAAGTCCAGAACACATGCCCGCAGCATATCTTCAAGTATTTGATTTACCCTCTCAGTCTGTCCACTTGTTTGTGGATGATAAGCCAAACTGTGGAGCAATTTGGTACCCAAAGATTTATGAAGTTCTTCCCAGAATTTGGATACGAATTGGGGTCCACGATTCGACACTATAGTCTTCAGAATACCATGCAAACTGAGAATACGGGCAATGTATAATGCTGCATAGGTGGCCACTGTATACTTTGTCCTAACAGGCAAGAAGTGGGCAATCTTTGTAAGTCGGTCAACAATCACCCAGATAGAGTCATACCCTTTTGCGGTCCTGGGCAATCCCACAATGAAGTCCATACTTATGTCTTCCCATTTCCATGTTGGTATTGGTAGTGACTGTAATGGACCGGCAGCTTTCAAATGTATGGCTTTGACACGTCTGCAGGTGTCACATCTCGCCACATAGCGTGCAATTTCGATCTTCATCTTTGTCCACCAGTAATGTTGCTTCAAGTCTTGGTACATCTTAGTGCTTCCGGGATGAATAGAATAGCGGCTAAGATGTGCTTCATCAAGAATTTGCTGGCGGATCTCTTCATTCTTCGGCACCACTATGCGGTTATTAAACCATACAATGCCTTGATCATCTTCTTTGAAACATTTGGCTTTTCCAGCCCTTAACTTCTCACGAATGTGTTTCATACCCTCATTATCCTTTTGAGCATCAATTATCTTTTGCAAGAGAACTGACTCAAGCTTTAGCTGATTCAGAGTTCCTTGTTGGACCATTCCCAGGTTTAGCTTCTCCATCTCTTGACATAAAGTGTTGTCAGAGGTCTTCACCGTAAGACAGTAACAGGAAACCTTACGGCTTAGTGCATCTGCTACTACATTGGCTTTGCCTGGGTGATAATGGATTTCCAGTTCATAGTCCTTAATAAGCTCAAGCCATCACCTTTGTCTCATATTCAATTCTGACTGGGTGAAGATATACTTCAAGCTTTTATGGTCTGTATAAATATGACAGACATTACCCAGCAAATAGTGACGCCAAATTTTTAGGGCATGAACCACAGCAGCTAGCTCCAGATCATGAATTGGGTAATGCTCCTCATGTCAGCGCAACTGCCTTGAAGCATATGCAATTACTCGGCCTTCTTGCATTAATACACAGCCGAGTCCACTGCCTGATGCATCACAATATACATCAAAAGGCTTGGTGATGTTCGGTTGAGCCAATACCGGAGCAGTGGTTAATAATGTCTTCAATTGTTCAAAAGCTTCATTACACTTAGACGACCAATTGAATTTAATATCATTCTTCAATAAACTTGTGATTGGCTTCACAAGCTTAGAAAAATCTGCTATGAATCTGCGGTAATATCCCGCCAGCCCAAGGAAACTTCGGACTTGATGAACAGTGGTTGGGGGTTTCCACTCCAAAATGTCCTTGACTTTGCTGGGGTCTACCGCAATCCCTCTGGCAGATAAAACATGTCCCAGAAATTGAATTTCCTCCAGCCAAAACGCGCATTTGCTGAACTTGGCATACAACTGATGTTCCCTCAGGCGCGTTAACACGATCCGTAAATGTTGAGCATGCTCCTCTTCATTCTTGGAATATATTAGAATATCGTCAATGAAGACCACCACAAACTTGTATAGCTCGGGCATGAATACCGAGTTCATCAAATATGTGAAGTGGGCCGGAGCATTTGTTAACCCAAAAGACATTACCAGATATTCAAACAACCCATACCGTGTAGTGAATGCAGTTTTTGGTATATCCTCAGGCCGAATACGGATCTGATGATAGCCCGACCTGAGATCAATTTTGGAGAATACCCTCGCCCCGGTCAGTTGATCAAATAAGATGTCAATCCTCGGAAGAGGGTACTTGTTCTTGATAGTGACCTCATTCAGGGGCCGATAATCCACGCACATCCGTAAGGTTTGATCCTTCTTCTTGACGAATATGGCTGGACAACCCCAAGGTGACGAGCTTGGCCGGATGAATCCTTTCTCCAGGAGATCTTGTAATTGAATCTTCAATTCTGCCAACTCATTTGGAGGCATACGGTACGATCTTCGAGAAATGGGAGCCGTACCGGGCTTTAACTCAATTACAAACTCTACATCCCTTTCAGGTGGCAATCCCGGCAAATCCTCGAGAAAGACATCAGGAAACTCGCATACTACCGGAATATCCTTAATTTTCGGTACTATGACTTCATAAACTCTGCCAGTAATTTTGTCTGGAATAGGGATGGGCAAAAGAATTTCTTCTTGATTATGACTCAACCTGATGGTTCTTTGATCAGTATTGAGTGTTGCTTTATGCTTGGCCAACCAATTCATACCCAGAATAACATCTATGTCTTGGCCTTTCAGGATGATCATATTGGTAGGAAAGTCCCGTCCGGCCAATGATACGGGCACTTGATAGGCCACTTCTCTAGTAAAGATTTGTCCCCCAGGTGAGTGTATTTTAAATCCCTCTTTTGATTCATGGCATGCAATGTGATGTTGCTCCACAAATTTCTTGCTAATGAACGTATGCGAAGCACCAGAATCAAAAAGAATGACTGCAGGATGATTGGCCACGAGGAACATACCCATCATTACCGGCTCTCCGTCTGGTGTAGTGGCCACTTGTGTATAATATACGCGTCCCGTCTTCTTGAAATTTTTGCCCTTAACATTTCCCTTGCTTTGAGATGAATTCCCCGATCCTTGTTGATTATTCGACTGATTCTGCTTGGGATAGGGGCAATCTTTGATGAAATGCCCAGACTTGCCACAATTGAAACACCCGGTTGAAGAGCTGGGCAAAGCAGGGAATCGAGTGCCCGGGGCACCCGGCTGACTTGGGGCAGTGGGGGCATTATTGGGACGAATAATTATTGGCTGCTTGAAAGGGAAGGATGGTGCATGTGAACGATTCTGGTTAGAAGGCCGGAGAATAAACCGTTGCCTTTTTACCAGGCCCTGACTAGGCCTATCACCTCCAAATCCCTTAGACTTTCCGACACCTGCATACTTTGCTTCCACAGCCAAGGCTGTACTGATAGCTCTTCCATACGTAAGATCTATGCAGGTTGCCATTTTTCTCTGCAGTCGATCATTTAGACCCCTCATAAAGCAATTTTTCTTTTTCAAATTAGTGTTCACCTGATCGATTGCATATTGTGACAGATGATTGAACTTATTGAGATACTGATTAATAGTATCTCCTCCTTGCTTTAGCTTCATGAATTCTTCTTGCTTCATATGCAGAACACCTTTGGGTATATAGTGCTCGCGGAAGGCCACTTTGAATTCTTCCCAGGTTATTTGGTGATTGGCCGGTTGAACGGCCACGAAATTTCCCCACCAAGTACTGGCAGGGCCACGTAGTTGCTGGGCTGCAAATAAAGGCTTCTGGTTCTCCGAACAGCGTAGAAGTCCGAATTTTTGTTCAATCACACGGAGCCATTCATCGGCTTCCAACGGATCTTCAGCTTTAACAAACAAGGGTGGATGTGTCTCCAAAAAGTCCAGATAAGAAGTTTCGCGGGGGCCCTGTTGATAACCCCGCCCACCATGCTGCTGGAACTGTTGGCCCGCCATTTCTCTCAGAAAGCGGGTATTATCAGCAGTTGCGTTCACTAAGGCGGCAATCGCCTCAGCCAGTGTGGGAGGAACAGGAGGTGGATTCGCTGTAGACTCCCTTCCACTAGAGGGTCCCGCTGCATCCTGGGATCGGGTCTTGGACGGCATCTGTGGCATCAAATATTTAGAAACAATATAATATGCCAAAGATAAAACCATCCAATTTACATTACCAAAAAGAGTAATGTACAGACTCGATTTTACAACAGGATACATTACTCAGTATACAATAGCATTACCTATTATACAATAGTACATCCTACAATATACTATTTCTATTTCTACAACTATACTACTATTCCCGCTTCTGGTTGTTCCTGGCAGCCTCGTCGTCGGGTGTGGGAGACCATTCATCGACCAGCCTCATAGAAGGAGGGGGCTTAAAAAGGTCTAGCTCACCACCAAGCGCTTCTCCCGCAACATGCGAGGGTCTGGCTTCCGACCCAACAGGATCCATAGGGGCACTGGGATGTAGTTGCGAATACAGTACATGAACTTCCTCATGTAAGGTATTGCAATATGCCTGCAGGTTGTCAATAGCTGAACTAGGTTCCTCGACTCGGGCTCGAGCCTTTGCTGCTTTAGCCCAAGCCACTGAACGAGACTGTACCGCCCAGTCGAGCGCTAAATCCCGATCAGCAAGCTGATCCTG
The DNA here is from genome assembly GCA_029449295.1 of Zea luxurians. NCBI lineage: Eukaryota > Viridiplantae > Streptophyta > Magnoliopsida > Poales > Poaceae > Zea > Zea luxurians. The sequence continues at coordinate 13,823,772 of JAOPSE010000016.1, forward strand.
CAGACGGCGGATATAACTCCTTAATTCGTTTATCCTATCGCCATCCGCGACCCACATACTGGTCCTGCGTTGCAGTTCCGTTTGAAGCTGATTCACGCGGGCTTCGAGATCCCCAATTGGATCGTTGCTTCCGCTACTACTATCCTCATCCCGCGGGGCAAGTTGATGACGAGGTACTCCAATTGGGCCTGTTGACTTACGTGCAGTCTTCCTCGTGTGTGGCAGCATTTCTCTAAGGGGAAAATTTTATTAGTATAATTCTTAGCATGATGCATGTGTAATTACAGAATCAACCTTAGTTGATTCATACCTTCTATACATTGCACTCTTCCTATCTGGTCTTTCATATAGATTCTTCAGATATGGGGGATAAGGATAGAAGAAATCTTTCTAGGTGAGTTTTTAGAAAATCCTTTTGAAAATGCCTCATAATATCTGCGAAGGAGGGCTACGCTCCGATACCAACTATGACGGAACCTTCCAAGTCATTAGGCCCACCTATAGTTGTCCTTGTCTAACAGACATCAGACAACCCTGTAGATGTTCCTGAATCACTTGACAAGTTCGGTATCTTTTCTTACCTTTCCAGGAACGTTTCACCCGTCTTGCAGACATTACAGAACATCGGAGATATCGAAAAGAGGAAGTGATTACAGAAACTTACATTTATTTAAAAAGTAAGATTAAGTTGCTTATACAGACTAGAAAATATAAACGAGTGCAGAGTAATATTATTACATAACCAAGGGAGGCAAAAACTCCTCCCGATAAGTTTTTCATAAAAGTTTTCTTATGGAGGACCAAGTCCTCCCGCATCTTCACTCTTGCTTTTCCTCCTGAGGAACCACCTTGGTACAGAAGCAACAGAAATCTGCTACTTCCTCACCTAAAAACAACGAGGGAATAAACCTTGAGTATGGAATTACTCAGCAAGTCTTACCCGACTAAAGAAAAGACTTCCAAGGGTATGCTGGATAAATAGGAATCAAGGAGAGGCTTTAGCAAAAATCAACTTAGATACTTTTGCAGAAATAGCTTACTAAAGTGAGTCCTTACTTTCAACATTTTAACGCCAGATTAAATATTAATAGACTCTATTTGCCTCTAGTCTAATTTCATCATTTCATTAATACAATATCATTTTTATTCACGAAGTTCATATCCTGACTTAGGTTGTAGGGAAGTGACCAAGCCTTCATAATCGCGAAGGTACGACGATCCGAATCGATTATACTCAGCTGAGGATCTCCAATCACACGACATATGTAGCACTTAACCCTTGCATATGTCAACCCGCCACCGAGGTTCTTAAGACCAGATCAGGTTCACGCAAACCGAGAGCACAGATACACCACCGTCCAGCCTCTTTCCATGGAGGGTACACGCTACTCTCGCCACCACTCCATGCCCATTTCGTGTTATCTTATTCTGGCCTTAGTCTGCCCGAGGCAAGGCTTACCCATGACGAGGCATGTGACCAGTTAAAGGGTCCTCGATCAGCACGCCTACATACGCATTCAATCCTTAATCAACCTGGGTAGAACATCACCTGTTCCTAACCCAAGTCTCAATTTAAGTATTTCCATCCTTATGATTGTTTCTGTTCCTTAGGATGAAAAGAGCATCACAGGGAACTTTGCAGTAAGATCCCACCATTGCTCCAAATGAAAATATTCTTGCAGGTAGAAGCCATCCTTTCTCGAGCTAGGCTAAGGACAACGTCTATCCACAAGATCTAAGCAGGGCTAAGCATTTTTGTAAATCATATTTTGATACTTCACAGAAGTATCTATAAAGGTATGGATATCAAGGAAGGCAATGCATCAAAGGGTTTCAAGCAACTCCTATAAACCTAATGCACATTTCACTAGACTTAAAGTGTGCGAAAATTATTTAAAAACACAAGGAAGGGGTTGCATGCACCGGGGCTTGCCTTCGTTAGTAGGTGAGTCTAGCTCAGGCCCGCAGATGTCAAAATAAAGACAAGATCCTGCCTGAGAGTCCGAAGGTGGTGGTGCCTTTTCTTCACTCATTTCAACTTCTTCTTCGTTTTCTAAACATAACCACATATATGTATAAGAATGAATGTCATGTAATGCTCATGAGAGTGCAAAGATAATAAAAAACTTATTATCTAAAGTCTTGAATACAACTTTCCTTCACGAAACTCTGAGAACTTAGGGTTTCCGGAGTTAGTAAAGGAGTTCATAGAGCAGGGGTGGGGGTTTTGGGTTCTAGTTATCAAACAAGGTCCAAATCAATCCAAATTCTACCCAAGGCTTCTAAATAATGTATAGGACCCATATAAAAAGTTTGGACATTTTTGGAAATTTCATTTATTTTCTAAAAATCCAGAACCACTATCTTAAACTACTTTAAATGCCTTAAAATTCCTTATTTCCTCTAAAAATCATAAAACTATTTTTATTAAATTCTAGAGAAAATAAGAAGCCTAGGAAAATTGGTTTCACAATTTTAGGATTTTTCTACAATTCTCTATAAATTTCTAAAGTTCCACTGAAAAAGAAAAAGAAAAGGATCCAATAGTACTGGGCCGGTTTCAGCCCAGCCAGCCCAATACCAGAGGGAAACGCGTGCGCGCCCACGAGGGAGACTTTGCGCAGAGGTCCTCGGGGTTTTGGCTAATGGAAGTTGGGTTCGGTTACTGTTCCACCGTGTCGCTGACGGTTTGCAAATAACCCCTTCGGTTTCTAATTCTTCGCGACGCGAGGTCCACGACGGCGTTGAACGCAACCGAAGTCCGGCGAGCTCCTGGACCGGCTGATTGGGGCTATGACCGGCACTCCCGAGCGGTGGACACTAAATCGGACCCATCCTAAGCCTTTCCCCAACTCAATTTCACAATCGATCAAGTGGTTTGTTCTGGCCACGGTGACCGAGAATGTTGCGGATGGATGAAGGTGTTCCCGGTGATCCATGGCGGCTTAGTTCAATCAAATGGGTCAGGGAGCATGAGGAGAGCCTAGGGACGCTAGAACAGGCAACGGTGCAGCTTGAACTAACCTGATTTGAGCTGGCCGCGATGAACGGATCTTCACGGTGGCGGAGAAAGGATTTGAGGGAAACAAGGAATTCGGGCACACTGGTGATCGATTGCTAGTAATTCTTGGTGGCTGGGTAGCTGATGACCTCACGGAGCTAGTCACGGGCTCAATTTATAGGGAGAACGGGCGGTGGCTGCGAATTTGGACGAGACGCGCAGCGGTCGGAGGTGGAGAAGAATACTGGCGCGCGTGAATTGGTGTCCCATGCCGTGGCAACCTCACCGGCGTTGATTAGACAGCAGTGGGGAGTTACGGCGACGCGGTGGAAAGGTTGAGCCACACGACGCACAGCCAGGAGGCGGCGGTCACCGGTGAGCTTATCTGCTCCAGTCGTAGGGTAGAGGGGGAAGCACGGGGGGGTCACCGGAGTGGAGCCCAGCTCACCGGCGATGAAGATTCCCTTACCCCGCGACGTTATCCGTCTACCTGAACACGAATCTAGACGCCGGTGATGCGAATCGCGGCGAGGAATCGTCGGCGGTGAGGGTTACTGAAATAGATGCAGTCAGGCTACTGTACCATGAAGAGGATCTTCAGAACGCCTGACAGAGCAAGTTTAGATCAAAGTTTCTCTAAATTTTCTATGGAAACATCCCCAAGTCTCTGCATCAAAGTTGTAATGCTATATACCAGCTACAAATTTGTTATAGGAATCATACTTAAACTCGCACTGGATCTGAGTTGAATTGACTCTCAAACTTGGATCCAAGTCACTATTAGTTTGAAATTCAGACAGTATTAGCCTGACAGCCTGACTTCAGGCTTGATTATCTCCAATATTTTCTTAATAACTATGCTCACACTTTTAAGCAAAGTTGTTCTCCTTAGTTTGGTCTACAATTTTGATGTGGTGCCCTAGGGCAAAAACCCTTTTGTTTAGAAGTTACAAGGTCACAAAGATGAGCACATTACACTGAAATTCAGACTTAGTCAAAAGAGTTCAAATGTGGCTCTTTTGCAAATAAATCCAAACTCAGGGTTTAGCTTGCAAATTCACATATGAGTGACCCAAATGACTTAAGACACTTATTTAACTTGGTTTTTGCACTTTAGTCCAAAAGTGGACTAATTTTGCACATAGGTCCCAAGGGTTTGGTTTTAGGGTTTTCCAGGGTTCCAATTAGGGTTTCTGGTATCCCAGGGGTATAAATGTGATTCAACTTTATTTTTGGGAACATTTTATGACTATTCCCCTAGGACTTTTAGGTTTTCTCAATTTGGGTTATATCTTACCCCTTTAATCCCTATTTAGGGTTAAATTCCCTATCCAGGGTTCTATTTGCAAAGTGCTATAACAATACAACTTGTTTGAAATTTTTACCTAGTGAATGCACTCTAGGTGTGTCAAACATATGCAATGCCAATGCTTATGATGCCATACTCAAGTTTTAGTTACAGTAACACCAGGGGTGTTACATCACTCGTAGGGTTGGCCCACGGCGCAGAGGGAGAAGAAAGGGGCACGCGGGGCAACGGCTTGGCGACTGGCGAACCGGGCCCGCGAGACAGAGAGAGAGAGAGAGCGCGGGCAGGAAACTGGCACCAACTGATCGGCCCCACTGGACAGCGAGCGAGAGAGTGAGCGCGCGCGGAAGACTGGCGCCGACAGGCGGGGTCCGCCTGTTAGGGGCGGCAGGCGCGCGCGGGGGACTGGGTCTGGTGGGCTGGTTTGGGCCAAAATGGCCTTTTCTTTTTCTCTGGATTTTCTAATTCCTTTTCTATTTCTCTTTCTATAGGGTTTTCAAATCCAAATTTAAACCAGGTTTCAAATTCAAATAAATTCAAACTTGTGCAACACTTCAAAGAATATTTTAAACTCAGCATGATGCAACATGTCATGACTCATAAGATTTTGGCAAAAATAAATAATTAACCTCCACTAGTTTAGGCTATCTCTAATCAAAAAGGAAAAAGGGAGAATGAATCTAGAGAGAGAGAGAAAACCTAGAGTGAGAAAAAGAAGAGTAACATATGATTTTGGGTGATAATTAGAAAGAAATTTTATACCCCCAAAATCAGGGTGTTACACAAGTTCCATCAGCACCCATAAAAATACAACTCATAGTGGAGTAGGGTATTATGCTCCGGTGGTCCAAACCACTCTAAACCCTTGTGCACTCTTGTCTTTTTCCTTGCGATCAACCAAACCCCAGGTCGTCGGCCTGCTCTCATGATCAGGGTCGTTATTTGGCACGCTAGGAAGGGGGAATTTGAAATATGATTTCCCTAGTCCACCGATGAAGTGGTTTCTCTAGCATTCGATGGACATTAGGCGGAGGCATTCTGCCTCCTGGCCGGAGTTGGCCCTCCTTCTCCAACATTTAGCGGTAGAGGAAAGTTCCACTTTGACTTCCAATACCTGCCAATGGATTTTAGAAAGGAGGCCAACAAGGACTATGCCTTCATCAATCTAACCTCGCCGGAGGTGGCTTGCCAACCGTGGGAGGCCCCATGGGGGCCTACCATGTACATCGGTGGGCTTTCAAGGGGGCGCAAAGACCGACGCGGGCCACTGTGTCAACCTACTTCAGGTTCCATGGCATTCGAGGTTGCCGCAGTTGGCCACCGTCAAGCTCCACTCTCAACCCTCACAGAGGGAGTACGAGCCGCTATTGGAGCAAAGGCCGATCGCACCCTCGGTCATACTATTTTAACATCAATCAAACAGGTCTTGTCACAGGTACAAGAAGTGAAAGGGTACTTCGTCCAGTACTGGTATCGAGGTGTAACACCCCGTCCAATCCCTGGATTGGTGGTACTTACTCCTGGCAGCTCTCTACGATCATATATTGTCCCACACGTGTCTTTTATGCACACTTTGTCCTCACTCAAGCGCACCCGAGAAAACTTTCTGGTCAGTCACCCATCCCAAATTGCTCCAAGCCAAGCACACTTAACTTGGAGGTTATTTCGAGATAGGCTTCCGAAAAAGAAGATGCACCTTATTGGTATGAACATTCTATTAATTCTATTAAGCCTTGGGCCAGAATATCCCATCCCAGGGGGAAGGATATCACAATCCACCCCCTTAGAAGACCGACCCTAGGGCAAAATCTTGGGTTACCTTATGTCCCACAGAGGCATCGAAGCCAACCCCACCAAAGTCAAAGCAATAATGGATATGCACCCTACGCAATCAGCAAAAGATGTCCAAAGGCTCACATGAAGGCTGGCAACATTAAATAGATTCATCTCTCAATCCGTAGAGCGAAGCCTACCATTCATGTGGACCCCGAAGGGAGCAAAAGACTTTGTTTGGGGGGGCGAGCTGCCAACGTTCTTCGATTCTCTCAAAACTTATCTATCAGAAATGATAACTTTAACAAGTCCGGAGCCCGCCTCCACTCTACTCTTGTACGTCGTAGCATCCCACAGCATAGTCAGTGTAACTTTAGTGCAAGAGAAAGCCAAAGATGGAAAACTACAACATTAGCCCGTATATTTTGTCTGAGAGGTCCTCAACAGCTTCAAATGCAACATGATGGAAATGAAAAAATAGCATACGCAGTACTCATGGCATCACGAAAACTGCATCATTATTTTGAAGCACACAAGATAAGAGCGGCAATAGACCGAAGCCTCAACGACCTGTTTAGCAACCGAGAAGCTACAACCAGGATAGGCAAGTGGGCAACCGAGCTCTCAGGGTACCATATAGTCTTCAAGTCAAGAAATTTAATCAAGTCACAGATCCTCGCTGACTTTATAGTAGACTAGACATGACCTTCACCTTCTTGTCACCCATACCTAGAAACGCACTGGACAATCCACTGCGACGGTGCCTGGTGTCATGCGGGGGCCAATGCAGCAACAATAATTTTAGCCCCATCAGGCGCCAAGTACAGATATGCCGCCCGACTGAGCTTTGCTCTCAAGACAGACAAATGTACTAACAACATAACAAAGTATGAAGCAGTCATTCTCGGACTCCACAAGCTCAGGGCGCTCGGTGTTAAGACATGCATAGTCAAGACCGATTCCAAAGTTATTGCTGACCAGATAGAAAAAGATTGTACAACACGAGAGCCATTACTCCTACAATATCTATCGGCTATGCGAAGTCTAGAGAAACAATTCAAGGGTTTTTCAATCTAGCACGTGGACAGAAGCAAAAATGAAGAGGCAGATGCACTTGCGAAGGCCGCTGCAAGAGGAGACCCTACGCCGTCATAAGTTTTCTTTCAAATAGTTGAAGCCCCTGTCGTAGAGGACCCCGATGGGCAGAGAATTATAAGTCTCATTATGACCGAAAACTGGAGGGCCCCCAATATGCATGAACCTGTGATGATAGTGTCTAAGCGCCTGGTTATATCGTGCATTTCGGATCATAGCTTGCCACCTTCGCTCGCCGACGAGATCCACGTCTTCATGCCACAACTGGTCCTACATGGATTCGTCAAAAGCCTAGACTCATGATGAGCCCTTAAGTATTTTTGGGGGAAGGCAGGCTTTGGCCCCATAGTCCAGGAAGAATGGGGTCTCCCCAGTAGCTCAGTTAGGTGTGGTCTGATTTCCTTGCAACACGCATGGAAACTTGTTGACTCAATTTGCACCATGCTTTTCAAATAATCATAGGTGCGTGTCTTGAGTCCCTTGAGAATTTCTGTGTTTGCTCTCTCAACATGTCCATTGCTTTTGGGATGCGCCATAGATACAAAGTAGAGTTGAGTGTCAATGCCCTCACAATACTCCTAAAAGAGTCGACTTCTGAACTGGGTCCTGTTATCCATAATTATATGGCTTGGGACACCAAATCTATAAATAATTGATTTGAGGAAAGCAACAACTGCATCTTGGGTGATGTTAACCACTGGGGTAGCCTCTAACCACTTTGTGAATTTGTCGACGACGAAGAAGAGGAAACGGTACCTGCCGATGGCCATGGGGAACAGTCCCAGGATATCCATCCCCCATACATGAATGGCCAAGAGGGTGGAATCATTTGTAGAGTCTGAGCCGGTGTGTGTATTTGCTTTGCATGGAAAGGGCATGCTTCATAGGACTCTACCAACTCAGCTGTATCCTAGACAGCAGTTGGCCAATAAAAAACATTGCAAGAAGGCTTTATCGACCAGCATATGGGATGAGGAATGACTTTTGCACTCGCCTCCATGGATTTCTGCGAGCAACCTGTGGCCCTCTTCCTGGGTGATGCACCACATGAGAATACTATTAGTGCCACAGTGAAGCGTCCCGATCCTTTGGGACTCAAATGTGAAACAATTACTAGTCCCAGGAGGCTAGTAAACACATTTCTTACTTCAAATAGTACAGAGTTCTTGATAAATTTATTACAATACCGGGGTACAAGCTCGAGAGAGCCAAATAGAGAAGCGCAGCAGGAGAAATATACTAGCCCAAGCCACAGGCAGAACTGGGTGCAGACACAGCCCTCTTAATCAAGCAATGCAGAAAAGAAGTCCTCGGCCGCTGAAAAACATAAATAAATCTGGGTGAATACACTAGGTATTCCGCAAGCCCACCCCGCTCCCGTAGAGAGAAAGAGACCTATGATGTACATGCTCAATTTGGTGGAGTTGCAGTCACTCATTATTTTCTCAGAGCAAGACAGTTGCTTGAAGGTTTTCCCATGCTATTATAAGTAACCAAAAACTCAACTGCCACTGAGCTTCCCGCTCCAGAGGCTTTATCTCTTTTTCGAAACCCATTTAAACACACCTTTCCCCTGATAAGAAACTTTAGAGAAAAAGGTCTAATTGCCATACCATACCAGACTCATCCATACCAGTGGACACGGACTATTCGAATAGGTTTCAACTCTGCGCAGAGGGGTACACTTTACCCACTAGCCCGGTTTCTGCGATCTCACCGTCGCGAGACCCGAATGCCGGATCTCTTTCCTTACTCGTGCATCCTAACCTTAACGGTTATCCGGAAGGAATCAGGCCACCACCATGCCCAAACCGGACAAAACTTTCCCCTTCCTTATCCTCCGGTGCTCCCCAGCCTTCTTAACCCTGGGGTCGGACCGCACGAGTTTGGATCGAGTGACTGCCCACACAGTCTCGAGTGGTTGTACGACAAGGGAGTACAGGTAGTGAAAATGACAAACCGGTCCTTATATGAGGGGACAATCCTTCTGCTCACGCCTAAACCAGCTGAGCCAACACCTTAGGCCCTCCCCTAAACCAGGGAGTCCCTGATCATCCCACTCTCAGGTGATGAGGGTGAGTACCCTTCATCGCATAATTTTTCAAAAGAGTTTTTATTTGGAGATACACATAGCCTTTCCTCCCAATCCACTTTACGTATCCAGAATGTGTATGATAATGCGGGCCATCTCTCACTCACAATGCAATATTCCCCATAATTCCCGGCCTAGGCAGTGGTAGAGAGAATAGGTAATTTATGCATCAAGGGAAGGGTGGACTTGCCTTCGTCGAAGCTTTCCTGGCACAGAAGATCTACTTCCGGAAGTTCGGGTTCTGGCCCTTCTTCCGGGGCTACGGGTTCCGGATCAACGATCCCTGCTTCTTCTAGGAAAACATGCAATAAAACAATACATCAATAGTGGTTTATCAATCATAGTGTGCCATTTTCTAACAACATTATTTTATGTAACCTTGGAAATCCTTTTTGATAATTTTTGGTGCATAAGATATTGAGAAAACTATTTAAATGGGAAAAAGGGTGGAAAAGAAAAAGAAAGGAGAATTCCTCTCTCCTGGGCCGGGGACGCGGCTTTCGGCCCACCCCGGGCGCGAGCGCGCGCGCTGAGGCGCTTTCGGCCCAGCGCGGCCCACGAGCGAGGGGGGGGAGAACGGCGCGGCGCGGGGGTGACGGCGTCGCATGGGGCCCACTCGACAGAGAGAGGCAGGGGGGAAAACAGCGCGGCGCGGTTGACGACGGGGTGAACCGGCCGAGGGGGGGGGAAAAACCGGTCGCCGGGGGGGTTCGACGGCGGCTTGCCGCCGGTGGCCCGGTTCTTGGGCAACGGATGGGTGCCTTAGCTTGGGGAGGGGCTGGCGAACCTAGGGGTGGGCTCAATTTGGCCAGCGGGGGCAGGGAGGGGGCTGCCCGCGGGGAGGTGGCGGAGCTTCACGGCGGGGTCGCCGTCGGTGAGTTCTGGGCGAGGAATTGGGGTGGAGGAGTGGTGTCCCGAGTTCGTGGCGGTGTGGCGAAGCTGAGAGGATTGAGCAATTGCTTGATGGTCCAACAGAGGGGAAAGGAGAAGAGAGGGAAGGGCTTACCGGGGAGGAAGACGACGACGGCTCCTCTGCGAAATTGGACTCGGGCGAGGGAGGAGGATGGTGGCTGAGGCCGGTGCGAGGGAGAAAGGAGCTCGGGCGAGCTTTTTATAGGTGCGCGGGGCAAGGGGGGGGGCGGTGGAGCTCGGCGGACGCCGGCGAGCCTCACAGTGCCGGCATTAATGCCGCACAGCGCCGCCGAGGGGACGCTACGGCGGGGCGGTACCGGCGGGGACGCGGTCACGGGGAGGAGGACGGAGCGGTGCCAAACTTCCCTGTGCGGCCGGACGGCAGGGGGAAGGACGGAGGCGACGGCGGAGGTGACTTCGGCGAGGGGACGGCGGACGGACGACGAAGCGTCTGACGGGTGGGGCCGGTCTGCCAGTGGAAGCGAGCGCGCGAGAGAGGGCGGCTGGCAGGTGGGGCTGCTCGGTCAGCGAGAGCGAGGGCGAAGGCGGCTGACGGGTGGGGCCGGTCGGTCAGCGAGAGCGAGGGCGAAGGCGGAGGCGCGGGCGAGCGGGCGAAGGCGGCTGACGCGCGCTCGGAAGCGGGCCGGAGGTGGGCCGCGGGAGAAGGAGCGCGGGCGCGAGAGAGAGGGGAGGCCGCGGGTTTGGGCCGGGAGTCGGCCCAACAGGGGGGGGAAAGGTTTTCTCTTTTTCTTTTTATTTTTCCAAAACCTATTCCCCTTTTTGCATCTTTTTCTTTGGAACCAAAATATTTTGTAGATACTCTAAGTGTTTAGAAAATAGAATCTAAGTGAGGTGCTTTTGTGATCAAACAAAATGTATGCATATGATGAAGGAAAGTTTTGGGGAGGATTTTTAGAATTAGAGGATGAAGGGAGGGTAAAAGGTGGATTAGGGTTTCAAACCTAGATTAGGATTTTGGGATGCTACAAACCTACCCCACTTAAAGGAATCTCGCCCTCGAGATTAGACGGGGCTCGAGAAAAGGTAAGGGTATTCCTTCCTCAGAGAGTCCTCACTCTCCCAGGTGGCTTCCTCTTCACCATCTCTGCTCCACTGGACCTTACAGAGTCTCACTTCTGAATTGCGGGTCCTTCTGACTGCTGAGTCGAGAATCTTCACTGGCTTTTCCCGGTACTGGAGATCTTTCTGAATCTGAATTGATTCTGCCTCGATACGGGTTTCTGGTACTTTTAGACATTTGCGGAGTTGAGATACATGGAACACATTGTGAATATCTGACATGGATTCTGGTAGCTCAAGACGGTATGCCACGGGTCCTATTCGGGAAATGATAGGGTACGGACCGACGAAACGGGGTGCCAGCTTTCCCTTCATCTGGAACCTTCTGACCCCACGCATTGGAGAAACCTTGAGATAAACAAAATCTCCTTCCTCAAATCTGAGTTCCCTTCGCCTATTGTCTGCGTAACTCTTTTGTCGACTCTGAGCTTCAAGTAACCTTCTGCGGATCAAGGCAACTTTTTCTTCAGCTTCTTTAACGAAGTCGGGCCCTTCTAGTGTCCTTTCCCCTACATTGGACCACATTAGGGGAGTCTGGCATTTTCTTCCATACAGTGCTTCGAATGGTGACATTTTGATGCTGGCCTGATGGCTATTGTTGTATGAGAATTCTGCGTACGGCAAACTAGACTCCCAATCCCTGTTGAAGGCTAGTACGCAGGCTCTGAGTAAATCTTCAAGGACCTTGTTAACTCTCTCTGTCTGACCATCTGACTGGGGGTGATATGCAGTACTGAAATCTAGCTTGGTGCCCATTGCTTGCTGAAGGCCCTTCCAAAACTTTGAAGTGAACTGCGTTCCTCTATCTGATACTATCTTCCGAGGAATGCCATGTAGCCTGACTATCTCTTTAAGGTATAATCGGGCGAGGGCTGCTCCCCCAAAAGTGGTCTTCACTGGAATGAAATGGGCCACTTTGGTGAGACGGTCGATTATTACCCATATGGAATCATTTCCTCTTTGTGATCTGGGCAATCCGGTTACGAAATCCATGCCTATTTCTTCCCACTTCCATTCAGGTATTAGGAGGGGTTGAAGCAGGCCTGCAGGCTTCTGATGTTCGGCCTTTGTTCGCTGACAGGTGTCACATTGGGCCACATACTGTGCTATTTCCTTCTTCATCCCTCTCCACCAATACCTGGTCTTGAGGTCCAGGTACATCTTGGTGGTTCCTGGGTGGATAGAGTAAGCTGAGTTGTGGGCTTCATCAAGCAGGGTCTCCCGTGCCTTTCCAACAGGCACGCACAGACGGTTCTTGAACCAGAGGGCTCCTTGCTCGTCTGTCCTTAGGTCCGGAAGTTGCTCTTTGCGTGCTCTTTCCTTAAGCTTGGTTGTTTCTGCGTCGAGGCATTGGGCCTTGTATATGAGATCTTCTAGGTTTGGCTTGACTTCCAGGCCACCGTTGTCTCCCAGACATGCATTTAGATGAGCTGATTCTTTCTTCCAATCTTCTAGGAAGTTTGTTCCTCTAATCCCGAAAGGTTTCCGGCTGAGGGCGTCTGCTACCACGTTGGCCTTTCCGGGGTGGTAGTGGATTTCGAGGTCATAATCTTTGATCAATTCGAGCCACCTTCGTTGACGGAGGTTGAGGTCCGGTTGCGTGAAGATGTACTTTAGACTCTTGTGATCAGTGAAGATGTGGCATTTGTTTCCAATCAGATAATGCCTCCATATTTTTAGAGCGTGCACTATGGCGGCCAATTCCAGATCGTGGGTAGGATAGTTCTGTTCGTGCGGCTTGAGTAATCGGGATGCATAAGCAATGACTTTCTCATTTTGCATTAAGACACACCCTAAGCCTTGCTTGGAAGCATCACAAAAAATGACGAACTCCTGGTGTATGTCTGGTAGAGTCAAAACTGGCGCGGTTGTAAGCTTCTCCTTGATGACTTGGAAACTTTCTTCACAATCGGGAGTCCACACGAACTTATTGTCCTTTTTGAGAAGTTCCGTTAAGGGCTTTGCTATGCTGGAGAATCCCTTGATAAAACGGCGATAATACCCTGCCATTCCCAGAAAGCTTCGAATTTCACTGACGCTGGATGGTTGCTTCCAATTTGAAACAGCTTCTACCTTAGATGGGTCCACTTCTACCCCTTCAGCAGTCAAGATATGTCCTAGGAAGGCTATCTTCTTTAACCAGAACTCACACTTGCTGAACTTAGCATAAAGTTGGTGAGCTCTGAGTCTTCCGAGGACGGTTCGAAGGTGCTGCTCATGGTCCTTGCGGCTCTTGGAATAGATGAGGATGTCGTCGATAAAAACCACGACAAACTTATCCAATTCTTCCATAAATACCTTATTCATGAGGTTCATGAAAAAGGCGGGTGCGTTGGTTAATCCAAATGGCATCACTGTGAATTCATATTGCCCGTATCTGGTGACGAATGCAGTTTTCAGGATGTCTGCTCCTTTAATCCTGAGTTGGTGATATCCTGACCTGAGGTCTATCTTGGAGAAGTATTTGGCTCCTTGCAGTTGGTCGAAGAGGTCATCAATCCGGGGAAGGGGGTACTTATTCTTGATTGTAACTTCGTTCAAGGATCGATAATCAATACACATTCTCATACTCCCATCCTTTTTGGTCACGAAAAGAACGGGTGCTCCCCAGGGAGACGAACTGGGACGGATGTACCCTTTTTGCTGTAGTTCCGAAAGCTGAAGTTTCAGTTCTGCCAATTCAGTGGGGGCCATGCGGTATGGTCTTTTTGCGATGGGCGCAGTGCCGGGAATGAGGTCTATATAGAACTCTACTTCTCTTTCTGGTGGCATTCCGGGCAACTCTTCTGGAAATACATCTTCAAATTCCTTGATTACAGACATGCTTTCGACTGCCAGACTAAACATCATTGGATCTTTTGCAGGCGGTTGAGCTTGGCAGGAAACTGCCTTTCCTTGGTGATCTATGAGAAGGACAGTTCTGCTTGCGCAGCTGATAACACCCTTGTGCTTAGCTAGCCAATCCATTCCTAGGATTACATCAATACCTTGGGATGGCAAGATGGTTAAATCTGCCAGGAATACTACCCCACTTAAAAGAATCCTGACTTGTGAACATCTGAGTTTGCATAGGAGGTCAGATCCCGGGGTTCGGGTGACCAAAGGGATAGCTAGAGGTGTAGAGGGTATGCCATGCTTTTCCACAAATTTAGCGGCTATAAATGAATGGGATGCTCCTGAATCAAAAAGCACAGAAGCGGGAGTAACTTCGACGAGGAACTCACCGAGCACTACTCCCGGAGCCTGCTGGGCTTCCTGAGCGTCGACGTGGTTGACTCGGGCCCTGCCCTGGTACTGAGCCCTGCTCTGCTGGCTGCTGGAAGGAAACGCCTTGGAGGTAGGTGCTGATGGGAACTTGGGGCCATTCACCGAGTTGGAGTGGGTTGGTCCGGGTGCCTTCAGCTGAGGGCAGTTGTTCTTGAAGTGCCGGGGGTCTCCGCAGTGCCAACAGGCGTTTGCTGGCGGCTGGTTGCTTGCAACGGAGGGTGGCTGATGGGAACTCTGACTCTGCTGACTGTAGCGCGATGGAGAGGGTCCAGATTGTTTATCGAAGCCTGGACCCCTGGGTGGGAGCCCAAAGGGTCGAGCTCTCTGGTGACGCTCTTGCTGTTGAGCTCGCAGGACCTGGAACTTTCTCTTGATGTGCCCTTTTTCTTCCTCTTTAGCTCTTTCCACTTGAATAGCTTTGTTGGAAAGGTGAGAGAAGCTGTGGAAGTCCTGGCTGGCGAGGATGGTCTTAAGCTCGGGTCTTAATCCTCTCAGGAAACGGGCCATTTTCCTGGCCTCGGTGCTGACATCCTCAGGCGCGTAGCGGGCCAGCTCTGTGAACTTGTGTACATACTCACTGACTGATCGCCCACCTTGGGTTAGCTCCCGGAATTCATCCTCCTTGAGTTGGACTATCCCTTGGGGTACATGGTGCTCACGGAAAGCTGTCTCGAATTCTGCCCAGGTAGCATTTCTGACGGCTTCACTGAAAGTGTCCCACCATGCCAAAGCCATTCCTGAAAGCTGATGAGCTGCCAGCTGCACACGCTGATTCTCAGGGCAAGCGATGGCTTCCATCTTCCTCTTGATCGTGCGAAGCCAGTCATCTGCATCGAGGGGATTGCTGGACCCCGCGAATGTGGGAGGCTTAAGTCTCAGGAATTCTCCCATCCTGTCCTGGGGTCTTCCACCACCTGGGCGCTGGTTCTCCAGGCTTCGAGTGAGGACTTCAATGAGTCTGGTTTGATGGGCTAGAACTTGGGCCAGATCTAGTGGTAGTTCCGGAGGTGCGGGGAGGTGGGTCCCATCCCCTTCTCCACCGGCTCCTCCTTCAGCTCCTAAGGGAAAACCTGCTCCAATCCCGGAGGCGGTAGGCGTGGTTTTATCCGAGGCCATCTGCCATGGGAAGAGAGTTACTATTATGCACATGCCATTTTTTTTAACTGGTTATTTTATTCATTACATCAAGTCATTACATGACACGACATCCTGCCCTCACAAGTTCGTTACACGCGAGCGCTATCTAGGGTACTCCCGCAGTCCTTCTCTAATGTGTCCCCAAACTCCTTGAGAAGGTCATCAAGGCTAGCCAGGGACATATCATCGGTGTCGGATAGGTTCCTTGGAGGGTTTTCTTCCTTCTGCTCAGTCTGGCATCCTTGGCTCTTGGTCTTCTTGCGGATCTTCTTTGCGGGGGCAAGCTTCTTCATCTTCTTGTCGTAGTCCATCTTCAGTGTGCGGTAGGCTTCTCGGGTATTGGTTTCCTCACCTTCAGCTATTGCGAGGCTCTCTTGAAGGGACACTTTTTCTTCTGAGAGTTCCCTGACTTTTTGCTCCAGGCTTTCCACCCGGGAGGTTAGAGAGGTGCAGTGGAGGGTGAGGTCATCATATTGGTTATCAAGGGTATGAAGGTATCCAGCCATGTAGACAATGGTGGGATCGTTCTCGGCAGGATCTCCTCCTGATAGGGCCTGAAGTCGTTTCCTCCAGGTGGGGGTGTTCTTGTTGCTGGGTGGGAAGTAGCGAAGGGGGGTTTCAATGATTACTTTGTTGTAGTTTTGACATAGCTGACGGAGGGCTTTCCGAGCGACATTTTGGCAGGCATCTAGGAAATGAACTCCGGTAAAAGTGACTTGGAAGGAACGGTGGTTTGGATAGCTGTGGCTTTCCTCCAGGTAGACTGCCATAGAGCATTTTATCATCCCACCCTCGAAATGTTCCGTCCAGACGTATTCCGGCTTCTTGCGGATTCCCAAGCGGAGCGCACAGCTTCGCAAGAGGCGTGGGAACCCTTCCACTTCTGAGCAGTAGGAGGTCTTAATGGCCAGAGAGTCTTCCATCTGGAATAGGAAAAGAAGGGTCTTGTTAACACCGGGGAAAGGAAGAGAAAACTTTTCTTGAGGTGAGAGGTATTTTCTGGTTAAGGTAGGTTTTAGGGTCAGGGCTGCGACCTACGGCCAGTCCTATGGCTTTGATACCACCTGAAGCGTCCCGATCCTTTGGGACTCAAATGTGAAACAATTACTAGTCCCAGGAGGCTAGTAAACACATTTCTTACTTCAAATAGTACAGAGTTCTTGATAAATTTATTACAATACCGGGGTACAAGCTCGAGAGAGCCAAATAGAGAAGCGCAGCAGGAGAAATATACTAGCCCAAGCCACAGGCAGAACTGGGTGCAGACACAGCCCTCTTAATCAAGCAATGCAGAAAAGAAGTCCTCGGCCGCTGAAAAACATAAATAAATCTGGGTGAATACACTAGGTATTCCGCAAGCCCACCCCGCTCCCGTAGAGAGAAAGAGACCTATGATGTACATGCTCAATTTGGTGGAGTTGCAGTCACTCATTATTTTCTCAGAGCAAGACAGTTGCTTGAAGGTTTTCCCATGCTATTATAAGTAACCAAAAACTCAACTGCCACTGAGCTTCCCGCTCCAGAGGCTTTATCTCTTTTTCGAAACCCATTTAAACACACCTTTCCCCTGATAAGAAACTTTAGAGAAAAAGGTCTAATTGCCATACCATACCAGACTCATCCATACCAGTGGACACGGACTATTCGAATAGGTTTCAACTCTGCGCAGAGGGGTACACTTTACCCACTAGCCCGGTTTCTGCGATCTCACCGTCGCGAGACCCGAATGCCGGATCTCTTTCCTTACTCGTGCATCCTAACCTTAACGGTTATCCGGAAGGAATCAGGCCACCACCATGCCCAAACCGGACAAAACTTTCCCCTTCCTTATCCTCCGGTGCTCCCCAGCCTTCTTAACCCTGGGGTCGGACCGCACGAGTTTGGATCGAGTGACTGCCCACACAGTCTCGAGTGGTTGTACGACAAGGGAGTACAGGTAGTGAAAATGACAAACCGGTCCTTATATGAGGGGACAATCCTTCTGCTCACGCCTAAACCAGCTGAGCCAACACCTTAGGCCCTCCCCTAAACCAGGGAGTCCCTGATCATCCCACTCTCAGGTGATGAGGGTGAGTACCCTTCATCGCATAATTTTTCAAAAGAGTTTTTATTTGGAGATACACATAGCCTTTCCTCCCAATCCACTTTACGTATCCAGAATGTGTATGATAATGCGGGCCATCTCTCACTCACAATGCAATATTCCCCATAATTCCCGGCCTAGGCAGTGGTAGAGAGAATAGGTAATTTATGCATCAAGGGAAGGGTGGACTTGCCTTCGTCGAAGCTTTCCTGGCACAGAAGATCTACTTCCGGAAGTTCGGGTTCTGGCCCTTCTTCCGGGGCTACGGGTTCCGGATCAACGATCCCTGCTTCTTCTAGGAAAACATGCAATAAAACAATACATCAATAGTGGTTTATCAATCATAGTGTGCCATTTTCTAACAACATTATTTTATGTAACCTTGGAAATCCTTTTTGATAATTTTTGGTGCATAAGATATTGAGAAAACTATTTAAATGGGAAAAAGGGTGGAAAAGAAAAAGAAAGGAGAATTCCTCTCTCCTGGGCCGGGGACGCGGCTTTCGGCCCACCCCGGGCGCGAGCGCGCGCGCTGAGGCGCTTTCGGCCCAGCGCGGCCCACGAGCGAGGGGGGGGAGAACGGCGCGGCGCGGGGGTGACGGCGTCGCATGGGGCCCACTCGACAGAGAGAGGCAGGGGGGAAAACGGCGCGGCGCGGTTGACGACGGGGTGAACCGGCCGAGGGGGGGGAAAAACCGGTCGCCGGGGGGGGTTCGACGGCGGCTTGCCGCCGGTGGCCCGGTTCTTGGGCAACGGATGGGTGCCTTAGCTTGGGGAGGGGCTGGCGAACCTAGGGGTGGGCTCAATTTGGCCAGCGGGGGCAGGGAGGGGGCTGCCCGCGGGGAGGTGGCGGAGCTTCACGGCGGGGTCGCCGTCGGTGAGTTCTGGGCGAGGAATTGGGGTGGAGGAGTGGTGTCCCGAGTTCGTGGCGGTGTGGCGAAGCTGAGAGGATTGAGCAATTGCTTGATGGTCCAACAGAGGGGAAAGGAGAAGAGAGGGAAGGGCTTACCGGGGAGGAAGACGACGACGGCTCCTCTGCGAAATTGGACTCGGGCGAGGGAGGAGGATGGTGGCTGAGGCCGGTGCGAGGGAGAAAGGAGCTCGGGCGAGCTTTTTATAGGTGCGCGGGGCAAGGGGGGGGGCGGTGGAGCTCGGCGGACGCCGGCGAGCCTCACAGTGCCGGCATTAATGCCGCACAGCGCCGCCGAGGGGACGCTACGGCGGGGCGGTACCGGCGGGGACGCGGTCACGGGGAGGAGGACGGAGCGGTGCCAAACTTCCCTGTGCGGCCGGACGGCAGGGGGAAGGACGGAGGCGACGGCGGAGGTGACTTCGGCGAGGGGACGGCGGACGGACGACGAAGCGTCTGACGGGTGGGGCCGGTCTGCCAGTGGAAGCGAGCGCGCGAGAGAGGGCGGCTGGCAGGTGGGGCTGCTCGGTCAGCGAGAGCGAGGGCGAAGGCGGCTGACGGGTGGGGCCGGTCGGTCAGCGAGAGCGAGGGCGAAGGCGGAGGCGCGGGCGAGCGGGCGAAGGCGGCTGACGCGCGCTCGGAAGCGGGCCGGAGGTGGGCCGCGGGAGAAGGAGCGCGGGCGCGAGAGAGAGGGGAGGCCGCGGGTTTGGGCCGGGAGTCGGCCCAACAGGGGGGGGAAAGGTTTTCTCTTTTTCTTTTTATTTTTCCAAAACCTATTCCCCTTTTTGCATCTTTTTCTTTGGAACCAAAATATTTTGTAGATACTCTAAGTGTTTAGAAAATAGAATCTAAGTGAGGTGCTTTTGTGATCAAACAAAATGTATGCATATGATGAAGGAAAGTTTTGGGGAGGATTTTTAGAATTAGAGGATGAAGGGAGGGTAAAAGGTGGATTAGGGTTTCAAACCTAGATTAGGATTTTGGGATGCTACACACAGTGGTAGAGATCCCCCTCCACCACCGTGTAGTGTTTAGCCAACCGTACTATGCGCTCAGTGGACACATGTTCTTTAGGAAGGATGTTGTCTTTCAGGTAGTCCCAGATCTCAGAGATCCATGCATTAGGACTGCCTTGAGCAACTGTGAGTGGCGCCAAGAATTTTTCAGGATCCTCAATGGCACATTTATCCCCCAAATTTTCTATGATGCGGGTGGTCTAGGATGAGTCTACTCTGATCGAAATGGTCTTCACGGGGACGATGTCTTCCCTAGGCGACTGTACTTTGGGTGCCTTTGCAGACACCTTAGTACGCGAGGTCGAGGGGTCCTCTCCCACCCGTGCATGCGTGCGACCCCTATAGAGAGAGTGTGTAGCCTCTCGATGGCTACGAGTGCTAAGGTCCGGTCACCCCGCACGGCGAGGACACCAGTGGGGGACGACATCTTCAGGACTAAATACCCGTAATGGGCAATGGCCATGAACCGATACAGAGTTGTCTTGCCAATGAGGGCATTGAAGGGGAGGTTAACCTCCAATACGTCAAACTGGACGTTCTCGGTACGGAAGGTCTCCTCGGTCCCGAATGTGATCGGGAGAGCGATGCTCCCAAGGGGATACACTGGCCGAGGGCCCACTCTAGAGAATGGGCGAGAGTTTGTCTGATGGCGTTGAGGCAATGACGGGGCAGTGTGAGCGGCAGTACATCGGCCCCTACCATATTGTCGGGGCAATCAGATGCCCTGAAGGAGATGGTGGTACTCCACCACTTTTGATGGGGTGCCGCCTTTGGGGCCCTAGGGGCTGCCGAGAGCACGTAAAGCATGTAGAACATATAGCAGCATTCCAACATGGTGAGTTTAGGCATAAACCGAGTCAGATCTATTTCTATAGCACCTTCATTTCAGTGCCTTAGAGGCCCAACAACACACATCATCAGGGATTCATGATCCTCTAACACAGTCTCCTCGAAGAGGTGGAGTCGATGCTATGGTCAGTACTGTAGTCCAAGTTCCCAAAGTTGAGAACCTAGTCGAGAGCAAAGGATACACTAGTGAAGAGGATCTTGTGGGAGAAGCACGTGCTAGCCTTAGGTTCTATCCACCACAGAGTAGTGGTCACACATGATGTGCTTCCTACCTGGTGCACTAATTGTCATCGGTTCATCATGACAACATGCATCATGTTGTTTGCTAGAGGTTGAGGTGGGTATCTCTAAAGACTTAGACACTTAAAACAATTAGATTCTAGAGTTAGCTCCAATCTTGGCTTAGGGCATTCATTAGCATCAAACCAACGCTAAGGTGGATGTTATGGTTGAGGCTTAGCCTAGGCTCCCCCTAGGTCAAGAATCTAGGGGCTATGGCCAATCCCCGAAGCCCTAGGCTATGGTTTATTGACCTACTTAGGATTGCCCTTTTAACATCCTAGTATTCCTTGAGGAGGTTGACCTATGAGCAGTTGAACCATCCCTTTTCTGCTAGATGGTTCATGTGATTGTACCCAATGAATATAGCCCTTAAGCCTATGACCAATTCAGAGAGTCTATGAGGGGGTTACCTAATACTAGGGCCCTCTTCTCAAGGACTTAGCATATCCATATGTTAGACTCTTATCAAAATGGCATACTAACAAAATGGGTGCAACATGAAACATAGAAAAGTCCCAAGTGCTAACATGAAATAAACACATGGCACAACACCAACAATTATCTATTTTGGGGCTTGTTCTTGGTTGAGTTGGATATCTCTTGGTATAAGATTTCCAAAAAAAATCTAAGATCATTAAAATCGAAGTTCAAAGCTAAAATTTATGGAATTTTTAGTGAGGTGACATGTGTTCTTTTTTAGGATACAAAAGGTCCTCAAAATTACATAGAAGTGACATAGTCTATAGGTCGTAACTGCTAGTTTTTGAGGTCCAACGTCTTGTTTTGGAGGTGTGAAAATATATGTGCATCACATGGCCTTAAGAAAGTTGTTGGTGTCCTAGTGTTTGCTGGAGCTTTCCAAGCCTTGTGAGAGCCCTCCTTGACCCTCTCGTTGTGAGGACTAAGTGACTAGTTTGACATTAACCATCATAGTGATATATTAAGAGTTAAAGAGCATTTGAGAGCAAGCCAAACCTTGGGAACCTATCACGCTCCATCTATTTCATGAAGTATTTATTACTTTTGGAGTGGAAGTCTTCTAGATGGCTAGGCTTCACCTAACAAGCTCCTAGCTTCATGGTGAGATATGGGAAAGTTTGCGATGGTTGCGATTTTCCACAACAAGAAAAAGGATCAACTAGTAGATATGAGGAAAGATGTTGAGAGAGACCTAACATGAGTACAAGCTTTGTGAGTTGCTCACTACCACCTCAATAGAGATGTTGGGTTCAAGTCAAAAGACAAACTTTGGTGAAAAAATCCTTGGCTATCTTGTATTTTGAATTGCAACACTTGTTTTTCACTATATGCCCTTGGTTGTATGTGTTTGCGAGTGCATGTACTTCATGGACTTGCTACTAGAAATCTCCAAACACATTTACAAGTTTGGTTTGAGCTGTAACTCAAGAAATAATTGTTATTTTAGATTGTTTATAATGTGGGGAGGTTTCATGTCTTTGCATGGTGGTTCCTCACATTGCTAATCCACTTAGAAGTTTTGTTAATGTTCAAAAACACATATTCACATCCCTCTAGGTGACATCTAGTTCCATTCAATATTTGGTCCTTATATTTGTGTCATACCCGAATTTCAGGAAAAATCCAGATACATCTCATATGTGTGCCAAGATTAAATTTCACATAGATGATGACTTCAATGTATAGAAACCAGTGTTATAAACTTTATTAAATAAATGAAATGTCTTTACAAAATAAATGGAACAAAATAAACTAAACAACAATTACAACAACTATCCATAGGCAGGTTGACCGGAGCGGCGACAACCTCGAACTCTTTAAAATCTTTATAGTAGTAGTTTTCCTTTGGTTATCCATGGTCTATGTAGCAAATTCAGCAAGGATAAGTACACTTATGGTTGGTACTCAACAAGTGCGTAGAAAATTATAGTGTAAGGCTCTCCAAGGATAATGCTAAGGCTATATCATTCCACATTTTAATTAAGTTCAACAAAAACTTATTAGCAGTTACTAAGTATAAATTTATACTATCCCAATTTAACAAAAGGTCATAAATAAAATGTCCGATAATAAACCACCTGTAAGTCCATTAATTTAGTTCTATAGATTAATCATGTGAGGATCTGGGCCACTCTTGACCCTGAGCATGGCTGATATATCAGTTTTACACTATATAGTGATTGTACATCTTTACCCACAAGTCGTGTTACCCATTTGTTAGGGGTCATGACTCCCATACACCTTTTCCAAGGAAGTGTGGTAGGGTTCACTATGAGGCCTGTACAAAGATACACTACTATGAGATAACCCGCTAAGGTGGTATAGGTCTTCCTCCACCAAAAAACTACCACAAAGCATATCAGTCCGAGAATGCCTCCTCTCTTGTCCCTTTCGGGTAAGGCTAACCCAGAACTACCTTCCCTAATTACTCAGCCAAGATCAGAGCCGTAATAGTCCTTGTGGTTGTATTATTTTTTTGGGTTGCTGCTCCATGTTACAATTAAATATAGTGATCTTGAAAATAACATATCACAACAATAAAACAATAACCATATGAATAAAACAATATCCATCTTTCATACGCAACCTTATCCTATAAACCAAGTAGAGCACTAGCATGTTTATCCAATAATAGGTTCCATCAGTTTAACCTAACTGTACAATGCATATGTGAGAACATAATAGTAAATATTATATAGGTTAAAACAATGTGATCAAGGACACAACTTGCCTTCCAATGCAAACTCTTACTGTTCAGAGTCTTCATAGGGTTGGTCATCCAATCCCTGTATCGAGGATTTTTCGATAGTGAATTTAACGGGTAGGTCGCGAGATCGAGAATTGAAGGTAGAATATACAAGAGACACAAGATTTATGTTGGTTCGGGATCTCGTTATGAGATAATACCCTATGTCCAGTATTTTGGTGGCTGTTGATCCGTTATGTTCTGGTCTCTTCTCTCCGGGTCTCCCCGCCCCTCCTTTTATAGCATAAGGAAGAGGGTGGTTACAAGGGTGAATACGATTAGGTTACATGATAGGTCTAATCTGGTAACCTAGTCGTATTGGTAATCTAGTCGTATGAAAATCCAACTCTATAATTACAAGTGTGTTTTCCTTGTCCGTTAAGATCTTGTCCTATCGGCTTAGGACTTTGTCTTGTATGTTGGAATTTTGTCCTACCTTTTTAGAACTCTGACTTGTCTATTCTATTCCAATAATAATTTTGCCATATTTGTACTTCTAGAGTCCTCCTTATATTATACCTTTCAATAGTCATGACAACTGATTCTAGAAACTCTACATAGGAGACGACTCCAACGAGAGGGCTCTACGCGCGGGCGCTATTTCGAGGGAAAAACAGACCCACTAATTAAACCTTCAGCTCGAACATGGGGAAAATGGGTCATCCACTAAATTTTAGAATTTATTTTTGAAATATTTTTTAGATTTATTTTAATTCTAGAAAAGTCTACAATCAATATTTAAACAATGAAAAGTATTATGAGGGTTTTGAAAATTCTTGAAAACAGCCTAGAGGTATATTTGGACATGGGGAATTTGTATAAAATATTTGGAGCTCATAAAAAGATCTTAGAGCCTTCTTATAGATATAAATAGCTCTAGAAAATTAAGAATAACCGCTAGAAAAATATAGTAAATTCTCGGGAGAACCTATTTGATAGAGAAATGCATTTAAAAACTTATTGCACTCAAGAAACAACAATAACACACACAATCAAGAAAACAACACACGCACACTAGTTCGTTTCATTTTAGAAAAATAAATAAATATTTTTCCTATGTTAAATTCCCTATATAATAAATTGAGCTTGGTAAAATTTTAAAATTATGCAAAAAAATCATTGTATTAATTATTCTTCCTATTCACATCATGAAATTTGGGAATTTTAGGGTGTGATAGGTTTAATCTATTTGCTACCATTAGTGTCAATAATTATCTAGCAAGTTGTTTAAGTAGAAACTAGGATAGTTATAAGTGACCCAATTATTCCTCTTCCTCCCTCCCTCTCTCTATCTCTCCCTCTCTTGGGTAACATGGATACCACATATTCCCTAAAATCATATTTAAGGTTTTAAACTTAAATGTGGTAATTGTTTCTACAAATGGTATTTAGTTTCATGTTTTGTTGTGTTTAGTAAATTGTAGAAGAACCAACATTAACTAGATTTTTTTCTACTATTGTGAAGGTCCCATAGAGTGGAATCAGTTTTTTAGAGAGACCATAGGCAGGGATAACTATCAAGCAACATGGAACAACTTGTTAATTTAAAGCCCAATAAAGCTTCATCCTTTGGTGGTCCCAATAAAAGGTGTGTGGTGGGTAGTGCCGCCCACGCGGATATGCTAATAACCCTCCTTGTACTCCAGAACCTGCCTTTCCACACATAATGAGCATACCTACAGGCCATATTCCCATCCACATTCATCCCCCAACACCCACTCGTCCACCCACCGTTTTCCTTATCTTCACTTTCCTCACGCAATTCACCCACCCCCTCACCATTTCCCCCATCGACCATCGCTGCCACATACCAAACCCACTTCCTGTGGTCTTCGGTGTCTTCCCCGCCGCCGCCGCTGCCGTCGCCGTCGTGCATCACACTGTCCCTCTTGCTGTGATATCTATGAGAGGTATGGGACTATTGACACCCTTCAAATCGTATTGCTAGTAAATTCTTTGACAAGGATGTTGACTGCCAACTGTCACTTCTACCTCACCACCTATCTTGATGTTGCTATGATTGGGGACCATACCCCTAACCTCAATAGCCATCAGATCTATCTCCCCTATCCACCCAAAATCTAAAGCCACTACATCTAATCCCAAAACCTAACCATACTTGAGTGCTACATGTCAAGGATCACATTTTTTATAGAAAACAAGTGCCCTCTTATTTAACCTTTACCCCTATTTTTATGTACTGCATTTTGTTTTTTCTTATTTTTCTACAATTTTTATGGAATAGTGCTATGGTTGAAATTACAAATACTTGAATTAAGTACAATTTATATAGACATCTTATAATGGGACGTTGGACTACATTGTTACCACACACATCCATATGTTTCCAGTTTTTAGAATTTGAAGGGGCACCCCTGGTCCATTAAATTACTTATCATGACCAAGAAATGGTTCTAGTAAAGCATTATAGTTCAAACTTTCAAAAGAATCTCCCTCTAGTAGTATAGAATGATTACAAAGATATCAGATCATGACATTGTGCTAGAGGCCATAATTGCAGGTTAGCCAATCTTTCTTCTATTATGTATTGTGTTAGTGCTGACCAAGCTCCCAAACATGTCTTTGGTCATGGTCCACTCATTAGGAGTCATCCATGCCATCTTGCGAGTTCCTCTATTCTAGAGATGGCCTTGTATTGTTGCATGTGTCCCAAGGGGCACAATTGCTCCAACAGTTTGAATATAGATCACCATAGTTACTGCAAAGAGCTTAATTTCTTGCATAGAAAGAATTGAGTTATTTGAATTTCCACAAGCTTCATCTTATAAAAGAGCATAACATGTTCCTAACTGTGATTTTCTCCCTCTCATACATTCAGGTTCTTTCAATGGATACATACCCTTAAATAGAGCATATACTAGTTCATCTCTTCCTTATTAAAATAGATAATGGGATCAATTTGGATGACATCCTCCTAATTTATAACAAGATACTCTCTTGACATACCTTAAAAGTACATCTAAGTCTAGACCCATTCCGCAACTCCACAATAGTAGCAATCTGCCCATGCATTAGTACAAAAGTAAGGGTCCCAAAAACTTATACCAAGGTTAGATGAGTCTAGCCAATAATTGTCTTCCCAAAATCTCATCCTTTTCCATTTCCAATCTTCTATTTGTACCCTATTTTAGCTACCTAGACATCCAAACAAAACCCTTCCAAAAGATGATAGTTGTTAGTATCTTTACATGTAAGGCATTAGGGATTGTAGTACTATATTTGAGGTCTATGATTTGTTTCCATAGTTGGTCATCTCCAAATCGTACCTTTTTACCCAAGAAGCTAATGGAATAATATTACGATGTCTCAAGTCAGGGACACCAAGCTGACCATACTCTTTTCTAAGATAAATAGTCATCCGGTTAACAAGATGGTAAACCCCATGACCTTCAAATTCAAACTACAACTAGTGATCCATGTAGGAATTGATAAGCTAAATTGTCCACTTGAGAAACTTGATGAAAGATCAAAGGTACATGGACCAGTATGCTAAGCATGTTTTCATCAAAATCAATCTCCTGCTATATGTGAGAGAAGTCACCTACCTCTCCACCTTGCAACCTTTTAATAATTTTGACATCAATTGGATGTATATATTCTCTCCACCTCCATTTGCTTCTATTTTCACAGTCAATATTACTCATCAGATGGTGTAGTATGATATAAGCACCACAATCAAGACAATAGTATATATGGTGCTCTAAAGGCATTGTTTTTATCTTACTAGATGCATATGTAGTTATCAATCATTTATCTACCTAGCCATGTGATTAAATACCTCATGTATGCATAAAACATTATGCACTCATGAATATATTTTAAGCTCATATTTCATTAATATGTCACACATGGTAGTCATTGCTAGCTCCAAGTTGAAAACATTTCTCCTATTATTTTGATTAAATAGGAGGACATGGGCTACTAAAAATTATTATAAAAAACTAGAGCATAAAAGTGCATAGTTCAAGACACAAAAAAGTCAAAATGAAAACCTAAGGAATTACAAAAAGGCTTGTAGCCATAAATCGATACTTGGATTATAACGTGTTTTTGCTCTAAGAATAACTAGAGCAAACTCTTTCCTGAAAACTACCTTGCACTTTGGAATTGAAAGCACAATATTGTTGAAAATGTTGTCATTACGCATTATCCAAAATGGCCCAACACATCTCGATTAGAATCTCCATGAAGAAAGAAAGATGAAGTTGATCTCTAACACTTCCAAATAACCACTATTAGGGAGTATAAATAGATTCAGAGAAGACAAACAATCCAAAGCAAAAGGGTAGTCCAACATAAGGTGAAAAAGATCCACTTCAACATCTAGTGAGCAAATGATGCAATTGCAACAATCTAAATACATGTTTTATATTTAAGAAGCGCTATATTACTCAACTAATTTTTTAGAATAAGGCAAAAGAAGATTTTTTTTATTTTTTCAAGCAAACTTCCATGACCGCTTGAAGGCTTGATGAATGTGTTGATATCATATAAGCAATTTATAAACTGTTCTTGAGGAGAAAATTTGTGATCCCCAAATGTATCTCCAAATCATTGTCTATTTGTAGATGTACTATAAGGAGGGTAGTGGAGAAAACTTGAAATTATTTGTATACCTCAATAGATAGAGGTAAATAAGAGTGTAGTAAAGGAGTAGAAGTTGCCCCATGAAGAGAAATATTCCAATCTTTACAAAAATAGTAGAGTTCTAGAAAAGAGTGACTCCAATCATTGTCATCCCACATATCAAAGAAAAAACAAAATGCACTATCCTTTGAAGAGACAATTACTATTCCTTTAAAATGGTTTTGTAGTTGAGAATATCACACCACCAAAAAGATTCTGTAAAAGTAATATTGGGATGTGGTAAGTGCTCTCAACTATAATATCTTCCCCCAAACTGTTGAACCTAGGGAATATCTATTTCATTATAGAATATATGTAGAGGCTCGAAAAATCAAGCTTTCATATTGACTTTTGAGGTTCAAAAGTTTAGTGGGACCTTCCATTTTGAGGAGACAGATCATCTGTCAAGTTGCCTTTAGGGGTTGTTTGTTGTTAACATCTAAACCTCGCCATAAGAAATGTTTTCTAAACTTATCAATGTGCTTGATGATAGTCTTGGGAAGAAGAAAGTTGCACATAACAAAGGCTAGGAAAGTAGAGAAGAATGCATTGGTGAGTTCCAACCTACTAGCATGACTTAGAAAAGTATAAATGCACACAAGTCTTCTATCACATTTGGTGATGAAAGGCCAAAAGTCAGCCACTATGTTCTTGGTCAAACTTAGAGAGAGCCTTAGATAGGTAAAAGGAAGAGTGCCTATTGAAGAACTTAAAGTGTTGGTGATAAGTTCAAGCTTAGATGGGGCACATGAATTGGGACCATCATAAACTTTTCAAAGTTCACTTTGAGCCTTGTTGATTCACCAAAGAAGACGAGTAAATCCTTTATATAGGATAGCTAATTAACATCACCTTGCATGAAGATCAAAGTGCCATATATATAATTTAAAGGTGGCAAATCATTGTCTCTAATAAGGGGAAACAGAAGGTTCAATGCACCAATGTATGGCAGAATTTAGAAGAGTGCTAGAAATCTACAACCAACACAATCAGTAAAGGTGAGAGGGGATCTCCGTGCCTTACACCTCTAAGACGATGAAAGAAGTTTCTAGACACACCATTGAGGATGACAACAGAGGTTCCAAATTCAAAATTGAGTAGTTCGTCCATGATCGCCACTTTGGAGGAAACCCTCTGCTTTCAATGATTTGTAACATCAGCTTGTGCTTTACCTTATCAGAGGCTTTCTCAAAATAAAGCTTCAAAATGACTAGTTCTTGTTTTGAATGATGGCACATGTTAGGATACTCTAAGGACCAAGCAATACAATTTTGTACATATGTGTTTGGTAGAACCATAGTGATTATTATGAATTGAGTCTAGGTATCACCCCTTGAAGTCAATTAGCTAGAGTTTTGGTAATAATTTTAATGGAGATAATTCTAGCTAATTAACTTTTAGGTCATCCCAATAAGTCAATTAGCAAGGCATGACACCGCTTATTAGGATGACCCGATAATTTTCAATCCTTGGATGCTCCAAGGATTGTCCACAACCGTCACATTAGCAAAGAGAGTATCATATATATATATATATATATATATATATATATATATATATATATATATATATATATATATATATATATATATATATATATATATATATACTCCTTGTGAAATTCTAATGGTGTCCGCGTTTCCTCCATCCCGAATCTCGTCTTGCTCTGCTCGGACTTTTAACTTGCATGCAGCTTCTCTAACCATGTCTCCCACTCGCTTAGGGCTAGTTTAGGAGTCATAAAATCGGATGGAATTAGAGGGGGCCAGAATCCCCTTTTTATTTAGATTTTAATAAAAAGAGGATTTTGTACTCTCTAATCCTCTCCGATTTTGTGTCTTCCAAACTGGCTCTTAGAGTTGTGTGCACCTACACGCGGAGGCCTCGTTGACCTGCCTCATAGAGGAAGGTGACGACGGCTAGGCGCACATCCTGTGATGGGATCTGTGGCGGTGGCGGCACAGCAGCGAGCCCAGACACGACAATGACAAGCAGCGGCGTCGCAACAGTGAGCCCAGCTGGAGCGACAACGACTTTGCCGGGATGGACTACAGCGGCACCATACCGAGCAGAGGCGAAAACATGGTGTAGCGATGGTGTGAAGTGAACACCATGTGTCGGCTATGGCTGGGCGCCTGGGCTTGACCTCGCTCGTCGAGCCAGGGCCGGCACGAACAATGCGGGCTGTTGTACACAATGGCATGGCATGGTTCAATGGCCATCGTACCGTGTCTAGTTCATGATCTTGGCACGGCGACACGATAAGGCAGTGCTAACGTGCCTGATAATACCTTATAACATCCTAAATCATGTCAAGGCTAATACGGTTATGGAGAAACCGTTACAAACGATTACCATACTGGCAAATAACTCTCGTAATGCAATCTTCACCTCTTCTTTGCAGAGAGAAACAGCTCGATCGATCAAGAACACCAACGAGGCTCTAGCTCCAGATCGACAATGCCGTTCGCAGCCTCAAGGACGTCACAGCAGCAGCACAGCCGTGTGGCCACCAACGGGAGGGCCGTGGCGGTGTGCGCGGGTCACGCGGGCGTGCCCGACGAGGTGGCGCGGCACCACGAGCACGCGGTGGCAGCGGGGCAATGCTGCGCCGCCATGGTGCAGTCCATCGCAGCGCCGGTGGACGCGGTGTGGTCGCTGGTGCGTCGCTTCGACCAGCCGCAGCGGTACAAGCGCTTCATCAGGAGCTGCCACCTCGTGGACGGCGACGGCGCCGAGGTGGGGTCCGTGCGGGAGCTCCTGCTCGTGTCCGGGCTGCCCGCCGAGAGCAGCCGCGAGCGCCTTGAGATCCGGGACGACGAGCGGCGGGTGATCAGCTTCCGGGTCCTGGGCGGCGACCACCGCCTGGCCAACTACCGCTCCGTGACCACCGTGCACGAGGCGGCGGCGTCGCAGGACGGGCGCCCGCTCACCATGGTCGTCGAGTCCTACGTGGTGGACGTGCCGCCGGGGAACACCGTCGAGGAGACGCGCATCTTCGTGGACACCATCGTTCGGTGCAACCTCCAGTCCCTCGAGGGCACGGTCATCAGGCAGCTGGAGATCGCGGCAACGCCGCACGACGACAACCAGAACTGATTGCCGTCGGGCCGGCCGGCTGCACACCGTACCGTCGTCGCAGTTGTGCTGCCGG
Organism: Zea luxurians; assembly: GCA_029449295.1. NCBI lineage: Eukaryota > Viridiplantae > Streptophyta > Magnoliopsida > Poales > Poaceae > Zea > Zea luxurians. Next base: position 13,855,104 of record JAOPSE010000016.1, read on the forward strand.
TTTCTTTGGACGAGGCTTCATCGACCATTTATGATATATTTTCTTTCGTCGTTGGTACTGTATACTCTCGCGAAAATAAGAAGTTGGTACTGTGAACTGCTTAAAGTTTGAGGTTGTTTGTCTTCCCTTTCTTAAACTCTGCCAATAATGAAGTATTGTAAGATACAGCATCAATAATATTAAGACCAGTAAAGTAGTATAGTTAATATATATATATGAATGTCTGTGTCTATCTTTTCATTTATACTTATATGGAAGGGTAGGAGACGCTCATGTTTCTTTCTGCTAGATGCGTCTAAGATTTATTCAACTGCTGCTGGCCGGCTACTTTCACGATCGTATTATATATAGACAGCATGTGTTCAGGACTTGCTGATTCATTCACTTTGAGGTGCACATTTGTTACAACGTCTCTAAAACCTTGGCAGAGAAGACTATGGGCCCATTTTTTTACACCACCAGTCAATACCAGTCTGAATATTCTGCTGCAGCTCCTGAGAGGTTAGTCATTGTCATGTACAGCAACGCAACTGAATCGCAAATATGCAATGGACAACGAAGAGTGCAACTTGGCCACTTAAGCAATGTCCAGAAGATCACACATATAGTTGTGTAAAACATTGTTTTGCTCTGTAAGCTGTATTATTTACAGAGCAGAGCTTGATTGAAATAGGAGGTGGGATGAGTACTGCTAAGCAGGCAGGGGGAGCTTGAGTTGGACGCTCTCTACACAGGTTGGGTCTATGTCAGAGATGTGGCGCAACCTGCGATTGTGTTGAATGAGAACACATCTGCGCAGGGACGGACGGCACCTGTGCTTGGCGTCCATGGAACGCTTGGTTGACTTCGCCGATATAGAATTGCTGCTATGTGCCCTGCTGAATCCCCAGTTCACTGGCGATCCATTTCTGACAAGATGCATCAAGCTTGCATTGTATGCAGGGATGTTTGTTTTGGTGATAACATTTTTATTTTCACATCAGAATCAAGGAAGACAGACAAGGCTGGTTCATGAGAGCAAAGGAGCCCTCCAAGAAGTTGACCTATTTGGGCGTTGGTTTCGTTCCTTTTGACGCGATCATCAGGGAGGCCGTCGATTGCTTCAGAAGCAAAGGGCTCATCTAGGCCATGTGAATACGTTCAGCTGTACGTCTGTGATTCTGAGAACAGCTACAAGCAATACTTCGCTGTTAGCTCAAACAAAATAAACTGCCAGAATTGAATGCATTGGAAGGGACCATCGGTGTGGTTGCAGTTTTGGGTGCATGGCTCCACTGGGGTTAAAATATTGATGTCCATCTTCGTTGTATGCGAGTTTAATGGCTGTATGCATCATCAACCACCCGTTCGGACTTCGGACATAAGTCATGCTCCTTTATCTACTCCTTCCATGCAAACTACAAGTCATTTTACTTTGTTCTGAGTCAAACTTATTTAGAGGGTATTTGACAAAGCTTCGGAGCTCCCAGAGCTTCACCTCTAACGAGAATCACTTTCAAGTAGTTAAATGGCAAAAAAAATAAACTACTCCATGGTGGGAGTGGAGTGAATCTAGTTACCATTTTATACTAGAGGGTGGGACCAAAACAAATCTGCTTCTCGTCGCTCCTAATCTGCTCTCTACTCTCCAACCTCTCAGGAATCACTTCACACACTATTTGTCAAACAATTTTCGCCAGATATATTCACTTCTATTAGAGAATCATTCTGAATCACTCTATTAAAGAATCAGCTCTCGGATCTAGAGAATCAAGGAACGGAGCTCTACCAAACGAGCCCTTAGTTTTAACTGAGATCATAGAATAATTATTATACAAACATCTATAACATTATGCTAGATTAATTAGACACACACCATAACTTATACTACATTTATTTTAATATAATTTTTTTGTAATTCTAATCTGAATTAGACAAGATTGGTTTAAGGCAAAGCTAAAACGACTTACAATTTGTAATAGAGAAGTAAAATGAAGAACCTATTTTGGCAATCTAATTGTGTTGAAGTTTGTTTTTGACTGTGCAACTCTAAAATTGTACCATTAAACTATCAAAACAAGAAAATTTAGCCACCCACCTAGTATCAAAGGATTTGTATTTTCTGGAAATAATAAAAACTTCTTTATTTATTTCAAATCAGCAACCAATCTATTTTAAATAAAAAAGAAATCAGTATCATTTTTTCTAAAGTATAATGTTGTTCATGGAGCTAGAAAATATGTGTCCTCCATTTTGCACTATGTATGTATGTACATTTTCCATTACCTCTTTTTTCGTGTAGTTCTACGCGCTAGAGCTGAAAAGCGAAAGAAGAAACCAAAACATTAAAAAAAACATCCTGCAGAAAAGCTATAAAATGGTGTGGGTAAAAAGGGAACAAAAAGCATTCTCAGGGCGCGTAAAAAAGAAAAAAAAATTATTTGCATACCGGATGTAAACTCCACTTTTTACAGCCCCTCACATACACTAGCTGCTAGCCCACAAAGACAGATCTAAATTTACAAAATAACCCTTTAGTAATTTATTTTTCTTTTATTTGTATGGACCAGCCGCTGGTGTAAGTGAGAGGCTGTAAAAGGTGGGGTTTATAACCGGTATGCAAAGAATTTTTTTCCGTAAAGAAAGGTGTGATGTGCAGATCTCAGATCTCCTTAGATCAGGCTCCATGCCTTTGTCATTTTTCTTTCTCATCTTATTTTTGGTGTATCGCCCTACAGTTCAATCATACAAACTTTATTCTTCACTTCTTCAGATACCTCATTCATCAGTCCTGATCTAATCACGTAAGTTTCTAGGACAAGCTATCAACTCATCTCGAGAGGCCAGTCAGGCTGGGTATTTTTTTTCACAGCAAACCGAAGTGGGTTTGTTTAGCTCTTGTTCGGTTATTCTAATCCAATATAGATTAAATGAAAATAAAAAGAATTTTGAATTGCTAGAAATTTAAATGCACTCAATTCTATCTAATCTACATGGATTGATATTAAAACGACCATGCTCTTAGTTTGCAGTTTCGGGTTCCTGCTTATGGGAAATCCCGTGGTCAGATTCAGTTTCGGTTTTGGACAGCTTCACAAAAAAAAATGAATCCAACTTTACTAGTGGATTTAAAACATACGAGTAAACTGTTTAGGTACACAACAACTCAAGATCCATCAAACGAAGTTTTAATTGCAATGACCTATTTTGCCCTTCAGGCTGTTTGATATTTCTGTTTTTTACATACTATACATGTTATGCTAATATTTATTTAAAAACTATATTTAAAAGATACAATATTTTCATAATGAATAGTAGTTTTTTATTACATGCTAGTTCCAAGCACGGCAAGAACTATGGTCCATAACATGACATAGCTTCTATAGGGTCTGTTTGGTTTAGTTTTTTCTAACCAGCTTTTCTAAAAATCTGGCTGTGCGAAGAATCTAGCTGTGGGGAGAATCTGAGTATCATTACGATTACATGTGGAGAAAGATAAAGTTGTTCATAGGGTCCAGAATCTAGAAAGTGACGGATTCCTACTATTACAACGACTCAACCGATTATGTGTTTATGTTGATTTCGGATGGTTTTTGACCCAACGAATTTTATAGAAGCTGGCTGAAAAGCTGAGCGTTTGGCAGTCCGCAGCAGCTTTTAGTGGCCAGAAGCTGCCAAAAGCCGAAACAAACATGCCCATAGTAGTGTCATATGAAGTGATTGCTGTCGGGGACCATAATTAGGGGTACCCTCAAGGCTCCTAATTCTCAGCTGGTAACCCCCATCAGTACAAAGCTGCAAAGGCCTGATGGGTGCGATTAAGTCAGGGATCGGTCCATTCGAGGGACTCGATCACGCCTCACCCGAGCCTAGCCTCGGACAAGGGCAGCCGACCCCGGAGGATTTCCGTCTCGCCCGAGGCCCCCCTTCAGCGGCAAACATATTTCCGGTTCGCCCGAGGTCCTGTCTTCGCTAAGAAGCAACCCTGACCAAATCGCTGCACCAACCGACCAAGTCGCAGGAGAATTTAATGCAAAGGTGGCCTGACACCTTTATCCTGACGCGCGCCCCCCAGCCGGCAGAGCCGAAGTGACCGTCGTCACTTCGTCGCTCCACTGACCGGCCTGACAGAAGGACAGCGCCGCCTGCGCCACTCCGACTGCGGTGCCACTTGACAGAGTGAGACTGACAGGCAGTCAGGCCCGGCCAAAGGCACCATAGGAAGCTCCGCTCCGCCCGACCCAGGGCTCGGACTCGGGCTAAGTCCCGGAAGACGGCGAACTCCGCCCGACCCAGGGCTCGGACTCGGGCTAAGTCCCGGAAGACGGCGAACTCCGCCCGACCCAGGGCTCGGACTCGGGCTAAGTCCCGGAAGACGGCGAACTCCGCCCGACCCAGGGCTCAGACTTGGGCTAAGTCCCGGAAGACGGCGAACTCCGCCCGACCCAGGGCTCGGACTCGGGCTAAGTCCCGGAAGACGGCGAACTCCGCCCGACCCAGGGCTCGGACTCGGGCTAAGTCCCGGAAGACGACGACCTCCGCCTCGCCCGACCCAGGGCTCGGACTCGGGCTAAGTCCCAGAAGACGACGATCTCCGCCTCGCCCGACCTAGGGCTCGGACTTGGGCTCGGCCCCAGAAGACGACGAACTCCGCTTCGCCCGACCCCAGGGTTCGGACTCCGCCCCGGCACCAGCCGGCGATCTCCGCCTCACCCAAACCTGGGGCTCGGACCCGACCTCGGCCACGGAAGACAGACTCGACCTCGGCTTCGGAGGAGCTTCCACATCGCCCAACCTAGGGCGTAGACCAGCCACGACAACAGGAGGCGCCATCATCACCCTACCCCGAGCTGACTCTGGCTGCAGGGAACAAGACCGGCGTCCCATCTAGCTCGCCCCGCCAGATAGGCAATGATGGCGCCCTGCATACTCTGTGACGACGGCGGCTCTCAGCCCCCTTACGGAAGCAAGATGACGTCAGCAAGGATTCAACCGCTCCGACAGCTGTCCCTCCGCCAGGCTCCATCGCTCCTCCGACGGCCACGACATCACACCAGCTGGGTGCCAAAATCTCTCCGGCTGCCACAACGGCATGTACTTAGGGCGCTAGCTCTCCTCCGCTAGACACATAGCACTCTGCTACACCCCCCATTGTACACCTAGATCCTCTCCTTACGCCTATAAAAGGAAGGACCAGGGCCCTCTTAGAGAGGGTTGGTCGCGCGGGGACGAGGACGAGAACAGGCGCTCGCTGGAGGCTGCTCGCTCCCTCTCCCGCGTGGACGCTTGTAACCCCCTACTGCAAGCGCACCCGACCTGGGCGCGGGACGAACACGAAGGTCGCGGGATTCCCACCTCTCGCACGCCGGTCTCCGGCCGCCTCGCTCTCCCCCCTTCGCGCTCGCCCTCGCGCTCGACCCATCTGGGCTGGGGCACGCGGCGACATTCACTCGTCGGCTCAGGGACCCCCCGGTCTCGGAACGCCGACAGTTGGTGCGCCAGGTAGGGGCCTGCTGCGTGTTGACGAACAGCTTCCCGTCAAGCTCCAGATGGGCAGTCTCCAGCAACCTCTCCAACCCGGGACGGTGCTCCGTTTCAGGAGTCTTGAGTTCATGTCCCTCGACGGCAGCTACGACATGATACTCCTTCCACCGCCGTGCGACAACGACAGTGGCGGCCGACAACCCGCCCGCCGGCGGCGGAATCGGCGACGTCTTCCCCGCATGGTGGAAGAACAACCTTCGAGCTCACCCCGTCCTCTCCCGCGCGAACGGAGGAGGAGGCGGGGCAACCAAGGCCAAGCAGGAGACAGCGCCTTGTCGGCTGTCGAGCGAGTCGACGGCCCCAGCGCCCCAACGGGGGGCGCACCGGGCGTCGACCTCGCGTTTGAGACGAAGGCGAGCGCCGTCCCCCCGCGACACGCCAATCCCGAGCAAGCGGACGACGCCAGCACGCTCGCGGAAAGCTTGCTGGACGTCACCCTCATACTTGAGACGACGGTGCAGTCAGTCCCCGACGTGACCTCATCGCCGCCCGTCGACCAAAAGGTACCGACCGATTCCCATCCCACGTCTTTCGGATTCAGCCTCAACCCGCCTAGCGGCCCCGCTTTGGCGGGCGCTCTTGTAGAGGCAAGTCCAAACCCTCTGGGGTTTCGTATGCGGTCACCTTGGGACCGGCTGACGGACGTCTCGACCTACGGGCCCTCTGGGTCCGAGGAAGACGACGAGCCCAGTATCTGTTGGGATTTCTCTGGACTTGGCAACCCTAGTGCTATGCGGGACTTCATGACCGCATGCGACTACTGCCTTTCCGACTTTTCGGACGGTGGCCGTAGCCTCGGCGACGAGGACTGCGGCCCAAGTCGCGAATGCTTCCACGTCGATCTAGGGGGTCCCCCCGAAGGCAACCATCTCGGCATGCCGGAGGACGGTGACCTCCCTAGGCCGGTGCCTCGCGTTGACATCCCACGGGAGCTAGCTGTGGTCCCCGTTCAGGCGGGGGGCCATGACCCACAACTCGAGCAAATCCGCGGGGTGCAGGCCAGGCTCGACGAGGGAGCAGGAGCACTTGAGCCGATCCGTCGGGACGTCGGGCAGGCATGGGCGGGCCAACCTCCGGCCGGAGAAATACGTCATCTACCCCAGGGCTTCCAGCACCGCATCACCGACGACGTCAGGGTCAGACCACCACCCGCATCCAGTGGGGTCGGCCAGAACCTGGCGGCAGCAGCAATGCTTCTTCGCGCGATGCCGGAGCCATCAACCACCGAGGGGCGGCGAATCCAGGGAGAGCTCAAGAATCTCCTGGAAGGCGCCGCGGTCCGACGGGCCGAGAGCTCTGCCTCCCGAAGGCAGGGGTACCCCTCGGAACCTCATGCCGCGACTTCCCGATTCATGCGGGAAGCCTCGGTCAACACCGGGCGCACGCGCAACACCGCGCCTGCGGCCCCGGGTCGCCTCGGCAACGAGCACCATCACCGTGACCATCGGGCCCACCTCGATGAGAGGGTGCGCCGAGGCTACCACCCCAGGCATGGGGGACGCTACGACAGCGGGGAGGATCGGAGTCCCTCGCCCTAACCACCCGGTCCGCAAGCCTTCAGCCGAGCCATCCGACGGGCGCCGTTCCCGACCTGGTTCCGACCCCCGACTACTATCACAAAGTACTCGGGGGAGACGAGACCGGAACTGTGGCTCGCGGACTACTGTCTGGCCTGCCAACTGGGTGGAACGGACGATGACAACCTCATCATCCACAACCTCCCCCTGTTCCTCTCCGACTCCGCTCGCGCCTAGTTGGAGCACCTGCCTCCGGGGCAGATCTCCAACTGGGACGACCTAGTCCAAGCTTTCGCCGGCAATTTCCAGGGCACGTATGTGCACCCCAGGAATTCCTGTGACCTCCGAAGCTGCTGACAGCAGCCGGGAGATTCTCTCCGGGACTACATCCGGCGATTCTCGAAGCAGCGCACCGAGCTGCCCAACATCACCGACTCAGATGTCATCGGCGCGTTCCTCGCTGGCACCACCTGCCGCGACCTGGTGAGCAAGCTGGGTCGCAAAACCCCCACCAGGGCGAGCGAGCTGATGGACATCGCCACCAAGTTCGCCTCCGGCCAAGAGGCGTCGAGGCTATCTTCCGGAAGGACAAGCAGCCCCAGGGCCGCCCTTCGGAAGATGCCCCTGAGGCGTCAACTCAGCACGGCGCCAAGAAGAAGGGCAAGAAGAAGTCGCAAGCGAGACGCGACGCCGCCGACGCGGACCTTGTCGCCGCCGCCGAGTACAAGAACCCTCGGAAGCCCCCCGGAGGTGCCAACCTCTTCGACAAGATGCTCAAGGAGTCGTGCCCCTATCACCAGGGGCCCGTCAGGCACACCCTTGAGGAGTGCGTCATGCTTCGGCGCCACTTCCACAGGGTCGGGCCACCCGCGGAGGGTGGCAAGGCCCGTGACGACGACAAGAAGGAAGATCACCAGGCAGGAGAGTTCCCCGAGGTCCGCGACTGCTTCATGATCTATGGTGGGCAAGCTGTGGGGGATAGATATCCCCCGGGTCCACCAAAAGAGTAAAGGACCTCACGAAAGGCCCAAGGGCCCAATGAATCGTAAGGTTATTCTTTCGTGGACTTGGGGAAAGACGGCCAGCAACGCAGAGCGACATGGGGCCAGATTGGTGCAAACCCGGACGGCCCATAGCGCCAAGCCATTGGCCGCAACAGAGACCCGACTTTCCCGCGTCGAGGCCTCCATGCAACGGAGCCACGTGAGGATAAGTCGGCGAGAGTTACGTAGAGGATAATCTCGAGAGGTTCACTATCTTTTAGCCATTCGTTGTTATCTCATCACGTGTACTGCCCCACGGTCGAGTATATAAGGCCTAGGGGGCACCCCTTCAGAACGATCGACCCATTACTTAGCCACCCACATCAACTCTCTGTATTCTCGATCCAGAGAGCTCTCTTGTAATCACCTCCACCAAGCATACTCTTCAGGACGTAGGGTGTTACGCATCTCTAAGCGGCCCGAACCTGTAAACCTTGTCCACTGTCCCTCGTGCGATCGGCACGAACCATTTTGCTACAGTTGTCGACACCGTCCTACTCCTAAAACACCTTGAGGGGCAACCCCGGGTGTGCGGTCGGACCCTAAACACCGACAGCTGGCGCGCCAGGTAGGGGGTGTGTTGACAATCCAAGCTAGCTCAATGGCCATCTCCTTCTACAACAAGATCACCCTGCGCCCCGGATCTATGTTCTGCTTCGGAACAATCTCGTTCGTAGCGGACGAAGAAGGAATTCTGCACCGTATTGCGGATCCGCCAAAAAAGGAGTCTTCCTCAACAAACTCCGGAAATATCGGAGAAGCACGACCTCCAGCTCCCCGGAAGAAAATCACCACGACGACAGCGCCGTTCTACCCCGACGTCCTCTTCATCGGAAGGGCGGAATCGCCCGCCATCTCCGACGACGAGCCGACTGTACCCGGGGAGGAACCGCCTCAGCGAGAGTCCCGTCGACGGAGGAACCGGCGCAGGAATGTTCGACGACATCACGCGGCCGGAGAGCGAAATCCGGAACAACCTGTCTCGCGAGACGAGGTCTCGGAGGTAGGAGAAACCCCGGAGGAACGCGTCTTCAGAGAGCGAAGGAACTCCCGACGACGTGATCGCCGACGAGCTCAGGAGCAGGCTGAGCAGGATACAAGGCAACGTCGCGAGAATCCACTCTTCGGGCGTAATCTGAACCCCGACTTCGCCCGAGCCATGAACACGCCGAGCGAGGTCGGAGGGGTGCTGGCTCGGATAGCGGAAGGACTTCCTCGCACTCCTGACGCCGACGGCTACCGGCGACTGTTCACCCAGGCGGCCAACCATCTTCTACCGCTTGCTCACCCGCCAAACGATCTACGACACGCCATCAACAGTCGCCGAGACGCGCGGAGCTCCATCAACGCTTCGCGGGAACGGCGGCATGAGAACGAAATTCGTCGTCGAGAGGAGTACGACAGGGATCATGGTGCCCCGACTCAGAGCCAAGCTACCAGGACTGAGTCGGCGACGGCTTCGACTGGCGGAACCTCCCGGGGACGGTCGAGGAATCACAACCACAACTCCCCTCCCCGGGACAGGCATCGACCCAGACGACAAGAGGACACGTGCGGAGTGTCCGCCCTCACTCCGCGCCTTAGGGCCATCCAGTGGCCTCCCAATTTCAAGGTATCCAATGTTGACAAGTATGAACCTAAGCAGGATCCATGGGGTTGGCTAGCCGTCTACACCACCGCTGCTCGAGCTGCCGGAGCATCCGAGGACGTGATGACCGCGTACTTGCCCATTGTCCTTGGACAAGACGCGCTGCAATGGCTACGACATCTACCCCGACACTGCATCGACGTCTGGGGAGACTTCAGTCGGCGTTTCACTGCCAACTTCCAGTCCCTCTCCGACAAGCCGGCGCAGCCGTGGGACCTCAAATCTATCAAGCGCCGGGGGGACGAGACTCTCCGATCATACCTCAAGAGGTTTCAAACCATGAGGAATCGCATCCCCGATGTCACGGAGGCGGCCGTGATCGAGGACTTCTACCGAGGATCCAATGACTCGGCTTTTGTCCGAGCCATACTACAAAGGGCGCCGACCACCTCGGAGGAACTGTTCCGGGAAGCCGACCTCTACATCACCGCCGACGAGCGAGCCCAGGACCTCATCGGAGGAACGAAGCCCGCACCGGCAGCACAACGACGCGACGCGAACCAGCAACCTGACAAGCGATGGGAGAAGCGGCCACGTGAAGAAGTACACGCCGCCGGGCCACCCGCCGCCCGCGCTCGAGGAGGACCTCGTGGAGGCGAACGCACACTGGACGACATCCTCGACGCCCAGTGCCCGTACCACAAGGACATGCGCCACACTCTTCGTAACTGCCGGGACTTCAAGCACTCCGTCGGACACGGTCGACCCTTCCAACCTCTACCTCCTCCTCCGCCGAGGGGAGGACCAGATGAACCACGACAACCCCATCGGCAGGAGGAGGGAGGGGGAGGAGGAGCTTTCCCGCGCATTGACAGGGAGGTCAACGTCATCTTCGGCGGACACGGGTCACAGGAGAGTAGAAGACAGCAAAAGCTCAATGATCGCCAGATACTGGTGGCGACCATCGGTCCTCCCGCCCCATACCGATGGTCGGAGCACCCGATCACCTTCACTCGGGCGGATCAATGGCTCAACTTCGACCACCCGGGCAGATACCCGCTTCTCGTCGATCCGGTGATCCGAGAGAGCCGGGTGAAAAAGGTGTTAGTGGACGGGGGGAGCAGCATCAACATCACCTTCCCCCGGACACTCCAAAGCTTGGGAGTTCATCTCAAAGAGCTCCACGAGTCAGACACTCCTTTCTTCGGCATCGTGCCGACTGAAGGGGAGTACCCGCTGGGCCACATCTACATGCCGGTCACCTTTGGAACTCCGGAAAACTACAGAACCGAGTTCCTGAGGTTTGAAGTGGCGAACTTCGACTGCGGGTACAACGCCATCGTCGGGAGGCCAGGGCTGGCCAAATTCATGGCCATCCCGCATTACACATACATGATACTGAAAATGCCGGGGCCACAAGGGATCATAACTGTGCGCGCCGACCTCCAAGGCGCCGCAGAATGTTTCCGAGTGGCTATTCAAGCAGCCCTCACCGCCAAGCCGTCGACAGCTCCCTCAGCAATGGCGAACTCTAAGCCTGAAGAAGACCTCGCAATACCGGCGAATGAAGCTCAGACCGCGACCTCTATGCGGCCGACTGAAGAGACCAAGAGAATCAATCTGGGGTTCGCTGATGAGCGTAAGACAGCCATCATCAGCTCCAGTTTGAGTGACAAATAGGAAAGCGCGCTCGTCCAGTTTCTGCAAGATAACCGAGACGTATTCGCATGGCAACCTGCGGATATGCCGGGAGTCCCGAGAGAGCTGGCCGAGCACAAACTAAAGGTTTTTCCCCAGGCGAGGCCGATTCGGCAGAAATTACGTCGCTTCACACCTGACAAGAGGGAAGCCATTCGCGCCGAGTTAGCTCGCTTGGTCGCGGCTGGATTCATTAGAGAAGTATTACATCCTGAGTGGTTAGCCAATCCTGTTCTTGTACTCAAAAAGAATAAAGTGGACTGGCGCATGTGCGTTGATTATACTGATCTCAACAAACACTGTCCAAAGGATCCCTTCGGGCTCCCAAGGATAGATCAGGTGGTGGACTCCACCGCTGGATGTTCTATGTTGTCTTTCTTGGATTGCTATTCCGGGTATCATCAGATCAGTCTGGCGAAGGAAGATGAAGAAAAAAACAGCGTTCATTACTCCATTTGGTGCTTTCTGTTATACCTCCATGCCGTTTGGCCTCAAGAACGCTGGAGCAACTTACCAGAGAGCTATCCAAACATGCTTAGCCGATCACTGGGGCAAGCGTGTGGAGGCTTATGTGGATGACGTGGTGATCAAAACACAGGACTCAAAGGACTTCATTGAAGATTTGCAACTGGTTTTCAACAGCCTGAGGCGGTATAGATGGAAGCTTAATCCCGAGAAGTGCGTTTTTGGGGTACCAGCCGGAAAGTTGCTCGGATTTATCGTCAGCAACCGAGGAATTGAAGCTAACCCAGACAAGATTGAAGCTATCATGAAGATGGAAGCACCTCGATCGCAGAAGAAGGTTCAGCGACTTACCGGATGCATGGCAGCTTTAAGCAGATTTATATCCAGGCTGGGAGAAAAAGGTTTGCCGTTTTATAAGTTACTCAAGAAGGTGGATAAATTTCAATGGACTTTAGAAGCACAAGAAGCTCTAGATGCTCTGAAAAAATTCTTGACAACACCGCCAGTACTGAAACCACCTCGGCGAGCTACATCGACTCAACCAGCTGAAGATTTGCTACTGTACATCTCTTGCACGACTCACGTGGTAAGCACCGCGTTAGTAGTCGAGCGAGCAGAAGAAGGGCACGCCTATCCAGTGCAACATCCTGTGTATTTCATCAGTGAAGTCCTCGGCCCCTCAAAGAAAAAGTATTCTCAAGTTCAGAAGCTATTGTATGCAGTACTTCTAACTGCCCGCAAGCTGCGCCACTACTTTGACGACCACAAAGTCATAGTAGTCACGAGTTTTCCAATAGGGGATATTCTTCACAACAAGGAAGCCATCGGTCGAATAGCCAAGTGGGCTTGTGAGCTGGGATCTCATGACATCGAGTTTCGGCCTCGTACTGCCATCAAAACCCAAGCACTGGTTGATTTTGTATCAGAGTGGACTGAACAACAAGTACCAGACAACCCAGAGACTGCAGAGGTATGGCGAATGTATTTCGATGGCTCACTCAAGCTGCAGGGAGCAGGAGCGGGGATTCTTTTCACTGCACCAGGAGGCGAACACCTCAAGTACGCCCTCCAGTTGCTATTCCCGGCCTCCAACAATGCAGCCGAGTATGAAGCGTTGATCCATGGATTGAACATTGCCATATCATTGGGCGTCAAAAGATTAATGGTATTCGGGGATTCTCTGGTAGTTATCAGCCAGATAAATAAGGAGTGGGATTGCTCAAACGATTCAATGGGAAGGTATTGCACTGCCGTTCGAAAGCTGGAGGATAAATTCGAGGGTTTAGAGTTTCATCATGTGGAGAGAGATCGGAACGCGGCAGCCGATGTACTGTCCAAGCTAGGATCCAGTCGAGCTCAGGTCCCGCCCGGGGTTTTTGTGCAAGAAATTCTGCAGCCAAGTATCTCGTCGGGTCAAATGGAAGAATGCAACATCATAGATCAACCCGAGTCAGATCCCGATGACTGGAGAAAGCCAATCATTAAGTATATAAAGAATGAAGAAGAACCAGATGATAAGAACTCGGCGGAGCGCATTGCAAGACAGTCGGCTCATTATACACTCATTGGGGAAACATTATACAGAAGGGGTGCGTCAGGCGTCTTCATGAAGTGCATTCTCCCATCCACTGGAAAACAACTCCTGGAAGAAGTCCATGCTGGGCAATGTGGAATACATGCAGCCTCCAGAACATTGGTCGGAAAGGTCTTCAGATCAGGATTCTATTGGCCAACGGCAAAGAATGATGCAGCCGAGTTAGTTCAGAGGTGCGAAGCCTGCCAATACTTGTCGAAGCAACAACACCTGCCAGCACAGCAGCTGCAGACCATACCAGTAACGTGGCCTTTTGCATGCTGGGGGCTGGATATGATTGGACCTTTCAAGAAAGCTCAAGGGGGATATACTCATGTGTTGGTAGCAATTGACAAGTTCACTAAATGGATAGAATTCAAGCCCATTGCCTCCTTAACCTCTGCCAAGGCTGTGGAATTCATACAAGATATAATATTCAGATTCGGGATACCAAACAGCATCATAACTGATTTAGGATCCAACTTCACAAGTTCAGAATTCTTTGACTTCTGCGAACAAAAGAGTATTCAGATCAAGTATGCATCTGTAGCCCATCCAAGAGCCAACGGGCAAGTTGAGCGAGCCAACGGAATGATATTGGATGCACTCAGAAAAAAGATTTTTGATAAGAACGAAAAATTCGCAGGAAAGTGGATCAGAGAACTGCCTTATGTTGTTTGGAGCTTAAGAACCCAACCCAGCCGAGCTTTGCATGGAAACACTCCTTTCTTCATGGTCTATGGGTCGGAGGCAGTGCTGCCTGCTGATCTCAAGTTTGGGGCGCCAAGGTTGATTTTTGAAAGCATAGCAGAAGCTGAGACCACCAGGCTGGAGGACATAGACGTACTCGAGGAAGAACGGTTAAATGCGGTAATCCAGTCAGCAAGATACCAGCAGACTTTAAGGCGCTATCACGACAAGGCTGTGCGGCAACGATCTTTTTCAGTAGGGGAGCTCGTCCTTCGCCGAATTCTAACGGGAGAAGGACGACACAAGTTATCACCCTTATGGGAAGGACCTTTCATAGTGGCAGAAGTCACTCGGCCCGGATCATATCGCCTCACTCAGATGGATGGCACGGAAGTCGGGAACTCTTGGAACGTAGAACACCTGAGGAAGTTTTATCCTTAGCCGTACCTCAAAACTGCTGGGATAACAATGATGTACTCTGTAAAGTGGAAATATGTCATCAATAAAGAAAGGGTTTCAAGGATACTCAATTTGTTTACGGTTGACTTGCATTCTTACTTAACTCGGGGTGACCACTATACCCTGCTAACGGAGCAATCGGCTTAAGTCGGCAATGACTTAAGGCGGTGCAACATGCTCACGCTTACTTAACTCGGGGTGACCACTATGCCCTGCTAACGGAGCAATCGGCTTAAGTCGGCAATGACTTAAGGCGGTGCAACATGCTCACGCTTACTTAACTCGGGGTGACCACTATGCCCTGCTAGCGGAGCAATCGGCTTAAGTCGGCAATGACTTAAGGCGGTGCAACATGCTCACGCTTACTTAACTCGGGGTGACCACTATGCCCTGCTAACGGAGCAATCGGCTTAAGTCGGCAACGACTTAAGGCGGTGCAACATGCTCATGCTTACTTAACTCGGGGTGACCACTATGCCCTGCTAACGGAGCAATCGGCTTAAGTCGGCAACGACTTAAGGCGGTGCAACATGCTCATGCTTACTTAACTCGGGGTGACCACTATGCCCTGCTAACGGAGCAATCGGCTTAAGTCGGCAATGACTTAAGGCGGTGCAACGTGCTCACGCTTACTTAACTCGGGGTGACCACTATGCCCTGCTAACGGAGCAGTCGGCTTAAGTCGGCAACGACTTAAGGCGGTGCAACATGCTCATGCTTACTTAACTCGGGGTGACCACTATGCCCAGCTAATGAAGCAATCAACTCTAATTGGCGCTTGCTTAAAACCAATGCAACATGCTCTCGCTTACTTAATTCAGGGGATGATCTCCATATCCCACATACAAAATTCATAGTCGTCATACATCATTACTACCGAACTCATTAAACTAAAAAATCTTGATACAATGATAGAATAACTATGACATTCAAATAAACTGGTGTTCTCTGACAAATATTCAATCATGCAAGCTGCGCGCCTGAAGCACGCGAAATGTTTTCTCTATTTTGCAATGTCTTTTCCAGGAGCAGTTGACGAAGAAGGACGACTCGAGGAGTCAGGGGCGGCGTTCACGTCGGCCCTTATATCCTCAGGAACAACTACGCCAGGCCTCCTCATCAGAATTCGTCCCGCTCGAATGGCCTTGTCCATGGCCCTATCGCGTTGGGCTCTCAGAGTATTGGAAGTCTCTTCAGCAGACTTAACAGCCGACTGAGCAGCCTCTAGCTCTTGAGCAACGGATTTCTTGGAAGCACGCAGGTTCTTGATGACAACGTCTTTAGCCGATATCAGCTCCCGAAGGCGAATCACATCATCCAAGGACTCCTGCAGCTTATAGCGAAGATTGTTCAACTCCTCCATGGAAAAGCGATGACTCCTCTCCAAAATAGTCAACGAATTGCTAGAATCTCGATACAACCTATCAAGATTGTCACGAGAAGCGGCAAGAACGCGTTTTTCTTCCTGCAAGCACAAATCAGTTCATTCAGAGAACCAAGCAAACAATAGGAGTATAGCAAGCATAGTTTTCGTATTTCACCTTTTCAGAGTCTAACTGAGCATGCAGAGAGGAACTCAACGCATTAGCATCATCCAAGGCAGCAGAGACCTGACTCAGTTCGATCTGACTTTGAGAATACTTTTCCTCAAGATCAATGCATCGCTGAGTCAGTTCAGCTCGATCCTGAGAATGCTTCTCCTCAAGAAGTGCAGTCTGCCGAGTCATTCCTAGTAAGAGGTAATCAGACAAAACAAGGTCAGAAAGTCAAGCAGTCCACAACTAACGCGAAGAAAAGAAAAAAGGCACTAACCAGTGTTAATCGCCTCCAACTCGGATACACGACGACGAAGTAACGCCGGATTCCAACACGGGAAAGATGAAGCCACTTCTGGAACAGGAGCACCATGCAATTTCAGCTGGCTGGTCATCCCGTCCACCAAAGTCTGATGAGAAGAGCAGATGAGCGTAATAGCAAGAGTTCAGGCAATGTAAAAATCAAGCTAAGAGACAACACAGTACCTGGAGGTTGGAGAAGAACGAGGGGATCCCCAAGTCAGGAGAAATCAGATGATAACCAGGCGCAGGGTCATCACCCGAAGCAGCATGCAATGGAACGGTGGGAATCAGTTCATCTCCTTCAGCAGAGCCGGATACTCGATCAACGGGGACGCTGCCCTCTAAAGCGACACCCCGGTCTGAAGTTTGGGCCACCACCATGCAACCAGAGTGTGGAGGTGACCCAACGTGAACGTTCATGGAAGTGCCGGAGGGAGACCCTGTTTGGGCACCCCCGGGGACTGGGCCATGGTCGACACTGCCCACTTGAGCCGGGTTACCCCCGGCAACACCCTCGGGGGCTGGGCAGTGGCTTGCACCCTTCGCCTGAGCTATGTCATCCCCGACGACACCCTCGGGGGCTGGACATGTGTCGACACCATCCTGGGGGTCCAAACTTTCAGCAGTAACCATCTCCAAGGTTGATGGGCCCTCGGCTATGTCCATTGAATCGGGACAATCCAAGTTGACATCCCGTCCCTCAAGATCGTGCTCTAAGGTTGATGAGGCACGGGATGACCTCAACCCAGCGTTCGGCACAGCACCACAAGTTTCCGTCGCGTCATCATCCACTGGCCCTGATAGCAAGTCCTCTGGGACCATATCTTCCAGAGTTTGATCAAAGTCGGCCAAGGACATGTTCTGCAGACCAACAAGAGCAGATAAAGCAGGAGAAGGAACCCCGCTACTTTCCCCACTGGCGAGGAATTGCCGACTGTTCTTTCGAATCAAAGGAACCTCATCTTCTTCCTCTTCATCATCTTCATCAGCAACACCGGCACCACACCCATTGGGTTCAGCAACAGATGGACCACACCCATTGGGTTCAGCAACAGATGGACCACACCCATTGGGATCGGCATCGGCAAATTCAGATGCAAGAACCCCCTCATCAGCAGGAGCCGAGGGACCAGCACTCTGATTCAAACTAGATATTCGCCGAATACGTCTCTTCTTCTTTTTCTGATCATCAACAGAAAGATCAGTCTGATTGATTCGGCGGGGACGCTTCGAGCGAGCACGGACAGGTCTCTGGACATCCAAGACTATACCGACCTCTGGGAGAGGTGCCACTGCCAATGTCTCAGTAGGGATGGCGTCAGAAGAATCCTCGGCCAACATGTCAAGCACAGCATTTATTTCAGCATCAGTAGGATCCAAAGGCACCTCAAAACGGGTTTGTCTTTCATCATCAGGGATTTTCCCAAGTGAAGCAACCAAAACATTAACCTCCTCATCAGAGGGCCGCGCTCTAAGACCCAAATTGCCATCAGTTGAAGGTGGATTTGACACGAAACGAGTGAAGGCCTTAGCAGGAGGCAGATTCCAGGCTGAATACGCCACCGGAGCACCAACATTGGATACTTTACCTCTGAGAATCATCTCTAGTCGGCTCACCAAATCTGCAGAAGGGATCCTTCTATTGGTAACTCGAGTTGGGTCAGCTAGCCCTTGATACAGATAAGCTGGGTGGACCCTATCCTTCAGCGGCTGAATGTTTTTGAAGACAAAGTCAGCGACTATAGCTTCAGCGGTTAAACCCCTCTCTTTCAATAGCCCAACTTCAGCTAACAGCACACTGGCCTCAGCCACCTCTTCGTCTGTGGGAGACTCGGTCCAGCTCGGGGTGCGAACATCTGGTTGTCTTCCTGACCGGGGGGGGAGAGAATTTCCATAATTATCTACTATAAACCATTCCAGGCGCCATCCCTTAATGCTGTCCTTAAGGGGGATCTCAAGATACTCAGTTTTCCGCCCCCGGCGCATCTCCAAGCTGGCACCTCCAACCAACTGATGCTGTCCCCCGGCCATCCCAGGGCGACAGTGATACAAGTGTTTCCACAGGCCAAAATGCGGCAGCACGCCAAGAAAGGCCTCACATAAGTGGACAAAGATAGAAATTTGCAGAATTGAATTAGGGTTCAGATGGGTTAAGTTGATGTGGTAGAAATCAAGAAGACCACGGAAAAAGGGAGAAATAGGAAGGCCAAGGCCACGGAGAAGAAAGGGAGTGTAAACCACAGACTCGTGGGTATCCTCCGTCGGAACCGTAGTTCCATGGCAAATCCGCCAAGAACAGAGTTCCCGCGGAGGAAGAACCCCGATGGATACGAGGTGGAGGAGTTCAGTTTCAGAGATGTTGGACATGTGGTTACCTGCGAAAGGCAACTGGCTGTTGGGATCAATTGGGGGAATCACCACAGCAGAAGAACTCGCAACTTTCCTCTTGGGAGCCATCTCGATTTCACCAGCGGGCAAATTGGAGGCAAGCGCAGAAGAGATTTGGAAGCAGGAATGCAAAAACTAGGGCGCGGAAAGCAAAGGCGGCTAAAAGTGCGACTCCTATGGGATATTCTCGGACCAGACACCGTTTCAAAAAGTGCCCAGTCATCACCCGGCGGTTATTTCCGAAATCCCAGCATGCCACGTAGTCATTCGGCAGTTATTTCCCAGAAAACTGGTGGGCCCTCTCCTTACTCGGGCGCTAACCCTCGAAATAACTCGGCGTTGCCTCTAAAACGCTGACCTCGAGCTCAATAACTCGGCGTTGCCTCTAAAATGCCGACGTCACTATTCAGTCACTCGGCGTTGCCTCTAAAACGCTGATCTCGAGTTTAGTCACTCGGCATTACTTCTAAAATGCCGACGTTGACCTTCACCAACTCGGCGTTGTCTCTAAAACGCTGATCTCGAGTTTAGTCACTCGGCATTACTTCTAAAATGCCGACGTTGACCTTCACCAACTCGGCGTTGCCTCTAAAACGCTGATCTCGAGTTTAGTCACTCGGCGTTACTTCTAAAATGCCGACGTTGACCTTCACCAACTCGGCGTTGCCTCTAAAACGCTGATCTCGAATTCAATAACTCGGCGCTGCCTCTAAAACGCCGACGTCACTATTCAATCACTCGGCGTTGCCTCTAAAACGCTGACCTCGAGTCTAATTGCTCAGCATTGTCTCTAAAATGCCAAAATCACTACTTAGTAACTCGGCGTTGCCTCTAGAACGATGATCTGGAGTTCAACTACTCAGCATTACTTCTAAAATGTCGATGGCGATTTCCGATCACTCAGCATTTCTTCTGAAAACACTGATACAGACTGCAACATTGCTCGGAAACATCAGCATAACGATCAAGCTGTTCGTTTATGGACTCAAAAGACTCAGATTCATAGTCAAACGAAACGATTCATCAAAAGGAAGCCAAACTTGTTCTTCATTCAAGGGAAGTGATAACATTTACAAATCAACTCATTATGAGTTGATACTTCCCTATTTCTACTACTAAACTACACTTTACTGCTACTACTACTCTACAATATACTACTTTACATTACTAATAATACTACATTATCTAACTATACTACTTCTAATCTATACTAATATTTAGAAAGACCAGTGGCATCTAGCCACTGGCCTTGCTCCTGCCGCCGCCGCCGCTCTTGGTGCCGCCCCCGCCGCCGCCGCTCTTGGTGCCACCCCTGTCGCCGCCGCCCCTGGTGCAGCCGCCGCCGTCGTCGTCGTCGTCGTTGTCGTCGTCGTCGTCGTCGTCGTCGCCGCCATCGTCGTCGTCGTCGTCGTCGTCCCCGCCCTCGCCGTCGTCGTCCGAGTCCTCCTCCTCCGAGGAGCACTCGGACTCATCCGAGCCCTCGAGCCCGGAGCGCTCGACGGCCCGGATATACGACCAGACCTCCGCCGCGAGCCCCTGGGAGTCGTCTGAGTCGTCAGACGACTCACGCAGGGGGATGGGAGCCGGAGACCCCTCGGATTCAGAGGAGAACTCCTCCTCTGAAAACTCCGAGTCACCAAACTCTTCAGACGAAGGAGTTGGTTCGCGCTTGCGTTTCTTGCCCATGGTGGAAACGCAGATAGAAGAAAAAAAGCAGGCAAGGGAGAACAGCGAGAGATGTGAAAAAATCAGGCTGGCAAAGGCACTATTTATAGGAAAAGAAGGCAACCGCTCACCTCCAACAGTGGTCACTGAACAGTCGCAAAGCATTCAATAAGCACCCCAACCCATCTGAAGACACGTCAGGCGGCGGACGCCGTTTCATGCAGCACTACACCCATTGGGACTCCAGTCAACAGCGCAAAGGATATGATTACACTTGCCGTCCCATCACATTACAACTCAGAAGCAGCAGGTTAAAACACTCAGCGTACCAAGCCGTTCCTTGCTCACACCCATTGGGGGGGGACGCCCAGGAATTGTCAGTATATTTTTCAAAATGGTCACATCTGTGCAGAGCATGCAGTGAATGCCTCAAGACAAAAATGAGATATCAACAAGAGTTAAAGGGAAGCCAAATATAGTCAGCAGAGTGCAAAATACGGTCGACAGACATGACCTGAAGACTAGACAGAGAACGTCCATCGAACGTCCAATCAGTCGCAGAGCAAATACACTATGCTACCCAGCAAGATATGGAAGGATTGCAAATTCAGTCGCAAAAGACAAAACACATGCTGACCTCTGAAGCATAATATTGATGACATAGCTCGGATGACATCATACCAACTTTTTTATAAGCAGAAAGAGTATTCTTCAACAAAAGGACACAAAAAGAAGACCTTCAAGCGAATTATCCTCAAAAAATTCACTTGAAGGTCGGGGGCTACACCCATTGGGTGCACCTCCGGTGCACCCCATGGATTGTCACTCTAAGCCAGGATAGCATCAATTTCTAAAGAGCATGAAACAAGATTAAGAAGCCAATCCTCAACTGGAATAAGGAAACACAAATGGGATAATTTCTAATGAAGACCTTCGAGTAGATTATTTTCTAAAATCTACTCGAAGCTCGGGGGCTACACCCATTGGGTGCACCTCCGGTGCACCCAATAAGGTTCAGAGTCCAACAAACAGGAATGCCGATTTCTAAGACACAGACACAAAGCTAGGTTCTGGTCAACAAGTGATCAAAGCAGGAGAAAACAGCGAGGAGTCATCTTTCTTCAAATCACCTACAAGCTGGACCTGGGATCTTCGGGTTGATTATCTCTAAATTAACCCAAAGATCGGGGGCTTGTGGGGGATAGATATCCCCCGGGTCCACCAAAAGAGTAAAGGACCTCACGAAAGGCCCAAGGGCCCAATGAATCGTAAGGTTATTCTTTCGTGGACTTGGGGAAAGACGGCCAGCAACGCAGAGCGGCATGGGGCCAGATTGGTGCAAACCCGGACGGCCCATAGCGCCAAGCCATTGGCCGCAACAGAGACCCGACTTTCCCGCGTCGAGGCCTCCATGCAACGGAGCCACGTGAGGATAAGTCGGCGAGAGTTACGTAGAGGATAATCTCGAGAGGTTCACTATCTTTTAGCCATTCGTTGTTATCTCATCACGTGTACTGCCCCACGGTCGAGTATATAAGGCCTAGGGGGCACCCCTTCAGAACGATCGACCCATTACTTAGCCACCCACATCAACTCTCTGTATTCTCGATCCAGAGAGCTCTCTTGTAATCACCTCCACCAAGCATACTCTTCAGGACGTAGGGTGTTACGCATCTCTAAGCGGCCCGAACCTGTAAACCTTGTCCACTGTCCCTCGTGCGATCGGCACGAACCATTTTGCTACAGTTGTCGACACCGTCCTACTCCTAAAACACCTTGAGGGGCAACCCCGGGTGTGCGGTCGGACCCTAAACACCGACACAAGCGGCGAACGCCTCGGCTCGGCACCGCAAGCAAGAGCGCCGGGAGGTCTGCTCGGTGAAGGTGGCGGCGCCAGTCTATCTATACTGGTCTGACAAGCGCATCACCTTCGACCGAGACGATCACCCTGACCATATGCCGAGCCCGGGGAAATACCCGCTCGTCGTCGACCCCATCATCGGCGACGTCAGGCTCACCAAGGTCCCCATGGACGGAGGCAGCAGCCTCAACATCATCTACGCTGAGACCCTCGGGCTCCTGCGTATCGATCTATCCTCTGTCCGGGCAGGCGCTGCACCCTTCCATGGGATCATTCCCGGGAAGCGCGTCCAACCCCTCGGACAGCTCGACCTTCCCGTCTGCTTCGGAACACCCTCCAACTTCCGAAGGGAGACCCTGACGTTCGAGGTGGTCGGGTTCCGAGGAACCTACCACGCGGTACTGGGGAGGCCATGCTACGCGAAGTTCATGGCCGTCCCCAACTACACCTACCTGAAGCTCAAGATGCCGGGCCCCAACGGGGTCATCACCGTCGGCCCCACGTACAAACACGCGTTCGAATGCGACGTGGAGTTCGTGGAGTACGTCGAGGCCCTCGCCGAGTCCGAGGCCCTCATCACCGACCTGGAGAGCCTCTCTAAGGAGGTGCCAGACGTGAAGCGTCGCGCCGGCAACTTTGAGCCAGCGGAGACAGTTAAGTCCGTCCCCCTCGACCCCAGCGGCGACACCTCCAAGCAGATCCGGATCGGCTCCGGGCTCGATCCCAAATAGGAAGCAGTGCTCGTCGACTTTCTCCGCGCGAACGCCGACGTCTTCGCGTGGAGTCCCTCGGACATGCCCGGCATACCGAGGGATGTCGCCGAGCACTCGCTGGACATCCGAGCCGGAGTCCGACCCGTCAAGCAGCCACTGCGCCGATTCGACGAGGAGAAGCGCAGAGCCATAGGCGAGGAGATCCACAAGCTAATGGTGGCAGGGTTCATCAAAGAGGTATTCCATCCCGAATGGCTTGCCAATCCTGTGCTTGTGAGAAAGAAAGGGGGGAAATGGCGGATGTGTGTAGACTACACTGGTCTCAACAAAGCATGTCCGAAGGTTCCCTACCCTCTGCCTCGCATCGACCAAATCGTGGATTCCACTGCTGGGTGCGAAACCCTGTCTTTCCTCGATGCCTACTCAGGGTATCATCAAATCAGGATGAAAGAGTCCGACCAGCTCGCGACTTCTTTCATCACACCCTTCGGCATGTACTTCTATGTCACCATGCCGTTCGGCTTGAGGAATGCGGGCGCGACGTACCAGCGGTGCATGAACCATGTGTTCGGCGAACACATTGGCCGCACGGTCGAGGCCTACGTCGATGACATCGTAGTCAAGACGAGGAAAGCCTCCAACCTCCTTTCCGACCTTGAAGCGACATTCCGATGTCTCAAGGCGAAAGGCGTCAAGCTCAATCCCGAAAAGTGTGTTTTCGGAGTACCCCGAGGCATGCTCTTGGGGTTCGTCGTCTCCGAGCGGGGCATCGAAGCCAACCCGGAGAAGATCGCAGCTATCACCAGCATGGGGCCCATCAAGGACTTGAAAGGCGTACAGAGGGTCATGGGATGCCTCGCGGCTCTGAGCCGCTTCATCTCACGCCTCGGCGAAAGAGGTCTACCTCTGTACCGCCTCTTAAGGAAGGCCGAGTGCTTCATCTTAAGGAAGGCCGAGTGCTTCACTTAGACCCCTGAGGCCGAGGAAGCCCTCGGGAACCTGAAGGCGCTCCTCACAAAGGCGCCTATCTTGGTGCCCCCAGCTGCCGAAGAAGCCCTCCTGGTCTACGTCGCCGCGACCACTCAGGTGGTTAGCGCCGCGATTGTGGTCGAGAGGCAAGAAGAGGGGCATGCGTTGCCCGTTCAGAGGCCAGTCTACTTCGTCAGCGAGGTACTGTCCGAAACCAAGATCCGCTACCCATAAGTTTAGAAGCTGCTGTACGCGGTGATCCTGACGCGGCGGAAGCTGCGACACTACTTCGAGTCTCATCCGGTAACTGTGGTGTCATCCTTCCCCCTGGGGGAGATCATACAGTGCCGAGAGGCCTCGGGTAGGATTGCAAAGTGGGCGGTGGAAATCATGGGCGAGACGATCTCGTTCTCTCCTCGGAAGGCCATCAAGTCCCAGGTCTTGGCGGACTTCGTAGCTGAATGGGTCGACACCCAGCTACCGACGGCTCTGATCCAACCGGAGCTCTGGACCATGTTCTTCGACGGGTCGCTGATGAAGACAGGAGCCGGCGCAGGCCTACTCTTCATCTCGCCCCTCGGGAAGCACCTACGCTACGTGCTACGCCTCCATTTCCCGGCATCCAACAATGTGGTTGAGTACGAAGCTCTGGTCAACGGGTTGCGGATCGCCATCGAGCTAGGGGTCCGACGCCTCGACGCTCGCGGTGACTCACAGCTCGTCATCGACCAAGTCATGAAGAACTCCCACTGCCGCGACCCGAAGATGGAGGCCTACTGCGATGAGGTTCGGCGCCTGGAAGACAAGTTCTACGGGCTCGAGCTCAACCACATCGCTCGGCGCTACAACGAGACTGCGGACGAGCTGGCTAAAATAGCCTCGGGGCGAACGACGGTTCCCCCGGACGTCTTCTCCCGGGATCTGCATCAACCCTCCGTCAAGGTCAACGACACGCCCGAGCCCGAGGCACCCTCGGCCCAGCCCGAGGCACCCTCGGATCATTCCAAGGCACCCTCGGCTCGGCCCGAGGTATCCTCGGTTCAACCCGAGGTACCCTCGGCCCTCGAGGGCGAGACGCTGCACGTCGAGGGGGAGCAAAGCGGGGTCACGCCTGATCAAAACTGGCAGACCCCGTACCTGCAATACCTCCACCGAGGAGAGCTACCCCGCGACCGAGCCGAGGCTCGGCGAGTGGCGCGGCGCGCCAAGTCGTTCGTCTTGCTGGGAGATGAGAAGGAGCTCTACCACCGGAGCCCCTCCGGCATCCTCCAGCGATGCATCTCCATCGCCGAAGGTCAGGAACTCCTGCGAGAGATACACTCGGGGGCTTGCGGCCATCACGCAGCGCCTCGAGCCCTTGTCGGGAATGCTGTCCGGCAAGGCTTCTACTGGCCGACGGCGGTGGCCGACGCCACTAGAATTGTCCGCACCTGCGAAGGGTGTCAGTTCTACGCAAGGCAGACCCACCTGCCCGCTTAGGCTCTGCAGACGGTACCCATCACCTGTCCTTTTGTTGTGTGGGGTCTGGATCTCGTCGGCCCCTTGCAGAAGGCACCCGGGGGCTACACGCACCTGCTGGTCGCCATCGACAAATTCTCCAAGTGGATCGAGGTCCGACCCCTGAACAGCATCAGGTCCGAGCAGGCGGTGGCGTTCTTCACCAACATCATCCATCGCTTCGGGGTCCCGAACTCCATCATCACCGACAACGGCACCCAGTTCACCGGCAGAAAGTTCCTGGACTTCTGCGAGGACCACCACATCCGGGTGGACTGGGCCGTCGTGGCTCACCCCATGTCAAATGGGCAAGTAGAGCGTGCCAACGACATGATTCTACAAGGGCTCAAGCCTTGGATCTACAACGACCTCGACAAGTTCGGCAAGCGATGGATGAAGGAACTCCCCTCGGTGGTCTGGAGTCAGAGGACAACGCCAAGCCGAGCCACGGGCTTCACGCCGTTCTTCCTAGTCTACGGGGCCGAGGCTGTCTTGCCCACAGACCTGGAACACGGCTCCCCGAGGGCGAGGGCCTACACCGACCAAAGCAACCAAGCTAGCTGAGAAGACTCGCTGGACCAGCTGGAGGAGGCTTGGGACAAGGCCTTACTCCACTCGGCGCGATACCAGCAGTCCCTGCGACGCTACCACGCCCGAGGGGTCCGGTCCCGAGACCTCCAGGTGGGCGACCTGGTGCTTCGGCTGTGACAAGACGCCCGAGGGCGGCACAAGCTCACGCCCCCCTGGGAGGGGCCGTTCGTCATCGCCAAAGTTCTGAAGCTCGGAACGTACAAGCTGGCCAACAGTCAAGGCGAGGTCTAAGGCAACGCTTGGAACATCCAACAGCTATGTCGCTTCTACCCTTAAGATGTTTTCAAGTTATTCATATACCTCGCGCCCAGCAAAAGTTTAGTCGTCAAGGAAGGGTCGGCCTTGCCTCGGCAAAGCCCGACCCTCCCTCGGGGGCTAAATGGGGGGGAACCCCCTCTGCGTCGAAGCTTTCCTCGAAAAAAGATCTTTTCTGCCAGAAGGTCTTTCGGGCTGTTTGACTACTTCGAAAGTGGATCCTAAAAACAACGGAGTACACGTAAGCAGCCAAGGCTGACCGAGCCGAGGGACTCCTACGCCTCCGGGATACGGATACCTCACTCATCACCTTCTGTGATAAGTAACTCACGTTCGGATAAGTGATCCCGCGGACCGAACAAGTCTTCACGTTCGGAAGCTCTCCTGCCGAAGTGATCCTTCGAGCCTTCTCGACTGCGTCGGTGACAGAGCCCCATGGACGGGTGAGAGTGCGCGTAAGCGGCAAGGTTGACCGAGCCGAGGGACTCCTACGCCTCCGGGATACGGATACCTCACTCATCACCTTCCGCGAGAAGCAACTCTCGCTCGCACAAACATTTCTGTTACCAACAAAAAGGTCCAGATACTCGAAACAAGAGGAAAGGAGACGCGACTTTACAATACGGCGAGGGTGTGTTTTGGCCTCGGCGGCCACAGGGAACACACGCTACAAGACAATCCGATCCTGCAGGCTCGGATCTTGACGGCTGAAGGGAGCAGCAGCACCCTCCGCATCGACGACACCTTCGGCAAGGTCCGACCTAGCCTCGGACGGTGATGCGGTCCAAAGATCTCCACTTTGAAGGACGACGTCATCGCCACGCCCGGGCCATCGCTGCCAGGGTCTTCTCGGGAATCCGGCCCGAGCAGGCGGCTCGGCCGGTCACCCCGGGGCCTCGGCCAGCTGTCCTCCAAGGACGTCGGCCCGACCCGAAGCCTCGGCTGGTCAACTCCGGCGTCGGTCCCACTAACGGACGACCCAGCTAGGCTCCGGCCAACCATGTTTCCTTTTCGAGCCAACTCTGCCTCTGTTCATGTTGACGCTGCTACCCCTGGCCTCGGCTCATCGAAGAGCGGCCGAGGGATTCCTTTAATTAAGCTAGAGAAGCCTCGGACAACAAGGCTGACCGAGCCGAGGGACTCCTACGCCTCCGGGATACGGATACCTCACTCGTCACCTTTACACGGGGCGACTCATGCTTGGTGAAGCGGTTCAGACAACCAACAGGCGAGTCTTAGTGCTCGAAAATGAGGAAAAAACACGGCTCCGTGCCGAAAATACATACATGTTCAGGCCCCGACAGCCACAATGAACAAAAACACTGGCATCCAAGGTGCCATTACAAACGGAACTCCGGTTCCACCTCCGCAGGTACGAACAACCCCACTCGACGGGGGAGAGGCCTGCGGAGCAACAGAAGACCGACGAACGGCTTGTCGTCGCCTGCCCCAGCAGCGACAACGACGACAACTTCTGCTCCGGGGGTCCGAACAGCAGCAGCGATGACCTCAGGGCGGATGCTGCTGTCAGGAGGCCCCCGCCCGTGCCCAAACTCGAGAGGCAAGGATGGGCAGAAGGCCGTAGAGTTGGAGGTCGGTCCGCGGGTGGCGCCGACAAACTCGTCGGCGGCGGAACCTCTTCCAGCTGCCGTGGCGGGAGGCGGCACCGGGAGCGGCTCCGAAGCCGCTCGGCTCAGAGAGCCGGGCACGGTGCAGCTGTCAGCGCCACGGACGACTCCCGCCCTTCCCCCCGATCACTGAGGGAAGGAGCGGGCCACCGCCCACGCAGGGGTCGACCCCAACTCGGCACACTCCCCTCCCCAGCACTAGTGATGAAAATCCTTGAGGCTGAGGGAGGGGCAGAGGCCGCAACCCGGCTCGCTTTCCCCCACCATCAAACTGGAGGTCACCATCTTGGGTGACCGCCGGTGGAGGGGTGCAGCCGGGCTGCATGATGAAAATCCTTGAAGCCGAACGATGGCTGAAAGGTACCCACTCCCACGGAGTTGTGTCCTCCAACGACGAGGCGGAAAGACGGCGGATATCCCCCATCCGGGGGCTTGGAAGGTGGAAAGACACAATGCATAAGGAAGCGCGAAGACATGGTCGCCTTCCAAGGGGGTCACCCTCTTTTTAAAGGCGGCTCTCCCTACTTGCGTCCCCAGCCGTCACGGGCTGAGTCTTCTCCAACACACTCTAAGGTCCTCCCCTACGGCGCAGGGGTTGTGTCCCACACATCATGCAAGCCGACTCAGAGCAGAAGAAGCCAAACCGCCGCGCGCGGTGCGTACAACCGCCCAGCGGTTACAATCGACCCTCCACTTTTGCCCAGACCAGCGGGCGAAAGGGCGAGCAGCCGTGCAGGCGGCATGCAACCGCGCCAAGTGGGCGCACTTCTCTGACTCCCAACACGCCCGGCATGGAGGCCCAGGCCCACGCATCATGCAACCGGTGCGCCAGTTGCTACGTGTGAGTAACTGCACCGCCACCTGCGCCACCACCGCGCCTCCTCGACTGCGGAACCAATACCGCGACTCGAGGCCACCCAGCGTACGACCCAGCGGCTCCAGCCTGGCGCGACGGTCAATACGGTCGAAGACGGGCCGGCAGTAATGGCGGTGGCAGGCGGGCAGGTGCAGCGGTCACGTCGTCAGCCAAGCTTACGTCCCATCCGGGGGCAGCGAGAGAACCCTCTCTCACGGCATGAAGACAACGCGCCCGTGACCCGTTCCTCGAACGGCTCACGCACGCGCAACGGCTACCCTGCGAACTACTCGCCCCGTCGCATCAACTCCGCGGCGGGACACGCGGCGCCTCTGGCAGGAGAAGCGAGCGACACTTCGCCTTCGCCGTAATGACCGCGTCAAAAAAAGGTACGCCGCATCGTTCGATTTCGTATCCTTTTCCATTTTTCCTCTTTCTCTCTCTTGCAACAGGGACCGGGAAAGGGGGATACCCCGAAAAGGATCCTTCCCCGAGAAGGAACCAGGCTCCGAGCCCCCCTACTGATCAGAGGTTCGAAGGCTGGCCCCCCGGAAGGGTTCAACAGCCGCCTCGGATCGCGTGGGCCCTACACCCACTACTGGTCAGAGGTTCGAAGGCCGGCCCCTCGAAAGGGTTCCACGGCCGCCTCAGGCTACTCGGGCTCCGTGCCCATTACTGATCAGGGGTTCGAAGGCTGGCCCTCGAAGGGTTCACAGCCGCCTCAGACGCCGAGCGAGGGATGACCATGGGTACGTTCGATACATAACCAAGGCTTGAGCTGCGCTCCCGAGGTACCCTAGGACATTTCCGAGACCAGCGGGAACGATCTTGTAACAGAATCCCATCAGAGGGAGGCATCGAGCCCTCGGACCCCGTCACCAGGGGACCGGGTCTGGCAGATCACCCGCAGGTACTTTTGGGCGTGCCTCTGGGCCCCTAGCCGACCCCTAACGAACGGGGCACGGACGTCCACTCGGATTACCCGCTTGCAGCTCATCGGAGACACCATGTTCGGCGCCCATCGAGGGCAACATGGCGCTTCCCCCCCTCCTCCTTGCGGAAAGGCGACGCAGGGGCGTATGTAAAAAAGCCGAGTCTACTCCTGACCGCCCTCTCGCTCTGTGCAGAGGCTCGGGGCTGCTCTCGCAAACCCGGCTCCGGCCGAACCGTTGACAGCGTCAACATACCAGCCCGAGAACTTGGGACCCGACCGTACACCTGGGCTACGGCCAGCTCGCATGAGGGAACGACCAGACCAGCCGAAGCACTACGCAAGGCATTAAGACCTCGAAGGAGTGAAACCACTCCTCCGAGGCCTCGGGGGCTACACCCGGCAGGTGCGCTCGCGCGCACCCACCGGAACAAAACGCAACCGAGGAAGGCTGGTCCCCTTGCAAAAAAGTGCGATGAAAGCCTCCAAGCGAGTGCAAACACTCCCTTCAAGGCTCGGGGGCTACTGTCGGGGACCATAATTAGGGGTACCCTCAATGCTCCTAATTCTCAGCTGGTAACCCCCATCAGCACAAAGCTGCAAAGGCCTGATGGGTGCGATTAAGTCAGGGATCGGTCCATTCAAGGGACTCGATCACGCCTCACCCGAGCCTAGCCTCGGACAAGGGCAGCCGACCCCGGAGGATTTCCGTCTCGCCCGAGGCCCCCCTTCAGCGGCGAACATATTTCCGGCTCGCCCGAGGTCCTGTCTTCGCTAAGAAGCAACCCTGACCAAATCGCTGCACCAACCGACCAAGTCGCTGGAGCATTTAATGCAAAGGTGGCCTGACACCTTTATCCTGACGCGCGCCCCCAACCGGCAGAGCCAAAGTGACTGCCGTCACTTCGTCGCTCCACTAACCGGCCTGACAGAAGGACAGCGCCGCCTGCGCCACTCCGACTGCGGTGCCACTTGACAGAGTGAGACTGACAGGCAGTCAGGCCCGGCCAAAGGCACCATAGGAAGCTCCGCTCCGCCCGACCCAGGGCTCGGACTCGGGCTAAGTCCCGGAAGACGGCGAACTCCGCCCGACCCAGGGCTCGGACTCGGGCTAAGTCCCGGAAGACGGCGAACTCCGCCCGACCCAGGGCTCGGACTCGGGCTAAGTCCCAGAAGACGGCGAACTCCGCCCGACCCAGGGCTCAGATTCGGGCTAAGTCCCGGAAGACGGCGAACTCCGCCCGACCCAGGGCTCGGACTCGGGCTAAGTCCCGGAAGACGGCGAACTCCGCCCGACCCAGGGCTCGGACTCGGGCTAAGTCCCGGAAGACGACGACCTCCGCCTCGCCCGACCCAGGGCTCGGACTCGGGCTAAGTCCCAGAAGACGACGATCTCCGCCTCGCCCGACCTAGGGCTCGGACTTGGGCTCGGCCCCAGAAGACGACGAACTCCGCTTCGCCTGACCCCAGGGTTCGGACTCCACCCCGGCACCAGCCGGCGATCTCTGCCTCACCCGAACCTAGGGCTCGGACCCGACCTCGGCCACGGAAGACAGACTCGACCTCGGCTTCGGAGGAGCTTCCACATCGCCCAACCTAGGGCATAGACCAGCCACGACAACAGGAGGCGCCATCATCACCCTACCCCGAGCTGACTCGGGCCGCAGGGAACAAGACCGGCGTCCCATCTGGCTCGCCCCGCCAGATAGGCAATGATGGCGCCCTGCATACTCTGTGACGATGGTGGCTCTCAGCCCCCTTACGGAAGCAAGAGGACGTCAGCAAGGATTCAACCGCTCCGACAGCTGTCCCTCCGCTAGGCTCCATCACTCCTCCGACGGCCACGACATCACACCAGCTGGGTGCCAAAATCTCTCCGGCTGCCACAACGACATGTACTTAGGGAGCTAGCTCTCCTCCGCTAGACACGTAGCACTCTGCTACACCCCCCATTGTACACCTGGATCCTCTCCTTACGCCTATAAAAGGAAGGACCAGGGCCCTCTTAGAGAGGGTTGGCCGCGCGGGGACGAGGACGAGAACAGGCGCTCGCTGGAGGCCGCTCGCTCCCTCTCCCGCGTGGACGCTTATAACCCCCTACTGCAAGCGCACCCGACCTGGGCGCGGGACGAACACGAAGGCCGCGGGATTCCCACCTCTCTCACGCCGGTCTCCGGCCGCCTCGCTCTCCCCCCTTCGCGCTCGCCCTCGCGCTCGACCCATCTGGGCTGGGGCACGCGGCGACATTCACTCGTCGGCTCAGGGACCCCCCCGGTCTCGGAACGCCGACAATTGCATATTAGTTATATCTTTTGAGTAATTTTGGTATAAAGTTAGGATCACGATCGAAACAAACAAAGTTCGAATCTTTACTAACATGCTCACAAAAAAATTGTGAAGGACCATACAAGAAACAACAACCATTTTTGCTTCCACATCAATTAGTTAGGCATTTTGTATAGACTTTGCCACTTCAATTTGATAATTTTAGTAGTCTAAAAGGCATCACAATAACATTTTCAATAGAATAGTGAATGCAATTTAATTTTTTCTTAGGTGTTTTGGTTCCATACATCTATGCCACTCCTGCATATAGTATTTTTGACCCTTGTAAAATGCTAGATAGTCAGGCCGATTACGATATCCGACCTCGACAACATAGTATTTGCTTACACATAGCTTGAGTATCTTTTCACCAAAACCAAAAAAATGAACCGAACCGAACTTTTGATGTTTCGATGTTCGGTTTTAGTTTTGGTGAACTTCGGTATATAATGCCGGCTTTGGTTTTACCCTAGATCGGAACCGAACCACCAAAAAATCAAACTGAATTTAGTTTTAAGTTAATCCAACTATGAATATTGATGTGATGTTATGTTTGAATTTAGTAACTATGTCATGTTATGAACTGTGATGTACTTATGTTGGACTGCTAGAAGTAGAAGTAGAATTTTAATTATTAATATTATTGTTTTAAAAACTGAAAAAATGAACAAACTTTTCATTTAAACCGAATGTCCAGCCCTACTTACACAAGATAAAAAATAGTGTTTGCTATCATAATAAAAGACACTACATACATAATCATTCTAGTAGGCCTATCAGACACCTTTATAAAGCCTATGTTGTTCAAATGAGTGTTAGGTCAATTTTCTTTTTGAACTTATTCCGAGAGCAACTTATAAGCAAGTGTGGTGTGACTATCAGTCCAATACATTGCATCACAGTGACCATGATTTTCTAGAACATTTTCATCACTTAAATTTTTTTCCAACAACATACATTGCATGAAAAAAATTAAGGACTAGTT
The DNA here is from genome assembly GCA_029449295.1 of Zea luxurians. NCBI lineage: Eukaryota > Viridiplantae > Streptophyta > Magnoliopsida > Poales > Poaceae > Zea > Zea luxurians. The sequence goes on from JAOPSE010000016.1 coordinate 13,888,162, forward strand.
TGGGAACTTTATTTTTGTAAAGATTTTCATTTTTCCAAAAAAAATTAGTTCATTTTCTTTTGAAAAAATAAAAATCCTTTTAAAATGAGGTTACCAAACTTGCTCTAAGTCGGAGGGAACGGGAGAGAAACAAAAGAAAGAAAACATAAAAATGAAACGGTATGAATTGTGTAATTGGACGAGGATGTATAAAATAAGATTTTGTGGAGCATTCCTTAAGAAACCATTAAAAAAACTGAATTCAGCTTCCAAATTCACCTTTTGGAGCGTTTGATAAGGTAAAGCACATGCTGATGGAGTTGGAGCGTTTTATAAACTTTTTATGCACCGAAATTAAGGTTAAAGAATGTCCAATCTGAGAAGCCGATTTGGAACTTGGAAGTTGGAATGCGTCCACACCCCACGTCCACGGCTTCTGAAGAAAAATGTACACCAGCCAGCAGTGGGAAAGAATCAAACCTGGGCTACTCGATTCGAAGCAAGCAACAGTCCTCAAAAGAACTCCTGTGTCCCGCGCCACCGAACAAAATCTTCCTTGTTGCAGCAGATCAAGCGCATCGGCATCTGCTCAGACCTCATCCATCTCCCTCCTTAACTTTCCCTCCAAAGGAAAAGCATCTCTCGCGCCTAGGCCATCATCGTAGCCCTCGACTAAACTAAACTAAACTAAAAGCAAGCCAGTGAGCGCCCTTTTTCTTCCGTTGCTCCATGGCCATGGCTTCCCGACCGCCTCTTCGTCGTCGACGTCGTCTTCCCCTCATCCCACTCCTCGTTCTGCTCTGCCTCTCCCCGGCATGCGCCGCCGGGAGAGTCCCGGTTTCGATCTACTACGAAGCGCTGTGCCCGTTCTGCTCCGCGTTTGTCGTGAACGACCTCTCCAGGGTCTTCCGCGACGGGATCTCCTCCATCGCTGAGCTGCGGCTCGTCCCTTTCGGCAATGGGCGTGTCTCGGCCGACGGAACCGTCACTTGCCAGGTCAGTTCAGTGCCTGATACCGTATCGTTCTCGTTGTTTCTTGAACTGGGTATGTGCGTTCCTCAAGAAGTCCAACTGCAAGTTTGAGAGGTTTGGGTTACTCTGCTGCATTTGGTTCCTCTGATTTTAGGCTGGAACTAGGCACTAGCATTCAGTTTGTTCAATGCTAAATGCATTGGGGAGTACGATGTGCGAAAGTGTTTTCACATTCTGTAATGAATGTTATCTGTCCACACTCAGATTAGTACAAGTAATGAACTACTCCTACTTAACTTTGATGAACAGGCATCAGCTAGATCACTCTAATGGTCAGTTGCTTGCTTTGCAGCATGGAGAGGACGAGTGCCAACTCAACGCTATAGAAGCTTGCGTGATCAGAATATGGCCTGACGCGGTAATGCCATCTTGTGTTGAGATAAAATAGAGATTAAAATGGTTCTGAAAAATATCTGATAAATAAAAGCATTAGTTTTAGTGTCCACAGGCCCTTACCACATTATGAATTTCTGACAGTTCATTATTATGTAGTTTATCTTTCAGATTTTACTTATTCAGTAACATGAGGCACTGAATTTTGCAGACATATACAGTGGATCTGCTGAATCCTCCAGAAAACGAACTTTAAAAAAAACGCACTAACTGTTCTGATATATTATTTATTTATCTATCTTAATGCAGGAGCAGCATTTTCCTTTCATTCAATGCGTTGAGCATTTAGCACTGACTCGGAAATGGGACGCCTGGCAGTCTTGCTTTCATGAGACTGGTCTCGCTTATCAACCTGCTATTGACTGCTACAACTCAGGGTATGGAAGGCAGGTGGGTGAAAAGTTGTTAGACTTCCTGCTGTCGTTCTGTTTTCAGTCATCATTCACCAAGGTAGTCGTTTTCCCTAGAAAACGAATTAAGCCACTATCTTGGTATTAGCATGTGTTGTTTCGACAGTGCTGATCATAGACTCATTTTGTTTGGATCTCGCACCACGGTGGATGATGACTGAATTACTTCATGGGAACATATCTTGTGCTCAAAAGTGTACGGTGCTCAAGTACACATTTTAAATCTGAGACATCTATCTTACATCCAGCGGTTACAGTTAATTTGATTAAGAACCCCTCCCACCAAGGGAGTAAAGTGAAAGAAGTTATTTGTAAAATTGGTGTTTCTGTTAGATGTTCGAGGGACGTTCTAGATTTAAAATGTGCACTTGAGCACTGTACCCCTTTGAGTACCAAATATGTTCCCTTACTTCATATATTAGTTCAGAAATATTAGTACCGCTAGACGTTTCAGAGCGTGAAATCACAAAAGGAAAATTAAGGATTCAGTAAATTTTCTTCATGCTAGTACCAATTTATGCAAAATGAATTTGTATATTTTAATTGATTATTCATAACCCGGGGTAACCAAACAACTGGAATCATGCAGCTCGTACTCCAGTATGCTGCCGAGACAAATGCTCTGCAGCCTCCTCATCGGTTTGTACCTTGGGTGGTCGTCAACGGCAAACCGCTCGGCGATGTAAGATGCGCCTTTCTTTTCCTTTGAACTGAGGTCGTCTCATGTATTCAGAAATCTAATCTAATTCAGGGTCTACAGGATTACATGAACTTTGAGGTATACATCTGCAGCGCTTATGATGGCAAGCTTCCAAAGGCATGCAAGGGGAAGCACCTAGCAATTGCTCAGGAGACGAAAGCCAGCCGAGGAGAAAAGGTGTGCCCAGCTAGCAAAACTATCAGCTAACTCGCGAGTGAAAAATTAAGGTTTTTTTTTGGAATTTGGATAAAACTGGGTACTACTTTGAGTTTGGTTCTAAGTGGTTCTGCATTTCTGCTGTCTTGTTGGGTCTCCGTCTATTTTGAAGTTAGTTGAAATAACAGTGCTGTCAAACCTTTGACAGAAAAACATCAAATGCAAACATTTCATGTTGATATTCACTAGCATTTTCAGGAAAAAATACTATTGTGCAATCAAGTTTTTCGTGCAATCGTCGTACAATTAAACTACCAAAAATCATGAAGTTTTTTAAATTACAGTTATACTTCATTATTTACTCTACCAATATATCAAAGTTTAAGTTCTAATCCATCCATATTAACATATATAAAAGACAAAATTTTGTCAATGTTTAATCTTTTATATTGTATAAAATATTCTTAACATAGGATAAATTAGAACTTGAATTTGATATATTGGTAGAATAATAATGAAGCATGAGAATTTTTATGACTTTAAATAGTTTGATTATACTGTGTTTTTTCACTGGAAGATTAACTGCACAACAATTTTTGCCTTAAGAAGAAAATGTCATAGTAGTAGGTTTCGATTGATGTCCTTATAGTAAGATAAAGATGCACATGCCTCATTGCTTGGTGCATGGTTTCATTGGCCTTCTAATACAGAGGAATGCACACGAGGTGGTCATCGCGCTTGCCATTTGTATCGCTGTATGGCTATGAAGCACCTTCTCGTCAAGATCAAATCCAGTTTTTGGAAAGCAGACAGATCCTGCTGCTAGCCCAGTAGACTCATAACAGATAAAACATAGGAGTACTAACACAGAAACCTGTAAATTTCTTCGGCAGCAGAGTGGAGGCAGGCAAGCATATTGCTTCGGTCTTTATTTCTTCAGCTGTAAAAGATCAGTGACTCATTGAATCAGATAAGCGTTAAGTTCAGTGCAGATCTACAACTTTCATTTTAGATAATGAAAAATGGTTCTGTCTTCAGACTTCTCTAAAGAGCATCAGACCAAAACGTAACAGAGATTGGCACGCATCGAAGTACAGACCTACCGTCTGCAGCTATTTTTTAAAAACAAATCGGGCAGCAGAGCTGCCGATTATATCGATAAAGAGGAAGGTATAAAATAAGAAACAATAATCTTTCAAAAAGGACTACAACAAAAACAACTGCTACAACAAAAACTACGCCAACTCTATCAACAACAAAAACACCCAAGTAACAGGAGCGCACAATAGTACTGGCAACACGAGCACACAACAAAAAAACACCCAGCACAATAAACACAAAATCTAATGAAAAATAAAGAAATCTATACCACAAAGTCCCAAAAGGAACGACCTTTTAAACTCAAAACCTTTTTAGGAGGTCTGGCGGCAACAACTCCTTTAAATGGTTTGCACAGGTTTGAATTGAATTCTCGTTGGGCTTCCCGTCAATCCCAACAATGTCCAGATGTTTAAACACACCACGATGTGTAAGACGGACACTTCAACGAAGCGGCAAACTATCATAGGAATTACATCGACGCTTAACTGTCCTAGTCGATAGTGAGAGGGGAGCTAAAGATGGTCATGCAAGGTCCTCATTCTCTCTAACACAACTAATGTTCACTGAGCCCTTCCCTTTCTCTTTCTACGAAATTTTATTTGCTCATAAAGACTGAATTGTGAACGGCTGAACAGTTATGCGGGACCTAAAGAACTGGAGTCTCCGAGGTGGCTGGTTTACATTAGAGATGGCAATGGAACCCAATGCCTGATTACCTATAGGGAATTCATCCATTGGGAGATCGTGATGGGGAAGTTTCTTTCCCATGGGGATGTAAATGAGAAAATTTGTCCTTCGACAGATAAATAGGTACGGAGACAGGGAGCATTCCCCATCCCCGTTTCCCACGGGGACCCGTTAAATTTGCACGTGACGGTGTTTTTGTGTAATAGTTAATGATAAAATAAATAATTACCTTGGCAAGAGATCACTTATTATACAATTACATTTATTTTTATGCACACATAATGATTTCTTATATCTAACAATGTGTATAAGTGACAATGTTTTGCAATGATAACAAATGATGTACATCCTACTTATAATTTAAGCGGGGATAGGGATCCCCGTCAGGTATTTATCCCAGCGAAGAACGGGAATGGGAAAGAAACGTCCCCCCGCAAGCGTTCGTGAGGATCCCTGTGGAGGAATTTTTTTCGTCATGGAGATTGGGATGGGGAGTTATTCCTCTACGGGGAATTCTCAATTTACATCTCTAGTTTACATGCACATTACAGAGTATACTTAGGCTATGTTTGGGACCACTTCAGCTTCTCAAAATTTGGTAAGGTTGATGAAACATATCATGAGAAGCTTCAGAAAATCGTGAAGTTGAAGTTGCAAACTTTCAAAAGACATTTAGATAAGCTGTTTTGTTTCTTATATTATTTAAAAAAATATTTAAATTTCTATGCCGCAACTTCACGATGAAGTTGGAACACTGAGCAGTGTCAAACACCTCCTTAGAAAAGGATCTCTTAAAAATATAAGAAACAGAGTGAGATGTAGCATGTATTTTAAGGTAAGACTTTTATAATCTAATCATATGATTCCCATAATCTAACTATCTGCCAAGATAACACATCTAACCAACAAGAATTTCTGGTATTAAAGGATTAAAAATGGCATTTTTTTCATCCACACTCTACACTCACTACTTACAATCCAAATTCTTGCAATCTTACGCAAGATACCTTTATCTAGACGATATACTATATTATTCCTACTTAAATCCAATAGACAATATTATTTAGATCATTCCTCATCCCTCCCCTCCTCCCCTGACCCTGCCACCCTAAGTCTCCCCTAGCCCCCTCTCCCGCGTCCACGCCGCCCCCCTCACTCGCGCCGTCGCCGCCGTCAACCCATCCCCTCACGTCATCGCTGCCAACGACCCCTCCCCTTCGCACCCTAAACCCATCCCCCACGACGCCGTCGACCCCTCCCCTTCGTGGGATCATAGGCTATATGCTAGTTATTATATATATAATCATATAGCCACGTTCTCAAAAAAAGGATAATACATGACCAATTATGTTTACTCTGAAATATTAAACCATCTTCAATATATGCAATAACTATCTCTTAAATGAATCTTTCGGCCAACAAGATGGAGGTGCTTGCTGATTAGTGGCTACGAAAACCGGGCATATATAATAAGGTTGTTTGCAAAATCAGGACAAGTTAAGCACACCTAACTTGTGTCCTTGTAAAATATTTTATCTTTATTCATATTGGTGTACTCACACTTCAGAGTCCAGGACTCCATGTGACAGTGCCATTAAAAGTGTAGTGGAATAAATCTAGCCACCTGTTTTTGTTCTGTTACTCCCGTCCGTTTCACATATTATAGTTCCAACTTATTTATTCTGATCTAGTTAAACATTGTTATCACTGACATCCGGTTTCTATAAATTAAATTAATAAAACTTAATAGAACACAAATTATATATTATGCATGGAAAGCATTTCCCAGAGCAAATCTAAAAGCGTATAGAGTAAGGTCATATTTAAATGCACTAGAGCTAATAGGTAGCTGGTAAAATTAGTCCGATACATCTAATTAAACACATCCAGCTAATAGTCCAGCTAACTATTAACTACATCCTCATCAACCCATTAGTTTGTTAGCTAATTCAACCCAGCTAAAATTAACTATTAGTTAGTCAGCTAATTTCACTAACTTTTTTAGCCAGCTAAACATGTCCTAATATGTGATGTTAATTATACCAATTTGTAGAAGTCGATGATCAAATATAGAAATGCTTGACTTAATTTGGACAAACTTAGAACAACAATCTATCCAAAAATAGAGAAAATATCATGGAAGCGTATTCATAAATAATATTAAAATTATTATTTATGTTATACTTCGTCCTAAATAAATCAACTTGTTTGGTTATTCTAAGGCCCTGTTTGGTTAGAGTGACTAATCTTTAGTCCATAGTTTTTAGTCTCGTTTAGTTTCTATTTTGCCAAAAAAGATTAATGTAGGGACTAAATTGGCTTTGTCTCTAGTTCCTCACACATAGGTGCTAAAAGGGACTAAGTGGCAACATGTACTACAATTGCCCTTGCCTGTCATACACAGAAAACAAGAAAAGAAGTATTTCGGTCTTTATGTATTACATTTAATGTAATTAGAATCTGTTTAAAACTTTAGTCCTAGGAATAATAAAACCAAACAAAGTCTAAGTTGTCAAACTATTCATCGAACTATTTTCAGTTTGACTGAATGTTAGAAAATCTCGTTCTAAGTATCATGTACATATTTATATATGACATTAAGTTGGCATGGTTAGTTTAGATAGTGATAAAATATGCTTTTATGAGCATTTGTTGATTTATTTTGAAATTGGAGTGTATATGATTACAATATAAACAAGCCGTCGAACAAATGCGTAAAGCGTCTCCTCCAGACCCCACAACGGCTGATATGTCTAGTAGAAAGCGGTGCTAGCAACCCTCGCTACCGGAATCAAGCGTTTTATCGAGTGCCAGCCTAGAAAATACTCGACGAAGGCTTTGCCGAGTGTGTCACTCGGTAAAGATAGCTCGATGAACAGTACATCGACAACAACTTTTTTGCCGAGTACTTTTTTATCGGACATTCAGCAAAGTCTTTGCCGAGTGCCAATCGGTGCTCGACAAAGAAAAGCGGCCGTCACGGTGTCGGGTGATAGAGACGGCACCTTTGCCGAGTGTCTCCTAATACACTCGGCAAAAAAGTGTCTACCGACCTGCACTCGGCAAAGGATCCACCAAGCGGATCGTAACTTGTGCTAAATAGCATTAATATCATTTTTGCATGCACGGTTTTACAAGTTTCGAGTGACTTGCAGTTCAAATGTAAATTTTCCGAAGAAATTAAAATAAACGAACTAAATCCAATAGTTATTGTAAACACTTTTATAATTGTCCTAAAATGGTACATGTAGTTCTACATAGTGTAGGAACAAACCACAAAAAGTTTAGTTGACAAAATAAAAAATAAAAATATACTTTGCCGAGTGCCCAAGGACGGCACTTGGCACAGCTTGCTCTGCCGAGTGTCAAACGGGGGGGCACTCGGCTCTCGGTAAAGGTAAGGGCTGTCAATTTTAGACGGTGGCTGACGGCCCTTTGCCGGGAGCCGCCCTTCGCCGAGTGTTTGGCACTCGGCAAAGAAATCTTTGCCGAGTGTATTCCTGTGTCGAGAGTCCTGCTCTTGGCAAACGTCATCGTTACCGAGAGCAGGACTTTGCTGAGTGTGGCACTCGGTAAAGATCCGGATTCCGGTAGTGCCTAGTTAGATCCAAAAAGGTGATTAAAGTTTATTCACTCAAACATGAAGAGATAAAAATAACTAAAAAAATAAAAAGTTATCCTTTTAATCACTTTTAACCTAGGAGCTAAATTTTAGTCGGTTTTCTTTAGCTTTCCTGTTTTTTTGGATCCTAGAAGCTAAAACAAGAATAACTAAAATTTAGTGGCTAAGGAGCTAAAGATCTGTTTAGATCTTTACCTTCTAATAAGTGACTCAGTTTTGTTTTAGCTCTGGAACTAAACACCTCAGGCCCTAAAAAATTAGCTGGCCGGTAGCCTCCGTATCATTTGCATGTGTGTAGGCTAGTACTTGTAGGCTGGCGGGTGAAGGAACGGCCCTGATACATGTGGGGTCTGATTGTCTTCCTCAACTTTAGGAACAGGAAAATTCTTGTGCTTTCCTGATCGATCCAGCACACTGCACATCAGTGCACTTCTGTTTTTGCTTCTATATGTACCATCCCCAGCATCTCTCCTATATATGTGCTAGCTAATACAATCGATAGTGTGGACATTGCTAACTACCTGGTTAACAGTATGATTTACATTTTCGTTTTTACTGTTCTCAAATTTTGTTTTGACCAAAAATATTGATTTTCATATTTTAAAATTTAGAACCAAAATACATAGAAAATCGGACCGAAAAACGTGCTCAACCGGAAACGGTAAATGTACTGCTTTCTCGGTCTTCTCGACCGGGAAATCGAACCCTTAACATTCGATTGATGTATTGAAACGATCGGTAAGAGATCTGCCGAACTCGTATTGATACTGGATTAATTCATGCACCGTAGTTAACTCAAGACTGGGAGCTAGAGGACCACAACGGAACATGGAAGCGTAAGATTAAAGTATTGATGTGACCACCCTCTTTATTATAAACAACCACACGTAGTGCACACAGAAAATTATAGATTCATGAATTGCATATTACATATACTAGAAAAGGAAGCGCCCTATCGGACGCTGGACACTTCATACATCAGGGGAGTAAATTAAACTATCATATATGTTTCCTCTACTGCGGTTCTACCAAACCATCATTACTTATGATATCCAAGATGGTGGTGATTGCAGCCTGTTCTAATAACAGAATCTACCACATGCTCGCGAAAAGTAACCAGAGCACACAATCGAAGTTGTTATCTAAATGTTCTGACTATGGCATGTTGTTTAGCGAAAAAATTGCAAATCAGCTGCTTCTCCAAAGTAAAAAGAAAAAGAAACAAAGAGAAAAGGAGATGGGAGAACGAAGATGAGGAAATGGGATAGCACTGCATAGGAAAATGACTCTGTTTAAGGCTGTATTAAGAGGAAAATGCTCTATTACAACATCACCAAAAATCTCTAAAAGTTTATTCCCTCCTATCATGTTTAGAAAGCTTTGTTTGATTTGCTCTATTCCAATCCTAACTTTCCTGGTCTCAACTGAATGAATTGTTTATTTTCTTTATGTAGTTTTGTGAAGAGGTGATAAAGAAGAGTTAGGCAAGAAGGAGACGCCTTCTAACTTTTGCATCGTTCCAGAGATAACCTTAGTGATTTCATTTGCTGAATGTTTCTTGCACGTTGTCAGTTGCTCCATTGGTATCTATCAGCTGTGGCTTATCAACAATCAGTTCTTGGTCAAAGTATGATTCTATCAGATTCATACACAACACATATCCAACTCACAAGTATAATTAATTTTCTACTCCCTGTGGTAACTCCACCTTGCAGCACATGCCAAACCTGTGATCAAAACCAAAAGCCCCCAACTAACTTGTAAAACACGTTGTCTCTCTAAAATAAAAAATCGCAAAAATTCCCCCCTTCCCGTTTTTGCGCTTCGCATTTCCTTTGCTGCATTAGTTTCTCCACTTTGAAAACACATACCAAAGGACGCAGGCATGGCCGATACAAGAACACCCAGGAAACGTAGGCAGAATACAGCATAGGAAAACAAACATGTCGCACGGAGGCAGTCCGCACGTGCTAGGTATCGAACAGCATCAGGACTGACCGAGAGAACTCCATGAGGAAGCACCGACGACAGCAAGGAAACCAGACGTGAAAGAAGACGACGTTCAAAAACGAGGTGGGTATGGTCGTACGGGTAAGTCGAGAAATACGAGGAAGGACCGAAGGAGTCACCAAAAGCGAGAGAGTACTAATTTTATGATAATCGAGAGGAAAAGTATGCCGACCTCCATGCTCCGGCACTGCTCGGACGTGCGCTCGTTGTAGTGACGTATGTCGCCGTCTTCGACGAGGAAATGTGTCGGCAACCTAAAAATGCAACGCCCAGATCCGCGCATTCAACGACTGCAGCTGGGGCCGCGACAAGTATGGGGCCACCAAAGCAGCGATAGGATGACGCCGGACTTCAAATATGCCCTCGCCGTCACGGAACACCGGTCGCCGCCGGTACCCATGCCGCAGAAGTCGATGTCGCCGTCAGTCCACCTCTGGCCCGCGTGGTACCGTGCTCCACGTGACACCCCAGACGTGCCACACAGCGACTGAGTGTGGGGCCGCGTGAAGGATGGGGCCATCACAGCAGCCAGAGGCCGACCCTCGAACGCGCCGTCGCCGGCCGTCGTGGGCGCCCATGCCACAGGAGTCACACGTCGTAGCCGTTGGTCATGCTGGCACTGCGACACAGCAGCACACAGCGCTTCACAGCGAGCTGGCACACGCATCGCGGCGCGATCGGAAGAAAACCCGCCAAACGCGGGCGTGCGAGCAAACGGCTTCAGGTTTTAATACTTTAGATGTAGTATGCTTGTAAGGAGAAAGCAGTGGGATGATACTTGCTGTTACAACAGAAGCATCAGAACATTACAGAAAACGAAGTCATAAATTCAGTTTGCTGGCTTCTGCCTTAGATTTTCTGTTCATGCAATCAAGTACTACTATTTTTTTTAAAAGGGAGAGGCAAAAGACTTGCCACTCCAATATATTAGAAAGAGAAGAACTAACAGGAAATTACAGGGAACCGAAACGACTTACAAGACTACTGCAAACTACTGAACCAACCTACTGAGCAGACCTACTAGCCGGGCGAACCCTGGAGACAACCAACTAACTCTTTGACCAGTAACACGACCTGCTCCGCTGATCTAAGCTGACTATTGAAGATTCTATTTTTCCTTTCTAACCAAATGCTCCACCAAAAGTAAATCATAAGGCCATCAAAAGATCTTCTCGAATGCTTGTTGCACCTACTTCTCAAATTCCTCCACCAATCATACAAGGATTCAGAGTCATAGCTCCCCCTAAAGGACGAAAGGTTCGCCCAAGACAAGATTCTGTCCCACACCTCCCTGCTGAAGGGGCGGTCCTTGCATAAGTGAACCGTCGTTTCAAAGGTCGAATTACAGAGGCAAGAAGGATTGAAAGGCCATCCCCTTTTCTGAAGGTTCTCTGTTGTCAACACTCTGTTGTGTAAAAGAGTCCAAGCAAAGAAGCGACACTTTGGTTCAGTTTTTGCTTTCCAAATAGAACAGATTTTCATTGTGCAGAAGCTTGTTGAGAACTGAATGTTATATGCGTTGCTTGCACTATACTGTCCATCAGTCGTCCATCTCCAAGAGATGGTATCCTCCAAGTTGTTAAGCTCGTGCATGTTATTGATAGCCTGCCAAAGGGTTACAAAGTCTTTTATTTCGTCTTCTCGTATGCATGGCAGACATAACTGAATCTAGCTATTGGCTCTAAGAGCATGAAAAACCAAGATGTTTTTCTTCATTGCTTTCTTGAACAGACTTGGTGCTATATTCTTAGGCGCCTGACCATGGATCCAACTTGATTTCCAAAAACTTGTGGTTCTCCCATTACCAACGTTGACCACCGTAGATGCATTGAAGAGCTCTTCATCTATTTTGTCGCATGGCGATTGCAAATCGATCCATGCCTTATCTCTGTCCTTCCAACGCATCCACAGCCATCTGATTCTTAAGGCCCTTGCAAAGCGTTCTAGGTTAAGAATGCTGAGACCCCCTTGTTCTTTGGCTGACATGTTGTAGACCAGTTGATCAAACAGTGACCTCCACTGCAAGATTCAGGGTTGTTTCCTTTCCAGAGAAAGCCTCTTCTTATCTTATCAATTTTCTTTAGCAGCCATTTTTGAACTGGAAAAACCGTAAGATGATAAATCGGTTGGGCTGTTAATACAGATTTAACCAATGTTTCTCTACCTGCTTTTGAGAGGAGTCTGCCTTTCCAACCGGCCAATCTTTTGTTGATTTTTTCCAATAGTGGTTGCAGGGAGATCCTTTTAACCTTCCTAAAGTGAAGGGGAAGACCAAGATACTTTCTAGGCAGATTAGCATATTTACCCGGGAACACTTCGACGAGATTTGGCCAAAACGACTCAGGATAACGTATTGGAAAGATTTCAGTTTTATCAAAATTTATCTTTAGCCTTGAATAACCTTCAAAGACTTCCAGTATCGTTTTAAGAACTTTGAGGTCCAACATGTCTGCTCTCACGAACACACCGGCATCATCTGCATACAGGGAACAACGAAGCTTTGCCCCTTTCGGCAGGACACTTCCCAGTAGCCTAGCCTGAGCCGCCTTATCGATCATTCGCTGGAGAGGATCCATTGCTAAAATGAAAAGAAATGTAGAAAGGGGATCCCCTTGTCGAACACCACACTTGTGGTTGATTCTGTTTGTCTGCTCTCCGTTTATTATTATTTTGGAAGAAGATGAGCCCAGAATTAAAGCGATCCAATCACGCCACCTTTGGGAGAAACCGAGGGCCTTTAACACATCAAGGAGATAAGCCCAATTTATGGAGTCGAAGGCTCTGGAGATGTAAAGCTTGATGAAGAGCATAGGCTGACCCCTCTTGTGCATCTTCATAGTCACCCTTTGAACGTATAGGAAGTTATCATGAATTGACCGCTTTTGGATGAAGGCATTTTGGGCAACAGAGACAATCTCATTCATACGCGGTGCCAGTCTGTTTGCTAAAATTTTGGTGACAATCTTCATAAAGCTGTTTATTAGACTGATAGGTCTAAACTTATCGATACTTTCCGAGACCTCTTTTTTGGGAGTAGAACAACGTTTGCTTCATTAACTAGGTGGAGGTTTTTACATCTAAAATTGTAGAAATCGTTAATTGCAGCAGTGAGGTCCTCTTTAACCAAGGTCCAGCAACATTTATAGAACAGGCCAATGGAACCATCCGGGCCAGGAGCTTTTTCTGAATGTAAACTCATGACCACATTTTTGATCTCTGACTCATGTATCACGATGTCGAGCTCACCTAACGAAAAGGGGGAATAATCTAGAGCGGCCCACTGAACTACCTTATGTCTCAATCCTGTCTCTCCAAGAATCTCCTTGAAATGTTGGTGAGCCTCTTGCAGTTTGTCTTGTTGGCTAGACAATAAATTATCATTCCGATGGAGAGATCTGATATAGTTCTTCTTTCTCCTATTGTTGGCTACCAAGTGAAAGAATTTAGTGTTAGCGTCTCCCATACGCATCCATATCTGTCTGTAGTGTTGTCTTGCCGTTGCTTTTTGAATGGAAACAATACCAAGAATTTTGATTTTCAGTCTTCTCCTGAACTCCAATTCATCATTGGAGAGCTGTCTATTTTCTTGTGCCTTCTCTAGATGAGTAAGAATAATCTGAATAATTGCCAGGCGGATCTTGACGCTACCTACTATTTTGCGTCTCCACGTACTTAGAGCCTTAGTTGTGCGTGACATCTTTACATGCAGCCTCAGAATGGCATCCTCAGAGTTAACTTCAGTAGACCAAGCTTGTTGAACCACCTCCTTAAAATCATCCAGCTTCGTCCAGAACGATTCAAATCTAAAGCCTTTGAAGAAACGAAAATGGGAATGGCCTTGCATAATAATTGGGCAGTGGTCTGAAGTCATAGTGCAAAGGGACAGTAGATCTGTCGATGGGAAGAGCCCATGCCATTGAGTTGTCGCAAAGAATCTATCTATCCTGGTCATTGTAGGGTCCACTTGTTCATTTGTCCAAGTAAAGGCTCTACCATTGAGATCAAGCTGTAACAGATGCAGATCATCAATTGTACTGTTGAACTGACTCATAACTCTTCTATTGATTGATCCTTTATTTTTTTTCCTTGCTCTCCTTATCATATTGAAGTCTCCCAGGATCGCCCATTCCGGACGCATCACATTTTGGATGTTTCGGAGCTCCAACAGGAAGTTCATTTTTTTAGTTTCTGGCTAGGGAACGTAAACCCCCGTGAGGTCCCAGACCTCATCCTCCACTCTCGAGTTGATTCTAACCGAGATTGAGTAAGTTGAAGCGCATGGAATGAGATCCATCTCGAACAAATCTGCGTCAGAGGCCAAAAGAATTCCACCAGAGGCACCCTGTGAAGGGAGGTGAACTGTCTGGCTAGCCAGCTTGCATCCCACGGTTTCTTTCAGTAAGTCATTGGTCCAATTCATGATTTTTGTCTCTTGGAGACAAACTATGGTTGCACCTGAGGACAAAATTATTTGTTTCACACTTGCACGTTTGGCCGGGTCATTTAAACCCCTCACATTCCAAGAGAAAATAGTGCAGTTGGAACACATTTAACTATTAATATCACTTCCACTTGACAGACTAGAAGTACAAGAGACAGAACAACAGACAGACAAGTGCTGCTACCAAACACCTAACAACTCCCAACACAGACAACACAGATTACTGTCACATAGCAATCCCCACACAAACAAATTGGGGGCCAGCCGACACAAAAGAACAAGAAGCCAAGACCACATAAGCCATGACCTCGCCAATGAAACATCAAATAGAACAGACTCAGACATAACTAAATAACCCCACTGAGGGGACCAGGAGCAACAGATCTGATGCATCATAAGAAGATAGCAACCACCGTGTAGAGAGCTCAGGCATCCCCCACAGCCCTGATGGTTGGGGAAGCTAGAGGAGCCACCTTGCGCCCCTCTTCTTTGGCCCTGTCTTCTCTTTCCCATGATTGACCAGTTCCTTGATTGCCTCCATCTGCTCTTTGGTTAACGGTCTTGTGAATAGGCATGCAATCTGATCAAAAGAATTACCTTGGTTAGAGGAACATGAAGCAGTAGAGTTTTGGTTTTGGTTTTGATTTGTTGCAGCATTATTGAGCTTAGCTATCAGAATGTCCTGAGCTTTTGTTATTGCATCCCTGGAACGCCCCATCGTAATCTTTTTCTTGGCAGCTAGTCTAACACTGGATCTCTTTATGAAGGTAGGAGCCTGATTATACAATATAGCAGGAGATTCAGTGGATCGCCCCATTATTGTGTTAAAGCTGCCTGTGGTATCATTAGGAGGTGGATGGATTAGCGGTTGTTCTTTTAGCATAGCAATAGATGCAACAAACTCTTGTAACTGTGCATCAGAGAAAACACCCTGCCTATGCGCGGTTGACTGACCAAATAAGAGAGGATCATTGATGTGAACTGCGTTAGAAGTAGGAACATCCTGATTATGTTGATTACAGTGTTGCTCTGTGACTAAATCGCGACCATCTAAGTTAGGATCCACACTTGTTACACCTTGAGTTGACCTTTGTGATTGAGCTGACCTTTGTGTTTCTTGCATCAATGGATCATTGGACAACATACTAAAATTCTGGTCTGGGTTATAATTAGGTTCGGTCCCCCTTTCTACATTAGAAAGAAGAGGAACATCAACAGAATATAGAGAAGCCAGAGGAGGTACCTCGGGAGATGCAGATGCCTGGGACAGAAGCGAATCAATGATGTTATCACGGCTGTTGTCATCAATCGGCCTGGAACTCTCCTCATCAGCCTTATGAGCCTTATTGCCAGAGAGATGAACATTGGCCAGCCTGGAAAATTCAGCAACTGTCATCCCTTCGTCCACGCCCGACGGCCACATAGCCGAGATCAGAGGGTTAGCAAAGGAGACCTTCTTAGCTTTTACCACAGGGACCCAAGATTTAGTGACTGTCAACCCCTGCCCATGACGACGGAAGGGAGTGGACGATCTATGCCTTCCATTGGAACTGTAGCAGTCATCAAGGCCTCCTCGGCAGCGAGACGCCCGTGCCCAACCAGACAGACTGCACTAGCGATGGGTGCCCTGGCGACGACCATTCTGAAAGTCTTCATTGTCATCATGATCCCGATCACGATGGACATAATCCCTGCTACGATGAACAATTGGATACTCCCTTTTCTCGCCAACAGAATCTGGGGCACCATAGCTCCAAACGAACTCACACCGGGGCAAACGGTTGGGAGGCCCCCCTGCTGCCCCTACCACGAATGAAAGTGAGGTCTTCAACTACCTCAATATGGTTGCGCAGAGTGTACACATGACCCCTTTTCAGATCTGTCGGGTCCTCATGATGGGAACCAGCCAGAGTCAGAGAAATGTCAACAGAAGGAAGCTCTCTATCTGGCTCAGTGACAGTTAGCCACACCTCCTTAGGAATATCACAGGGATCAGCACAAGGCCCACAGGTCAAAGGATCTAGTGCGCTCTCTACGTCTAGAACTCTCCTGAACGAAGTGAATGGCACAACTTCTGCCCAAGGCCCTTGCTGCAACATCCTCACCCCAGCAGTGGATAGGGATCCCTTCTACCCTAACTTTGACAAAACTGGTTTTTCTAGCGTAGCTATCCTCTAACCAGTCACCGAAATGAAAGACCCGACCTCCATAAGAAGCAGACCTCCGGTCAAGAGCCCACTGCTTAGATCTTGGATCAGAGAATATGATCAGAAACTGCTCAGGAAAGTGTTTGACAAGCTGATACTGACCATGTTGAAGATTGAATTTTTCACGCAGCATATCCCCAGCGAACAGAGAGTCAACCTCATGGCCGTTACCATCGAAGGAATAGACCACCGCCTTGCTGATCAGATCGTCCCTGCGACGTCGAATTGGTCCCGTCGCCGAGATGGCGAAGGACGCACGAGCTGGCCTCCCCCGAGGATCACCTGGGTAGCGGGCTTCCATGCCTGGGCTCTCTTGCAAAGCCTGTAGATAGGTTTTCTTGAGGGAACGGGGAGGGAGGCTGTGAAAGGAAGCCGGCTGCTGCTCCTGCTTTTGTAGCCATGCTCAGTACAGGAGTTGTGCTGCTGCTGTGAATAATTAAACCTGCCAATACCCTGCAATGAGTGCTTCCCTGGTTCTAGACTGGCATAAGGTGAATTCAATTTCCTCTGAGCACCTCTACGAGGGCAAGTCCTAGCCCGGTGTCCAGGTAGCAGGCAAAACCAACAGCGTGAAGGAACCGAGCAGCGGAAGGCAAGGTGGCCTGGAGAGAGGCAGTTGTAGCATTTATCATGAAGCTTCAGTTTGAAGTTACTGGAGGCCTTCTCATCCAATAACTGTGAGGATCTCCCAGGATTTGCAAAGTTTTTACGCCACCAGAACTTTGGCTTAACTACAGACCAACCGACGTCCTCAGTCGCATCGAGGCAGTCTCACGACAATTGAAGTGGAGATGACCGAACGGCCCAGAATCGGCGCCGCCCGCCGCAGGTTGATGGAAAAGGGCACTGTTTGCATTCATGCGGCGGAGGAGTTGAATTTTTGCTGCAAGACCGACGGGCCGTCCGCCGACCATTTCATCTTCTCCGAGTAAGGGATCCGCTGCAAAGGATCTGCCAATAAAGTCTGAGAAGAACGAATCCCATCTCCGATTCTAGAATCCGCAGGCGACTTATTAGCAGATCTGGTGACGCCAGGACCGGATGCATCGATTCCCCGCAGGTCCCCCACAGATGACAAGAAAACATCCCCACAAATCTATAGATCTTGAGTTGATTTGCGAATTACCGGCTTGTATTGGTGCGGATGGCAAGGAACAGTCCCCCAAGAACTTACTGAAGCTAGAGAGCGCTGCCGGAGCGGCCCTGCAGGATCTTCGAAACAACCTCTGCCTCGCTCCACGGGAAGACGAACTCTGGCGCGGAAGGCAGGAGACGAAGGCGGCACCAGACGAGCAAGGCCAGCCCCCGCCAGTTCTGAGGAATCCGGAGAGCTGGCGGTGCCGGGGATAGGAGCGGAGGCCCCGCCGCCTGGGATGCTGGCTCCGCGTGCGGCCGCGACCGCCCGAAGCCTCCCCATCTTAGCAATACTCAATCAAGTACTACTAACAAACAGTATCTGGGATCCAATCAAAACAGTTACTGTACTAGCTACTATCCGATGTCCATCATAAAGAGCAAGGCGACGATGGTGCATGGCTCCATATAATTAAGCACCACACAGCGTAGTACGTACTCCCTCCAGTGCAGTAAAGGTAGTCGTTTAGGACATGATTGTGCATACCAAGGAGTGATTAATTATCATAGAGTTTTCCCTGTTTGCCCCTATTAAATAGGGATATGGGTGCATTAACGTCACTAAAACAATCAGGCTTGATTGGTTGCTGCAGCAGCTCCAAGGCATTCTAGACTGGAGGTCTCAAGTTCGATTTCTCTTAAATGCATCTTTTTTTGTGCAATTACTAGGGGCAACAACGTCCAAATCTCAGACCCACGCGCGCTATGACTTCTTTTTATGCACGCTCGGTCACGCGCAGGATGACTTCTTTTACTGCACCGGAGAGAGTACAGTCGTTTGCTAGTTACCTGCTGCGCCGAACCCCACACAAACTTGTTTTTAAATAATGGAAGCATGATGATCGATCATCGTCGATGAAGAATCCAATGATGTCTACCATTCCAGGGTGATCATTATCCCGTACCGAAAATGGTTAATTAAGTAACCGATCGATTGATCGAACATATATTAATGAAGCACGCCCCCTGGCCATTCCCCCCTTTTTTTAAGATTAGACTCCTAGCTAGAAGATCGATGGATGGTACCAGACATTGGCGAGCTGATGGCAATGGGAACCTGCTACATGATTGCATGTGGTACTGTAGGATCGGCACACAGAAAATCGCAAGAAATTAAAGTTCCTATAATACTAGCAGCAGTTAAGCCTTTGTATTGCTCAATATGGTGCAAGCCAGGGGAGGCTCATATATATACAACAGGGATAGCAGATCACCTGACAATGTATAGGTATATATATGATATACGTCCCATCAAATATCAATGCAACAACCAGCATGACACATGAAGATCGAGGAGGATCGGAGGAGGTCGCTGCGCCTCGCTGGCACCGACGCGGAAAAAGGGGTGGAGGGGGTGGAGACGCTGAGTCCGCAACCGTTACCCTAAAATAGGGAGGAAAATAGAGGGAAAAAGTGATATAGGGGAAAAATATTTTTTCCTCTATATCACTTTTTCCCTCTATTTTCCTCCCTATTTTTTCATCTCCCGCAGCGGTTCCTTCTAAATACTCCCCCTATATCCCACTACCACTATAAAATATTATTTTCTATACCAACTATCAATTTTTTATCTACAAACAATTACTCGTGGACCCACAGTACAGTGTTTAGGGTAATGAACAGTGACACCGCTGCGGCATAGGGTGGTGCCTCTTACACGCCGCATGCAAGGGGAGGGGGAAGGGCAGCGTAGACCGCCGCAGTTAGGCTATCCGCAACCGTTACCCCTAAATTTTTCCCCCTATATTACTTTTTCCCCCTATTTTTCCCCCTATTTTTTCATCTCCCGCAGCGGTTCCCCCTAAATACTCCCCCTATACCCCACTACCACTATAAAATATCATTTTCTATACTAACTATCAATTTTTTATCTACTAACAATTACTCGTGGACCCACAGCACAGTGTTTAGGGTGATGAACAGTGATACGCTATATCTGGGGGGAGAGAGAAGGGGACCGACACGTAGGGGGCGCTGTAGGGGGCACCGCTGCGGCCATAGGGTGCCCCCTACGCGCCGCATGCAAGGGGAGGGGGAAGGGCAGCGTATACCGCTGCAGTTAGTCTTAGGGGGTGTTTGGTTACCCCAAACTAAATTTTAGCTCCTATCACATCGAATGTTTGAACCTCCGTTCCGGGTATTAAATGTAGTCGGATTATAAAACTAATTTATCAGCCGAAGATTAAAAGACGAGACGAATCTAGTCCAGTTGGTTGGGTATATATTTCATACTCCTATTTAAAAGTCAAACGCTTGATGTGACCCGGGCTAAACTTTAGCAGGGGCAACCAAACACCCCCTTAGTCTGATGGCAAGCAGGCAAGGCATGCATGCCACACAGCGAGATACGGTGGCGGCACGTACGAACGGCCGAGCGCGGGGAGGCCCGCGCACCGGGGCGGTGATGCCTGATGCCGCTAGAGCCTAGAGGTGGACATACAGGAATCACAAGATGAACAAGGATCACATACGGACAGCCGGACAGGGCAGCGAAGGTGAGCAGCGGCTTGTCGGCTTTTCCTGATTCCTCCCAGTCCCAGGCCAAGCGTTTGCTTGACCCCCACACAGATCGAGCGAGCCCTTTGTTGACAAAGTGAGGGGAAATAAAGGCTATAAGCAAGGCCAAGGGAGACAAGTAACCACTATTCATCTTCGATCTCTTAATTAGTCTTGCGTAGGTCAGAGAGGTCAAATGGATCCGAAAACAAGAAATGCTCATCAGATCAAGTGGACAGCAGCTGAGACACTGGATGATAACGTAGTTAGACAGATTCAAGGAGAGAGGTCATATGTAGAGGTAGCGAGGTTACTGAAATTATACTATAGAGAGGGAGGGAGAGAGGGAGAGGGGGAGAGAGAGAGATAGAGAGAGAGAGAAAGAGAGAGAGGAAGGGAGAGAGAGTGAGAGTGAGAGTGAGAGAGAGAGAGAGAGAGAGAGAGAGAGAGAGAGGCTTTAGCGTTTGGCATGCAAAAATCCGTAGGAGGACCACGCGCACTGGCAACGACCAGATGCGTGTGCGCCGATCTCTGGGAGAGCCAGAGACAGAGAGAGACGACGCACTGCACGGCGGATCAAGCGGCGCCGCGTGAGAAAGAGTCAAAGAGATGGCGGCCGGCGGTCAATGTGACAGTGACAGTGAGTGAGTGGACCGAGTGCGCACGTGTGGCCACAGTTTCAGAGCGCCTGCATGCGGTGCCAGCCATACTGCCATCGCCTGAATCTGATCTCCTTCCGTGGTCCGTCGTGCTGCATCCGCGGTCTACAGTCCCATCCGCCGGCCGGGGACCAGTGCAGAGATCTCCCTCCGCCCGCCTCCCCCGCATCCTTTTCTATTTCTATTTAAAGGTCAAACCGCTCGCGCGTGCTATCCTGTCGCACCCCTCCTGCCTTCACGTCGTCTCCGCTATCACAAACCACGAGAGCTAGCAGCTAGCTGACGACGGCACACACGCGCCCCTCCCTCCGATACATATACGTACACATGGTATAAATGCGAGCTGGTGGTCAGGTACTCAGGTCAGTGACGAACTGATGGATATAGGCCGGACTGGGTCACGGAGATAGGGCATCCCGGAACTGTAGCGGCCGTCAGAGGAGTGCGCGCCATGATGTGTGCCCTGGAGGGAGGGCCGGAGCACCGCCATCAATCAAGGCAGGCTTCGAGACAGAAAACAAGAAATGCTTGCGAAATGATAGACGGACTCAACATATATACTACAAGTATAAGGAATGTGTTTCGAGTTTCCACGAGTGCATCATAGCATATAGATCCAGAATGCAAATTCTGCTGAGAAGCAAGTATATATATACGCCATGGGAGGAACCATATAAGCTTGGGACTTTGGGAGATTTTGAGCTGAAATGTTCTTATTGTAGCAAGCTAGGAAACCATCACCATGGCCTCAAATCGCCCTTGTTTTGCTTATTAGGATATATACATATACGTATCAGATCATGAACACATAGTTGCACTGATTAATTAAATCAGCCCATTCCACCTCCCATCCTTAGCCTATTACAAATTCTAGCCATATATATACTGACCTATCTAATAAATCGGAAAGAAAAAAGACCCAAAAACAAGCTACAAAGAGGATGAAACTGCCGAGAGAAAGAAAGAAGCAAGAAGCATATGTGGAGCAAAACTAGAATCAAAGCTCAAATTGATCTTGCGATACACGCGAAGATGGTAATATAATTAAACAAAGATCTGCAGGTCTACTGTACTCTCGAGTGGAGCTCGGTGCAGCGCTACTCCCTCCTCCAGCCTGAGCAGCGGACGCCGCAGCATCTGCTGCTGTAGCCCTGCCGCTCCCGGCGGCAGCAGCAGACGAGCTCGTCGAAGGCTCCGTGGCCTGCTGCGCGCGCTTGCGCTTCTTCTTCTTCTCGTAGGGGATGCCGCGCGCCTTGGCCTGCGAGTCGCGCACTTCGCGGAGGTAGATCCGCACGGCGCGCGCCGCGAAGGGGTTGGACTCGGGCGTCCTGCCGCTCTCCTCGTACGCCGCGCGCAGGCGGCCGATGAGCGCGTCGAGCGACCCCCACGTCTGGCGCAGCGGGCACGGGCAGGGCCCCGGCGGCGCGCGCTGGCCGTAGTAGGTGTTGGATCTTTTATGGGCTTGGCCTATTTATTGAATAAACTCTATGGTGTGTAATGGTGGAGAATACCAATAGTACCACATTGGAAGTCCAAGGGTCTTTTGCCTTGACTTATATGGTGGGATTTATTCCACTTAACTTGAGAAGTCAAGAAAAGGACAAGGTCGTGCCACACGCGCGCGCCGCCGCCGCCGCCGCCGGCCGGGCCGGGCCGGGCGTGGCGTGGCATGGCGTGGCAGGCAGGCGAGGCAGGCGAGCGGGCGTGGTGTGGTTGTGTTTCGTCAGCCAGCCGAGTGACCCTTCTCCTTCAGCTGGCCGACTCATGGCATAACTCGGCGAGAGCTGGCCGACTCTTGGCGTGACTCGGCGACCTTTCTCCTTCAACTTCCCTCTGCGAGAGGTTAAATAGAGGAGCACCCCTGTCACTCGGTACACGCGAACACACCACTTTCAGAATCACAGTCCAGCCGCCGAGTGAGTGTATTTCCATCTCGTGACTCTGCACGCACAGAGAAGCGAGAGGGCAGGTGCCTCCGAAGCCGGTGCCGTTCGAGACCTTGCACGGGGGATCGGCAATTAGGTTTTTGGGGAGCGTCTACGCGACTGCCCAAACATCTACGACATGACAAAGGAAGTTGGACAAGGATCTGGATCAGAGCGCATGGGAGGGTATGATCAGTTTATTTCCTTACTGTTTTGCATTCTACAGATTATATATGTTTTATATATGCATCTGTACTGTTTCATATATAGCAAAGAGTTTATCTCATCTGTTCTGTTACCTTATAATGTGTTATATCTGTTTGTTTTAATTTTACAATCATGCTGTTTATGTCTCTATTTGTTTATTTTCAATTGTTCAGTCAGTTTACATGTTTATCGTATTTATATGATTTATATAATTCATATGCTTTATGTTCTCATGATCCATATTGTT
Source organism: Zea luxurians (assembly GCA_029449295.1). Classification (NCBI taxonomy): domain Eukaryota; kingdom Viridiplantae; phylum Streptophyta; class Magnoliopsida; order Poales; family Poaceae; genus Zea; species Zea luxurians. Next base: position 13,911,568 of record JAOPSE010000016.1, read on the forward strand.
ATGGATATATTTGAGAAAGTGTTTTCTATGATTAATTATATTTTATATGTCATCATCATAATGTTAATTTATGGAATTAAAATGATATGGAAAATGCCTATAATTCTAACAATCCAAAAACCTAATGTTAGGCATTTTTCTGTCAGAGGTTTTGCTGCTGTGCTAAAGCCTGATCCGTTTGATGGTAAAAACTTCTTGATATGGAAAGCTAAGATGAAATGTGGCTAACTGCAATGTCTTGTTTTCATGCCGCTGAGGGCAAGCCTGCCAACTTACCTCCTGAGGATGAGGCTAAGTTTAAGGCTGAAGACAACCTCTTTCGAGGAGCAGTAATTAGCGCACTGGATACAAAATTCCAGAAAAGCTATATCATTCTTCCCACAGGGAAAGAGCTGTGGGATGCTCTTGTTGGAAAGTTTGGAGTTACTGACGCTGGTAGCGAGCTGTACCTCATGGAGCAGCTGTATGACTACAAGATGGTTGAGAACCGATCTGTAGTGGAACAGGCTCATGAGTTTCAGGCACTAGCTAAGGAACTCGAACTTTTTCCTTGTCCTTTGCCTGACAAGTTTGTGGCTGGCGGTATAATCGCCAAGTTGCCACCTTCTTGGAAGGACTTTGCTACCTCTCTCAAAAATAAGAGACAAGAGTTCAATGTGGAGGAGCTCATTGGTACTCTTGATGTTGAGGAAAGAGCTAGATCAAAGGACAATGGAAAAGGTGTGGAGACCTCTACTGCTAATGTGGTGCAGAAGAGAAACTTCCGCAAGTTTAACAAGAAGAAAAACCAAAACAAACCAGAGAACGCAAATAAACCTGTTCATACAGCACAGTTTAAAAAGAAGAACAACAATAACAAGGGAAAGGGAGGTTGCTTTGTCTGTGGCAGTGATCAACATTGGGCTAGAGAGTGCCCTGATCGCAAGTTCACTCAGGACAAGAAATCAGCTAATGTTGTAACCACTGAAACTGGAGATGGAACATCTGGGTATGGTAATTCTTTACCATTTGTTCTCTCAGTTTGTAATTCACCTGAGTGGTGGATGGACAGTGGTGCAAATATTCATGTGTGTGCTGATGCCTCTATGTTCTCCTCCTACCAGGTCGGGAGGTCTGGCGCCTTGTTAATGGGAAATGGGTCGCGTGCTCATGTTCTTGGTGTTGGTACGGTCATTCTGAAGTTTACTTCGGGAAAGACGGTGCCATTGAAGAGCGTGCAGCATGTGCCCTCTATCAAGAAGAATCTCGTTAGCGCATCTATGCTATGTCGAGATGGATACAAAGTTGTTCTTGAGTCTAATAAATGTGTTGTGTCGAAACATGGTACTTTTGTTGGTAAAGGATATGATTGCGGAGGGTTGTTCCGCTTATCACTGCATGATGTGTGTAATAAACTCGTGAATTCTGTTCATTTTTCTGATGAGTCGGATTTATGGCATTCACGTTTTTGTCATGCAAGCTTTGGCTGTCTTATGCGGTTAGCAAATATAAATTTAATTCCTAAATTTAATTTGGTCAAAAAGTCTAAGTGCCATGTGTGTGTTGAATCAAAACAACCCCGCAAGCCTCACAAGGCTGCTGAGGCGAGGAGTTTGGCACCTCTAGAACTTGTTCATTCTGATCTGTGTGAGATGAATGGAATTTTGACCAAAGGTGGTAAAAGATACTTTCTCACTTTTATAGATGACTCCACTAGATTTTGTTATGTGTATCTCTTAAAAACAAAAGATGAAGCGTTCAATTATTTTAAGGCCTATAAAGCTGAAGTTGAGAACCAACTTGAGAGGAAAATAAAACGTTTAAGGTCCGACCGAGGTGGAGAATTTTTCTCTAATGTGTTCGATGAGTTCTGCGTGGAACATGGTATTATTCATGAGAGGACACCGCCATTCTCACCACAATCCAATGGGATTGCTGAAAGGAAAAACCGCACTCTAACAGATTTGGTGAATGCCATGTTGAGTACAGCGGGATTATCCAAGGCATGGTGGGGTGAGGCGATTTTGACAGCATGTCATGTCCTGAATAGAGTTCCAACAAAGAACAAAGAGATCACTCCATTTGAGGAATGGGAAAATAAAAGAGTAAATCTCTCGTATTTGCGCACTTGGGGTTGCTTGGCTAAGGTGAATGTGCCAATCAACAAAAGGCGTAAACTTGGGCCTAAAACTGTTGACTGTATATTCCTTGGGTACTCATTTCACAGCACTGGGTATAGGTTCTTAATTATAAAATCTGATGTGCCTGATATGTATGTTGATACTATCATGGAATCAAGAGACGCAACATTTTTTGAGAATGAGTTTCCCATGAAGAATACACCTAGTGATACAAGTCATGAGACTATAATTCCCCATGAGCACGAACTGTCGATTCCTATAGATCATGCTGAGGATTCTCACGTGCACATCCCTGAGGAGGATGACACTATAGTCACTCGAAAGAGCAAGAGACAGAGGGTTGCAAAATCCTTTGGTAATGACTTTATAGTGTACCTTGTGGAAGACACACCAACTACCATTAGTGAGGCATATTCCTCTCCTGATGCTGACTTATGGAAGGAAGCAGTAAGGAGTGAGATGGAATCTATTATGTCTAATGGAACTTGGGAGGTCGTTGACCGTCCTTATGGTTGTCAACCTATAGGTTGCAAATGGATCTTCAAGAAAAAGCTTAGGCCTGATGGTACAATCGAGAGGTACAAGGCAAGGCTTGTGGCCAAAGGATATACCCAAAAGGAGGGTGAAGATTTCTTTGATACCTACTCACCAGTGGCTCGATTGACTACAATTCGCACATTAATAGCCGTGGCAGCCTCTTATGGTCTTATCATTCATCAGATGGATGTTAAGACAGCTTTCCTAAATGGAGAGTTGGATGAGGAGATCTATATGGATCAGCCAGAAGGGTTTATTGCGAATGGTCAAGAGAACAAGGTGTGCAGGTTGATAAAATCATTGTATGGCCTAAAACAAGCACCTAAGCAATGGCATGAAAAGTTTGATAATACTCTTACAGCAGCTGGCTTTGTTGTAAATGAATCTGACACGTGTGTATACTATCGGTATGGTGGGGGTGAGTCTGTTATGCTGTGCCTTTATGTTGATGACATTTTGATCTTTGGATCAAATCTCAATGTGATTGAGGAAGTTAAAAATCTTCTATCGAGCAATTTCGAGATGAAAGATTTGGGAGAAGCTGATGTCATTCTAAACATCAAGCTTGTTAGAGAAGCTGATGGTGGGGTAACTTTGTTACAATCCCATTATGTGGAAAAGGTATTGAGTCGCTTTGGTTTTAGTGACTGTGATCCTGCTCCAACACCTTATGACCCCAGTGTGCTATTAAGAAAGGATCGGAGAATAGCAAGGGATCAATTGACATACTCCCAGATCATTGGCTCGCTCATGTACCTTGCAAGTGCAATAAGGCCAGACATCTCTTATGCTGTGAGTAAGCTAAGTCGGTTTGTGTCGAAACCAGGAGATGATCACTGGCGTGCTCTTGAGAGAGTGTTGCGGTATTTGAAAGGTACTATGACATACGGTATTCATTATACCGGAAACCCAAAAGTGCTGGAAGGCTATTGTGATGCCAACTGGATTTCTGATGCTGATGAGCTTTATGCCACAAGCGGATATGTGTTTCTGTTTGGAGGTGGCGCTGTTTCCTGGAAGTCTTGCAAGCAGACTATCTTAACGAAGTCTACATTGGAAGCAGAACTCGCAGCATTAGACACTGCTGGGGCTGAGGCCGAGTGGCTTCGTGATTTCCTATTGGACTTACCGGTAGTTGAAAAACCGATACCGGCTATTTCCATGAACTGTGACAACCAAACGGTGATTACAAAGGTTAACAGTTCTAGGAATAACATGAAGTCTACAAGGCATGTTAAGAGGAGATTGAAATCTGTCAGAAAGTTGAAAAACTCCGGAGTTATAACTGTGGATTATGTTCACACATCGAACAATCTGGCAGATCAATTCACTAAAGGTCTATCACGCAATGTGATAGAAAGTGCATCGAGGGAAATGGGTATGAGACCCATGTGAGATCTACTCTAGTGGTAACCTGCTCTATGTGATCGGAGATCCCGTGAAGTAGAGTGGAGAAACAAGCTAGGAGTAGGTTGTGAGGAAAGATCCCTTTCTTAACTCATTTCTGATGCACATCTTTCCTATCTGTAACGCAGGATGGTATTTACCTTAATGTATTCCAAGAGTCTTATAAAGGTGAGATGTTGTCCTACAGAACATCTTTTGAGGAATACACCTATATGAGTCAGACTGCTAGTCACAGTCTATGGGACTTGGGTAATCCCTAAATACTCATGAAAGGCACTGAAGTGTGACTTATATGCTTCTAAACAGCGGGAATACCCTTTTGCAGCCAAGTATCAGCAAAGGATTTGAGTGAATCTTATTTCGCACAAAACTGTCAATTCAAGGCATAGTCCATTGTTCAGTTGTGAATGAGTGAAACTCTTATTCTAGATGGATGTTCAACTTAACAGTCTCCATCGAAAACTGGTATATCAAAGGATTGTGATTCTGATACTTCATCATTACAAACCCTAGAGTTTGGTGGGGATTGTTGGATCTTTTATGGGCTTGGCCCATTTATTGAATAAACTCTATGGTGTGTAATGGTGGAGAATACCAATAGTACCACATTGGAAGTCCAAGGGTCTTTTGCCTTGACTTATATGGTGGGATTTATTCCACTTAACTTGAGAAGTCAAGAAAAAGGACAAGGGCGTGCCACACGCGCGCGCGCGCCGCCGCCGCCGGCCGGGCCGGGCGTGGCGAGGCAAGGCGAGGCGAGGCGAGGCGAGGCGAGGCAGGCAGGCAGGCAGGCAGGCGAGCGGGCGTGGTGTGGTTGTGTTAATTTTTAGCACTCACTAACCGTACGTCAGCCGAGTGACCCTGTCTCTTCGTCAGCCGAGTGACTCTGTCTCTTCGTCAGCCAGCCGAGTGACTCTGTCTCTTCGTCAGCCAGCCGAGTGACCCTTCTCCTTCAGCTGGCCGACTTATGGCGTGACTCGGCGAGTGCTGGCCGACTCATGGCATAACTCGGCGAGAGCTGGCCGACTCTTGGCGTGACTCGGCGACCTTTCTCCTTCAACTTCCCTCTGCGAGAGGTTAAATAGAGGAGCACCCCTGTCACTCGGTACACGCGAACACACCACTTTCAGAATCACAGTCCAGCCGCCGAGTGAGTGTATTTCCATCTCGTGACTCTGCGCGCACAGAGAAGCGAGAGGGCAGGTGCCTCCGAAGCCGGTGTCGTTCGAGACCTTGCACGGAGGATCGGCAATTAGGTTTTTGGGGAGCGTCTACGCGACTGCCCAAACATCTACGACATGACAAAGGAAGTTGGACAAGGATCTGGATCAGAGCGCATGGGAGGGTATGATCAGTTTATTTCCTTACTGTTTTGCATTCTACAGATTATATATGTTTTATATATGCATCTGTACTGTTTCATATATAGCAAAGAGTTTATCTCATCTGTTCTGTTACCTTATAATGTGTTATATCTGTTTGTTTTAATTTTACAATCATGTTATTTATGTCTCTATTTGTTTATTTTCAATTGTTCAGTCAGTTTACATGTTTATCGTATTTATATGATTTATATAATTCATATGATTTATGTTCTCATGATCCATATTGTTATGGATATATTTGAGAAAGTGTTTTCTATGATTAATTATATTTTATATGTCATCATCATAATGTTAATTTATGGAATTAAAATGATATGGAAAATGCCTATAATTCTAACAGTAGGCGCACCCGGCGGCGTGCACCTTGGTCTTGCCGAACTGGTCCAGGTACCTGAGGAACTCGATCACGTGCGCGCCGCTGCACCGCGCCAGCGTCAGCGGCGGCCGGTGGTTCCGCAGGTACTGCAGGAACGTGTTCCAGTCTCTCCGCTTCTGCGACTCGTATCTACTCAGCTGCGCCGGCCGCTGCAGCTCCACGGCCGCTGCCTCATCGCCTCTAGCTGCCCCTATGACTGACGACGGGCCAGGCCCGGAGGGATCCATGCAGGTGGGAAAGAGCTGATGAGCGAACGAGAGACTGAGAGTGAGTAAGAAGGAAGCAAGAAGCGCAACTGCGACAGCTAGATCTCCTCTCTCGTGTTTCGTCTCGTTTAGCAGCTTGAACTATCGATCGAGCAGGCGATCGCGATGAGTGGACGCGCACAGCGGCGCGAGGTGCGCTAAAGCAGAGACAGATCTGGGGCCTCGACGGGGTGGATCGAGATGTGACATTGCAAAGAGAAAGGGGGCGAGGGAGCGGAGTCGGAGAGCGACGGCCGACGGGGAGCCGGGAACGGGAAGGAAAAGGGGATGAATGTTTCTGGTGTTGTGAGCGGAAATGGAGGGTGACCTGGTTGAGGGTTGTGGCTATAGATGTCCAATAAGCATGAGGTCCGTGAATCCGGCACGAAGCCCGTTGTTTAGGCCCGGCACGGCTCGTTTAGCTCTAAGCCCGTTAAGCCCGCTTTTTTTACACAAAGACGTGCTTTTCGGCCCGCATAGCTCGCTTTTCGGCCTGCTTTTTTCGTGCTAAACGGGTCGGCCCGGTCCGTTTAGGCCCGCTGAGGGCCGGGCTCGGACAAGAAATTGAGCTCGCATGCTTAGCCGGCTTGGCCCGGTTTTCTAACCGTGCCTGACGGGCCGGGCTTCACCGGGCCCGGGCCAGGCCGGACCGGGTGGCCCGTTTGGCCATCTCTAGTTGCGGCTGATGGAGTGATGGGAGGTATAAGGTCCATTCACTTGGGTGGCCCGAACTGTTCAAAATCCAGTTGTGCGGACTGCTGTAGCTGTAGAGATAAAATACTATAGGATTAGTATAAGCTAGTACGAATTAAAGCTGGTGCTACCTAATTTTTTCCCACGATCATCAATTTATTTAGAATAAGTTCATAAAAACAATCTTTCAAAAGTTTTTAGAAAATTTGTATAAGACTTGTTTTAAGGAATCCTCTTAGATAGCTTTGTTTGAGGAAATCTCCATAAAATAATTTTACGAACTTTTTTAACAAATTCTTCTTAAAAACTCTAAAATTGCATTGTGTTGCATGTCTTACTCTTTTAAAGCACGAGTTTAATACGTGGTGCGTTGTACGTGGAAAACGCGTATATATGTTTCTCTTCTCCCGCTTCTTGTCTACCAATGGACCGTTACAACACATATGTGCCGTAAGAAACCACCCACGAGCTCAACACAATACGAAATCACACGCAATGTAACTCTCCCACGTAGTATCACTTTGCTAGCTAAAGGAGGACAAACGACCAAGCGAGCTATAAAAAAGGGGTCAAGCTTATTTTCAGCTCGTATCTTTCTCGCTTTTTGGTTAAGATAAAGCGTAATGTTTGTTTTTATCAGTTTAATACCTAATATGTGACCCATATGTTCACTTTGATATTAATTTTTTATGGGTATCGAATATGAGTGTGTGTTGTCGCAACAAACAAACATTGAGTTAATAAGTCTATAAACAGAAGTTTTTGAGAAGCAAGTTGCAGGTTGTCAAGCATATAAATGGCCAAGCGCGCCGTGCTAAATGTGTGGGCACTAAGCATGGCACGACCTCATAGTGCTTCCGCACAGCACGTGCACGATTCATATAGCGCATGATTGGTTTCTCTGCTATCCGTGTCCATGTCCTCCGCATGTGTTGACTGCGTCCAAACTTCTCATTGGTTGCATGCACAGGCGGAGACTGATCTGCACACGCGGGTGCAACGTAGGCCGCTTTTTCACCAATTGGATGCATGAGCGGGGACGGGAGATTCCTAGATCCCAGCCCGTCCAGGCCGGCGCGAGCCTGGCTTTGGCGAGCGCACCAACCAATCATGCGGATAGTGTCGGTGCCGACATGACACAGGTCTAGTGTTGTGCTTAGGTCGTCATGCCGACATGAGCACAACACGGTTAAGTGGTCGGCACGATTAGACACGGCTTAGACCAACATGTGATCTATAAATGTGATTGTGATGTGTATATATGATTGTGAATGTTATTTGTGATGATTTTAAACATAATAAATTCATTTTATAATGGTATAAATGTTCAAGTTTTAAAATTATATATATAATCTTAAAGATCTTCTATATTTTTTAAGCTCTTAAAGTGAAATAGTCACTGAGGTGACACAGATACAATTAGGTGTTAGCGTCATATAGTACCGACACAGTAGCACTATAGTATAGTATCTTTTTAGATAATGGAAAATGAATTCTAGCTTTCACCTCTTTCAAGGATAGGGCCAAAGTTTTGCAAAACTAGTAGTACAATTGTCTGCTCACAAAAGGAGGGACAAACCTCCAAACCGAAATAAAAGAAAATTCCCTAAAACGGCACAAAACAACACCAACTAAAAGTAAGGAGCCATTACAACGTAATCTTGTTTGAAAATCTTCATCCATGAAATGTAAAAAACTGCATGACACGACCAATAGTTAGATACTAGTGCTGGCACACCATGACATGGTTACTAATAGTGTCATGCCTAATAGTTGTGGCTAATAATACTATTGCTAGTGTCATGTCATTTGGTCCGTTTGATCTTCTATAGTCAAACATCACTTTCTATTGCGGTTGAATTAAAGGCGTTTGGACTGTTATAGCTGTAATTCATAGAAACAAAATACTGTAGAAAACAGAAGTCGGTGGATTAAACCCGCATCAAACAGGCCGTGAGAGCAGCGACCAGCATGACCTATTTATTTTAGATAGCTCAGTTGATTTGAGTTCTTTAAAATAGTACTTATCGTCTTGATTTGAGTACTAGACTCAACATGGATGTTCGTGGTTTCGACTATTTATTTATTTAGCTGTAGACACGATATGTCCCTTGATAGCGATAATACCAATCTGAAGATCCCTTGGCCAGTCTGATCGAACTTGATATCTGTGGGTGTCGACATGGATGTGTATGACCATCAAAAAAGTTTAAAGTTTTTTTTTCGATCGGCTTCTTTCACTCTACCTTTCTTTGTCCTATATGTTTCTATATCTCTGCAAATATGAATATTTAACTGTCTTTTCAGGGCTAGTTTGAGAGCCTCAAAACTGGAGAGGATTTGAGAGCCTAAACCTTCCTCTTATTTAGAATTGAATAAGCAGGGATTTCATCCCCTCCAATCTTTTCGGATTTTCTGACTCCTAAACTAGCTCTAATTGAAAACACTAGCATGTGTATTTCTAGAACTTGTCATGCTGTCAGTTGGGTCCCCAAACTTAGAAAACCAGTAAAAACAAGTTCTCCAACTTTGTCGGGTTGTGTAAAGCTGTTCAAAATCGGGTTTGCTCAAACCAAATATCGACATGGCGTGCCATGCTGAAGTCATTTGGATCCCCGAACTTGATATGTTGTACCATTTGGATTTCCAAACTTTCAATAATATACTCCAATGTGGCACGACATGTCGATATCACGCGGGTCGAGTTTTTTTTTTCAAATTAACACCCTAACCTTGTTGAGTTTGTTGTGCGTTGTCATTATTTACTCATCTTGTAAGCCGTTGTTTATGGATGATGTTTTGTAAATACTCTATATATAGTGAAGGTTTCGTCTAACTGGCCGTGGTACTTTTTCCCTTCGTATTGAAGGGTTTTCCACGTAAATCTATGTATCTGCGCTGATTTATTAGTTGATTTACTTTGTTTTTTTTTTGTCGTCTCTGCTAACAAACCTAGCCATTGATTATATTTGTTAATAGTTCGAATCGTCCTTGTGATAATTCTGTGAAATTTTCAATTATGAGGATTACCTTTCTTCCTATGGGAAATTAATTGGGAAACAAAAATAGAGAAGTAGAGGTGAGACCTACTTATCATTGTGACATTTGAGAGGAAGAGAAAAACTTCGGTTAGAAGTTTGGAGGGAGAAGGATATCTACTATGGCTTGATCCTCTCCAGAAGCGAGCAAACGACGCATTTCCAGCCCAATTTGTACGGCCATGTGGCCCATAAGGGAGAGAAAGAGAACATGGTTCGCGTTGGAGTTCGTCCTCCATTTCCTTCTATCTCCATGCTGGAAGGTCCATCCAGTTCAGTTCCAGCCCTAGCATCACTGCACGTCTGCACCAGCGACATCACATCACCCCGCAGACTGCAGTGCCGGTCAGGGGAGCACCTCATTTTTAAAAAGGAATAATAGGGGAGGAAATTCCTACTGTTGTAAAAAAAATACATAATAGAGGCAAAAAAAATTGTTACACATTTGAAGAAAAGAAAAGGAAAGCAGCACAGGGCCGAAACAACTACAACCTATTAAAAGAGAGGAAATTCAAGAACAATGGGCAATTCTCCAATCATGTGTAACTGCACTGAAACTTGAAACCCTGCCTTAAAGGCGAGGAGTTCGCTGAAAAACGAGAGCTCTCCTTTGCTTCCGATCCAAATGATCCGTGCTGGTATGCAAAAGACTTTTTTAATTACGAAGAAAGTTGCTTGAAACTCATGCTTGGTTTTCTGCGCCATTTTTTTTTTTTTTGGATTGCTTCTGCGCCATGTTAGTGGAGCACATCTCAACATATTCACTGTCTAACAGCACCACTTTGCTCCACTACTAGTAGAGTGTTGTGGACGAATGTTACTAGTGAATTTGATTTGGTTGGCATTGATTCCGATCCAGTTGGCTTGTGCACTGCTTTCTTTGTTGGTGTGACCAGTTCTGATAGCTCTTATCTGACGAAATGTGTGGACCTGGGCAGCACGTGCGTCCTATCTCCTCTCCCTGGTCCGTCAACCTTGTCGTATGCCATGTCACGGACTGTAGGAAAATGGTGACCTATCTCCAGGCTGTTCTGGGCTTGTGGCCCATCCTGCTGGAGCAAGCACTCCTCTGGATGAAGGTCGCTTGACAGACACCTCCAGATACAGAGAAGAGTTGAGGAACTTGGATGGGGATACTTTTCTTCTGCGCCTGATCAGGCAGATGAGCTTTTCACGTAGCGGGCGCGACGGGAATGTATGTAGTCCTTGTCTCTCTGACTCTGACTCCCTCCACGTAATCCTCTGGGTTTTTGTTACAAACTCCATGAAAATGTTTCTTTGGTAGGGTTTTTGTTTCTTGGAAAATCGTCTGACTAAATGGTCCTTGAAGTAATTTATCCTCTACTTGATAAGTAAAAGGGAGAAACATTTCAAACGGTTTCTGTCTTCGAACACCAAGGTTTGGATCCTTTGGCAGGGTTTTTTGTGGTTTCTACCAGCCAAACAGTACAATCGAACGGAACCTAATTTTTAACTGGGAACTGTGTTCAGTTCGGATGAATTGGTTAGTCCGTATACTACTGTTATTCTGATTTTTGCAATTTTAGGGCTTGTTCGGTTATTTTTATTTTATATGGATTCAAGGGGATTAATATCGATTGAGAGAGATTTTGACTTACTAAGGATTGAAACCCCTCAATCTATAAGGATTGGATGTAGAACCGAACAATTCAGTTTTCTGTTCCAAGTTACGCCAAATACTACTTACTTCCACTTTCTTAGAATAATACTTATGATGAGTGAGGAACAGTAGATGTGTTTCCCGGATGCACTACCGGAATCGTGTTCTTTGCCGAGTGTCTAAGACACTCGGCAAAGGCTATTTTACACTCGGCAAAGACTTTGCCGAGTGTAACACTCGGCAAAGAACACTCGGCAAAGATTTCATCGGCAAAGGGTTCTTTGCCGAGTGCTTTTTTTCGGACACTCGGCAAAGACTTTGCCGAGTGTCAAAAAGCACTCGGCAAAGAAAAACACTCAGCAAATTAAGAATCGAAAAAATTTAAAAAAAACAGCAAAACATTTTTTAAATTCTAGGAACAACTCTCCAACCACCCTATTACCTTACCTGTTGCCCTATCATTTTTCACTATTATTTTGAATCAAACTTATATGTTTTGTAAATGGTGAGATTCGAACTCGCAACCTCTCTCTCGCGGATACCCTCCTATACCACTACACTACTACACCAATTATGTTTATATTACGTTTTCATTCCCCATGTACTATAACAAATCGAGAGTAATTTGATTATTTAAGGCACTAAATGAGTTCATTTGAAAATGTGACCAACTATAAAGTTGCATAACTTTTTGAGATCTAAAATTTTATTTTAATAGTTTCTACATCCGAGACCGTTTTTAAAATTTGAATTTTAAATTTAAAAACTTCACATGAAATTTTCAATGATAAGATGATTTCAAATCAAAAAATTGTCAACTACAAAGTTTCATTACATTTCAAGACCTACAACTTTTATTTTGGTGGTTTTTCCATCCGAGACAGTTTGAAAAATTCAAATTTCACAATTCAAATATAGTTTTGCATAACAAGATGATTTCAAACTAAAACATTGTCAACTACAAAGTTTCATAACTCTTCAATACCTACAACTTTCATGTTGGTGGTTTTTCCTTTCGAAGTCGTTTTCAAAATTCAAATTTTAAATTTTTTAAATTCAGACGTAGTTTTCGTTGACAATATGACTTCAAATGAAAAAGTTGTCAACTATAAACTTTTATAACTTCTCAAGATCTACAAAGTTTATTTTGGTTGTTTGATAATTTGTTTATCTCAGATGATGGTTCTAACAATATGCACAAATTCTATACGTCTCTCTCGTAGTTTCATAAACTACGAGAGAGATATAGGTTTTATGAACAAATTTATTTTTATTTTGTCATATGAAGAAATATTCAATATATAAATTGTACATCATGATGAGTTATACAAATTTATAGTTGAAAACTTTTTCATTTGAATTAATTTACTACTTTAAAATGTGAATTTTAAATTGTCTTTGCCTAGTGTTGGAGAAAAAACACTCGGCAAAGAGCTCTTTGTCGAGTGTTGTATTTGTGACACTCGGCAAAGAGCCCTTTGCCGAGTGTCAAAAAAAGACACTCGGCAAAGAAACTCTTTGCCGAGTGTCAAAAATAAAACACTCGGCAAAGAGCTTCTTCGCCGAGTGTTTTCTTTTACCGAGGGTTTTTTGCGTGGCACTCGGCAAAGAGCTCTTTGCCGAGTGCCCGAAATAAAACACTCGGCAAAGAATATGGCACTCGGCAAAGAGCCAAATTCCGGTAGTGATGGTAATAAAAACCATAATATCTACATGTTAAAGCACTGCAATTGCATGGCGATGTTTTTTTCCCACCAGCACGCTGCGTATAGCAATCTGAGCTACTCTCCCAACAAAGCAGAACAAACCACTATACAGTACAGTACAATTTCGGACGGGTTCGCTTCTTACTTTAAAGCCAGCCACGGCGGCTGTAGGCATCTCTCGGTTCACGCACAGCAGGAGCAGCAGCGGAAACGATACCGGCAGCAAATCAGGCGCACGATATGGACGATGAAGACGACGACGCGGCGCACAACGCCGACGCGGCGGCCACCTCCGCACCTCTCGCGCACAGGAGCTGAGCGATGGCCTCGTACCCCATGGCCTCCGCCATCTGGAGCGGCGTGGCGCCGCGCCTGGTCCGGGCGTTGGCGTCGGCGCCCATGTCGAGCAGCAGCTCCACGGCCTCCGCGTGGCCTCCCTCGACGGCGAGGTGGAGCGGCCTGTGCCCTTCCACGTCCTCGCACTCGACGTCCATGCAGCCCGGCCCGGCGAGCAGCGCGATCGCGTCGCCGTGGCCCTTGATCGCGGCCAGGTGCAGCGCCGTGAGGCCGTACTGGTCGCGCCCGCGGACGCCGGCGCGCTTGCTGAGCAGGGACTCGAGGCTCCCGAGGTCGCCTCGCCTCGCCGCCGTCATCACCAGCTCCCACCGTTCCAGGACGTCCACCACTTCTTGCTGCACCTCGGCAAAAATTGACAACACCTCCGCCGTTACACTGATTACATTATTGGTCTTTGGTCAAGACAAGAATGGGCTGGCCATGCATGCGTTAGCTAATACTATCGTACGTCGTCGCTCGTCGTCCTACTCGACCGGGCCGTTCCTATCATGGTTCACGAGCACAGCTACGCGGCTCGCATAAGCCAAGCTGCGCGCGGCCTGAGGCTGGTCCATGGCGTGATTCCTTGTGTCTCTTCTCGTGTTGCGTTCGTTAGTGTGACAGGTGCGGGTTTACCGGCCGGCACCGCAAGGGCTGTTTGTATTTGTATATGGCGGCGGGTTTAAAGAAGCGGCATCCGAATTCGATGCGCGAGTGTTGGTAGTTGGTACAGGACGGTAAGAAGGACAAGCAGCACTCAGGTAGATTCGGAGTGGATCGAGAGCGCTTACGTATCCCTTGTCGCGCGCGACGTCCAGCGGAGTCCTCCCGCGCGCGTCGACCGCCGACGTGTCGGCGCCCATGTCCACCAGCACCGCCACCGCCTCGGCCTCGCCGGCCGCGGCGACCGCGTGCAGGACCGTCCTCCCCTCGCGGTCACGCGCGGCCAGCGCCTCGGGCCCCAGCCGCCTCAGCTCCCCGCAGTCCCCCCTGGCGGCCGCCGCGTGCAGCGGCGCCCACTGCTGCTCGCCGGCGTCGGGCGCCGCGGCGGCCTGCTGGTGCTCCAGGAACGGCAGCAGGTGCGGCTGCCGGCGCAGGATGAGGCGCACGGCCGCGGCGTCTCCGGCGTCCGCGGCGAGGCGGAGAAGGTACGGCCCGCCGAAGAACACGCGGAGGCGGACGGCCCTGACTCCGCCCCCGCCGCCGCCGCCGCCGTCGTTGCTGCTTCCCACGGAGTCGAGGCGCGCCGCGGAGAGCGAGGACAGGACGAGGAAGCGGTCGGCGCGGGAGCGCGGGAAGGACGGCGGCGCGTGCGGCTGCGGGCGGAGCACGACGCGCAGGGACGCCGAGGAGAGCGGCGGCACGGCGCCGCGCGGCGGGCTGACGAGGAACTTGAGCGGGGAGGAGGTCTGCACCTTGAAGGCGACGGGGAGGGACGGGTGCAGGGAGCGGAGGCGGAGGTCGGCGCGGCACTTGGCGTTGGGCTTGAAGTCGATCACCACCTCCTCGTCCTCCACCTCCAGGAGACGCTCGGGCGCCGGCGCGGAGGAGGCTGCTTCTGCCGCGGCCATTTCTAGCTTGGAACGGGGAGCGAGCTCGCCGCGCGAGAGTATAGGATGGAAGGAGTGCCCGGGGGCCGGGGCAATGGAATGGTGGCTATCTACCTAGGAATAGGAGTCTAGGACGACGCTTTTCAACGTCACGCTGCTGGATGGATGGGCGAGAAAGGAATGTTGATCTTCTGTGCCACTGCGATATGGCGTGAGGCGTGAGCACTCGGCAGTCTGCAGGACACATCTTGCAGCGTCCCCCGGTACCGTACCGGTACATTGATGACCACAGCTCTGCACATAGTCCGTGCGGATTCCCTGGACGAGGAGATGGCTGGATCCCTTGTGGCCCTCGAGTGCATGATAAACAAGGGGACCATTGGGGAATGATGGAGCAGGGCTACGTCTACGGGCGAGCAGGCGGCAGGCCCGCACGCGTCCCATTCGGAAGAACAAGCAGCCACCGGGCGCACTACTGTGCCCTCGTGAAAGGACCCCATGCCAACAGGCCACTTCCTCGCGCGACGTCGCCGCCGCGGCTGTGCAGCCATGTGCCGACGCCCTCCCCTCAAATTGCTGTTTGTCGCGGACGAATCGGCACGAAACCCGGGCTTGGCCCCGTCCGCGTGCTCCAGCGTCACGCACGCATTATATACGCGCGGCTTGGCTCTACGCGCCTGCCCGCAGGCCCAGGTCAGAAGTAGAAAAAATATATATACGTACCCCTCCTGCGTCCCCTGCCTGTCGCCGCTACGAAACAACTCTTTACCCTTCTCGTTTTTATGCGTCGTGCATCATGTGCAAGCGCTAGAACTCGCGCGCCGTGCATGAAACGCTTGCAGCATATATGTGACAGAGAGTTTCAGGATAGAAATTTGGGCGTGTCAATGAGTCATGATCATACCTGTATACTCGGAGTTTAGACAACTAGGCCTTGTTTTTTTTAATCCAAGGAGATATTTCCTCCGGTCTAAATTATATAGTACTTTAGTTTTTATAGATATATTCCTTTTATATTATATACGGTACAGAGTTTTCAGTTTGATTCGTTCGATGATGTTGTAGATAAAAGTAGTCAAATCCCATTCGCAACCGGTTCGAAGATAAACCCAGTTTTACCGGTTTTCTTTACTCCAGACTTCAGACTGCTTTTTTAGGCCCAATGCCGTGGCGCATGTGATTTTTAGGCCCAATTTAGATTGGGCCGATCCATCTATGTCGCGCAAATGGGCCTATGACCTATAGTCCGAACCCAAATTTCTGCAAACTGAACGGCGATGTCTGCCCCGTTGTTACAAGATGTCCCATTCTTCCTTAAAAACAGAAGTGTTACTTTATCATAGAAATTGAAAATCATATGAACACTGAACCAAAAAGGATATGTAGTTCTGCGAGGACAGAGGCTCGGGCCTACTAGCGATGGCACCAGACTGTATTCTTTTTAATCAAAAGCAGAGCTGACCACCATGCTGGATGTATGGTTTTGGTACTTTGGAAGTTTGGATCGGGCAACTGAGACGCGAACCTAGAGCTAGTTTGGGAGCTATAAAACCGGAGGAGATTGAAGAGATTAAAATCTTCTCCTTATTCAAAATTGAATAGAAATTAAAAATCATATGAACACTGAACCTTAATGAGAGATTTTAGTCCCTCCAATCTCCTCCAGGTTTTAGTCTCCCAAAATAACCTTTTAACTCAAATCACCTTGGAGATTGAAGGGATTGGAAAGGAAATTAGTTTATTTTTACTTCAATTCTCTCCAATCTTGAAAGAGATTCGAGGTTCCTAAAGTAGCCCTAAGATGTCAGGATTTAGCGTCCTCCCTTTTCCGTATAATTCATTTTTTTCTTATTTAATGTTAACAGTTAGCGTTCAAAATTAGTTCTCGTCGATCAAAACAGTCTTATTTATAAACTAACTACTCCCTTCGATTTTTTTAGTTTATGTTTGTTAGTATAAAGTTGAACTATCCAAGGTTAAATAAAAAAATGGAGGTAGTACGTACTTATTAGCTAGAGCTCTGCTGGAATACATATCTCCTGCTATTCATGTGCCAGGTTGAGCCACTTCTTCCTCGCCAAGGACGTCTCCAGAACACATATCTGCTGCCATTCATGTGCGTTCTTGTAGAGGAACCTCTTAATTAAAATATGCAGCTTGTTCGGCTGCTTGAAAAGCCGCTGCAGCTGTAGATACAGTAGCTGTTCGGCTTCCAGCCGGCCCTGTAGGGGCTGCAGCAGCTGGGCCTTTTTGATTCCAGCCGAAGAAGCCGAAGTAGACCAGCCGAACACAGCCATGGTGACATATAGAGATTTTTTTTTTCAATAATTTCACGGCGAAGTGACACTCACGTTTTGAAAACAGCACAGAAGAATTGTTTTCCTCATAATTTTTTTATTTTTATAATTTTTTTGTACAATTTCTCTTTTTTATCAGTACTAGTGCTAACATATTTAAGCCCTCATGACGAAATCTTTTATCTCCGAAGCAGTGGCGAGGCGCGTGAGGTCCAGGCAGGGCAGGCTTTGCAGCGTGCAGGCTTTCCACTTTCGGGGGCACACACACCCACCGTCACGTGGGGGGGGAGCATGCGGCATATTCTCATTTGATTGACATGTTGGCCGACGCTCATGGCGGAGCAGCAGGACACACACCAGCCGGCAGCCGACCCATCCATTGCCTGCGCTGCTATTGCTGAGCAGTCGGTGGTCACTAGTCAAAATACACAATTAACTTCTAGTACGGAGAAGTACGTAGCTCACTAAGCGAGCCTTTCCAACCTCTTAATTACTAAACCACATGTCTGATCCGGACGTTAATAAACAGTAGGCAAGATTGTCCCTTTTCTTTTTGCGCGCGTCAAAAAATGGATTGTTGCGCCTCTTGGAACTCGGAACCAGGCCAACCCTTGGCGGGTGGCGTCCTTTGCTGTTGATTTGCCATCCCATCCACCCTCCCTAGCTCCTCTCCGTTCGTCACCGGGTTGCTTGGAAGCAAGCAATTGCCCTCCAACAGTGGCAGCTCGGTAGCTGGCAGTGGCAGCTGACAGCCGTTGCAGAGGCGCGGCTCAGGGGGAAATTCGATCCTGTTGCATTCGTTCATTCTCCTGTTTGCACGTACGTACGTACGTACTGTACGCGGTTGCGGAGACACGCAATGATAATTTCACCACAGCGCCAACCAGACTCGTATGTTGCTTACTGCGAAAGCCAACATGTCATAAGTCGTTACTGTCCAGCCCTAGTCCCTAGTCTAGTGTTGTGAGAGTCGACTACCCGCCTCTACCACTCTACTACGGCCCCGTTTCAATCTCACGGGATAAACTTTAGCTTCCTGCTAAACTTTAGCTATATGAATTGAAGTGCTAAAGTTTAGTTTCAATTACCACAATTAGCTCTCCTGTTTAGATTATAAATGACTAAAAGTAGCTAAAAAAAAGCTGCTAAAGTTTATCTCGCGAGATTGAAACAAGGCCTACGTAACTTTGGGGTTGCTCGTAGAAAGCTACTGCAGCTAGTACAGTGCAACCCTAAAAAGGAGAGGCTACAGGGGCAGCTAGCGTTCAATTTCTGGAGCCCATTTTCGTCGCTGCGTTCGAGAACTGATGATGTTCGCGCTATCAAGACACGTCTTTCAGAAATGGAGCCGGCACGACTTCAAACGCTCATCACCGATGACAACCCTAGTTTTGTGATTAGGGTTTCGATCGTCCACACACAATTCCAGGCTTTAGTTAATGCCAATCACACAGATACGGTGATGACCCGGGACAGTGTGGTGGGGTTTGGACACTGAAATGTTGAATGGAGGGACGGAGGTCACATGTTTGCCATTAAGAAACAACAGGGGTACGTACGTACACTATATATCCGTATAGCCAGATCAAGAGAGAGAAGGCACGCACACGCTGGGGGGCTGGGCCATGCTTTCTCTTTCTGCGAATCGGCACCGGCCACCGCGTCCTCGGCGGCCCTTCTGTTCCAACGGCTGACTTGAGGCAGGGCCGGCGGACGCGGACCCTACGCCGCATCTCCCGCTCTCCCGTGTTAACCATGCCAGCACATATACTAATAGATCGCGGTCATGTTTTGGGTGTTCACTGTTTAGTTTATGCATCATCGATCAACTATTTTTCGTGTACACTCTCTCCTCTAGCTTCTGCAAATTGCGGCCGATATGTACGAACGAAGTTTATATATACAAGCAGTAAGCACCTAATTTTCCAACCCCTATCAAGTTACGCAGTCTATGCTTTTGGTCTTAGGCTAAGGCAACCTATGTTCGTGCTGAAGAAAAGAATTCAACATTAAGGGTTAGTTTCGAAACTTAAATTTCTTCTAGGATTTCCGAGTGTTAGGGAGATTCTATGTTTATATTTTATTAATTATGTATTTTTTATCTATGTTTTAAGAATTACGTAATGTTCATTTGTTTAATTATGCAATCAGTTTTTTTTTATTTTAACACAATGTCATGTTAAATGTCAATTAAAAGTATATAAAATAAAAATTGATGTGATGGTGAGGTTGGTGTAGGGTGACCATAAAACTGTAGGGCGCTACGATAGATAAGTACCGACGATGGTCGATAACAAAGTTGATAATTGATGTGACAATAGATTAGATCAGTAGGGTTGGAACCAATATAATTGTAAGAGTCTTTTTGGATCCATTAGTGATAATAATTAGCACATAAGATTGGTATGTGAGGATCTAAACGGTGTTTGCCCATATACTTGAAACATAAAGTATGTTACTTTTACAATTGTTGCATATACCCTAAGGATTCTCCACGCTAAGCAATTCAACAAGGCGAAGCAAAAATCAACTCGAAGGGAGGGTACCCAATGCGTCATGTGTACAGTGTACTTCGACGGAGAAGTATCCTTAACGGCTTTAACATGCTGGGACGTGTACGTACTACGGAAAAACCTTCAAGTTCCTTTACAGTTGAATGTTTTTTTTAAAAAAAAGGCTACCTAATCTGATACGATAATATCAGAGGCTCCAAGAGCAAAACAGAGCATGAGAACAAAAAACTGGAGGGTCACACCAACAAAACAGCAACCCGGCCGCCGCGCCCGCATGCCTCCCGTGAGCCCCCAATCCAAAAAACGAACAAATCCCCGCCCCCTCGTCCCCATCTCCGGCCTCCGCTCGCCCACGCCCACCTCCCCTCATGTGGCTGCCCTGGGTGAAGACGCGCCCTTCGTCCGCCACCTCCACCTCTCCCTCATCCACCGCGCTCGTAGCCGCCGCCGCCGCCTCCCCGCGCCTGTCCTTCTCCTCGCCCTCCCTCAAGGACCTCCAGGCGCTGCTGCTGTCTGACGCAGCCACGCCCTCCCCGCCGCCCGCCGCGCCCTGCTCCCCCTCCTCCCGCGTCCGCGTCTTCCACCGGGTCCGCGTCGCCGCCTCGGCCCTCCGCGCGCTCCGCACCCTCCAGGCGCCGCCGCCCGCCGGCGCCGCCACCTCCGAGGCCGAACGCCGCGTCGTGCTCTACTTCACCTCGCTCCACGTGGTTCGCGGCACGTACGAGGACTGCCGGGCCGTGCGCGCCATCCTGCGCGGGCTCCGCGTCGCCGTCGACGAGCGGGACCTCGCCATGGACCCGCGCTACCTCCACGAGCTCGCGGCGCTCCTCCCGCGCCTCGCGTCCCCGCGGCGCGCCACGCTGCCCCAGGTGTTCGTCGGGGGCCGCCACCTCGGCGGCGCCGACGAGGTCCGGCGCCTCCACGAGGCCGGCGAGCTCCGCCGCGTCGTGGCCGGCGCCGGCGCCGCCTCCCTCGCCGCCTGCGGCCGGTGCGGCGGCGAGCAGTACGTGCTCTGCGGCAGCTGCGACGGCAGCCACAAGCGGTACAGCGCCAAGGGCGGCGGCGGCTTCCGCGCCTGCGCCGGCTGTAACGAGAATGGACTCGTCCGATGCCCCGACTGCTCGCCGCCGGACGTCTGATGCTCCAGATCCGAGAGGCCACGACCTGATAACTGTTAGATGTTTTCCTTCTCCTTTTAGTTCCAAACTTGAGATAAAAAATGAGCCGTGTGTGTAATTGTTAATCTTTAATTGGCACCTACTAGCTAGTTTTAATTTGTTGCTAGTTTGAAAGTGGCCATTTGCAGTTTTTCTAGCATCTGCTAATCAACGCCTCTAATGGTGACCGTTGCACTAGGATTTAGAACAGCTGTTTGTTGCTTACATCTTTGCCTTTTTTTTTGTTCCTAAGCTACGTACTCCGTATGCTGGAGGCAGATCTGAGGCGTGATTGATAAATAGCTTTGGGTAGAAGGATGCAGACTAGTATAGGTTGAGATTTAGTTGAAGTGTATCTGTCCCCTAGGCCGTAGTAGCATGAAATTTCAAACAAGTTAGTTGTATTTTATGTCTGTGTTGATTTTTGCTAGCTGTGTCACATTTTGTCTAAGCTTAGACTTTTGGATTGAAACTATTTTTAGACAAAAAAAATAGATAAAATATGGTAAGTATAGATGGCAATTTAACTCGTAAACTCGAAATCTGATGGGTAAAGATATTTACCTGCGGGTACAACTTGCACCCGATCCAAAGTTTCGTGGGTGTGGAACACCCGAGAAATTTGGTTCAGTCTTTATTTTGTCCAATAATAATTAAGATACAATAGTAATAATTTTGAATAAGTAACTTGGCTAATGATCTATTAAACATTTTGTTGCGTGCATTTGTGTTAAATTGAATGGTTGGTTAAAGGTTTCTGCCAAGTGCCGAAGTTTTAAGGAAGCTGCTGCTGAATGTTCGCCGTACCCATCGCGAAACGGCGAATAGGAAGCTCCTCTTGCTTCTTGCGTTCGTGCGGGGCCTTTGAATGCGATAGGGAACACGGGTGGGCGAAGTTGCCGTTGAAGGTTTGAAGCTCAGCATGGATAGTAATAGTATACTACTCGCAGAAGAAAAATGAATTCCAGCTTTTGCACAATAATGGCATTTGCGCCTCTCTCTCTCTCTCTCTCTCTCTGTTTTTTTTTCTTCCGAGCGGCAGCTTTCATGTTCGTCGGAGCTCGAAACCGGAGAGTGGACCTATGCTCTGGAGTCTGGACTGTAGCAGCATGATTCCTCTGTTACCCCCGCTCTACGCTTCCACGCTCCGAGCCTCTCTGACTGACTACTCAAAACGACAGCGGCTGCTTTCTTTGCCGGTCCTTGTTGGACTGTATACTGTTGGTAGCAAAATACAATCTGGACTGACCGGCCGGTCCGGAATGGCAGTTTGGTGTCACATAAATTTAGTCCTTAATCAAACCTAAACTTTAGTTGGAGTGTTGAACTAATGAGTAGTAATGACCAGATCTAAACCTGCGAGGGCTTTGCTTGCCACTTGGTGTCGGAAGGAGGCCAAGCGACCAAGCGGGAGAGCACTAACCAACGCGCGGCGACAACCGGTCGCGGTCGCCACTCGGCAGTCCCACTGGGGCGGTTGCGGATGGAGCCTTGCGTTGGCTTCAGAGTTCAGACGCGCGCGAGGTTGCGTTGCGCCCTTGCACAAGAACACGTGGTGGGACTCGGCGATCTCTCGCGACGAAGGATCCACGAGAGCTATTCGGCTGCCCCCAACTCCAATCCGATGATCCAATGGCGCCCCACGCGACGGGCTACGCGCTGTGGGCCTGCTATCCCAGCCGCGGGCCTGCGGGCTGCGGCTCTGGGCTGCATCATTTGATCAAGTAGTCGCGTGAATCTCCCCGGTCACCATTTTGCCTTCCTCAGCCGTTTGCTACACGGTAGTAAACTACCAGTGTCTTAACGCGCGCCCGCCTCTGCGCGCGTTGTTAACGTTTTACGACTCTGCCAGAAAAACAAATACTTCAAAAAGTTGTTGAACTGAAGTCAGAAATTTAAAACTAGGTTTGCCAAAACTGCATTCAGGAAAAATAAATTTGCTACTTGTTCGAACCAGAAATGAGCCGGCGGACTGTCCGGCCCTGAGGCCGGACGGTCCGCGGTCCGGACTGTCCGCGCCTGTGGGCCGGACGGTCCGCGCGTGCGCAGAGCAGATTAGGGTTCCGAGTTTTGTGCTACGGTTATTAGCTAAAATCGCGGGATAAGCTCGGGAATTAGTTTGTAAAGGGTCCAGCCTCCATCCTCTATAAATAGAGAGGTATACGGCCGATTTGTAATCATCAATCGAATCAATACAACTTATATTTCGCATTTTATCCTAGGAGTAGTTCTAGTCTAGTTTAGGTTTAGTCTTCCAATCCCCAAATTCTTCGCCTCTCTTCGACTCTACGCCGATTAGAGGAGTCTAGGTCGGTCGGCCCGAGCCTAGACACAACCTAGGATCTCTCCTCCCCGACGGGGTCCCTCCCGGGAGCGAGATCTAGGCGCCGTCGGCGATCTTCCGCCGTCCCTGCGCACGCGCGGACCGTCCGGCCCCAGGGCGCGGACCGTCCGGCCGTCAGGCAGGGAACCCGAGCTCCTGCACCAGGCCGCGGACCGTCCGAACCCAGGCCGCGGACCGTCCGCGCCTGACCAGAGAGCGCCTCGCCTCGCGCCAGGCCGCGGACCGTCCGGCTCTGTGCCGCGGACCGTCCGCGCCTGACCAGAGAGCATCGCCGCTGGTTCTCTTGAGTAATTGACGCCTCTAAAAAGGTGTCAACATACTTTTTGGCGACTCCGCTGGGGAAGACACATCTAAGCTCATCAAATAGGCCCTCAATGGCCGGTTCAAGGGATAACTCTGATATTTCTCCAAGCAACATCATAGAGCCGACTTGGGAAACCTTGCCGGCTGACGAGCAGCTCCAGTTCGAGGAGCACAAGGAGCGGATGATCCAAGAGGCGAAAGCAAAGTTCTTGGCCAACTTCAAAGTGGACAGGAACAACAAGGTCGTCCGACATCGGGCGACGGATCCGGCTTCGCTCCAACCCACGCCAGATATCCCCAATGTAAGTAATACCAACGATCTGCAATCTCTTAGAAATTATGTAGAAGATCAGCGTGAACAAATGCAGAACATCATAGGGGGTATGCAAAGCGATCTTAAGAGACTAGTACGTGCATTTGATAAATCTAGTATCGCCAATTTTCCTTCGCACGAGGTTGAGTTAGGAGATAACATACGTAACACATCGGCTACAGGTTGTCACGACCAGTCACAACCCCTTTATGGGATACCGATGGACACATACCCTGAGCAACCGCAAATCGGCAGCAAATCAGCCGATCTGCACATGCCCGGACCGTCCGCACGTGAGCGCGGACCGTCCGGGCCAACAACAGCCGGGCCTATTTTTAATGAGTTACCTAGATATGCGCCCGAGCCACCACATATGACACAGAACCCAAAATACCCAGTCGGACGGTCCGCATATAACCACGGATGGTCCGGGTACGTATCCGGACAGTCCGCGCATGAGTCTTTTGAGGAGGATTATTACCTGAATCCTCGCCCGTCCCAGCAACACTTCTCATCACATTATGCAATGCACCAGCCCATTAATTCAGGATCCAGAGCCCAGGAAAGCTTTCCGGCCCCACCTAAAAGGCCGGAAAGAAACGATCAAACCTATGAGCCATATAGGGCAAATGGAAATACACCACGTAGCTCAAACCAATGGGGGGAACGACAACATACTAATATGCAACCAACCCCACCTATGTTTGACCAGAGAGCCGGTGGTCTTGCACCGACTGCCATTGATATAGTGAGGGAAGAAATAGCCGGGGCGTTCCGAGATAAGCTCGGAGTAAGCATGGTCCCTGGGGGGCAATCATATCGGAAACCTTATGACAGCCGATTTGATCACCACCCGTACCCACAGGGAACTAGAATACCCGAATTCGCAAAATTTTCGGGTGATCAAGGGAAAAACACGCGTGAACATATAGGCCAGTTCTTAGCACAATTGGGAGAATTGGTAGACACAGAGGCATTTCGCGTGCGTTTATTTTCATTATCGCTAACAGGAACCGCATTTGCATGGTATGCCACTTTACCTCCTAATTCCATTTCATCATGGGGGGATCTAGAACAAAAATTTCATGATCATTTTTTCTCCGGTGATTATGAATTGGATTTGGTAGATTTAGTGTCATTGCGACAGACAAAAGACGAATCATTTTTTCTCCGGTGATTATGAATTGGATTTGGTAGATTTAGATTTAGTGTCATTGCGCCAGGTCAGGCCGATTGGACCACCCCACCAATCGGAAGAAATGAAAGGTCATACTATACAAGTGAGACCTAACATACCTGCATGGACACCTCCACCTCCATATCCACCTATGTCATATCCATACACATATTTACCTCCGCCATATGTCCCAAATCAAATGTGGGGCATGCCACCATATCCATTTGGGATGCCACAGTACCCCGCCTGGGGGGCACCCCAAACATCTGTTTTTGACAGGTTGACGCCACCAGTACAAGACCGATTGGGCACTGCTCAATCCGGTCACCAGGCACAAACCCAACAGGATTGCCGGACTACTCGGCCTTCAAGGCCGACCAATCCGGCAGGGGGGCATATGCCCGCAGCAACTCAAAAAACAACAAAAAGGGACATCATCAAAATAGGCACCGCAGATGTTGTCATACAGGGAGACAATAAAGGGCCGATGATTTTCGGCGAATCGGCCAACACAACCGAAAAGGATACGGCTACCATCAAAACAGCCGATCCAAAATACTCCATGCCTCGATGGTGCCCAGCGGGATTGACACGATCCCAAAAGAGAAAATTACAGCGCCTAAGAGCAAAGGAGAGCCAGAAGAAGGAGGCGGAAAAGACATTTAATGACACACATCCACTATACCCGCCACCGCAAAAGAAATGGAGACCGAAGGCCGTTGAGAAAAAACAAACGGCCACAGAAATAGAAAGTCAACCTGCACCAGGTGCGGACCGTTCGGCCCCCACGCACGGACCATCCGCCGTTCACCAGGAAGCCTCTGGACAACCTGCACCAGGCGCGGACCGTCCGGCCCCCACGTGCGGACCGTCCGCCGTTCACCAGGAAGCCTCCAACGACACGACAACATCAATGGAAGAGGACGACCTGCTGGGAGAAGACCTGGTCGACTACGAGGCTTCTCCAGAACGCCCAGGTATGGATGTAAATATTATTACATTTTCTGCCGATTGTACTATCATCGGCGACGATGAACCTGTTGTTGCACAGTTTGATTTTGGTCCTAAAGAAGCCGCCTTTACTAAACCAAAGGAATCGGTAAATCATTTAAAGCCGCTCTTCGTGCGCGGTCACATTGATGGAATACCGATTGCTAAGATGTTGGTAGATGGAGGGGCGGCTGTAAATTAATGCCTTATTCATTATACAGAAAATTAGGAAAACAAGATGACGAACTTGTCAAAACCAACATGACCCTCAACGGTGTTGGGGATAGTTCGATTAAAGCCAGGGGAGTCACGTCCGTTGAATTAACCATCGGGACTAAGACCCTTGCTGCTGCATTCTTCGTCGCTGATGTAGAAGGAAATTACAGTTTAATTCTAGGCAGAGATTGGATTCATGTCAATCAATGTATACCTTCTACATTACATCAAATGTTAATACAATGGGTAGGCGATGATATAGAACAAGTACATGCTGATGTATCGGCCTGCATCGCTGTGGCCGATGCTCCTGTACTCTGGACTTATGAGACTGCTACATGTCTCACAGGGGTAGATTTTTCTGATTATCAGTTCATAAGTATAGATAAGAAAGGTTTCATTCCTGTAATGCTAGAGCCGATGGAGAATCGGCTAAATCCTAAATAAAGTTTAAATGATGAATACACACAAAGTTCATGAGTCGTTGATCATGGACAATTCGGCTGTCAAAGCCGGATGGTCCGGTCTTTCACAGAACAGTTCGGACTTTAAGACCGAACATCTACCACAGCGAAAAGATAGTATTACGGATGATCCGGTCCCCGAGACCGGAAAGTCCGTCATCACACAAAGATCATCTGATTCCTCTGTGGGGGACATGATAGAGGAATTCAGAGATCTTGATAAACTAGGACAGGGGTTTACATCGGCTGATCCTTTGGAGGAGATTGACATAGGAAATGGTAAAACTCCAAGGCCGACTTTTGTAAACAAGACCCTGGAGACCGATTCTAGAAATGAGATGATCGGTCTATTGAAGGAATATTCAGATTGTTTTGCTTGGAATTACACTGAAATGCCTGGACTAAGCCGAGAGATTGTCGAACATCGGCTGCCTATTAAGTCTGGTTTCAGACCTTTCAAGCAGAAAGCTAGAACATTTCGTCCAGATCTTCTCCCACGAATCAAGGACGAAATCCACCGGCTGCTAGAAGCTAATTTTATTAGACCTTGCAGATACGCAGAGTGGGTCTCCAATATTGTGCCGGTGGAGAAGAAGGAGTCAGGTAAGCTTAGAATATGCATTGATTTTCGTAATTTAAATAAAGCAACTCCTAAAGATGAATATCCCATGCCCATAGCCGACACATTAATCAATAATGCATCAGGAAATAGAATTATTAGCTTCCTTGATGGTAATGTCGGATATAATCAGATTTTCATGGCCGAAGAAGATGCGTCTAAAACGGCCTTTATATGTCCAGGCTTCATTGGTTTATTTGAATGGGTTGTCATGACATTCGGTCTTAAAAATGCTGGTGCTACTTATCAGAGGGCTATGAATCTGATCTTCCATGAGTTGTTAGGAAACACTGTGGAAGTCTACATTGATGATATTGTAGTCAAATCGGCTGAGTTTAGTTCTCATATAGCTGATTTGCGCAAAGCCTTTGATAAAATGCGTCGGTATGGTTTAAAAATGAACCCACGTAAATGTGCTTTTGGAGTGTCGGCTGGTAAGTTTTTAGGATTTGTCATCCATGAACATGGTATAGAAATAGACCCTGACCGAATCAAGTCTATTCGGAATGTGGGGCCTCCGACTTGTAAGGTCGAAGTGCAGAGGTTTCTCGGCAAGGTGAGTTATTTACGAAGGTTTATTTCTAACCTAGCCGGTAAGATTGATGCCTTCACCCCTATCTTTCGGCTTAAGAATGATGCTGAATTCACTTGGGGGGCAGAGCAGCAGGAAGCATTTGATCTCATTAAAAAATACTTGTCTTCGGCTCCCGTGTTAAAAGCACCACAAGTAGGAGCACCATTCAGATTATACATTGCAGCTGAAGACAAGGTTATTGGGGCTGTTCTGACACAAGAAACTGAGGGGAAGGAGCATGTGGTGACATATCTAAGCCGAAGGTTGGTGGATGCTGAAACAAGGTACACTTTTATTGAAAAGTTATGCTTATGCTTGTTTTATGCATGCACCAAATGTAGATATTATTTACTGTCTAGTCATTGCACTGTTTCTGGTCAAGCCGATGTAATCAAATACATGTTGCATAACCCAATTATGAGTGGTAGAATTGGTAAGTGGGCTTATGCACTCATAGAATATGACTTGGCCTATGAACCATTGAAATCTATAAAAAGGCCAAGTCGTAGCGGATTTTATTGTAGAACATCGGGTTAATGATATTCATGAACTAGACATGTCATACCTCACTATTACTCCTTGGACTTTATATTTTGATGGATCGGTTTGCAATGAAGGGCAAGGAATTGGCATTGTGCTTGTTTCACCAAGTAATGTCTCCTTTGACTTCTCTAGCCGATTGAAAACTTATTGCACTAATAATCAAGCTGAATATGAGGCCCTCCTATTCGGCTTAGAACTTTTAAATGGTATGGGAGTAAAACATGTGAAGGTATTTGGTGATTCTCAGCTGGTTGTCCAACAAGTGTTAGAAGAATATCAATGTCTTGATGGTACTCTAAATAGTTATCTTGAGAAATGTTGGAGCATAATCCATTCTTTTGACGAATTCAGTATTCGGCATATCTCTAGAGTTGAGAATCATAGAGCTAACGATTTGGCACAAGATGCATCAGGTTATCGGATAAAGAGAGGGAAATTTCATAAAACTGAAAATCTGATAACCAGTGCAGAGCCAAATTCCCAGGTCGCGGACCGTCCGCGTGATAACGCCGGACCGTCCGAGGTTACCAGAAATGTTCTCTTAATCGATTCGGCTGACGATGAAGCCGATGCAAGTGATTGGAGGACACCTATACTTAATTATTTACAAAATCCCAATATCAGGACAGATAAGAACATTCGGCGAACAGCTTTCAAGTATGTTTTGATGAGTAATGAACTTTACCGCCGAACGGTTAATGATGTCCTGCTTAAGTGCTTGGGCCCAGATGATGCTATATTAGCCATGGCTGAAGTACATGAAGGAATTTGTGGTACCCATCAATCAGCTCCAAAGATGAAGTGGTTGTTGCGAAGGTCTGGTTTTTATTGGCCTAGTATGATATCTGATTGTTTCAAGTACTACAAGGGTTGCCAAGTGTGTCAAAAATTCGGCGACCTACAGTTGGTCCCTGCAGCCGAATTACATCCTATCATCAAGCCTTGGCCGTTCAGAGGATGGGGATTAGACTTTATTGGAGAAATTCATCCTTCATCATCAAAGGGGCATCAGTTTATGTTAGTTGCCACTGACTATTTCACCAAATGGACTGAAGCCGTTGCTCTAAAGAACATGACGCACAAGGAGGTAATTGAGTTCATAACTGAGCATATTATTCATAGATTCGGCATTCCCCAGACCTTGACTACAGATCAAGGTACTTCTTTTATGTCAAAGGAGGTACGTGAATCTGCTGAATTATACAGAATTAAGCTGCTTAATTCGTCTCCATATTATGCTCAGGCCAATGGACAGGCCGAGTCTAGTAATAGGACGCTGATTAATTTGATAAAGAAGAAGGTATCTGATAATCCTAAACATTGGCATAAGATTTTGTCTGAAGCTTTATGGGCTTATAGAATATCTAAACATAGTGCTACTAAAGTATCTCCTTTTGAGCTTGTCTATGGGCAGGAAGCAGTGTTACCTGTGGAAATAAGTTTGAATGCTGTCAGGTTTGCCAGACAAAATGATCTAACTGCTACTGATTATTATAATTCAATGATGGATAATATTGATGAGGTGACCGACAAGAGGATGATAGCTTTGGGAGCAATAGAAAAGGACAAGATCATGGTAGCCAGGGCCTACAACAAGAAGGTCAAAGCAAAATCATTTCAAGTAGGAGACTTGGTGTGGAAGACCATTCTGCCTCTAAGGAATAAAGACCGAAAGTTCGGGAAATGGTCGCCAAACTGGGAGGGTCCTTATAAAGTGAAACATGTGATGTCTGGTAACGCTTATTTACTACAAACATTACAAGGCAAGGATTTACCTAAGGCTTTGAATGGGCGTTTCCTCAAACAGTACCATCCTAGTATGTGGCAAGATGCCTAAGAAAACCGATGTGATCACATCGAGTTAGTTGCTTTTGGTTCGCCCAGCTCCACCAAAAGGCAGGGGGGCATATGTTCGAACCAGAAATGAGCCGGCGGACTGTCCGGCCCTGAGGCCGGACGGTTCGCGGTCCGGACTGTCCACGCCTGTGGGCCGGACGGTCCGCGCGTGCGCAGAGCAGATTAGGGTTCCGAGTTTTGTGCTACGGTTGTTAGCTAAAATCGCGGGATAAGCTCGGGAATTAGTTTGTAAAGGGTCCAGCCCCCCTCCTCTATAAATAGAGAGGTATACGGCCGATTTGTAATCGTCAATCGAATCAATACAACTTATATTTCGCATTTTATCCTAGGAGTAGTTCTAGTCTAGTTTAGGTTTAGTCTTCCAATCCCCAAATTCTTCGCCTCTCTTCGACTCTACGCCGATTAGAGGAGTTTAGGTCGGCCGGCCCGAGCCTAGACACCACCTAGGATCTCTCCTCCCCGACGGGGTCCCTCCCGGGAGCGAGATCCAGGCGCCGCCGGCGATCTTCCGCCGCCCCTGCGCACGCGCGGACCGTCCGGCCCTAGGGCGCGGACCGTCCGGCCGTCAGGCAGGGAACCCGAGCTCCTGCACCAGGTCGCGTACCGTCCGGCCCTGTGCCGCGGACCGTCCGCGCCTGACCAGAGAGCGCCGCCGCCTCGCGCCAGGTCGCGGACCGTCCGGCCCTGTGCCGCGGACCGTCCGCGCCTGACCAGAGAGCACCGCCGCTGGTTCTCTTGAGTAATTGACGCCTCCAAAAAGGTGTCAACACTACTCCTAAATCCTGTCAATGAAAACGAGAATGATGCCCTCGCACCATGCGCTACCTGTCGATGTTACTATGATTGATGGCTACGTATATCATGCAGCATTTCAAATTGCAACTTGGCGTGCCTTTGGTTGCTTGCATTTGGTGAGAAAATTTCGATATGTGAAAATAAAAACCTACACATGTAAAGTAAAGGTGATCACCCAATTTCATGTCATAAATATGACAACGTGTCAAACTGTTATTTGATCAGAATCGATGAAGCACACACAACAGATCTGATCTCTCACCTATTGTGGAGGTGTAAGTGTCGCTGCTACGAGGTGTAGTTTGACAACATATGAGATCAAGTCACTCATGTTCATATAGAAAAGCCACAAGCTGTAACTACAATTTGTAGACACTTACGTTGTCATGCATTTTTTATGCTGGTATTTGTTGGATGAAGCTGGTGTATCTACAAGAAACATACGCATACAATCAAATGATATTTAACATATTTTGACATCAGGAATTAAGAAAAATATATGCATAAGAAAAGGTCCAATATGATGAAGGAATGGAAATCACATTAGGCTTCAAGAATCGTTGGGCACCATGTAGATACCTAGGAGTTAGTTCATTGTCACCAAAGGACTCAAGCAATTCACTTACCTGGTTCATCTAGGCATGTAAGAGTTTTTAACATCAACAGATTGTAAAGGTTTAACATGACCTTTTCCAAAAAAAATATCACCGTACCAAAATATACCCTGCAAATGACCTTATTTCTGCAGCTTGCCAAAATATACCCTGCATATAACGGGTTCTTTATGGGATGATGAATTTTTCTATCTGAGATTTTCTTATTGTCATCCTAAAATTGTACTAGTATTATCGTATATACTGTGCAAAATACTAGTGCCATAGACAACATTACTTTAGTTATTATAGAGTGATTTGAAATAGAAGATAAAAGACAAAAGAGCTACCCGACATAGGATAACCTGCAGTCGCCCCCAAA
This sequence comes from Zea luxurians, assembly GCA_029449295.1. NCBI lineage: Eukaryota > Viridiplantae > Streptophyta > Magnoliopsida > Poales > Poaceae > Zea > Zea luxurians. Next base: position 13,943,719 of record JAOPSE010000016.1, read on the forward strand.
TTTCCCCCAACCAAATCACTCCCACCAGCAACCAGCACACATTTCCCTTTGGCGGATCGAAGGAAGGAGGGAGGAGATGGGTGGCGGCATGGAGGTGCACAAAAACCGGTGGATCGAAGAGTGGAACGCCGGCCGCGAGAACCTCGAGTTCAACTTCCGCTGGACCCGCCGCAGCCTCGCCGTCGTCGGCCTCTTCGGCCTCGCTGTCCCCATCCTCGTCTACAAGGGCATCGTCCGCGAATTCGTAATCCACTATAGCGAGCCCCTCCTGTCGTTCCACTGTCCCTTTCCCCTTTCTCCAAACCCTAAGATCAATTTTCTGTTCGTTCCTGCTGGGTTGGATCCAGCATATGCAGGACGAGGATGCAGGCCGGCCATACAGGAAGTTCCTGTAGGCGGCGTCCAGGGCTGCAGGAGACGTCGATCCCTCGACCGGGGCTGCGAGGAGGGGAGTTTCCATTCAGCTTGTGTGGGTATTGTTTTAGTCTGAATCTGATGGAGCAGTTTGGAATGCTGAACTATTGTGCCTGATCCAAATGAATAAGGTGTAATGACTTTTCTTTTCAATTACTGAAACTGGACATGTTTGAATTTATTTGGTCACTTGTATGGTAAAATAGAAGCGTTGTCATATACTGTTTATGACTTCATTCAAACTAAATATGTTGTATTGCAAACATAGTGGCAGGATAACCTTATATTCAAACTAAATATGTTGTACATGTTCGGTAGCAGAGTTCAAGTTAGATCATGATAGTGCAGTGGCGGTTTTTTGCTGATGCTTAAGTTCAGTATTACCTAGATGAAGATCTATCTTTGTTTGCCAAAATGGGTTAGCAGCTTCACAGTGTCTTTGACTTGTCTCTCAAGGGGCAGCAGTTTCATCCATTAATTGGGATTAGTTAGATGGCAGGAGATGTGTTGAAAAGGATAGTTCTTTGAAGTCAATAAAAGGTAAGATTTATAGTTTTGAACAGATTGGTGCTGTGCATGTCATGTCCGCAATTGCGCTTTGCCACTCCAAGCCGTTGTAGTTTGGTACTTAGATCCTGAACAGCCTTACCTAAACTGATAAAACTTGAGTACAGTATAACTGCTAGGCAGTGTACCTGAAATCTGATCTTTTTAACCTCTTTTGTGCTCATTAGTTACGATGCTTGGCTCCAAACCCATTGCTTTGCACTCTTTGACATGTCATGTAATTGTGTGTGATTATATACGTTCAGACTTGTTCACGCAAACAGGGGGGGGGGTATGATAGCTAGTTGGATCTGCCATCTTATTTGCAGCATATCGCTTGTTTCTCAACTGTTAAAATATTACTCTGGCCAACGCAATGATGCTGCATGTCATTTGTTGGGTGTTTTCCCTTTGCACCTATCACCTATCTGGAATCATTAGTGTACAAGTGTTGTTTAGGCCCTGTTTGGTGGAGCTCTGGCTAGCTCCTCCCTGCACTATAGGAGGAAGCTATTTTTACCTCTTTTATCAAAATAAACTAGGAGCCGGTGAAGTAACTATTTTTTGCATCGTTGGCTCCGGCTCGATGCACTTTTGGCAAATAGTCAGGGGTCATGCCAAGCGGAGCCTAAAAGGTGTGTTTAGGCTTGATAAGTTGTTTGAGCTCATTCACTCATTGAAACTGGTATATGCCAGTATGTAACCTAGTACATAGATGGCTTTTGGTATCCTATCAGCACGCTTTTGCTTCACCGAGGTTTGCTAGGATACGGTAATTATTTTGGATCCTTAGTATATATCATCTGAACTTATTCACTTCCAGCCAGAACTGAGAGGTCGTAAACACCCTGTAACTAGATTTGTGCCGCCCCCCAATTCATTTATACTGGTAGGGCCATGAACAGTAACTTCGTTTTTTAGTTTTGTAGTTTTTAAGCACATTCTGACCATTATTTTCATCTAGTATGAAATTGTTCATCAATATATATAGGTACGCCTGTTGCAGGTATTTGCGGCTGCAAAAGGCAAACCGAGATGTACTTAGTTATGGAAGCAGCTACAGCCACAACAAAAAATTACATGGGTTTTTCCTTAGGTTTACACTGCAGTCTAAACAGTCAGCTTTAATCTAAAGCGAACAACCTATATAGCTATAGCTGATCATTTTCTGTTACTTAATTACATGGGTTTTTCCTTACGTTTGTTTTTGGATTTGCTGAAACTGGGTTTAACCTTGCTCCATCTCTTGTCTCCAAAGTATAGATTACCTTTTGGCGTTTTTCATCAAGCTTGAACTTGGTGAAGCCTGTGCCAAAGCATTTCCATTGCTACTAGCCTGCTAGTAACCTGTAGCATCTACTAGACTTGCTTTTCCAGTTAAATGATGACTATTTTGGATCATAACATATTATTCCATTTTTTTCAAATTTCGAGCTGGAAGTATTTTTCATAACCTATAAGTAGCTGTCATTTAACTACTCTTACTTAAGGTAGCTTCTTATATGACCTGCCATTTTGTTATTGGTTTCTAAAACCAATTTAAGAAACAAAATACTTGTCTGATTTGCAGCACAGAGTTGCATGTGTTTAGGGGTGGTAAAATTTAGTTTCTTCACGAGTCTTTAGAGCTCTAAAAATATTTTAGTTCAAAAATAAAAAATAGAGCCCAATTGTCACCTCTATGTGCTTTTAAGTTCATAAGCATCATAAAGCAGCACTGAGAACTACCACATGTGCCTGTTTGTATTTTTGTAACTATGTTTATTAGTATGGAAAAAGCGGTTGTGCAATCAAAATACTTTAAAAGTATGAAAGTTCTTAAAATGATAAATATACTTTATTATTTACTCTACTAACATATTAAAATTTTAATTCTATTTTATTTTATTTTAAAATATATAAAAGGAGAAAAATCTATTATTTTTTATTCTTCATATTGGATAGAATTTTCTCTTTTATATGTAGAATTTCCCTTTTTATATCTCTTACTATATGGTTAACTAGAACTTAAATTTTGATATATTGTTAGAGTAAATAATAACGTGTATCTATAAACCTTTTTGTGATTTTTGTATGGTGCAGAACGTTGATCTATAAAAATACTATATGTTTAGTTGATAATGTGCGGAAATACGTATATTATGTTGGATTTGTGACCATAAAAAACGATAGCGATCAAGTTTGGAAAAATGATTTGATAAGTTAGGAATAAGATTGTTCAATATCGATTAAGATGGTTGGGATATGTTCAACGAATACCTTTAGAGGCATCGGTGCGTAGTAGAATTCTAAGATGTGCTAGCAATGGGAAGATAGGCAGAGGAAGACGAACATTGGTACAAGAAGAGACAATATAAGGAGACTCCAAAGATTTAGCCTTAATAAGATTGCATGAACCTTAACTTTTGTTTGTGTTGGGTTTTAATTAGCATACCTTTTTTACTAGGAAAACTGTAGGAGAAGCCCTTACAACATAAAATTTTATTAAACGGAAACGAAATTGTATAGAGCGTGAAGAAAGAAGAACTAGCTAGAAGAGAAAAGGGAAAAGAAAAAAATATAAAGAGCTATACCAAAAGGAAATCTTTAGTCTAAGATCAGGGCACAATCTAACCAACTCTAGCTTCAACATGTCATTGAAGCAGTGCTTCCAAGAAGAGAGCGAGGAAACAAATTCTCTAAAGATAGTAGCATTCCTTTGTTTCCAGATTTCCCAAGCCAAAACTGCAAGATTTCCATCAAAAACTTTCTAAGTAATCCCTTGTCGATGCGGAAATTGAGAAGAAATCCAAAAAGTGATCCCAATGAATGTCCACGTAATTCCAGCAATCCTTGCTAAAAGGGCAAAGGTTTTAACTAACCTACCTTAACAACTATTTTGTATTTAACCCTTTCCACTTAAAAGATATTAGCTATTTTACATTTAACCCCTTCCACATAAAAGTCACCATTGGATTTTGATTAGATGCACCAGATCGCTTGATATCAACATGTCTAATAGCTGATGATAAGTTCTTTTGCTTGAGATTAAAGTTCTTTGTTGCTTAGTAGTTTGATTGTATTGTTGTTTAGTTGTACAATAATTTGTATCTATTACTATCGGTTTATAATTGGCCAATTTATACATAGAATATTCTAAAAAGGTCCGCTGACAGTTAGAATGAAATGTATTGCTAATTTTGGGCAATTGGACCAATAAGAAAGCATGATCTCAGACTTTCATGGTATTTGTGGTCCAGAAAAAATGTTATAGAAAACAAGGAAGGGTTAGGCTGAGATGACCCCAATATTTGTAACCTCAACTAATACTGTTCACCTCTTTAGGCCTTGTTTGATTATTCCCATTATACATGGATTGGATGAGATTAGAAAAAAAATTAAAAGAACTTTGACTTGCTTGGGATTTAAACCCACTCAATCCCACTCAATCCATATGGATTGAAAGCTAACCGAACAAGCCCTTACCTGGCTCACTCCCACCTCCATCACCAACTTCACGGTGCAAACATCATCTCCAGTTCCAACTACTTCAGCTCTTCCTATTCGGCTCGTCTAATTGGCACATGGATCAGATCAAAATTGTGTTGATGTTTGCACCACTTGCTTTGAGTTGAACGGGTCGATTTTGAAAAGAATCTGACAACGCTGAGGCTTTAGATTCAACTTGGCCGATGCTAGGCTATTCAAAATTGAGCCTGAATGATATGAAGATGTTTTTTTTTCTCATGGACATCTGTTAGACTTAGACTTGCCAATTGAAAGAGAAATGGTCTCAACATTTCTTATAATTGATTTTGGTGTTTGACGACCATCAGAAACTTTATAGACTAACTAGTTTGCCTAGTTGATCTTTTCTCAGGTGCACAAAGTTCATATACACATACAAGGAAAATGACATTGGGGCAATTCTACAAGATTGGAGCAAAACAGATTTGCACCAATATGTGGCACACCGGACTGTCGGGTGTACACTGGACAGTGTCCGGTGCGCAGGCTGGCGTGCCCAGCGAACTGGCCACTCTCGGGAAGTCTCAGCGCTCCTCGGCTAAAAATCACCGGACAGTCCATTGAGCCAATGAAGCAACGGTCAACTTCGCCAACGATCGACTGCACTGCAGTCTGAAATGTTAGAGACAGTCTGCGATGTCAGGTCGCACCAGACTGTCCGGTGCACCACAAGGACGGACGACTTCAACGGTCAACAACTCCAATCCCCAACGGTCGGTTGGCGTGACACACACCGGACTGTCCGGTATGCCAATCGACAGACATAACAGCAAATGACTAGAATAGTGGTTGGGGCTATAAATACCCCAACCACCACCATTCAAGTGATCTAAGCTTCCCACTCTCACCACTCAATACAAAAGCAAATAATACACTCCAAAGACACATTCAAAGGCTTCAATACTCTCCAAGTGTCATAATCAAGTCAAGTGATCAAAAGTGTTTAGTGACTTGAGAGAGGGTGATTTGTGTTTCAATTGTTGCTCTTGTTGCTTGGTTGCTTTTTTGTTCTCCTTCTAAACTTTCCAAGTGTTTTGTAAAGTAAGCAAGAGACACATAATTATGTGGTGATCCTTGTGGGGTCTTGGTGATCCATGTGATTAAGAAGAGACTCTTTTATCTTACTCCACGCGTAATCTACACGATATTTAAATTCTCTCCACAACTAAATTCTCCTCACAGTTAGATTCTCGGAAAATCTACTCAGAAAAATACATGAACCAAACATGCCCAACGATTGAAGTGAATAAGTCTATAAAGGATGTCATGTTTCCATCGTGGCTTGCGATCTGGCTGCCATCGCATTCGACTAATTTGACGTTATTGTTTCTGAAAACGAACCGTTGCTTGAGCATAGAGAACGCCGAGTTGGCATCGTCTGCTTATCTTATCCTACTAAATTTAGGCTCTGTTTACAACCCTAGAGCTAATATTTAGTTAGCTAATTGTTGACGCCTTTTTGGAGCGCCAAACACTCAACAAGAACCGGCGGCGGTGCTCTCTAGTCAGGCGCGGACGGTCCGCGGCACAGGGCCGGATGGTCCGCGACCTGGCGCGAGGCGGCGGTGCTCTCTAGTCAGGCGCGGACGGTCCGCGGCACAGGGCCGGATGGTCCGCGACCTGGCGCGAGGCGGCGGTGCTCTCTGGTCAGGCGCGGACGGTCCGCGGCCTTGGGCCGGACGGTCCGCGACCTGGGCGCAGTAGCGGTGTCTTCCCTGCGTCACGCCGGACGGTCCGCAGCCCTGGGCCGGACGGTCCGCGACCTGGCGACAGGATGTTGCCTTCCTCCTCCTTGCTGGAATCTAGATCTCATCCCCTGGGGGGAAGGGATCTTAATGGTGCCCTGGGTCAATAGGTCACCCAGGACATCCCCAGACGACGTGGAGTCGCCTAAGAATTAAGAGATCAATTCGAGGAAGAGGTCTTGGATGGACAACTAGATCTTGCCCCCCGGGAGGGGAGAGATCCTAGGGTCGTCTTGGGATCGGCAGGCCACCCAAGACGGATCTAGACGACGTAGAGTCGAATAGGGATGGAGGTGGATATGTGGAAGACTACAACTAGAACTATGTTACATCTACTCCTAGGGCAGGAAAAGTAAATAAGGTAATTGGTTCGATTGGAATGTGTTCGGGGGTTCTCAATCGGCCGTACCCCTTTATATTTATAGGGGAGGAGGTCTGAACCTTTTCCTAAGAGATAGCAACAAACTCCCACGTGATTAGATGGATAACCACACACGAGATAAGGATAAATATCCGAGTTAATCTTATCTCGGGACACGCGGACCGTCCGGGCCTAAGGGCCGGACCGTCCGCTCATTTTGGTGTCCAACATATGCCCCCCTGCCTTTTGGTGGAGCTTGGCGAACCAAAAGCATCAGTGAAAACTTCGGAAACAATTGACCTCATGAGCTTTTGTTCCCGAAGTAAGGACTCAGCTCGATGCAAGTCATCGGCTCTTGCGATCAGATAATATAAATATTTGATGGAACTTTAATGCACAGAGGCCGTTTCGGATCGCATCCTCTTCGGCCATGTCTACCTGATCAACCTGTCAATAGGCAAAAACTTGTGGTGCCCCCCAGCCCAAATAAGCAAACGGATTGGGCCAGTAATATGAATTCATCGCCGTACCACCCCACACATGAGCAGGACAACACATCGGCGATGGATAGAACGGGACGCACCATGCTATCCCCGGAGGAGGATGACAAGGCGATCTTGGTTGTGCTACCTTTTGGGTCCGTTTAGTTGGCTTTTGCTTTCGCACAGATCGCCCTTTTGACTTAGTCTGCTTTATTGGCCGGTTGTGTGGAACGGCCTTCTTCGTATATTTGGCAAGCAACTGACCAAAAGTAGGGCCGACTCTACTGAGTCGTCCAGACGTCTTAGTAGTATTTTGTTTCCTAACACTTGTTTTGGAACCTTGTGGTCCGGTGGTCTGAGGTTGCTGCTTCTGACTGTCTGCGGACCGTCCGACCATTATAGCCGGACCATCCGCTCCTGTCTCGGACTGTTCAGCCTTAGTACCCGGATCGTCCGGCGTACGTAGGACAGGTGACCGTGATCGGGTGTCCGATCGTGCTTGCCCCCCGGTGCCTCCGGTCTTTCTTTTGTCCGGAGTCTTCCGAGTAACCATTCTGCATGACATATTTGGTGTGCGGGGATCACTAATGACGATATTTTTATCTTTGCTTTTATCGGCCGCACAGGGCCGAACTATGACTTTTTTGCTTGTCGGCTCTAATGTGGTGGTAGGGACAGGTGACCTGTCAATCCTTACCTCCTTTTGAAACCTCAACCGACCTTCGTTTATAGCCGATTGTATTTGCCGACGAAAGACAGCACAATCATTGGTGTTATGAAGAAAGGAGCCATGCCATTTACAATATATATGTCCTTTTAATTCTTCAACCGGAGGAATTATATGTGATAATTTAATATTACCATGTTTAAGCAACTCATCAAATATTTTATCACACTTAGTAATATTAAATGTGAACTTAACCTTTTCCTTTTGTGTCGAGTGCGGGTGAGAGCGAACAGAAGGTTTGGCCTTAGTGGGCCAAACAAACTCATGTGACCTTTTTGGTTCTTGGGGCTTGGGTGGCCGGTTATATTTATGTCGGCCTTCCGCACTAGGCGGATCACAGGTGACTTCTGGTGCTCCGGACGGTCCGACCTGCACAGTCGGACGGTCTGCGGGTGGATCGGACGGTCCGGTAATATCCTCGGACTGTCCGGTCACGTCAGGCAACACCTGTGACCCTTGTGGTGGGCTCTGTGTAACTCCGGACTGTCCGGCGTAGGGTGCCGGACGGTCTGACGGAGGGCCGGACGGTCCGCAATTGTGTGCGGACGGTCCGGCCGTGCCCAGGGTTGACTCACCATTTAGCGAAGATGGTGATGATGGTCGTCCTAGATATGAGTCCATCGGCATACCAGAATATGGCTGGGGAAACCCATTTGCCGCCGATGTGTTTGGCGCAATTGTTTCATCGCCTAATTTATGTGATAAAAAATTAGGCATGTGAGTTTTTCCTAATGCATGTGCCATCCTCTCTATATCCTCCGTGATACTTTTAATCCGATTATCAAAAGAAATTTTAATAGATGGAATATCATCGGCTGACCTGGCATCACCTATTGTGGGGAGCTGTTGCAGCACGGCTAACATATACTCGGCGTTTATCTCTCCCTCTTGGATGGTCTTCTGGTGGCAGTCTACCTTGAAGTGCGAGAGGTACCACTTATCCGCCACCTTGAGCACCTGATCCTTTTGTCGGTGGGCCTCCTCGTCTATTTTCTTCATGTCATCTTCTAATCTTTTATGCTCAGCGGCCGATAAATTAGTTAGCCTTGTGTTGCTGTTTGAAGAAGCACCGTTGAGATCTTTAGAATCGGCCATGTAAGTCTGATTTTGTAGATCTGCAACTTCGTCCCCAGCGGAGTCGCCAAAAAGTATGTTGACGCCTTTTTGGAGCGCCAAACACTCAACAAGAACCGGCGGCGGTGCTCTCTAGTCAGGCGCGGACGGTCCGCGGCACAGGGCCGGATGGTCCGCGACCTGGCGCGAGGCGGCGGTGCTCTCTAGTCAGGCGCGGACGGTCCGCGGCACAGGGCCGGATGGTCCGCGACCTGGCGCGAGGCGGCGGTGCTCTCTGGTCAGGCGCGGACGGTCCGCGGCCTTGGGCCAGACGGTCCGCGACCTGGGCGCAGTAGCGGTGTCTTCCCTGCGTCACGCCGGACGGTCCGCAGCCCTGGGCCGGACGGTCCGCGACCTGGCGACAGGGTGTTGCCTTCCTCCTCCTTGCTGGAATCTAGATCTCGTCCCCTGGGGGGAAGGGATCTTAATGGTGCCCTGGGTCAATAGGTCACCCAGGGCATCCCCAGACGACGTGGAGTCGCCTAAGAATTAAGAGATCAATTCGAGGAAGAGGTCTTGGATGGACAACTAGATCTTGCCCCCCGGGAGGGGAGAGATCCTAGGGTCGTCTTGGGATCGGCATGCCACCCAAGACGGATCTAGACGACGTAGAGTCGAATAGGGATGGAGGTGGATATGTGGAAGACTACAACTAGAACTATGTTACATCTACTCCTAGGGCAGGAAAAGTAAATAAGGTAATTGGTTCGATTGGAATGTGTTCGGGGGTTCTCAATCGGCCGTACCCCTTTATATTTATAGGGGAGGAGGTCTGGACCTTTTCCTAAGAGATAGCAACAAACTCCCACGTGATTAGATGGATAACCACGCACGAGATAAGGATAAATATCCGAGTTAATCTTATCTCGGGACACGCGGACCGTCCGGGCCTAAGGCCCGGACCGTCCGCTCATTTTTGTGTCCAACACTAATAAATTATTAGCTAGATTGAGTCAAGTAATAAACTAATTGTTAGTTATAAAGTAGTTAATAATTAGCTATGATATTAGTTGATGGTATTTAGAATCCAACAACTAATTTTTACTAGCTAACTATTAGTTTTAGAGGTTTCAAACAAGATCGACCTTAGTTCTTTGCTTCTATTTAGAGCATCTCCAACAATGCCTCAAACTAGTGCCTCAAATTGAAATATGGGGCTCTACACAGGAAAAACTACTCCAACAGTGCTCTATTTCATAAATTTTTGTCAAAAAACTATAGGGCACCCTCTCAAGTGACTCAAATATACTACACCGTAGTGGGCTGCCCTATAATATAGATTTGGGGCTTTACTGTTGGAGCGAGGTGTTTTGTTGGTGCCCTAAATTCTATAAAATATACTTATTTTCAAATTATAGGACATTTTTATAGGTCACGTTGTTGGAGATGCTCTTAGCTGCCTGTTCCTTAAGCACACGCGCAAATCTATACTACCTATTAAGGCTCTAAGGGGTAGGCTGCCTCCCCTGGTTCTGCCTTCAGCCAATCTGCACCGTCCACTCGCTTCCGTAAATCTACACCGTCCGCCCGCCCACCCCACGTTCGTCCCCCCGCCTCCCACTCCCCCACCCCGCGTGAGCCGCCGCCGCCCTGCCTCCCCCTCCAGTCCGCCGCTCTCCATCGTTCACCTCCACTCCATTCCGAGGATCTCATCAACACGCTCTCCGGCGCGGCGGCGGCCCTTCCTCCGAGACCAGGAGCTCGCCGCCGGAGTCATCCCCTTCCCCAATCCCCGCGTCGCGTCTCCCATCAATGCCGCACCTTCACCGTGCCTCGCCCGCATCTGCCCGTGTCGCCAGAGCCCCCTCCCCCACCCCCATGGCGCTCGCCGCGACACGCGTCCCCCGCGCAGACATCGTGAGCGGGTCGCCCAACAAAGCCCTGTCGCCCTCACCCGCCTCGAACCCTAAAACTCCTCAACCGCCAACGCTGTCGTGCTCTACTTCCGGCAAGACGGCCTGCCTCGGCACCCCCGCCCCTCCTCCCCGGATCCGGTGCCCCTGCTCGTCGTACGGTCTCCACCCCCGACAGGCACCAGGCGTTGCTCCACCCCGCCCCAACCCTAAAACTCCTCCCAGCCGCCGCCCCAACCCTAAAACTCCTCCCAGCCAACGCCTCACGCACGAGGGAGAAGACTGGATCCGCAGCACGATGGCGATGGGTGATAGGTTGCGTGCCATGGACCTGTACGAGATCCTCCTCTTCGCGACACGGCTGGCTCGTAGGGCGACGACATCCTCAATCTATCACGTGGCCAGGTTACTGATTTTACATAATGCTTCCTACCATATGGAGTGGTTTGTTTGGTTAAAGGTTTACATAATGCCACCAATGGGAAGCTACTAAAATGTTTTTTTGGCAGAGAGCTTAGATGATGATTTGATATGTTCATGTGTAAGTAGAGGCGGAAACCTCATTGGAGTTGTAGATGGTTAAGTTTGGAATTAATATTCTTTATGGTACCAGGAAATTTTTGGCGAGTGAAATCTTGACCAGAGTCATCGGATAGGACGGGGATGATTAGGTTGGTTGAGCATGAGCTGGTGAAAGCCGGTACCATTTGTATAGTGTGATGAAATCTTTGTAGACATTTTGCTTGTGTAATAATAATACTTGTTCGCACAGCGAAGGACAAACAAATGTATGCTGACTTGTGACGTCCTGTTCATTGCAATTTCAGTGTAGGATGAGAAGAAACCTGAAGATGCACCACAGTCTGAGGTTGAGAAGGACAAGGAGGGCGCGGAGAATGAAGAAGAAAAGGAACCTGAGGATAAGGTATATTTCTGGTTTGTACTAAGATGCTCTTGCTACCATATTCCGCGTTGCAATGTGTATGGTTGTAGTATGCCTAGCACATTATGTAAGGGTGATGGTAGCACCCTTTAACTTGCCTAGCAAGTCTTGTGATTTTGGGTACTGTGACACTTACAATGTTCTTAACATTTGTTTATATATATGGAAAAATGTGTAGTAGACTGGTGGAAATATTTTGTGATTCTTTTAGTTTCATTCATGTCAATCCTTGCTCGGTAGTATAGTTATTTATTCTAGAACCTTTTGCTTTAAAATCTGTGCTGTTGTGCCACAGTGCCAACATGGGGCGCTTCTTGGTGATTGCATTATTTTTGTATTTAGAGTCTCTTCTGCTTTTCGATCCATTACTTTTTGCTCTTCTCTGCCGAATGCAATGGCCATATATTAGAGTGTATGCTTTCACGTCAGTTTTCCAGTTATGCGAGATTCATGTTGTATCTCAGATATTGTACTAGCACCTAACTTTGACTATGGTGAGCCATTGATTCGCTGTTTTCAATGTTTCTGGATATGACCAACTGTAGCACACACAAAAGAAATGGATTGTTGATATTCATTTTCACTCATACCAGTTCATGATTTGATGCATCAGATGTGATGTGATGCCACTTAATATTGAATGAAATGTTTTTGTTGCACAGTTGATATATCTAGAGAAAAAATGATGCTTTGATCAATCCAGAACCTGCATACTTGCTGGAATTAAGTTGGGATGTTTTTTTTGGCATCAAAATAAAGTAGTCTGTGGAATGATGTTTGCTCCGACCATGAGCAGGAGATGACTCTGGAAGAATATGAAAAGGTACTGGAGGAAAAACGAAAAGCTTTACTCTCCCTTAAGGCTGAGTAGAGAAAAGTTGAAATTGACAAGGAGTACAGGCCATGCAACAACTGCCAGTTAAAAAGGATGGCGATGAAGTGTTTATCAAGCTGGTACGCTACGTGTGTGCATACTGCTCTTTCCTCTCTTTTTTACCCCTGTTGGTCAAAGCCGGTTTTGAACGATTGTAGGGCTCTGACAAGGACTTGAAAAAGAAAGAAAGTGCTGAAAGAGAAGAACGGGGCAAGAAGGTATATATCTGATATTTTTCACCTGCTTCAGTCTGATATAATCAGAGTCACTGTTGTTTCCCTGACCGTCATGTCTGTTTTATGTTTTCCTTCCTCTCTCAAGTCCCTGTGCATTTTGCAGAAGATACTTCTAGGTTTTATACTATAAATTAAATGACTGCGCATAATATGAAAAAACAGAAGTTCTTTAAACTATCTTCCCAATAATGGAGTATACGCTAGGTTGTTCACTGTCTGTTGTGGCTGCCAGTTACTCCCTCTGTTTGTAAGCCAGTTTAATTTTGGTACTTTGTCTAAATAACCATGCTTTATATTCCTAGGTACACAAGTGGTCTTTTTGTGGATTCTATTGTTGATTGAGTTGCAACATCAGTTGTAGGCTTGCCTCGGATCTGTTACTATTCAAAGGAGAAATTGGTGAGCCTTATGATTAGCTCTTCTAAATTTATTCTATATCGATGTGTTCTCTCTAAATTTTCGAAATTAGTAATTTGAAGGCGTGTTGCCATGGATGTAATTTTTAGTTCTTTTGTCTATCAGATATCTAGAGTGGTTCTGCTTATTCAATAGCAGCGCATAGTACCTTTAAATAATGTTGTTCATTTTTTAGTAAAAAGGATGGGGAAGTTGAGATTAATGATGTCTGATTTGCACATCCTTCTCGCACTTCTCATATGATAGTACTATGCATATGACATGTCTATTTACCAAATTTGACATTTTCGTTATATATCTCTATCTCTACTACTTATTAAGGTTGCAAGGGTAGTCTGCCTCCTTTTGGTTCTGCCTTCCGATAATCTCTACTGTCCGTGTTCGCTGCCCACCTCCGCGTGCACCTCGCACCCTCTGAGCGTCCACCGCGCGAACAACCCTACCTGTTGTCTCTCGTTACTCCCTTTGCAGCCGCCGCAGCACCGCCTCCCCACGCGCGAGCCGTAGCCGCTCCTCCATCCGCCGCGCGTGGGTCGTAGCCCCCCTAAGGGTTCGTTCGCAACCAGACGCCGCTGCCACCACCTCCAGGTTCGTCAGCCGGATGGCGACCCTTGCTGATGGCTCCCTAAGGCGTTCAGGAATCCATGCGGCTTGGCTCGGCGGCGACCAAGCCTGATGGTCAGCCGACGCGTGGGGTTCTCAACCTGCATTGCCTAATGCTGTCATGCTGAGGTGCATGGGGATTTGGGACCATGGTGAGCAGAGGTGAATTTCCCTCCAATCGCTTAGTTCTGTGCAACTCTTTGGTTATTAAGAATTGGGGAACTTGTTTTGGACGTGGGGGATGACTTTGCAGCGGCACTCAAGGCCCTTCCTTTTTCTCAAATCTCAACTCATTTCCTCCTCTTCTAGCTTATCATCTGGGAGGCGAAGGGGTGACTTGTCGAAGAGCATTTTATGTCAAAGATGCCTTGCTTTACTCACAGAGATAGAAATTATTGAAGACAGAGATAGACCACCATACAACCAACTTCGATGGACGCGGGGGATAACTTTGCTTGACAATGGCTTAGGTTTATACCAAATAGGCATCTTGGGTTCTTTCTTGGTTTTGCTGAAAACAAGGTGTGTAATTACTTTAAATGCCAAGTGCTGGTTCAATAGTTGAACGGGAACACTATTGCCTTGGCTTAAACATATTAATTTAACATGAATTACCATATGAATACCCTGAAAATTTTAGTTTAAATTACATTACTTGAGCTGTTTGTAGTATTTATGTAGATTATATTATTACAACATGAGGGCAGGATTAAGGTCCTTTCAATGAATTGCAGGCCCAACTCTTATTGGTATTCATCCATATGCAGGCTTAAAGTTCTACTTATACGTGTTTAGTTACTTTAAATGCAAGTGCTGGTTCAATAGTTGAACATAAACACTATTGCCTGGGTTTAACATATTAATTTAACATGAGTTACCATATGAATATCCTGAAAATTTTAGTTTAAATTACATTACTTAGATGTTTGTAGTATTTATTTAGATTATATTATTACAACATGATGGTAGGATTAAAGATCCTTTAAATAAATTGCAGGCCCAACTCTTATTGGTATTCTTCCATATGCTGGCTTAAAGTTCTACATATATGAAGATCTGAAATCTTAAGTTCCATAGGATTAACAAGGATTCTGTTATATTGAAGCTCTCTTGCGGAGCTTTAGCCGCTGGTCTATTTGGACAAACCCTCACTTATCCAGTAGATGTTGGTCGGAGACAAATGCATGTGCAGTTCTTGTATTCCATGCACTGATAATCTATTAAATTTTATTTTGACTATGATTCCTGTTTGTTCACCACTCATAAGACTTTGTCCCTTCAGGTTCAAAGCAAGCAGTCTCAAAATCAAGTGATGGCTTCCGTATAAGAGGGACTTTTCAGGGTCTCTTGCTCATCACTTAGCATGCTTGTTATATTTTGAGTCGAAACACGTGATCTCCAAGAACCAGGTCTGTCTCTACCTTACCTGCATTTAGCATGCTTGTTATATTTTGACAGAAATAATGGACGAATCAGTGCTAAAAAGAATAAAGGGCTACATTTACAAGGTAGTGAATGTTTGCCATCACCATAATTGTTTCTTTATATTCTTGTTCCCTTTCAGTTTGTTCACTGTCAGATTCGATTATTTGCTTTAGTTTATTCTGTTGTTGTTTTCATAATCGGATTTTTTCTGTTTCTGTCAGTAGGCATGATTTAGTCCTTAGTCTCTGTAAGTTAGCGAGGCTAGCTTAACTGTTGCTTGATTTTACTGCCTTGCTGATTTAGTCAACAGATGTTTGAATACTGACCTTCAAGGGGAATGCTCCAAACCTTGTAAGTACTCTTTATGACAATATATCCCTGCTTCCTCTAATTGTCTTTCCAAAACTCAGTGCTCAATCTGTGTGTATTTATTTGAACACACAATTGAGCAAACCACTTATGTTTAATGCTCATTCAGATATAAGAAGTGTTTGTTATCCTTTTTTTTGCAAGTAATACAAGTGAAAGAATAATGTTACCACACTTGGTTCGATGTTTGACAATACTGGGATGCAAATTTTGGCAATCCAGTATCCGGACCATAAATTCTAAGTAACAACTGGTGTTAATCGGATTGACCTCTCCACATTCACATTACATGCCCCAAGTGTGGTAACATGCTGCATAACTGTTGAGATCATTAGCATTTTAGATGTTGAATTCCTTGCTTGCAAGGAGTGTCACGAATACTGAGACTGTTCTCGCACATGCTGAATCGTATCACATTCCTATTCCACTGTCTATTTCAACCCTTCTATTTTTGTTTCCTGGCAGTGTTGTTGTCATAGTAATAGTGTAAATATCTCTTGCTTTGTGTATCAGTGTAAATATCTCCCGCTAACAAATCCTGAATGCAACACACATTTAGGCCAAAATTCTTAAACTGCTTCAGGCCAAAAATCAGCCCTGAGGAGAAATAATCGGAGGATTTGTGATGAGGTGCCTTACCGATCCGTTCCCGTAAAAAAACATTAGCCATGAGTGCAACCAAAGCTATATATGTCTGGTCTGGTGTGATCTTTTGCTCACTATCCAAACAATCCTATAAATTATTACATTCTTGAATTCATCACTCATATATAACACTAACCTGGCATCTGCCATTCCAGTATCATCATCATCATCTAATAACAATATGCCGAATTATAGTCAAAACAGTTAGCTACAATTATTTATGGCATTTTGCAGCCAGTGGTTGCCGGCTAATCCGGCCGGTCACAAACAACCAAGTAGAGCTGCCTCGTACTTCATCTCGCCTGGCTATTTTTAGTAGCATGGTACTGACCGCTGAAGCAGGCAGATCTGGATCTGTCCTGGCTGGCCGCTAAAGAAAGGTTGTTTACAAGGCAGCAGAGGCGATGGCTCTTTGTCTTTGTGCAATGGTGACTGGTGCGAGGTGTCTGGTTTGGTTGCGCACAAGAACCACGCCAACAGAAGTTGCCTGCACTGCATGCACACCATGACACCAATGGCCTCTCATGACTTTTTGATGGACCCTCCATTGTCTCTGCAAGGAAGCTGGAGTGCGACCTGGGCCTTTTGTCTAGATGCAAGAAGGGCTCGTGATAGCTCATTTCGTTCTAGGCTTTGGCTCATGGCGCCTGCTATTCCAAGGATGCCATACATGGACCGCTAGCTAGATTTGAGGTTAAAGAACTCTGGTGTTGTTCTAGCCTGTAGACATCATCGCTGATCAAAGATCTTACAGTTTGTTTCAGAGTGAAGTTGTGAGTAAAAAGTGGCGCAATATATAAAATGCCCTGTTGATTGGGGGTGACCAATTCATGTCAATGCTAATGGAGAGTTGGAGACTAATATCCAACATCTCCTCTTACAGATAACTTTGAGACAAATGGAAGCTAACCGACAAATCGACTAAGTAAAGTAATTATTATGCCCTTCTGATCCACAGTGGTGTTCTGAAATTTATTTTCTGCAAGCACCACCAGCATGCAGACTCTTGCTTGAAGCAGATCAGCCTGGGTCTGCACTATGCAGAATCAAAGCCAGACTTCTCGCCGATTGGCTCTGCTCTGCTATATAGTGGAGTAACTGTGGTCAAAATGAGGCCATGACCCAATCTTTCGCGCCATAAAGAAAAGAGACGCCTTGCTTGACCTGTGGGTTGCCAGCGTAGAGAGTTCCACCCAATAGGATAGATAGGATGGGGAAGAAGCCGTGGTCCCATCCATCCGATTGGCGCCCATAAAAAGAGGTGCTTGTGCTTGGAGATTTCCATCGCACCTGCTTCTCGGGGACTCGTAACCATCGAGCATCACAAGAACTGTAACAAAATCCATATGGATTGGAGAAGATTGGGTGGTTTTCAATCCATAGCAAGTCAAAATTCTTCATAATTTTTTTTTCAATTCCTTCCAATTCATAAGACATAGAAATATGGTAGGGCTGTTCGCTTCTGATTTCATTGTGTTTTTTCTTCAGGAGTTTGGGGATCAAGGAGAGGACTCCATTATCTTGTCATCGCGGATGAAGGAGATTAGTACTCCTGACCGCCCCGCTGCCCTCCGTTTCCTAGGTACACGCAACTGTCATACACGTGCTTTGCTTAAGCATTTGAAGCATTTTGATTCCTATTATTATATGTTGTGTTTTGTCATTTGTTCGTGTGTAGGGGAGAAGTATAATAACCGCATGGAGAGGTACAAGAAGCAGGTAGTCAAGTGTTCCGAGGAGTGTGAACCAAGATATAATGGCCTGAAGAAGAAGTACACAGACGAGTGTGCAGAGAGGCGGCGTCTGTACAATGAGCTTATTGAGCTAAGAGGTAACATTAGGGTGTTCTGCAGTTGCAGACCTCTGAGCTCTGATGAGGTCAACCATGGGTGTTTATCTGTTGTTGAGATTGATCCATCACACGAGACTGAGCTGCAGTTTGTCCCCAGTGAAAAAGAAAGGAAGCCCTTTAAGTTCGATCACGTTTTTGGGCCAGAGGATGACCAAGGTATATTTGACTAAAACTGAATGGTTCTTAAAAATGTCATTCCGGTTAATATAGTTTGCCTTATGTCAATTTTCTGTTTGTTTTGTCATGGGTTCTGTTTTCGTAATTTTGAGTATGGGAAGGTGTTCAATTTGCTATTGGAACACTGGCAACTTCTGTGAACTGCAAAACAGTATCTCAAAGGTTCTTAATTTAGTTGTTATAATTCTTGTTGTGTATTAGAAGGGAGCTTAGACTAGAAGGTCCTTTTACATGTATATGTTTTCTTTGTTCTTACCAGAATTTGTGTCCTGTTCTCATTGTGTCACCAGGTTCTCGTGGTGAGGGTGGTATCCTTAGAAATAGTGAAGGTATGTATTCTTGCTAGGTGCCTGTTTTTTTTCTTCCTCTGTTTGGAACTTATCTTTTGATCTGATTACTACAGGGCCATTGAAGGACCACATTTATTTGCATCAAAACCATCTGCCGCCTGAGGTACTCAAAGAAAGGCTCCCTGGTATTCTGAAACTGCTGCTATTTTTGCTGGTGTTGACGTCACCAAGGAGCCCATTCCAGTTTTGCCTACTGTGCACTACAATATGGGTGGTATCCCAACGAACTACCATAAGGAGGTTTGTATTGAGCATGTAGTAAACAAATATGGGTCAAAACCTATGTATTGTAATAGAAATATATTCTGCTATTCTGCATAACAGGTAGTGGATATCAAGGGTGATAATCCAGATGCTGTTATCCCTGGTCTAATGGCTGCTGGTGAAGCAGCCTGTGCAGCACCGCGTTGGTGGATGATCGATCATCCAGTTGTATGTGACTAAAACGCCATGCCTTGTGCATTAGAGAAGATACAGAATCGCCATGCCCTGTACAGGACAGTGAGCCAAATTCTTGTTCATTTTGCACTATGATACAGATTGATTCATTAGGCCCTAGGTTGGAGGTTGTGACTGATGAGTTGGGAAGAGATTACTTGATTGGTGGTGTACAATTCTTGGACAGGATACAGGTTTCAGTTTTTGGTCCATTAGTTCAGGAATTGTTTCATTTACATGTATATTCAGTACACTCGTATAATGGAAACACGCAAATCTCTATCTCATTCTTTAGTTATCGTGTTATTATACGGTTCCGTTGCAACGCACGGGCACTCACCTAGTCCATCTTGAAGCCAAGAATTTTTAGATGTGAAGATTCTTGAGGTGGGGATGGAAGTTGACATTGAGAGCAAGATGAGTGTATGATCAGAAGCGGGTTTAGGGTTGAGGTGTTAAAGAAGTGCTAAGGAAAATCAAACTGTTCAAGGAATCTAGCAAACATATTTTCAACTTATTTAGCCAGTTAAAAATTTAATTAAGAACCGCCAGCAAACTTATAGCAGCACACATGCTGACTTGATCGGAACAAATCCATGGATACTAATTAACTAGCATCAGTAGTTGAAAACTTATTACAAGCAAGAGCGGCCGCCTGTGAATCCATGAAACTTACAGTAGCTGAAAATCCATGAACACTAGCGTCGACACCTGAACTGAACAGGGAAGAGCGAGAAGCATCTATTGGTACTGTACGTACGTGCCTGTGAATCTCGGATGCATGCCCACAGGTGGCAAGACAATGATACCGCACAGGGCCAAAAGGGGGCAAAACAAAGAGTGGTCGACACCGCCAACGCACAGATCGATGGGTTCAGGCGGCTCGTCGCGACGTCGTGAGGCCGCAAACCGTACGTTTATCCTTCGTCGATCTGCCGGCGACGGCGAGGCAGCCAGGACGCCATGCAACGCAGCCTTTCGCGTCTATTGGCAGTCCGCCAGCAAGCACTGGCAATACGGCCTCCACGACCATGCCCAGTTGCAGCGGCCGTCCGCGTGGCCGTGATCCCGGCAGGTCGCCACGCAGTCCTCGGGCAAGCAGATAGGGTGGTGGTCGTCGTCCTTCCAGCAGCTCTCGTCCTGGGCAGTCGACACCGCCGCGCCTGCGATAGAAACGAACAACAACGACACGAAAATCACATGAAAACCGACCTAGCTCTCGCCACCAGCTGCAGGGAGCCAGGGATGACAGCGACGCTCACTGGAGACGACGATGAGCAGCACAAGAAGGGCACGGCACACCGCGGGCTTCCTCGTGGCCTCCATGGCGCAAAGAAACAAGGTAGCGTGGACGAATCGATCGAACTGGACGGGTCCAATAAGGAACGCAGCGGCTTTGTAAATCATTCGCTGTTCGATCTATTTTTAAGCGTGGACTTGTATGGTAGTAGTGTTCCATAAATGCAGAGGTCGTGAGGCCCAGAGAGAATGTAGGCGCTCCGCTGAAAGAAAAAACGAAGGTCAAGCGGGCAAACCGCGGTTGACGTGTAATGAGGGACTGTGAATGTTCACGTACGGTACGGTGGCCATTTTCTAGATCAAGGACAGAATCGACTCTCAGGTCATCAGGCACAAGTACGCACAATGGCACAAGCCCGACTCAGAAAATTCCCTCTTCAATCAATAAACAAGAAAGAAACACAAAAAAAAAGAGAGGATCATGCCCCTGGTGCCTATTCTCTCTTCGGGCTAGTTTAGAAACCCTATTTTTTAAGGTATTTCTATTCTCAAAGAAATTAATTCATTTTTTTCTTAAAAAATAGTTTTTTTTTAAAAAATGAAGTTCTCAAATTGATCCAAGTTCGTGTTGTTTCGCTCCTCCGTGCATTTATTGGCATGCGTGATCGGAAGACTAAAATGGTAGCGATATACTTTAAGGACTAAATGTTATTTATCTGTGACCATGCTATGATTATAGCCACTAAAAAAACCCTAGAACATAGGAGTATATCTTTGAAATTGGGAGGAGACGTCGGACGGGTAGCAAATAACAATCCGGTAATCGGAGTTAATGAAGACGATAGCAGATTAGCAGTGATCTTCCTTTCACCAGCTTGGGCAGAGACATGGCCGGCTCTGGGTTTTAGAGGACACTAGACCAATCTCAATGCTCAATTTTTGGTCCTTTCTTTTCTTTTCTTTTGTATCGTTAGTAATCTAGTAAAATAGGAGAAAATAAGAGTAGTAAAACAATGTTAAATATATATGATTACCACAAGTGAGAATAATATTTAGAGTATTAAACAATTTCAGGTTACATGTAGTTCTAATGTCTCAAAATAAATGTCACACCCGGGTTTCGGGGCACCAAGACCCGGGTGCGAACAATCACCAGGTGTGCTGGAACCAAGTCTCACACATATGATGAATCATGGCACAAGATCGAATGTCACATCACATCTTTACTATATAACAGGAGTTCTATACAAAATAAATAATTATATTATAAGGAGACGACGGTCCAGCAACCCAAAGTTGACTGGGAGACGACGACCTAGACCTCTCACGAACACATCGCAGCATCCTCCATGTGCCTCATCCTGTGGTACCTGTTCTTGACCTGTGGGGGGTGTGAGACAACAAGAGTGAGCTCACATACGTTCGTAGCTCAACAAGTTGTAGGAAATAATGTGCATGAACTCGCCAAAGGTGGGAGCTCACGTGAAGTGTAAGGCTTACCAAAGAGGATGGTTGAAGCGGAGCATTGCTTTTAAAGTTGATCAAAATTTTATTAGCAATTACTAAGTATAAGTAAATACCAACCTAATTAAGTAGTAGAAGAAAAGTAGTAACAACATCACCTGCGATGCAATGCATATGACAAATTGAATTTAGTTCCATAAAATAATCATGTGAGTGTCCGAGCTACTCATGATCGTGAGCACGGCTAGTATACCAGTTTTACACTCTGCAGAGGTTGCGCATCTTTACCCACAAGTCATGTTACCCATCTGCCAAGAGACGGCCAATCCCATACACCTCTACCGAGGAGGCGAGGCAGGGTAACATTACGAGGCCTTTACAAAGTTCCACTAGCTTCAGAAAACCCGCTACAGTTTATAGGAAGCTCCAATGCAGGAATCCCTCGCATGACCGCCATCGCAGCAAAATCATCCCAAGGGCCTCCCTACACTGACCACTCCCCTACTGCCCTTGCCCCTTTCGGGTAAGGTAGTCATCCACTAGCTTTCCTAATTAATCAGCCAAGGGCGTCCCATTAAACCCTTGTGGTAGCACTGTTTTCCCGGGTGGTTCTCCATGTTCCAATTAACATAATGATCTTATCATGAACAGTAAATAACAACTGATAATAAAGATATAATCATGAATAAAATGTATCTCCATACCCATAACCACATAAAGTAATAGCAGGTACTACCCAAAAATTCAGTGGTAAACAAGGTATAAAGATAGTCAAACTAGGGTAACCTATTGGGTTCCATCAAAATTAACCTATGCAGATCATTATGATTAATCAAAACATGACTGGGTAAAAAGAAGTGATCAAGGGCACAACTTGCCTAGGACTTGAGATTCCAGGTACCAGGATGATTCTTTGGATGACATGTGTCCTCACGCTAGTCGTAGCAATACAAACAAACAGTGTATAGACAAAATTAACATCACACCAAACATAAGAATAAACTGTGTAAGAATATCCTACATGTCGTAACGAGATTGTGGAAACAAGAATTACTAAATTCGGAGCTACGGTTACCGAGTTATGATTTTTCGGATATCCACGTAGTTAAATATAGAATAGACTAAGTGCAACATTTTAACCTATATTTCATGACAAAACAAAGTTATCAGATGATAATAAATATTATTGTGAGACTAATGCAACTAGACTGGATCAAAACGGGGTTACGGTTATTGAGTTATGAATTTATGGAGTTATTGAGTACCTAGAATATATTAATTCGAATGAACAATTTTAATTCAAATTTCATGGCTAAACAGTGTTACTAGTTGATAGACAATATTAATACAAAATTATAGAAACTGGAATGGATCAATTTAGACTTAATTTGAAGTTTCTAGGAATTATACAAGTTTCTAGTATTGTTTTTGTATTAAAAATCATTTTCTACAATTTATTATCTAATTTCTCTGGTCTCTGGACTATGCGCATAAAACAGATAAGTATAGGGTTTAATCTGTAAATAGTTCTAAGACTCATCACTCTTCTGCGATGGGTTGCGGGTTGTTTATAGAGTTATACGAGGTCTCTTTTGCATAATGGCATGGCCGAAGGGGTAAGAAGCAACCAGAGCCGTTGGATTAAAAGGATACGGTCCAGATTAGATTGTTTTATAAATCTAACTGGTACGCATTCCCAGCCGTGGGATTAGAGATCTACGCTTAGGATTTCAATACGTGACACGGTTCATTTTTATTCGTCGAGATTCGATCCAACGACGCACATCTCATCACGCGAGCAGGCATGCCAGATTGAATCCCATCCACTAATCCCAGGACGGACGGTGCAGGGGCCTCTTCTTCATCCGCCCAGATGCAAGAGATGAGAGCGCCCAGGGCGGCGGTGCCATTGCCGGTGTAAACCTTCCCATTGATCCGACGTGCTAAACTTCAAGGAAAAACGTTCTACCCCACACGGATACCCTAGCGAGTCACTTCGAGCCGTCGCACTGGGGATTGGGATGATATCCCGGTCAGTCGTCGATAAGAAGGAGCTCCCCGCTCATATCCCGCCGGCCAACAGACCACGACCGATACCCTACCCAAAATCCACGACCGACCAACACTATACGATGCTAGGACCCAAGGTTACAGCGCCATACCAGAATTCAAAGCGTGAGACCCAGCCATGGTGGTGCGCTGCACAGCGATGTTCCCCCGGTCGCTCCACCCAACGACGACAATGCAAGCTTTGAAGCCCGGCGTCGATCCCCGTAGCGCAACCATCGAGCCCCCAGCAATGGCGTGGTTCCGATTCACCGGCGGCGGCATTGACGGAAAGCACCCATCGAAGTCCGAGCTCCCCATTTTCCCCCCATTCGGCTCTGCTCTCTCTTGTCGCGCCCGACGGCTTTCTGGTGATGGGCAGGGGCGGCGACCGGGTTTTATAGGCAGTCCTGCGAGGATCGAGTCCAGGGGGGTTGCGGGTTCCACGGCGAGGAGATCGGCAAGAGACAGTTGCGCCAAGCTCGCGGATTCTGTTGCTGAAAGGGAAATGTGCCCTTGGGCCATTTCTAAGTATTTTGGTGATTTAGTGTCCAACACAAGTGCCTAAGTGTAAAAAGGTGGACAAGGTACAAATCAAGAATTAAGGTATGTTTCTCAGACTTAGTACATTGTTTTATGGACTAATGTATTGTGTCTAAGTGCTGGAAACAGGAAAAATCCAATTGGAAATATCTTGGCTCGAGCAGCCAAGAATCTGCTGAGTCTGCAAGCACCGGACTGTCCGGTGGTGCACCGGACAGTGTCCGGTGCGTCAGGCTGGCTCGAGCGAAGTGGCTGCTCTCGGGAATTCACCGGCGACGTACGGCTAAAATTCACCGGACTGTCCGGTGTGCACCGGACTGTCCGGTGAGCCAACGGTCGGCCGGGCCAACGGTCGGCCGCGCAATCTGCGCGGGACACGTGGCCGAGCCAACGGCTAGAAGACGGCACCGGACTGTCCGGTGTGCACCGGACATGTTCGGTGCGCCAACGGCTCTCAGGCTGCCAACGGTCGGCTTCGCTATTTAAGGAAGGAAATCGGGCACCGGACAGTGTCCGGTGTGCACCGGACTGTCCGGTGCCCCCGATGACAGAAGGCAAGAATGGCTTTCCAAACTTGTGCTCAACGGCTCCTAGCTGCCTTGGGGCTATAAAAGGGACCCCTAGGCGCATGGAGGAGCATACCAAGCATCCTTTGAGCATCATTGATCACTCATACTTCATTCTCGCGCACTTGTTCGACATTTTAGTGGTTTGAGCTCCGTTCTAGTGTGATAGTCTCTTGAGCTCAAGTCTGGGTTTTGCGTGTGCGTATTCGCTGTGATCTTTGTGTCGTGTGTGAGTTGCTAATCCCTTCCTTGCTCTGTGATTCTTCGTGAACATCTTGTGTAAGGGCGAGAGGCTCCAAGCTGTGGAGATTCCTCGCAAACGGGATTAAGAGAAGCAAAGCAACACCGTGGTATTCAAGTTGGTCTTTGGACCGCTTGAGAGGGGTTGATTGCAACCCTCGTCCATTGGGACGCCACAACGTGGAGTAGGCAAGCGTTGGTCTTGGCCGAACCACGGGATAACCAATGTGCCATCTCTGTGATTGATATCTCTTGGTTATTGTGTTGTGTTGAGATCCTTCTCTAGCCACTTGGCATATTACTGTGCTAACAAGTAACCAAGTTTTGTGGCTTAAGTTTTTGAAGTGCTACAGGATCACCTATTCACCCCCCCTCTAGGTGCTCTCAATTGGTATCAGAGCCATTCTCTTCAAGAAAGGGACTAACCGCCTGAAGAGATGGATCCTAAAGGCAAGGGGATGGTGATCAACGACAAGGAGAAGAAGTCCTTCGTCAACGAGCCCAATGATGACAGGCCCACCGACTCAGGCTCGGGCCACAAAAGAAAAGACGGGAGGAAGAAGAAGACAAGGCGCATCAAGGAAATTGTCTACTACGACAGCGACGAATCTTCCTCCTCCCAAAAGGACGACGACGACTACGATAGACGAAAGACGGTTAACTCAAACTTTTCTTTCGATTATTCGCGCATCCCGCATAGTTCAAATGCTCAATTGCTTCCCATTCCACTTGGCAAGCCCCCTCACTTTGATGGAGAGGATTACGGATTTTGGAGCCACAAAATGCGTACTCACCTGTTTTCTCTCCATCCAAGCATTTGGGAGATTGTGGAAAGTGGAATGAAATTTGATAGCTCGGATAGCCCTGTGTTTATTAATGAACAGATTCACAAAAATGCACAAGCTACTACTGTGTTGCTAGCCTCTTTGTGCAGGGACGAGTATCACAAGGTGAGCGGCTTGGACAATGCCAAGCAGATCTGGGACACCCTCAAGATCTCTCATGAGGGAAACGACGTCACCTTGCTCACCAAAATGGAGTTGGTGGAGGGCGAGCTTGGACGGTTCGCGATGATAAGGGGCGAGGAGCCGACACAAACATACAACCGGCTCAAGACCCTTATCAACAAAATAAGGAGCTACGGGAGCACGCGATGGACGGACCACAACGTCGTCCGCCTAATGCTAAGGTCATTTACCGTTCTTGATCCTCATTTGGTGAACAATATACGTGAAAATCCCAGGTACACCAAGATGTCGCCCGAAGAAGTTCTTGGGAAGTTCGTAAGCGGGCGAATGATGATCAAGGAGGCAAGATACGTGGACGACGCGTTGAACGGTCCTAGTCATGAGCCTCAACCCATTGCTCTCAAGGCAACAAGGAGCAAGGAGGCGCTACCAAGCAAGGTGGCACAAGTTGAGGCGGCCGGACTCAATGATGAGGAGATGGCCCTCATCATTAAGCGCTTCAAGACGGCGCTTAAAGGTCGCAAGGGACAGCCAAGCAAGACCAAAGCCAAGGGGAAGCGCTCATGCTTCAAATGCGGTAAGCTTGGTCATTTTATTGCTAACTGTCCCGACAATGATAGTGATCAGGACCAAGGGAACAAGAGGGAGAAAAGAAGCATTACAAGAAGGCCAAGGGCGAGGCACATATCGGAAAGGAGTGGGATTCGGATTGTTCCTCCTCCGACTCTGACAATGAAGGACTCGCCGCCACCGCCTTCAACAAGTCATCCCTCTTCCCCAACGAGCGTCACACTTGCCTCATGGCAAGAGAGAAGAAAGTAAGCACTCATACTAGTACTTATGCTTCTTCGAGTGAAGATGAGTCTAGTGATGATGACGAGATAGATTACTCATGCTTATTCAAGGGATTAGATAGAACCAAGGTAGACAAAATTAATGAATTAATTGATGCCTTGAATGACAAGAATACGCTTTTAGAAAACAAGAGGATTTGTTGTATGAAGAACATGATAAATTTGTAGAAGCACAGAAATCTCTTGCTCTAGAAATTAAGAGGAATGAAATGCTCTCTAGTGAATTATCTTCTTGTCATGAAACTATTGCTAAGTTAAAAAGTTTTAATGATGATTTAAATACTAAACTAGAAGTAGCTAGTAAATCTAATTCTTGTGTAGAAATTGTTGAAACTTGTAATAGGTGTAAAGATTTTGACATTGATGCTTGTAGTGATCATTTAGTTTCAATTTCCAAATTAAATGATGAATTAGCTAGTCTTAATGCCCAACTTAAGACTAGCAAGAATGAATTTGACAAGCTAAAATTTGCAAGGGATGCCTACACGATTGGTAGACACCCCTCAATTAAGGATGGACTTGGCTACAAGAGGGAAGCCAAGAACTTGACAAGCCATAAGGCTCCCATCTCCGCCAAGGAGAAAGGGAAGGCCCCTATGGCTAGTAGTGTGCAAAAGAACCATGCCTTTATGTACTATGATAGAAGACAACCTAGAAATGCTTATAGGAGTTGTAATGTATATAATGCCTTTGATTCTCATGCCATGGTTGCTTCTAGTTCTTCTTATGTGCATAATAGAAATGTTGGTAGGAGAAATGTTATTCATAATATGCCTAGGAGAAATGCCGTTAATGTTCCTAGGAAAGTTAATGAACCTTCTACAATATATCATGCTTTAAATGCTTCTTTTGCTATTTGTAGAAAGGATAGGAAGATAGTTGCTAAAAAATTAGGGGCAAGATGCAAGGGAGACAAAACTTGCATTTGGGTCCCTAAGGATATTTGTGCTAACCTTGCAGGACCCAACATGAGTTGGGTACCTAAGACCCAAGCCTAAATTTGCCTTGCAGGTTTATGCATCCGGGGGTTCAAGCTGGATTATTGACAGCGGATGCACAAACCATATGACAGGGGAGAAGAAGATGTTCACCTCCTACGTCAAGAATAAAGATTCCCAAGATTCAATAATTTTCGGTGATGGGAATCAAGGCAAGATAAAAGGGTTAGGTAAAATTGCAATCTCAAATGAGCACTCTATCTCTAATGTGTTTTTAGTAGAGTCTCTTGGATATAATTTGCTATCTGTCAGTCAATTATGCAATATGGGATATAACTGTTTGTTTACAAATGTAGATGTGTCTGTCTTTAGAAGATGTGATGGTTCACTAGCTTTTAAGGGTGTACTAGACGACAAGCTTTACTTAGTTGATTTTGCAAAAGAAGAGGCCGGTCTAGATGCATGCTTAATGGCTAAGACTTGCATGGGCTGGCTGTGGCATCGCCGCTTAGCACATGTGGGGATGAAGAACCTCCACAAGCTTCTAAAGGGAGAACACGTGATAGGTCTAACCAATGTTCATTTCGAAAAAGATAGACCTTGTGCAGCTTGTCAAGCAGGGAAACAGGTGGGAGGCTCTCATCACACCAAAAATGTGATGACAACATCAAGACCCCTGGAGCTGCTACATATGGACCTCTTCGGACCCGTCGCCTATCTGAGCATAGGAGGAAGTAAGTATGGTCTAGTTATCGTTGATGACTTTTCCCGCTTCACTTGGGTGTTCTTTTTGCAGGATAAGTCTGAAACCCAAGGGACCCTCAAGCGCTTCCTAAGGAGAGCTCAAAATGAGTTTGAGCTCAAGGTGAAGAAGATAAGGAGCGACAACGGGTCCGAATTCAAGAACCTTCAAGTGGAGGAGTTTCTTGAGGAGGAGGGGATCAAGCACGAGTTCTCCGCTCCCTACACACCTCAGCAAAATAGTGTGGTAGAGAGGAAGAACAGGACGCTCATAGATATGGCGAGGACTATGCTTGGAGAATTCAAGACCCCCGAGTGCTTTTGGTCGGAAGCCGTGAACACGGCTTGCCACGCCATCAACAGGGTCTACCTTCACCGCCTCCTCAAGAAGACGTCGTATGAGCTGCTGACCGGTAACAAACCTAATGTATCGTATTTTCGTGTTTTGGGAGTAAATGCTACATTCTAGTGAAGAAGGGTAGGAATTCCAAATTTGCTCCCAAAACCGTAGAAGGATTTTTATTAGGTTATGATTCAAATACAAAGGCGTATAGGGTCTTCAACAAATCATCGGGTTTGGTTGAAGTCTCTAGCGACGTTGTATTTGATGAGACTAATGGCTCTCCAAGAGAGCAAGTTGTTGATCTTGATGATGTAGATGAAGAAGACGTTCCAACGGCCGCAATACACACCATGGCGGTTGGAGATGTACGGCCTCAGGAACATTTGGAGCAAGATCAACCGTCTTCCTCAACTATGGTGCATCCCCCAACCCAAGATGACGAACAGGTATCTCAAGTGGAGGCACATGATCAAGGGGGAGCACAGGATGTTCAAGAGGAAGAAGCACCTCAGGCACCTCCAACCCAAGTTCGAGCAACAATTCAAAGGGATCATCCCGTTGACCAGATATTGGGTGATATTAGCAAGGGAGTAACTACTCGCTCAAGATTAGTTAATTTTTGTGAGCATTACTCTTTTGTCTCTTCTATTGAGCCTTTCAGGGTAGAAGAGGCCTTGCTAGATCCGGACTGGGTGTTGGCCATGCAGGAGGAACTCAACAACTTCAAGCGCAATGAAGTTTGGACACTGGTGCCTCGTCCCAAGCAAAATGTTGTAGGAACCAAGTGGGTGTTCCGCAACAAACAGGACGAGCACGGGGTGGTGACGAGGAACAAGGCTCGACTTGTGGCAAAAGGTTATGCCCAAGTCGCAGGTTTGGACTTTGAGGAGACTTTTGCTCCTGTGGCTAGGCTAGAATCAATTCGTATCTTGCTAGCATATGCCGCTCACCATTCTTTCAGGTTGTACCAAATGGATGTGAAGAGCGCTTTCCTCAACGGGCCGATCAAGGAGGAGGTGTACGTGGAGCAGCCCCCTGGCTTCGAGGATGAACGGTACCCCGACCACGTGTGTAAGCTCTCTAAGGCGCTCTATGGACTTAAGCAAGCCCCAAGAGCTGGTATGAATGCCTTAGAGACTTTTTAATTGCTAATGCTTTCAAGGTTGGGAAAGCCGATCCAACTCTTTTTACTAAGACTTGCGATGGTGATCTTTTTGTGTGCCAAATTTATGTCGACGACATAATATTTGGTTCTACTAACCAAAAGTCTTGTGAAGAGTTTAGCAGGGTGATGACGCAAAAATTCGAGATGTCGATGATGGGCGAGTTGACCTACTTTCTTGGGTTCCAAGTGAAGCAACTCAAGGACGGCACCTTCATCTCCCAAACAAAGTACACACAAGATTTGCTAAAGAGGTTTGGGATGAAGGACGCCAAGCCCGCAAAAACGCCGATGGGAACCGACGGACACACCGACCTCAACAAAGGAGGTAAGTCCGTTGATCAAAAAGCATACCGGTCCATGATAGGTTCTTTGCTTTATTTATGTGCTAGTAGACCGGATATTATGCTTAGCGTATGCATGTGTGCTAGATTTCAATCCGATCCGAAGGAGTGTCACTTAGTGGCTGTGAAGCGAATTCTTCGATATTTAGTCGCTACGCCTTGCTTCGGGATCTGGTATCCAAAGGGGTCTAACTTTGACTTGATTGGGTACTCAGATTCCGACTATGCTGGATGTAAGGTCGATAGGAAGAGTACATCGGGGACGTGCCAATTCTTAGGAAGGTCCCTGGTGTCATGGAACTCTAAGAAACAAACCTCCGTTGCCCTATCCACCGCTGAGGCCGAGTACGTTGCCGCAGGACAGTGTTGTGCGCAACTACTTTGGATGAGGCAAACCCTCAGGGACTTTGGCTACAATCTGAGCAAAGTCCCACTCCTATGTGACAATGAGAGTGCTATCCGAATAGCGGAAAATCCTGTTGAGCACAGCCGCACAAAGCACATTGACATCCGGCATCACTTTTTGAGAGACCACCAGCAAAAGGGAGATATCGAAGTGTTTCATGTTAGCACCGAGAACCAGCTAGCCGATATCTTTACCAAGCCTCTAGATGAGAAGACCTTTTGCAGGCTGCGTAGTGAGCTCAATATCTTAGATTCGCGGAACTTGGATTGAAATGTAGCATACATGTGTTTATGCCTTTGATCATGTTCATTCTGCATTTTGTTGCTTATTGTGGTGCTCAAGTTGTACAAACACTCCCTGGACCTCACAAGTCCTGTTTGCAAGTAATGCACATATTTAGGGGGAGCTGTGCTACAACTTGACCCTTTGAGACTAACCATGTACTTGAGTTTTGTTGTTTTAGTCTCCAAGGAAAATTGAAAGGGAAAAGGTGGACTTGGACCATGCAAGACTTCCACTGCACTCCGATGAAAAGAGTAACTTTTCCAAGTTCATCTTCATACTCTTATTGCCTTTGTGTTCTTATTTGAAGATTTTGGTGAGGCAATGGGGTTAGAGGGCCATGATTGATCCCATTTTGGTGCTTGATGCCAAAGGGGGAGAAAATAAAGGCCAAAGCGATAAATGGATCAGCTACCACTTGAGAGATTTTGAAAATAGTAGAATAGAGCTTTTGGTTTGTCAAAACTCTTTTGTTGTCTCTCTTGTCGA
This sequence comes from Zea luxurians, assembly GCA_029449295.1. Lineage (NCBI taxonomy): Eukaryota > Viridiplantae > Streptophyta > Magnoliopsida > Poales > Poaceae > Zea > Zea luxurians. Next base: position 13,975,421 of record JAOPSE010000016.1, read on the forward strand.
AAGTTGGCTTCTTGTGGGGAGAAGTATTGATTATGGGAAAAAGGGGGAGTTTTTGAAATCTTAAGTCAATTTCTCTTAGAATGACTCTCTTTATGTCTTAACATGTGTGTTTGACTTAGAGATAGAAATTTGAGTTTGATTTGCAAAAACAAACCAAGTGGTGGCATAGAGTGATCCATATATGTCAAAATTGAATCAAAACAATTTTGAGTTCTTATTTGATTTGATTTTGTACTTGTTCTACTTGCTTTATGTTGTGTTGGCATAAATCACCAAAAAGGGGGAGATTGAAAGGGAAATGTGCCCTTGGGCCATTTCTAAGTATTTTGGTGATTTAGTGTCCAACACAAGTGCCTAAGTGTAAAAAGGTGGACAAGGTACAAATCAAGAATTAAGGTATGTTTCTCAGACTTAGTACATTGTTTTATGGACTAATGTATTGTGTCTAAGTGCTGGAAACAGGAAAAATCCAATTGGAAATATCTTGGCTCGAGCAGCCAAGAATCTGCTGAGTCTGCAAGCACCGGACTGTCCGGTGGTGCACCGGACAGTGTCCGGTGCGTCAGGCTGGCTCGAGCGAAGTGGCTGATCTCGGGAATTCACCGGCGACGTACGGCTAAAATTCACCGGACTGTCCGGTGTGCACCGGACTGTCCGGTGAGCCAACGGTAGGCCGGGCCAACGGTCGACCGCGCAATCTGCGCGGGACACGTGGCCGAGCCAACGGCTAGAAGACGGCACCGGACTGTCCAGTGTGCACCGGACATGTCCGGTGCGCCAACGGCTCTCAGGCTGCCAACGGTCGGCTTCGCTATTTAAGGAAGGAAATCGGGCACCGGACAGTGTCCGGTGTGCACCGGACTGTCCGGTGCCCCCAATGACAGAAGGCAAGAATGGCTTTCCAAACTTGTGCTCAACGGCTCCTAGCTGCCTTGGGGCTATAAAAGGGACCCCTAGGCGCATGGAGGAGCATACCAAGCATCCTTTGAGCATCATTGATCACTCATACTTCATTCTCGCGCACTTGTTCGACATTTTAGTGGTTTGAGCTCCGTTCTAGTGTGATAGTCTCTTGAGCTCAAGTCTGGGTTTTGCGTGTGCGTATTCGCTGTGATCTTTGTGTCGTGTGTGAGTTGCTAATCCCTTCCTTGCTCTATGATTCTTCGTGAACATCTTGTGTAAGGGCGAGAGGCTCCAAGCTGTGGAGATTCCTCGCAAACGGGATTAAGAGAAGCAAAGAAACACCGTGGTATTCAAGTTGGTCTTTGGACCGCTTGAGAGGGGTTGATTGCAACCCTCGTCCGTTGGGACGCCACAACGTGGAGTAGGCAAGCGTTGGTCTTGGCCGAACCACGGGATAACCACTGTGCTATCTCTGTAATTGATATCTCTTGGTTATTGTGTTGTGTTGAGATCCTTCTCTAGCCACTTGGCATATTACTGTGCTAACAAGTAACCAAGTTTTGTGGCTTAAGTTTTTGAAGTGCTACAGGATCACCTATTCACCCCCCCTCTAGGTGCTCTCAGTTGCGCACCCGCGGAATCCACGCGACCGGTCCGGTGTCCAGAGGTTGAAGGGAGCACTGACGCGGCGGACCCACATGTCAGCGCGAAGAGAGGTGGATGGGATTCGCGTTGTAAGAGGCTGACAAAGGTGCCCCCCCGGCAGCGGCACCAGGCGAGAGCGGCCTGGCCAGGGTGTCGTGGACGCAAGAGCGCAGTGGAAGCGAGTTGGGCCGGCGGGGGTGCTTTTCGGCCCAACAGGCGAATTGAAGGGGAGTGAACTGGGCCATAGTGAAGAGAAGAAAAAAGAGAGATGGGCCGCGGGGAAAGGAAATCAGCCCAGGCAGCGATTTGTTCATTTTTTCCCTTTTCTTTTCTATTTTAATTTTCCTTCATATTTTCAAATTTCGAACATGCAACTCATATTCAAATTCAAATTCCTATTCAGATTTCCTCATATCAAATATGATCCCATTTATGAATATAAATGTCACTATTTTCTATATTAGTATTTTCCTCCTTCCCATTATTTAATTCAAGTAATAAATGACTTCATTCCATTTACCTTTCTCAATTTTCGTTTCCATTATTCAAACTAAATTCAAATTCTTATTTTGAACTCTAGATTTAAATATCAAACAAAAGCCTACATGAGGTATACTTCCACTGTCTGAAATAATATTATTTATTATTGTTATCTTATAATGTGTATTCTTTTCTTTTTCTTCTCTTTTATTTTCGAATTCTATTTTTTTCAAACTTAAACTTGTCTCGCGAATTCAAACATAAATGCAAAAATACAAGAGTCTCAGCATGAGATGCACATTTATGTATTTATTTATTTACTATTTGACTACTTTAATTCCCTTACTTTAGTATGCACAAAGAAAAGGAAAATCAAATAATTCTCAAAACACTAACATATAAGTATACTTATTTATTTATCTTATAATTTTTTTCCTATACAGATTTTGGGCTTTACAATAAATAACTTTGTTGAGTATTTCTTAAAGCAAAATCTGTGAGAACAATTTTCAGATTAATATCCTTCTCGATAGAACATGTAGCTAAGCTATTTAATCTTTCTTGCGACATAGTTAACCTCAAATAATTTTTTACTAACTTCAATTTTGAGAAAGTACTTTCAGCTGAGGCTATGATCTCTCTTTCTTTTGTTCCTCTTTTGAGCACCAAACATGTGCTTCGTAGTCAACCTTGTAGAACTAAAATCATAAGGAAAAGGAAATACCAACAAATACTACTGTACTAAAATATAGAGATGGTGCACGATATATAATTAGGGATGTATATACGAATACACATTCAAGAGAAGAAGATCGGATAGGCTTGTTTAGTATTAGGCTTTTCATATTCATTAAATAGCTCGTCATATAAGTAAATTTGGTGACATGCCAAGAATTTAATAAGAAGAGAGATTCATAGAGTTCCATTTAGATGAAACTCAAGGATATATGATTTTATAGGCAAAAACTGATATGTTATTTTTAGAAACTGTGTAATACAATTCTATATTAAGAGAAGGGCTTCACTTCAAGAATTACAGCTTTACCATGAAACAACTACAACAAATTGGTAATGTGTGGTTCAAAAGTGTTTGACTTGCACATAGACTCCAGCTTATATAATACAATTAATTTGTGTGATTTTTCTTAATTTCTCTTGATGATTAGCGAGTGGAGAAAGAGACATGAATCGGTAGTTCATGTAATCAATGGCATGATAGATAATTTTTGTGCAACTTTATGAGGATGTATGAAAACAGTGTTCTTGAAGCACCATCTGAGGAGCTTAAAAAATTCATGAAACTGGTCACTAGTTTCAGTTTTTTTGAAGCTAGCACTAGTACACAGAAGCTCTATAGTGGCGGTTCTAAACCTATTTACACTGGCGTTTTTCAGTACCGCCAGTGCTAGGGGTCAGTGGAAATCAGCATTTCCACTGGCGGTTATTTTGGAACCGCCAGTGAAAAGTGCATTTTCACTGGCGGTTTTCTTAAGGAACCGCCAGTGAAAAGTGCATTTCCACTGGCGGCTGAATAAAGAAAACCGCCAGTGAAAATGCATTTCCACTGGCGGTTTTATAAAGCAAACCGCCAGTGGAAATGCACTTTTCACTGGCGGTTTTCTTTATTTAGCCGCCAGTGGAAGTTTTCCCGCCTTTTTTCAAAATTTCAAACAATACTGAATTATATATATATTTATTTACACACACACAAACATATATATATATAGATCTATATTGATATTGAAAGCAACATGAAATTAAATTCTATCATACATTTATATACATCAAAGTATTCTGTTTACAACCATATATGCTTCATGCATTCTATACATCATAAGTTTTCACCTAAGCTCTAATAACTATCTCGGCTAAGAGATAATCTACTAATTTCTGTTAGTATTCTAAACTCTGGCAAAGCTAATGTCCCGGAAGCATCGTGATATTTTCCTTCTGCGGGTATGACCTCTTTCAATATGAATGTGCAGAGGTCCTCGATTATGCCATACAATGCAGCTTCGGTCAAGTTCTCCGGGTTTCCTCGTTGAAATTGCTGTAAAGGAATTTTATAAACATCATCTATTTATACTCAATAATAACACATTTGCATCTTTAATGACATAAATACATACTCGACTATTACTAATAATACCTTGTCAGGGTTCGTGATGTATCGTCCGTTCACTCTCATGAACTCGCACGCATAGAATCCACATAGGACCGATCCTTGTGGTTGCTTGTGGCACTACATAACGGGAGATTGGTTATTTAGTTGCAACATTGTGTATGATATGTATTCATAAAATCACATACTTACCGGCCAGTGATGATGGATGTCTAGTGGCACGCCTTTTTTCAACAGGTCGTACTTTCCACCTCTCATCTTATAGAATCTATAAGCCCTGTGATCTCAAATAGAATCACCATGTTATTCTCAAATTTTAATCGATAAAAGTATGCATGCATAGAAAAGGCTTACAGCTCTAAGATGCTGAGGAATTCTGCATATGTCGAAGGGTCGAAGTTTAAGGAGTCGAGCACCAGCACCTTTCCAACTTTAGGATAAATGAGGAAGCATATCCAGTGGTCCCTGTACGAATCAAATCTGTGATGCATGTGTATTGAAATTATTAATTTTATTTATACAAAATCACACTTACTTAAAGTTGTACGGGGCCATTATGGCTTCCCTGTCTTGAAATTGAAGCATTGCATGTCCTATATAGGTGGCGTATCGAGCTTCAAAATCCTTCTTCATATCCTTTATACGCTTCTCAACTTCTTCGTCCGTCTTTCCCCGTAATTCATCGTTGTCTTTCCCGATTCTAAAAGTGTGGCTTTCCTCGGATATAAGTATTGGGTTGAGATACCCAACCCTTTTACTGGCACTAGCATTGGGCTTGGTACCGTAAAGGATCTCCTGCTGATCATGTTGCATTCTGCAAGTCACACGTGCATGTCAGATATTGAAATTTTATGCAGCTCACTAATAATAACACACATATGTGGAAGTATGAGCGACACTTACAATGCAAACATCGTTACAAGTTGCACGTCGAGTCTCTGAAGGTTCATCATTAACCACATGTCCTCGAATGTAACAACAGCCTTTTGGTCCGAACCAATAAAAGCATGGTCTGGTATATGCACACTGATGGTGTCGATGCCAACCGATGATGCCCGCATGTACCAGTCATGCAACCTTTTAACACCAGCCGGGACCTTTCTTAGTTTCTCAAGAGGTAGCAGAGGTCTGCCCGGCACATATTTTTTAGGCACGTTTTTGTAATCTGCCTTAGTTGGCTTCTTTATCTTTGCGGCCATTGCCTCAGCCTTTTTTGCAGACTCCTCGTGCTTGGCCAAATCAACAGTTTGTGACGTGAGGCTCCCTCTCCCTCTCCCTCTCCGAGCGCATTGGCAACAATAGCTCTCTCTCCCTCTCCCTCTCCTCTCTAGAAAGTCGTGTAAAATTACATGCTTCAGTTTGTCGCTAACAATAATCAATTACATGACATGTCCTAACAATAATCAATTACATGACAACTATATAATCTAGGGAGCTATTGTTCTGCCTTGTCCATCGTGGCGTACCCAGGGCATCGAATTGCGTGGGATGCTTCGCTCAACGTTCCTTATCTTGGTTGGATGGTCTATGAAAAGAGACATGTCATTGAACTGGTTAAAATCCTCTAAATCAGATACACCATCAACTCCTATAGCTTGTTGTTTTCCAGGAAAAACTACATGCTTTGGTTTGTCGGTGCTTTTCTTCTCATTGTTAGAAATGATCTGTTCAGCATAGAAGACCTGTGCAGCACGATTAGCAAGGATCCATGGGTCATCTTTGTAACCTACCTTACTTAGATCAAGAACTCTGACCCCATAGTTGTCTACCGTGACATGTTTGTCTTCAACCCATTGACATCGGAAAACCGAGATCTGAAATGTACCATAGTCTAGTTCCCATATGTCCTCAATAAAGCCAAAATATGTAATAATCTCACCAGTTTCATCATCTATGGCTTCGCATCGAACACCACTGTTTTGTGACATGCTCTTTTTGTCCTTGGACTTGGTACAAAATGTGAATCCACTAATGTCATAGGTTTGCCATGTTGTGACCTGGCGTGATGGTCCAGATGCCAAGCCCTTGATGGTTTGTTCTTCTATTGTTTCTCCACGTGGAATGTCCTTCACCATTAGCCATGTGTTGAACCGCTGCTTATGTTGCTTCATTACCCAATCATCCGTATGCCCAGGATTTTGCTCGCGAAGCTCATTGATGTGTTGTTGGATAAATGGCTCCATTATCGTTAGCTGATGTAGGATGCTCTGATGTGCCTCAAGTACTATATCGTAATCCGGTGGGATGAAAGATTTCCGTCCCATCCTCCCGCTTCCATACAGTCTACCCTCGTGTCGTGACGGAGGCAGACCTATTGCAACCTGGTCTTTTAGGATACTATTGCAGAATGGACCTCCGGGCTCAATGGCCTCTTCGGTACAATACCCCTCTATCATGGATGCCTCGGGACGAGCACGGGTTGATACATAGCCATTCAGTATTGACATGAAACGCTCATACGTCCACATTTCATGCAAGTACATAGGACCCAATGCTTCTATTTGTGGCACCAAGTGCACCACAAGGTGCACCATAATATCAAAGAACGATGGAGGGAAACACATCTCAAACTGTGATATTGTCTCCACTGCGAATTCCTGAAGAGATGCCAACTCATCACGGCCAATTACCTTTTGTGAAATCCTGTTGAAAAAGTAGCACAACCGTGTGATTGCCATCTTTAAAAACAAAGGATTTATAGCCCTGATGGCAATAGGTAGGAATGTAGTCAGCATGACATGGCAATCATGTGAGTTGTAGTTGGTGATTGTCAGGTCTTTCATTGACACAATACTCCGTATGCTAGAGCAGAATCCGGATGGGACTTTCAAATTCTTGAGCCAAACACACATCGCATGTTTCTCATCTACATTGAGATTGTAGCTTGCTGCTGGGAGATGGTACTTCCCATTTTCTTGAAGAACGGGATGTAGTTCCTTTTTTATGCCTAAATCTACCAAGTCCATGCGTGAATTGAGCCCTTCTTTTGTTTTGCCCTTTATGTCTAGCAAGGTGCCCATTATGCTTTCAAACACGTTCTTCTGAACGTGCATACCATCGATCGCATGCCGCACATCTAACTCTTTCCAGTAAGGCAAGTACTCGAAGAAAATAGACTTCTTCTTGAATATAGCCCCCGAAGCTGGTTTGACATCCTTCCTTGTTTTTCCGTCTTTTGTCTTCTTCCCGAAAACAAACTTGATATTCCTGACTATTTCAAAAACTCTATGACCTCTATTGTTACCCGATGGAGCAGTAGAATGTAGTTCACCATTATTGTCGAAGTACTTATCCATCTTTCGCATGCGGTACCTGTGTCCTTCCAATAAAAAGCGTCTGTGCCTCATGTAAACTATCTTCCTAGATGCAGCAAGGGATACGTAAGCAGTTCCATCAATGCATACTGTGCAACCAACCTTTCCCTTAAACTGGCCTGATAATGTGAAGAGAGCAGGGTAATCGTTGATCGTAACAAAAAGAATTGCTCTCAGCGTGAATGAACCTTTACGATACTCATCCAACATTTGAACACCCGTTTCCCACAATATTTTCATATCCTCCATTAAGGGCTCCAAAAATACATCCATGTCAACTCCAGGTTGTGTAGGTCCAGAAATAAGGATGGTTAGCAAAATGTACTTCCGTTTCTGCATCAACCATGGAGGAAGGTTGTATATGGTGAGGATCACCGGCCATGTGCTATGCTTGCTGCTCCTCTCAGCAAATGGGTTCATTCCATCAGTACTCAGTGCGAACCTAACATTTCTCGGTTCATCGGCAAAGTCTCGGTGGTTGTCATTGAAATCTTGCCACTGCTTCCCATCGGCTGGATGTCGAAGCTTCCCATCGTTTTTGTGCTCATCAGAAGCATGCCAGCTCATAAGTCTGGCATCCTCAGGATTAGCGAACAAACACCTCAATCGATCGACGACGGGGAGGTACCACATCACCAAAGCAGGAATCTTTTTGAGCGCATAATAGTCTACTTCTTCTTTTTCTTTGCTCGTGGATTTTGAAGTCTTTTTTTGGGCTTTCTTTCGCTTCTTCCCTTTAGACACGGATGCAACACACTCTTCGTCCTCTCGATAGTCTTTATTCGTCTTGTACCTACTTGCACCGCACTTTGGGCAGCTCTCCAAGTCTTTATAATCATCACCTCGATAAAGGATACAGTGATTTCTACACGCGTGGATCTTCTCCACACCCATAGTGAGCGGACTGATTAGTTTCTTTGCATAGTACGTGTTAGCAGGCACATTGTTCTCCTTTGGAAGCATGTCTGCGATAATACTCAAGAACGCATCGAAGCCAGCATCAGACACACCATATTTAGCTTTTAACATCAACAGCTTTAGCACAGACCGGAGCGTCGTGAACTCTTTGGTACAACCCTTAGACTCGTCGTACAAAGGCTCTTCTGCTGCCTTCTTCAGGGACTCCATACCTTTCATTAAGAACATCGATTGATCTGTATGACGACGCAACATTGCCTCTAGCAACTCTGCATCTTCCTCATCCATAACACTTGGCAGAACATGAGGTCTATCATGTTCATTTCCTCCAGCGTAACCATGATCAGTAACATTTTGCACTACATGTTCGCTCTGTGGAAGAGGTTGGTGTGTCTCGTGAACGAACTGAAATCTGTCGTCGATGTTCTCAGGGTTTCCAGTCGTATAAGGCGAAGAGCTACCCTCTCCATGCTTTGTCCAAATTGTGTAATCCTTCATAAATCCTCGGCATACCAGATGAGATATGATTTGTTCTGTGTCATTAAATACAGCAGCATTTTTGCAGTCCATGCATGGACAATATATGTGTTTTGTCTTTGTTCTCCAAGCATGGTTCGTAGCGACATCAATAAACCTATGGACCTCGGATATGTATGATGGATCTAGCCTTGATAAGTTATACATCCAGGATGTCCTCTCCATCACCACCTGTAAAAAAGTAACATAAAACACATGGTGAAACCCTATATCCAAAAATGTGGCTAAAATGTGAAACCCTCTCTCTCTCTCTCCTCTCTCTCTCTATCCTCTCTCTCTCTCTCCTCTCTCTCTCCTCTATCTCTCTCTCTCCTCTATCTCTCTCTCTATGGAGGATGAGGAAGAGGCGGGGTTGGAGGATGAGGAAGAGGCGATTGTGACACTATCCATGGAGAAGGACGCGTTGGAGTGCGACATCTGCTGCCTACCCTTCCAGTCCGAAGTTTTCATGGCAAGTCAGATTACCATGCATGTATATATACAGTACATATTGATCGGTAGACTCCAGCATGATGCTCTGCTCTGTGTAAAATCAGTGCAAGAACGGGCATTCTGGATGTGCAAAGTGCTGCATCCGCACGGACGGTAAGTGCTGCACCTGCTCCGAGCGCATTGGCAACAATAGCTCTCTCTCCCTCTCCCTCTCCTCTCTAGAAAGTCGTGTAAAATTACATGCTGCACATGGAGGATGAGGAAGAGTTGGGGTTGGAGGATGAGGAAGAGGCGACTGTGACACTATCCATGGAGAAGGACGCGTTGGAGTGCGACATCTGCTGCCTACCCTTCCAGTCCGAAGTTTTCATGGCAAGTCAGATTACCATGCATGTATATATACAGTACATATTGATCGGTAGACTCCAGCATGATGCTCTGCTCTGTGTAAAATCAGTGCAAGAACGGGCATTCTGGATGTGCAAAATGCTGCATCCGCACGGACAGTAAGTGCTGCACCTGCTCCGAGCGCATTGGCAACAATAGCTCTCTCTCCCTCTCCCTCTCCTCTCTAGAAAGTCGTGTAAAATTACATGCTTCGGTTTGTCGCTAACAAAATGTAGTTAGACTACTTTATCTCTTCCAATAAAAGTAGTTAGACTACTTTATCTCTAACACATGGTGAAACCCTATATCCAAAATGTGGCTAAAATGGAGGAAAAATGAACAAAATTTGGCAAAAGAAACATAAGCCAAACTTTCCTAGCAACTAATAAACAAAAAAAATTAATACCCAAACCTATCTTTAACACATGGTGAAAGCCTAGTTTCAAAATGTAGTTAAAATTGAGCAAAAATAAACAATAACTGACAATTGAAACATAATTAAACCAACCTTCCATACAACACATTCACCAATCATTAAGCAACTAAATATGTGTTATGGATAAACTTATTTGAGAACTAAACATGAAAAAGGAGAGGGAATAGACAAAAACTAATCATCTTATGCAACCTCATTTGAGGAAATAGAGAAAATTACCTAGCTATACTCTTCTCTCTCACATGTAAAACCCTAGATCCAAAATGTGGCTAAAATTGAGCAAGAATGAACAAAAATTGACAAAGAAACATAAACCAACCTTTCTTATCCACCTTCTTCCAAGAAATGAAGACCAAAACCTCCCCCCTTATATTTTTGTGAAATCTGGACCTCCAAAATCGCCTCCAATGGAAGCTGGCTGCGAACATACAGTTCACTGTCGCGGGGAAGAAGAGGGGTATTTATAACAGACAGTTCACTGGCGGTTGGCTTGAAAAACCGCCAGTGGAAACCTATTTTCACTGGCGGTTATCTTAACACAACCGCCAATGGAAATAGGGTATTTACACTGGCGGTTCTGTTACACCAACCGCCAGTGTAAATTTCTTTCTACTGGCGGTTCTGTTACACCAACCGCCAGTGTAAATACCCTATTTCCACTGGCGGTTGTGTTAAGATAACCGCCAGTGAAAATAGGTTTCCACTGGCGGTTCCTAAGTCGGGTCCACCTTGTTTTTTTACTGGCGCGTGATAACTGAAACCGCCAGTGATAATTTATGGGTGCCGCAGGCTATGAGCTCTTTTCTACTAGTGTAGAGCTTGTGTAGTTGAAACTGTTTGGATAGAAAAAGCTGAAATAGATTTAAAATTCTTGGAACATAAGAATAGTCTTTGAACAAAATTTGGGCCCCTCGTTGCTTGGGTCCTAGGTGGTTGCCCTCCCGCTTAGGGTCAGAGCCAGCCCTACGTAGAGATGAGATCGGATTTCGGTATGAATGTGTGTGGCGATAGGGTACATCAAACATTGGTTCGTGTATCAGCTCTTTGCCTATTTATATACTAACTCTGTTCTTAAATATATAACGCCGTTGACTTTTTTAAAAACTTTGACCACTCGTTTATTAAAAAAAGTGAATTATCATTTATTTTATTATGATTTGTTTTGTTAGTTAAGGTTGTTTGAGCGTGACTTGAAAGCTTAAATTTTCGAATTAAATATTTTAAATAAGATGAGTGATCAAAGATTTTCTTAAAAAGTCAATGATACCATATATTTAAGAACGGATAGAGTACATAATATGAAAAGGATCAGTCAATAAGTTGTTGCGCCTCTCATCAGAGCGTGAGCATGGTCTCTCACTCGATTTCCTAACCAAGTCGAATAAAAGCCAATATTCTCGCTCTTATCTCATTCTTACTCTTTTATACTTAAAAGTTAATTTATTAACTTAATTTGTTAACTGTTTAATTTCTTAACTTACTATTCCTACTTCTCAATAGATTAGCACACTAGATCAAAGCGTTACAGTAGCCAATTATGTGTTACTAATAACATGGTAAAATGGCAGTTTGTGCACATTACCCCAATTAATAGAAATAGAATGACCCACCACCACGCCAGATGTCACAAAAAATATACAGTATACTCTTTATTTAATCTAACTATCAGAATATCAGATCATAGAATGTGCATACCTATATGAGCCTATGTTTTCTGGTCGCTCGACCAGCTAGTCGAACTGGGGGACCGACTAGGCGACTAATCTCGATGTGATCACAGTTATCTTGAGAAGGTTGAGCAATGCGCTTCCCTTTGAGTTGTGTCAAGCACTCAAGCTCGTCTTTAGCCTCTCATTTTCTTCTTTGAGCTTTTGATATATATCATCTTTTGTTCCTGCAAATTCTAGCTCAAAGGAAGATTTGCTTGTCGACGGACGACAAGCATTAGCACATGGTAATACAGTTTCAATTTGAATACATGTGCATGAGTGAGGTTGTTGGGATTTTAAGTTTTCTATCACAACCTCATGAGTAATGTTTAACATGATATGATTATCCATAAGATTTTCGGGAGAATATAGAAGCATATCATGTTTTTCTTGAAAAGCTAGATTTTCAATTTTTAGCTTTTCTACATGGTCTTTAAGCAAATCATTCCTATTTACTAATTGAGCGATACAATGTAAAGCGTTATCTTGCTTAATTGCAATAGTTTCATACCTTTGGACCAAGTCAACATGAGAGTACTTTAGCTCCTCATGTTCTTTAGTCAACTTATCAAATCTTAGCATTTTTATGGAGAGAATATCTTCTAGCATTTGATGAGCTTCGCTTTGCTCTCTAACTCTTTTTAGAAGTTTGAGCATGACCGCCTTATCTTCTTGGCTTAGGCGAGCGTAGAGTTGCATGAAGCTTATTTCATCCTCCTCATCCTCATTTATGCTTCCACTGTCATTTTCATTAGCCACACAACATATGTGTGAATCAAAATTGGAAGGCAAACCTTTTGGAGAGGTGGATTCATTGTTTGGTCTCCATCGTTCATTTTCTTCTTCTTCCTTCAAAGGGTTAGTTTCACAAGGACCAAAGAAAGTAGAAGCACAAAATAAACCATCATGTTTGGACTTATCAAATTTATTTTTAATTCTAGTCCAAATATCATGCGCATCACGAATAGATTCATCATAATTCATTATGAAGGCATGATAATCTTCTTTGCTAAGAGAATTACTTAAGATGTCATAAGCTAGGTAGTTTAAGCGTATACATCTTTGATCTTCCTCGGAAGCATTTTTCCTATCATAACTAGGAGGAATAATACTCTTGTCTAAAATTTGTTCTAATTGTGGATCTACGGTTCTAAAAGCATTTATCACCCTAGTAGACCATGAATCATAATTAGAACAGTCGGAAAGTAATATCTCAAGAGTTACCTCATTGTTTTCCTTGGGAGATGTCTTCTTGTTCTTTTGGGATCTTCTACGAGCCATCACTTCGAGTTGTTAGACTCAAGATGAAGTGCCTAGCTCCGATACCAATTAAAAGTCGCCTAGAGGGGGGTGGATAGGCGAAACCTGAAATTTATAATTCTAAATCCAAACTAGATCCCTTGATTAGTGGTTAGAACAAGATACACAATTATCGGAGTATAAAAACTAAGTCCTTTGCTTGTAAAGAGTATTGTTTTCAAATAATGCGGAATTGATAAATCAATAAAACTAATAAGTCTATGAGAATAAAGCAAGAGGGCTTAGATAAGAAGAGCAATATCACAAGTTCTTTCTTGCAAAGTGTTGCTTCACTAAATGAGAATTTACTTTGACGCAACACCAAATAATGTTAGCAAAGAATAGTGCAAGAAAAACTTAGTATGAGGGAATGCAAACAAATCACAAGAAATGAACACAAGAGACAAGGGTGATTTGTTTTACCGAGGTTCGGCCCTCGAAGGCCTAGTCCCCGTTGAGGAGTCCACTAAGGACGGGTCTCTTTCAACCCTTTCCCTCTCTCCACCGATCACCAAAGACCGGCGAGCTCTTCTTCTTCTCAAGGATCACTTAAGACCCCGCAAGGATCACCACACTCTTTGGTGTCTCTCGCTAGCTTTACAAGCCTCCAAAACTTTGGAGGAAGTTCAATGGGAGTCAAAACTCCACGCACAAATGAACACAAGATGTAGCACACACTTTCTCTCAATGAATCTCACAAGGCACTAGTGCTAAACTCAAACGAGTAGCTCTCTATTGCTTGCTCTCTCTTTTGTGGCACTTGTGTTGATTGTAGTGGTCTAAATCTTGTGTATAGGATGGATCAATGAATAGAGGTGGTTGGGAGGGCTTGAATATGTCAACTATATGACTTGGAATGTTGCTTGGGCTCCCTCTTCTTGAAGTGGCCGGTTGGGGTGGTATTTATAGCCACCAACCAAATTGTAGCCGTTGGAGAAGGCTGCTGGCGATGGGTGCACCGGACAGTCCGGTGCGCCACCGGACAGTGTCCGGTGCGCCGCCACGTCATCCTGCCGTTAGGGCTTGGAGCTGGTTGACCGTTGGAGGCTTTGTCCTCATGCGGCACCGGATTGTCCGGTGATAGTCTGGTGCCTCTCTGACCAACTGCTCTGACTTATGCCGCGTTCATTGTGCTGCACTGTTCACATCAGAGTCGACTGTTGCGCGCAGATAGTCGTTGCTCCGCTGGCACACCGGACAGTCCGGTGATGGTACGGTGAATTATAGCGGAGCTGCGCCTGAGAAACCCGAAGCTGAAGAGTTTGAGGTCGATCCTCCCTGGTGCACCGGACAATGTCCGGTGGCACACCGGACAGTCCGGTGCGCCAGACCAGGGAGCACTTCGGTTTCCTTTGCTCCTTTTCATTTGAGCCCTTTTAATCTTTTGAATTGATTTGAGTTGAACCTTTGGCACCTGTAGAACATATACTCTAGAGCAAACTAGTTAGTCCAATTGTTTGTGTTGGGCAATTCAACCACCAAAATTATATAGGAAAAGGTTTGACCCTATTTCCCTTTCAATCTCCCCCTTTTTAGTGATTGATTCCAACACAAACCAAAGCAAATATAAAAGTGCTACATTGAACTAGTTTGCATAAGGTAAGTGCAAAGGTTGCTTGGAATTGAAACCAATATAATTATTTCAATAGATATGAATGGATGGTTTTCTTCTTATTAAAATTTTGGACCACGCTTGCACCACAAGTTTTGTTTTTGCAGATTCTTTGTAAATTTCTTTTCAAAAATCTTTTGCAAATAGTCAAAGGTACATGAATAATATTGAAAGAAGCATTTTTCAAGATTTGAAATTTTCTCCCCCTGTTTCAAATGCTTTTCCTTTGACTTAAACAAAACTCCCCCTCAATGAAATTCTCCTCTTAGTGTTCAAGAGGGTTTTTCAAATTTTTTGAAGATACTTTCTCCCCTTTTGAAAACACATTAAGATATCAATTTGAAAACTTCATTTTAAAATTTGGTGGTGGTGCGGTCCTTTTGCTTTGGGCTAATACTTTCTCCCCCTTTGGCATGAATCACCAAAAACAGATACTTGTGAGTTAAATATAAGCCCTTTTGTAAATTTTCTCCCCCTTTGGCAAACAATGTATGAGTGAAAGATTATACCAATGTGAAGAGATGGCGGAATACCGGCAAAGAGTAAGTATTACTGATGGAGTTGAGTGGAAGCGTCGTATTTGTCGAAAACTCCATTTCCCTTTCAATCTACGACTTAGCATAGAAATCACTTGAAAGGACATTAGTCGTAGACATAAAGAGATATGATCAAGAGATATATCAATTAAGCATAATCATAGTTCTATATAATATAGATTGCTCCCCCTAGATATGTACCTTGAGAGGAATACAAATTTTGGCCTTAAATGCCAAGTGCACATAGTTAGGTTAATGAGATTATATCTATATCATAGAGAAAGTGAAGTGCATTGTGTCATAGTATAAGTGTGATGCTCATGACAATTTATGCACTTATGAAAGCATGTTATAAACATTTCAAGTATTTACCCTTAAGGATTTCAAAGAGGCTTAAGGACCATCCACCTTTGGAACAAAGGCAGCTTATCCTCGTTACAAGGTTAAGCTTTAAGCTCTTTGACAATAAAATCACTTCATCTAGTTTTAATAAAGATGCATTAATGCAGGAGTGAGATTTTGAGAAGTTAAACTAGGTATGAAGTGTGGCTAATGTATGGACATGTTTTCTCTTCCTTTTATACAAGATATGCAAGGAATGTATTGTAACACCCTGAATTTGGGGGTATAAAATTTCTTTGCTCATATTCACAAATTCAGGTGTTACTTCCCTTTTCTCATCCTTCCCCAATCTTCTCTTTCTCATTTCTATAGGAGAAAAGTGATTATTTTATTTATAATTATAGTCTATTAGCTCAAACTCCAAGGGAGTGTGAATTGTTGCATCATGTTGAACCCTGGATTTCACTTTTGTTTGGTGCATAATTCTCAAAAGGTCTAATTTGAATTTGTGGCTTATTTGAATTTGAATCAAATGGAGAAAATAAAAAGAAAAGAGAAAGCAAATTCCAGAATAAAAAGAAAAGGGAAAAAGGCCCACACCCCCGCCCCCTCGGCCTTTCGGCCCATCAGGCCCATCCCGCGCGCGCGCCCTCCTCCCCTCTTCTCTCTCTGCGCCGCGGGCCCGGCCTGTCGGTGCGGCCGCCGTCTCTGCGCCCGCCTTCCTCTCTCTCTGCGCCGCGGGCCCCGCCCGTCAGGCAACCGTTCCCCGCGCCCGCGCCCGCCTCTATCTCTCTCTGTCCGCGGGCCCGGCCCGTCAGCCCCGCTTTCCTCGCGCCCGCGCTCGCTTTCTCCTCTCTCTCTGCGCCGCGGGCCTGAGCTGTCAGCTCTCTCGTCCTCGCGTAACCGCCGCCGCGCGTGCCGCGGACTCCTCGCTCCACGTCGCGCGTGGGGCTCGCCCCACCTCGCCCTTGGCCACTTGAGCCCCGAACCCCACTCGCCCTCTCCCCCTCCCTCATTTGCGCACCTGCCGACCCCTCTTCCACCTCTCCCTCGCTGCGCGCACGCCAGAGCGCCGCCGCCACGAATCCCCGCCGTCCCGAGCTCGTTTTCCCGGCCGCCGTTGGAGCTCCGCCGTGTCCATTGCCACGGTGAGCTTCGCCCCGGCGTCCGCAACCCGGAACGCGCTCCAATTTCCCCTTCCCCTCCCTATTTCTCTCTGCCCGCGCTCACCCGCCGTCCTCCGTGCAGCCGCCACCGTCGCCCCGGGCCACCGTCGCGTCATCGCCGCCACCGAGGAGTCCCCGGAGCCCGCCTTGAGGTAAAGAACCTCTCCCGGTCCTATTGACCTTTGTTTTGCTCTCTGCTGCGCTTAATTCCTCGCCGGAGTTGTTCAACGCAGCCGCCGAGCCGCTTTGCCGTAGACCGCCCCCCTCCGGTGCCCCTGCCCCGACCCAGACCCCACCAAAGGATTCCCCGTGCCCTCCCCAACCTTCCCGGCCACTCCGGTCGCCCCAGAGACCCGCAGAGCCCCTGCGCCCCTCGCCTCCGGCGAGTTCTCCGCCGCGGGACGGGCGCCGTCGCCTCTGCTGGCCGGAGAAAAAGATAGAAGCCAGCCGCCAGATCTCCGCCGTCCATCATAGATCGGACGGTTCTGTTTCAAATAGCCCAAACCTAACCTCAGCCGTTCGCCTGAGATCCGACGGCCCAGAGCCGTTTCCCCCGCGCCCGCGCTCCGCTCTTGAAAGGGAAATGTGCCCTTGGGCCATTTCTAAGTATTTTGGTGATTGAGTGCCAACACATGTGCTTAATTGTGAATTTATGTACATGGATGAACAAGGTGCAAATCATGAGATAAAGGTATGTTTCTAAGCCTTAGTACATTGGTTTTGTGTACTAATATATTTGTCTAAGTGTTAGAAACAGAAAGAAGAAGAAGAGAGAAGAGGAGAAAATGACTTGGCTGTGTGCAGCCAAGACTCAGCTCGGTCTGGAGCACCGGACTGTCCGGTGTGCACCGGACAGTGTCCGGTGCGCCAGGCTGGCTCGGAGCGAACTGGCCGCTCTCGGGAATTCGCCGACGGCGTACGGCTAAAATTCACCGGACTGTCCGGTGTGCACCGGACTGTCCGGTGAGTCAACTGTCGGCGGGGCCAACGGTCGGCCGCGAAATCTGCGCGGGACACGTGGCGGAGCCAACGGTCGGAAGACGGCACCGGACTGTCCGGTGTGCACCGGACATGTCCGGTGCGCCAACTGCGCCAGATCTTCCAACGGTCGGCAACGGTCAGAAGCGCCCGTTATGGAAAGAAATCGGGCACCGGACAGTGTCCGGTGTGCACCGGACTGTCCGGTGCCCCCGACGACAGAAGGCAAGGATGGCCTTCCGGATTTGCTCTCAACGGCTCCTAGCTGCCTTGGGGCTATAAAAGGAGCCCCTAGGCGCATGGAGGAGATACACAAGCAACCTTTGAGCATTCTTGATCATCCACACTAAGTCTCTGCGCATTCGTTTGTGTTTCTAAGTGATTCGAGCTCTATTCTAAGTGAGAACTCTGAGATAGTCTTGTGAGCTCGATTCTTGGCCGTGTGTGTGCGCGTTTCGCTGTGGATTTGTGTGTGTTGCTTCCCTCCCTTACTCTGTGCTTCCTTGTGATCATATACTTGTAAGGGCAAGAGACTCCAATTTGTGGAGATTCCTTGCAAACGGGAAAGTGAAAGGCAAACAAAACACCGTGGTATTCAAGTGGGTCTTTGGACCGCTTGAGAGGGGTTGATTGCAACCCTCGTCCGTTGGGACGCCACAACGTGGAGTAGGCAAGCGTTGGTCTTGGCCGAACCACGGGATAAACCACTGTGTCACATCTGTGCTTGATCTTTTGTGGTAGTGTGTTTTGTTGAGACTTCACCTTAGCCACTTGGCAATAATCGTGCTAACACTTAACAAGTTTTTGTGGCTTAAGTTTGAAGTTTTTACAGGATCACCTATTCACCCCCCCTCTAGGTGCTCTCAATTGGTATCAGAGCCGTTCTCTTCACAAAGGGACTAACCGCCCGAAGAGATGGATCCTAAGGGGAAGGGTATTGTGATCAATGACAAAGAGAAGGAATCCTTCGTCAACGAGCCGAAGGACGATAAGCCTACCAACTCCGGCTCGGGCCAAAGACGGAAGGAAGGGAAGAAGAAGAAGACAAGGCGCATCAAGGAGATCGTCTACTACGACAGCGACGAGTCTACTTCTTCCAAAAGGACGAGGACCACAACGACTACGAGAGAAGGAAACCGGTTAATTCGAACTTTTCCTTTGATTACTCTCGTATTCCGCAAAGTTCACATTCTCATTTGCTCTCCATTCCACTCGGCAAGCCCCCACACTTTGATGGAGAGGACTACGGATTTTGGAGCCACAAAATGCGTAGTCACCTATTCTCTCTCCATCCTAGTATATGGGAGATTGTAGAGAGTGGAATGCACTTTGATAGTTTCGGATAGTCCCATGTTCATTAATGAACAAATTCATAAGAATGCACAAGCTACTACTGTTCTTCTAGCTTCTTTGTGCAGGGATGAATATCATAAAGTGAGCGGCTTGGATAACGCCAAGCAAATCTGGGACACCCTCAAGATTTCTCATGAGGGGAACGACGTCACCTTGCTCACCAAGATGGAGTTGGTGGAGGGTGAGCTTGGAAGGTTCGCAATGATAAGGGGCGAGGAGCCGACACAAACATACAACCGGCTCAAGACCCTTATCAACAAGATAAGGAGCTACGGAAGCACACGATGGACGGACCACGACGTCGTCCGCCTAATGCTCAGGTCATTTACCGTTCTTGATCCTCATTTGGTGAACAATATACGTGAAAATCCCAGGTACACCAAGATGTCGCCCGAAGAAGTTCTTGGGAAATTCGTTAGCGGGCGAATGATGATCAAGGAGGCGAGGTATGTGGACGACGCCTTGAATGGTCCGATCAACGAGCCGCAACCTCTCGCTCTCAAGGCAACACGAAGCAAGGAGGCGCTACCTAGCAAGGTGGCACAGATTGAGGCGGCCGGACTCAATGATGAAGAGATGGCTCTCATCATCAAGAGATTCAAGACGGCGCTAAATGGTCGCAAGGGGCAGCCAAGCAAGACCAGACAAAGGGGAAGCGCTCATGCTTCAAATGCGGTAAGCTTGGTCATTTTATCGCTAACTGTCCCGATAATGAAAGTGACCAGGAAAAGGGGAACAAAAGAGAGAAGAAGAAGCAATATAAGAAGGCAAAGGGCGAGGCGCATCTAGGAAAGGAGTGGGACTCGGATTGCTCCTCCTCCGACTCCGACAATGAAGGACTCGCTGCTACTGCCTTCAACAAGTCTTCCCTCTTCCCCAACGAGCGTCTCACATGCCTTATGGCAAGGGAGAAGAAGGTGAGTACTCAAGACTCCACTTATGCTTCTTCTAGTGATAGTGAGTCTAGTGATGATGATGACATAGATTATTCATGCTTGTTCAAGGGCTTAGATAGATCTAAGATAGATAAAATCAATGAATTGATTGATGCATTGAATGAAAAGGATAGGCTTTTAGAAAAGCAGGAGGATTTATTGTATGAAGAACATGATAAATTTGTAGAGGCACAAAAATCATATGCTTTAGAAGTAAAAAGAAATGAGGTGCTTTCTAGTGAATTATCCTCTTGTCATGAAACCATTGCTTCTTACGAAATGTTAATAATGATTTAAGTGCTAAACTAGAAGTAGCTAGTAAATCAAATTCCTGTGTTGAAAATGTTACAATTTGCACTAGGTGTAAGGATTTTGATGTTAATGCCTGTAGTGAACACTTAGTTTCAATTTCCAAACTAAGTGATGAATTGGCTAGTCTTAATGCACAACTTAAGACTAGCAAAAGTGAATTTGACAAGTTAAAATTTGCAAGGGATGCCTATACAATTGGAAGACATCCCTCAATTAAGGATGGGCTTGGCTTCGAGAGGGAAGCCAAGAACTTAACAAGCCATAAGGCTCCCATCTTCGTCAAGGAGAAGGGGAAGGCCCCTATGGCTAGTAGTGCGAAAAAGAACCATGCCTTTATATATAATGATAGAGAAATGCTAGAAAGGCTTATAATGATTTTGATTCACATGTTTATGATTCTCATGCCATGTTTGCTTCTAGTTCTTCTTATAAGCATGATAGGGATATGTGTAGAAGAAATGTTGTACATATTCCTAGGAGAAATATTGCTCATATGCCTAGAAAGAATGTTATTCATGCTCCTAGGAAAGTAGTGAATGAACCTTCTATAATTTATTATGCTTTAAACACTTCCTTTGCTATTTGTAGAAAGGATAGGAAAATAATTGCTAGGAAATTAGGGGCAAAATGCAAGGGAGACAGGACTTGCATTTGGGTCCCTAAGGACATTTGTGCTAACCTTGCAGGACCCAACATGAGTTGGGTACCTAAGACCCAAGCCTAAATTTGCCTTGCAGGTTTATGCATCCGGGGGTTCAAGCTGGATTATCGACAGCGGATGCACAAACCATATGACGGGGGAGAAGAAGATGTTCACCTCCTACGTCAAAAATAAGGATTCCCAAGATTCAATTATATTCGGTGATGGGAATCAAGGCAAGGTAAAAGGGTTAGGTAAAATTGCAATTTCTAATGAGCACT